>LR999893.1:2465714-3698571 GCA_905220335.1 Noctua pronuba | reverse complement strand
CAAGCGATACAAAAATCAAACTTGTATCCTCCTTTCTTATCTAAAGTCGATAGAATCAAACTTTGGTCATTCACTTAGTGCACAACGACCGTGGTATCGGACCAGCTGAAGTTAAGAGAAAACAGGTTTAAACACAAGTGGATAGAGTCTATAAAACTTTCAGATCTTGCAACTAACGTTATACTGTATACTGCAAATTGGAGACTTCTGCTTCGAGCTGTGCGCCTAGTACTTTGGTTAATGGCTGATACCCAAGTAAAGCTGTATCTATGTACGTAAAGAAGGAGCTCGTGGCTAAATAAAAACAGCCGCTCGGGTCGATCTTCAGGTTAAACTGCACTTGCCGTGGTTGTAAAGGAGAAAATCTGAAAACCATAAATATTTAGTTTAAAAACAAAAACCTTCAAGTTTATACGGAACCCTCGGTTCGCGAGTCCAACTCGCACTTGACCGGTTTTTATTTTCCCTTATTCTTCTTGTTCTGAAGTGCTTGAAATAGTAGGTAACAAAACTATAATATTACAAGCTATGTCATTTTGTCTTCGTACTAAACATGCACTCACGAAATTTATGCACATATGCAGTACATGTGAATGTGAACATCCGCACGTCTGAAGACCACCCAAGCACGCACGAGTTCACGGCTGATCATGCATACATGCGGGCACGAATGTTACACGGATGTCAGTGGGTTACATAAGTACTACTAAACAGTACTTACCTTGATGAATGTAACCAGCAGGTTAATCACAATGGCAATGCCATTCATTGCAACAAGTAACCAACATTCATTTGCGTTGTTGAGAATTTTTAAAAGAAATGGCTAAGGAATTTCCTTCAAAATCCTCCGAATTGCGATAGAAAGCGTGTAACGCAATAAGGGTGCAGTACACCACATGATACGAGCGAAGCAGCTCAAAGACAAGACATTAAGGGAATTGGAATTTTCTTAGAACGTAATAATATCATCTCTTAGTCAAAGGCACTGAAAATGAAAGACCACATTGAAATCAAAGAGATACACGTTACATTTATTACAAAGGACAAAGGAAGACATGAATGGGATAAAAAAAAACATTATACGGAGAAATTATTATGATAAAAATTACACATTAAACGACTGGAAGCATTTCCTTCATTAGGCTGTGGTACCTTTAACAGTGGCTGTTTATCCGCTTAATGTGCGCGATAGCTACTAACATTTTAACGCGGCCAGCAAACAAGACCTGCGGGGTCCTTCTACTCTTTCCAACTTTCTAAGGGCCTGGTGGATCTGTTTATGTTAGTCAGAAAACTTCTGTTGACACTCTTTAAGGCTCTATTATGAGGCTATCGCGGATCCGACGGACTAACGCTCTCCGATCCTCCCAATATTTGCACCTCGGCTTGCGAGAGAATTTTGTTTGACTTGCAATTCTTTGAGAGTCTGTCAAGTTTGGGAGTGGCTGGGGATGTTGTTGTTTGTTTACGTTATTATGTTGATACACTGTTAATTTTAATTGAAAATTTAATAGCTTCTGAGTGGATTACACAAAATAACGCAGCCACTTCAATAAAATATCTACCGGTGCTTTGCTATTCTATAAAAGTCAAGGGTGATGTTCAATACAGAATTTGGACAGTAACCAAATTACCAGAAAAACCTTGTAAAAAGTCTAAAAGCCTATCGATTAATGACGAAAATTAAACAAAACAAAAAGTCCACATTAAAGTGAGAACTTAGAAAAAGAAAGTAAGTAGATACATTCTAGAAAATTAAAACGTAAACCGTCTCATAAATACGCAGATAAAAGAGAGTTCCCATTCCGGTCATTACGTTTGACGCTAAAGCCGCCCGGCGAAGCGTTGCGAATGCAATCACAGATGCGGTCACCGTCCATCCTCGAGGCATCCGGCCGTCCGGCGGGATACCCGGGCCGTGTGCCGTACTCAACCGTGGCACACTCGTTTGTCTATTCACTTGGAACAATACTGTTTGCCTTACTGCGAATACCTTGAAGCTTTTAGTGTTAATGTCTTGAATTGGATCAATTTTATTGGACGTGTAATCTTTTTTAATTGGAAAAAGAAGATTAGCTTTGCTCATGGTGCTTTCACTTATCTGAATTGCCATTTCATTTGCTCTATGAATGAAGAAAGATTATTCTTTGTTACCTTCAACTGAATGCACCCAGACGGAGCGATTTGAACCAGACAATCAATATTGTCTACTTTGCCTAAGTAAACGTCAACCACTTTCGTCTACCTATAGAATGCGGTTTAATAAAGAATCTGGTAGGACAAGCTTGTATTTATCTGCATTACGAGCTTGAAACCATCACCCTCCACCATTTCAACCATCACATTTAAAGGGTGTAAAAAGACCCTTAACGAAGCCGAAAGGCACTTATTTTCCCCGTCATTGCGATCATTTTTTTGTTCTAGACCATACCTGGGAACCTTCTAGTTATGGAGATATTGGAGGTCAAAGTTCCAATTTTTTCACAAGTTTTTTTTTTAAACCACTTTTTAAGATTTTAACTTTACTTTAATTAACTCCATGACCCGTTTACTATTCAAAGCAGCCATCAGCACTAACTTTTGAGTGCATAACATTGAGTTTTACAGTAAAACGTGATTACTCACCCCAAAAAAAAGTCGTTTCCCAGCAAAAAAAAATGCGTACAGTTACTTAGTTTGATGTACAGAATGCTTGGTTGACGGTTTCGTGAAGGTTCTGTTTACACCCTGTATGTTGAAGCTTGAAATGCATATTCCTACACCCCAATTTTCTAAAACTTTATCCTTATCCTCACAACAAAGCTACTTTTCTTCGCTTATACATTACCTTCATTATATTCTATGCTAGCTGTGTGTCTATGCTGCTGGGGAGAGCGGGGAATGCGCTGCGTTTGACCGCTGTCCTCCGGTATTCGGATCACTTTGGACACTGCTGTCTACCCGCTCGGAACAATACTGTTTGCTCTACGCTTGCTATTGTGAGGTATATTACAGAAGCGTCTGGTTTCTAAAGTGATTGATTACTAAGTCGTAACACCATGGTAAGTGCTGTGTGTCTTTGACTATACATATATGCACGTTTTACGTGGCTTCTCTGTTTCCCGGTCATTATAATCTGGATCTCTTCAAAGTTTAAGTGGATCAGTTTCTTCTAGGCAAGCGTGCTCCACCCTTGGCCGCATCATCGCTTCACATCAGGCGAGTTGCGGCCAATCGCAAACCAAATTAGTTTAAAAAATTTTTGGACACCAGCCCGAGATACAATACATGTTTGAATCCGTTTGTGCTAAGCTTAACTAAGGTAATGGTGCTTTTCCATTACCATCATTATATTCTAAGCTAGCTATGTCACTGGGGATCGTGGGAAATGCGCCGCGTTTGACCGCCGGCCTCCGGTATTCGGATCACTTTGGGTAGCACCACCGGAGAGTGTGTCCAGTCGCTCGGTACAATACTGTTTGCTTTGTCGCTGGTATGCGGATCGGATGCGCTGAGGTAGCCCGTGAAATTCAATTTTAGTTGCGTTTTTTTTGTAACCACCCAACTCCACCAAATCTCTGCGTTTCCAATATATGAGCGTCAGAAAATGTCTACCTTCATGTTTGTAATATAAATGGTGTAACTAGATCCTTAAAGGCACTTGTTCTCCCCGTCATTGCGATCATTTTTTTGTTCTAGACCATACCTGGGAACCTTCTAGTTAAGGAGATATTGGGGGTCAAAGTTCCAACTTTTTCACAAGTTTTTTTTAAATACATTTTTTTAATGTAAGAATTTTACTTTAAACATCTCCACGACCCCCGATATTATTTAATCCATCCACCAGCACAATGTTTTGAATGCGTTACACTGAGTCCTACCGTAAAACGTGATTATTCACCCCAAAAAAAAAAGTCGTTCCCCAACAATAATTTACTTAGTTTGATGTACAGAATGGTTGGTTGATGGCTTCGTCCGTTTACACCCTTTATGAGCATTGGGAATGCGCTGCGTTTGATCGCTGTCCTCCAATATTCGGATCACCGCCACCGGACTCACGAGTGTGTCCAGTTTGTCCACTCGCTCGGGACAAAACTGTTTGCTTTACTCCAAGTGCTTGCGAATACTTGCAAGCCTGGGGACCTTAGCTCTTGTAAGACGTATGACTATTATTCTTAAAAGTCTATGGGTTCCAAAGATAACGTCTATAAAAACCTCTTTACTCAGCTGCTATTGACTGATTTTTTTTACTGTTAGAAATCTTTCGTTTGTCAGATTGATTCTGCGTACCCTCATGGGAAAAACCTCACGCCTTTAATCCGCGAAGGGTAGGCAGAGGTTTATCTAATCGTACACCCATATTTCGCCAGTTATGTTTAAGTCCCATGTAACAGGGGGCGAGCCTATTGCCTTCAAACGGGTATAAATGTAAACTCCGGGATTGCTATTGAGAAATTACTGATGAAAAACTCGATAAGACTTTTTCATTTGAAAAAGACGTGAATTTATGTTTTGAGCGATATTGGCTTCGTTTCTTATGTTTTTTTTGGTCTGTTTCAGGTATGTTAATCTCGTTATTTAGATGGAAGAATGTTTATCCACTTTCAAGCTTCCTTTGCATTGGTAAGTTTAAAAACCCATTTAAATTGGATATACATAAAGCATATTATTGTTTTGTGAAATCCCCAGTAGACGTAAATACATTATAATTTGGTTTTCACTAATGTACTTTTATCTCACTTTCAGGCTCTAAAAGCCTTACCAAGTCCCAGATAAGTGCTACCCAAATCTGCTGTCAAATCGTTACACAGGGTGTACCTAAGTAACAAAGTAATAAGTTGAAAACTTGTTTGAAAACCGAAGGGTTATTCCTTCAATAGAATAATAAAATCTAAAAGATACATTTATATAAGTATACAAATACACGTATTAAATTTCTGGCCTGAGTTTATTCTATGAAACTCATCAGAAACAAAAAATAAATTCTTTCAAAACTTCTGCTACATAAAACTGATATCAGATTCATTATGCCTCGATGAAATATGGAATCCACAATAGCACTCAATATTCTTTAGAAAATAATCAACAAAAATATAAACGAAATTGATTGAACACGGAGTGAAAAATCACCTGCACTGAAATGAAAAGAAAAAAGAAACATTTTATTATTTTGATTTCCCTTGAAAACGAATGAATGGATCCATTCTCACTGAGACATTTCATTTTTTCACCTTGATATTTCATACTGATTTGTTTATCCAACTTGCTGTGGGATTCCAAACCTTACTGCGGAGGAATATGGTGTTTATTGGTTGTGAAAGGAAAATTTCCATTTGAACGAAGCTGCGTCGGGTCTGAAGGAGATATATGGCTTTGAGAAGGCGAGAATTGACATAATATTGTCCTTTGAGGAACGTGGAAGCGTTAGCCTGTGAATGGCGCGCTTTAAAGCGAAAATTTTCTAAATGCCATAAAATTCGGGCGTGGTACGGAACCCGGAGTTACGATGCGACTCTTTCTATCAAGTTTAGGAGTTTTATAGCAGTATAAGTGACTTCTGGTCTTGAAAGGATTTCACTAAGATATTTTATAACAATGCTGTGTGAAATGTTTATGGATTTGGACGTTTGATTTTTGAATATGGTTTCGAGAAATCTTTCTTTATCAAAGATCTGTACATAATAATAGCTTTTGCCCGCGGCTTCGCTCGCGTTAATTTAGAAGTTGATAATAAATTCGGGTTGTACTCTGCTCTGTAATTCAATCATGATTCGAAAGACACGTGCCGCCATCTACTATCATAAGAACGTTCTTGTTGTTTTCGTCGAGAACTTTTTTCGGGATGAAAGGTACCCTATGTCCGTTTCTATACACCTGACAACATTTATATGCAAAATTTCAGGATGATCGCTTCAGTGGTTTAGGCGTGAAAAGGTAACAAACAAACTTACTTTCTCATTTATAATATTAGTTAGAATAAGGATTCTTGAAATGTACTTAGTTTTGATTTGCATGTATCTAGCTTATTAATTAATACACCAGCAATGGTACTATGTATGAAACAATGTTTAATGTAAGATCTCAATGTACATTATACTGAGAAATAAATAAATAAATAAAATCTAGAATGATGCTAATACTAGAATCTGGATTTACGACTACGTTTCAGAAGAGATTAAAATGAGAGAATATGTGTAAAAGCGGTCGGATTCGAATCGATCAATCACTTTGCGGTATCCGGTATATCTTTGAACCAAAATTTCGATGACATGTGACAAACACCAAACCTATATGGAACCTACGTTTGAAAGGTCCTGACAAAAAGCCGGACATATTTTGCAGAAAAGTTCGAATGTTTTACTTTTTATCTGGGGCACAGCATTGAGCCTAGTCGAGCACTTACATTTTCATGTTCCTTTATTTATTTTATTTATTGTACGTTAATTAGTAAAGGAGGCCTGTGTCCCAGCTGGGGGGACGCTATGAGCTGATGATGTCAGTCACTTTACGAGTGATTGCTTCAACTCTGATTTTTCGGATTCATGTGCGAATTGTATATTTATCACTTGCTTCGGTGAAGGAGAACATCGTGAGGAAACCAGCATGCCTGAGACATATTTCTCGACGGCATGTAAAGCCCAGTCAAAGTCCCATAGGCGGCATAAAACTCTGACACAAGGTTACACATAAATAGGTGCATACTTATTTTAAAGATAAAATAAACTTATTTATACTAACTATTCGTACAGAAAAAAATAACCTCGTGTTCAGGCTCTATTCCGACTTCGTAATGAACACTTACCTACATTTCTTGCCAACCGAAATGGCACCATATACAACCCAACATATAAATTAACGAAATAACTCTAATATCAAACTAACTACAACAAAACGAATGCTAATTTAAAGGTATATAACTACGCTATATATTAAGCCGTCAACAGCAGCGATCATGACCCGATAACAAATGTGTTGTGACCCAAATAACTAGCTTTATGAGTTCTACTAATGTATGGTGCCTGTATGTTGTGCGTTTCAGGGATACTTCCTGAATTTTACGAGATTTTTATCGTTCCACCAAGTTCTTAGTCGTAGTTAGTGGTGTTGTGGCTCGCAATGACTGCCACGACGTGTTTTTTGATGAATAGAAAACACTGCAATATGAAAATTTACGGGATATCTTCCGTGATTATCAATAGGGTAACTGGGCCTATTTGGCGCAGCCGTGAGTCACACAATAGTATCTTTTTTTTTCTCTGATTGGTTTTAAGTTTTTTATTGTGTAGATTTAAGTTTTTTATTTGGTTGTTGTGTGCACTTGTGACATGTGCCAAATAAATATGTTTTCTTTCCTTCTTTCTTTCAATTATTATAAAGGGTGTAAATAGACCCTTAACGAAGCCGAAAGGCACTTGTTCTCCCCGCTATTGCGATCATTTTTTTGTTCTAGACCATACCTGGGAACCTTCTACTTACGGAGTTATTGGGGGTCAAATTTTTGAGGTTAAAACCTTACTTTAAATACCTCCATGACCCGTTTACTATTCAACGCATCCATAAGCACAATATTTTGAATGCGTTACATTGAGTTTTACCGTAAAAGGTTATTTTTCACCCCTAAAAAAAAGTCGTTTCCCAGCAATTATTTTTGTGTAGGGTTATTTAGTTTGATGTACATAATGCTTGGTTAACGGCTTCGTGAAGGGTCTGTTTACACCTTGTATATCGGGAGCTCAGAATAATTGAGAATCACGGAAGATTTGCCGTAAGTGACAGTGTAAATTTAGTTATAAATCGTGGAAGCTTAAAACAGTGACTGAAATTAGGTTTTCCACAGTATCCGTGAGTCGTTTATGCACAATGCCCTCCTGAAGGTTTTTTAGAAATATGCTTTACGCAAGACACTGTCTTTGTTTTGTTTTATATGCATATTTCATGTTTCTCGTCTGTTTGTGCCCATCTACACGGTGAAAGGCGACGCGTAAACTGTGCGTAGAGATTTTCCACAGGTTATAAAAAACAGAGGTTTTTTTTTATTCATGTATTGAATTCATGGCAACTTTTTATATGTACTTTTTCCACAGGTATTTCTTAACCAGTACTTACTAAAATAGTCTGTATACTCTTTTATTTTTTGTCGTGTCAGTTTCTGCTGTGCGTGCGACATGGTGATCCTAACCGAGGATTGCGAAAGAACCCCATTCGTTGCGGCAAATTAACGGTTACGTTCACCCTTAAATATTTCAGTTTAATTGCTTAACTGTTATTTGTTGACGTACACATTTAGGCTTTCGTTTGAAATAAACTCTGACGTGTAGACTTGTTCTTGTTTTTTTTCGGTTGGGTAATCATCAAATGATCCCTCCCGCTCTGGGCGGAGTGGAAGGGAGTGTCAGACTTTTACGGACTAAAACACATCCATGTTCCTTCTTTGCCCTTTGTGTTTCAGGGCCGCGGTATCCTTTTTCGAATAATCCCGCAGCCCATGTAGACTTGTTCTTGTTTTTTAATATGATTAAGAAACCTAGAAGGAATGAAAGATGGACTGGTGGCTAGTAAGGACTACTGAGGTGACGATGACGGCTGAATAGACACGTGGAAGAGAAAGACATGCTGTACTGCCCTCATCATCATCATATCAGCTTGGAATCACCCACTGCTGAGTATTGGCCTCCCCTTTTTTCTGACGCACTTCCCGGTTCTGTGGCCTTATCCCTTATCAGGTGTCTCCCGCGACTTTGACGATGTCGTCGACCCAAAGAGCTTTAGGACGGCCCTAGTTTCTTTGGCCTAGCCTTGGCCACCTCTCGGTCAAATCCTTGCTCCATTGGCCATCTCTGCGTCTAGCCAGATGTCCTGCCCAGGTCCACTTACCGAGCTCATACAAATATCAAATAAATTGGGACAAGGATAGAGCAATGATGAAGTAACGTAACCTTGTTTACGATGGATGTGTTCAACTCAATTATGGAGATGAAGATATCCTACTGTATCTATTCCCCTAGTGAAATAAACAAACCAAGGAGAAGTGACGTTATTTATACTTCAGCTTGAAAGTCGGGACTAGCAAGAGGCTGTAATCATCTTCTTGGGGTCGTTCATGTCTACGTAGAAGAAGACAAATTGATACTTCCTGCACATCTGAACGTTTTTAGATTACCTAAATGACATCTCTCATATATTCTGCACTCATCTGCCTAACCTTTTCCCAACTGCGTTGGGGTCGACTTCCAGTCTTACCGGATGCAACTGAATACCAGTATTTTACATGAAGCGACTGCCTATCTGACCTCCTGGTATTACCCAGTAGGTACTAACTGGGTTATGGAGGTCAGATAGGACGACAACCAGTCTTACGAAGACGCCTTGCTTACTAAGGGGTATTGTATTAACGATACCCCTTCGTAAGACTGGTTGTCAGACTTTCAGACCACTGACTACCTGTAGCGACTGTCAAAGATCTATAAATGACAACCGGAACCAACAGCTTAACGTGCTTTCCAAAGCACGGAGGAAACTCGGTATGTAACGGGTGGTTACCCATACACAGACCAACCTAGGCAAGCGCTGCTTAACCTGAAGATCGACCGGAGCGGCTGTTATTATTTAGCCACGAACGCCTCCTACATCTTCTTCAGATATTCAGAAATCTAGACATAGTCACAAGGGCAAATCACCCATCAGCACAAATAACAATATCAACGCAAAAATTCAGACAAATGTTTAGCAAACGGTTCCGCGGTCCGCCATCATTAATTTGAGCTGACAAGGGTCCGTCACGGGACCTCAGTGATTTATTCCGATGTCCTCTTTGATACCCAACACTGACTGTAAAGTACCGGTCTTCAATATGGAGGCTGTCATTAGCTTTGTAACGGAAGGGTTGGAGTTTCTTTGGCGGTCGTCGTTAAAGTAATGTTTTAGATTTGCAAGTTGTAGCTAGGGAATCAGGTTTTGAACTTTTTCGTGGATATGTGGAATAGCTAATTGGCAATCAACTCAAATTGTCCATAATCGGTCTACTAGTAACGAATTCTATCATTTAAATACTATCTTGGATTTATGCTAGCCTAGTACTTTTTGTGGTTTAGTAGATATAGGACCTATTCGTAAAATGGCTTACGGTGAAAAAAAGGTCATGTTCTCGGAATGGTGAGGTTACTGCCCAGAACCAAAAAGACGATTTTAGTCAATATAGTTTCGGAGCTTATTCGGTACAAACAAACAAATAAAAAAATCTTTCCTCATTATAATATAAGTGTAGACCATTATTACTAAAAACTAGGTAAGAGTTTTTACCTCTACCGTTTTTACACCCTTAAAAAATTTCACAAGTGCTCACAATAGTAATGTGGAACTAGTGATAACAAAATTCAACACTAGTTCCATTATTTTCAGATTCTTTTAAAATTGAACTAGTGATTAAAAAAAAACATCAGTAGTTCCATCATGGAGCTGTTAATGGTACTAGTGGCAACGAACCCACAGAAACGCTATATTTTAAACAAAACGTTGACCATATTGTGGCACGAACTATATCTTACTCGCAAGTAAAGATACATTATAATTACCTACTACAATAATCCCGTACGCAATCAAGAGAGCAAAACTACCCACTAACAAGCATATCAAACTCAGGGCACTGGCTGTCACGGATAGAATTAATTGCTGGAACCAGCGAAGTATCAAATGTTAGCGATATATTGCTTACTAACTACCGCTCGTTACGTAACCTCCTAACTAGGCGTTTAATGCCAAGTGCACCGTCTCAATGCGGTTTGTGTATCGCGAGAATTTCTGGGAATCTGTTAACTGGTCGATATTGGTTTGGGATTTTAATTAAAACACTTTTATTAGCTTCATGGCTTTACCTGTAACTAACTATGTAAAGAAATCTTAGAAGTTAGACTCACTTCCTGGGTTTCGATTGAGCTGATATTTTTTTGCATAAGTGTTTAGTTTGCATGGTTAGCTCAGTAACGTCATTTTAAATCCAATATGGCGGACTCCCAAAAAAGGTGGACTAGTTATTTTTTATGCATTCCCATGATATGGATATCAAATGAAAGGGTTTGCTGAGAAAAATATGAGAAATAAAATACCGTCACTCTAAAGCGTGTTTTTTTTTTAAATTAATAAATATGTGCTTTGGTATACATAATTGATCATGTGCTAGTGACATTCACTTCCAAAGCGGCTCATATTTACAACATCTATTACGACTTTCAACATGATCTCCATAACTATCTAATCTAAATAACATAACTGTCTATCCATCATCGTTTCCGCTGGTAGATCCTCACGTTGTCTAGACCCTCAGAACTCAAAAACTAATCATCCTCACCGATGTCAGTTAATTTCTACTTGAGCATACAATACGCTCTTAACTTGCACTTCTTTATACGTCGTTCTCACATAAATGTATAGTCTCCCCATGAATGATATAACCAAGATTTTGTAGCAATATTTTGATTGAAAAGAGTGTCCATGTAGCTTCTTGCCCATTCTTATCCATAGAGATCTACGCCTTGGAATGTGCAACTACAGTACTTTCACAAGTTATTATGCCTGTAGCTTCGCTTTCTTTGTTTTTCTTACATTCAAAAGTGCCTGTAATGGTCTAATTTAAATAAATGCTTTGAGTTTGAGTTTGAATAACCTATCACCGAAGGAAAAATACAGAAAAAATCCTAGCACAGCAAAAAGTATCGCATCAACCGCCTACAATGTTTACCTACAAAATATCTTGATCACTTCAACCAATCTTCAATATTTCTCCACCACCGGAACACATCGGCGGTGTACCGTCTATTTACTCCTAGACTTCGATAAGTAAATATTTAACGTGTTGTATACCACCCCTTACCTCATCCTTATCACTGTACGGAACGGGGACTAATTTCCTTTCACCATTTTCCCCCTACGCCATTATTTTGTTATCAGTTATCAGAGATCTGAAATATTATGGGGGGTGTTTTGAAAAATCGTGTGGATTTTTTTTTTGGTAGAAAGTGGATTTGTGTGAAGAGACACATGTCGTATATGACTATTACACTTAATGTTGGTATAATCAAATGAACACAACATAACATCACGCCTGTAGGGTTAGGCAGGGGTGTACCTAATATTACACCCACATTTCGCCAGTTATTTTTAAGTGTATGTATGTAATAGGGGGCGAGCCTATTTCTATTAACCGGGCACAAATCTAGACTCCGTTTCTGCTACTGAGAAACTCCTGATGGAAAAAACCTAATAACAATTTGTGCGACCCGGGAATCGAACTCAGGACCTCATGCTCAGCAGTTGCTATCGCGACCACTAGACCAACGAAAAGAATCTATATATATAAAATTCAAAGTCCTGACTGACTGACTGATATATCAACGCACAGCCCAAACCGCTGGTCCTAGAGACATGAAATTTGGAGGGTGTATTCTTTGTGAAGAGTAAGTATCCACTAAGAAAGGGTTTTTCGTAATTCCACCCCTAAGAGGGTGAAATGGGGCGTTGAATTTTCTATGAAACTTTTTATTCTCGCAGTCGATTGACTTGACAATTTGTGTACATACTCTTCAGATAAAATTATGAGATACGTGTATCACAGTTTTTCCAAAATCATCCCCCAATTTAAAAATTCAATGTCTTGACTGGCTGACTGATATATCAACGCACAACCCAATCGGCTGGTTCTAGAGACATAAAGTTTGGAGAGTGCATTCTTTGTGAAGAGTAAGTATCCGCTACGAAACAGTTTTTTTTAATTCCACCCCTAAGAGGGTGAAATGGGGTGTTTAATATTCTGTGAAACTTTTTATTTTCCGAGTCGATTGACTTGAAAATTTGCATACATACTTTTCAATTAAAATTATGAGAAACGTGTATCACAGTTTTTTCCAAAATCAAAATCATCTCCCAACAGAGTCCAATAGGGCTTCGAAGCTCACGTAGACAGGCGCATGGCGCGCAGTGTTGCGCGGGGCGTGCGGGGCGCGGGAGTATTTACCTATTAAATAAGTAGGTAGGATTTTTCTGAGGTAGACGTCTGTAAATATGGTTTATTGCACCGATTTTCGTGTTGGCTCGTGATACGTGCCAATGATATTAAATATTATGTAAAAGTTTTGTCTATAAATAGATTCCTAATTAATCATTTGATTTTCGTCATCGGTGTCCAATCTCAAACCAAGGTACCTATCAATATTTCACATAATAATATGTAAAGTACCTAATTGATATTACTATGAACTAATATTTGCAAGTTATAAGCAAGTATATAAAAACCATGTATCTACTATACATACATAGATTACTTATTATCCCAGAAGTAAGATCCCGTGGGCAATTCCCGAATTCCACGCGGGCGAAGCCGCGGGCATAAGCTAGTACTTTATATGATTACTGCAATCATATAAAGTGTTCTTTTAATCAATCTAATCAAGATTGAACTATTTGATGTTATTCTGACGTCAATAGTTTTCTCTACATCGTAGTTTCAAGAAGAACGATATAGAGAAAATCAAAATAATAACAGCCGCTCGGTTCGATCTTTAACCCTTTAAGCGCCGACACCGTAATATTACGGGCTCTGAAAACAGTGCCCGAATCGCCACACACGTATATTTACGTTATTTCATTGAAAAAGTTCTCATACTGCACAAACTCCATCTAAAATGTGTCAATTTTAAGATGTAGGGTATAATCTTTATTTTTATGGACATTTTTCAATGTTTTGAATGATAAATACCGTGAATTTTGAGGTTCAAATACTTTGTCATCTCTGTCTCCCTACCTGTATCGCCAATCACGTAATTTTACGAGTACTAGGGATGGGGCGAATTCGGAAAATACTTAATAGGTTGTCTAAGAATAAACAAGGCACTATATAAATTACTGTCACTATTTGCAATGAAAGTGGGTACTTTCATTACAAAATATCCATAATATTACTCTGATACAAGTATCTGTACACAATAAAATGTATTTAAGTTTAAAAATTATTTAATTTTTACGACAAAAATATAGAAATCTCATAACGCAGAACCTCACTAGTGCAGACAGTCGCCGGTCGCCGTCACCGTAATATTACGTGCTGCCAAGGAGATTCAAGGTTAAATCGCGCGGTATTGTCAGTTGCCTCAGCACCGTCACCGTGAAATCACGGGAATGCTTTATCGCTCAGTGCAACTAGTGTTGTAGGCCTTTTTGATCAGAGACCAAGTGATCCACGAAATGAATACTTCGCGTCTTTAATAGCTTTTGAGCTGGAAACTGTGCGGTCGGAAATCCAAGAAATCCAGAAGTTTACATGAAGATATTAAATTTAATACGACATGCTCGTGGGGAATCCTCACAAACAAAAAAACGAACAACGTGCCCATCTCCCGAGTACTGATTTTGTAACTATAGAAGCAAGTTTAATTTTATTTTTTTAATTGATTGAAAACTGAATAATGTTAGATTATTAAGTAAGTAAATAAAACATTGATTTAATTTCCGGCTTTTAGTTTTGTTAATAAATAAAGAATTTATGCATCGATATTAAGTATTCCCAACACTATTCCAACTTATACCTAAAGTGACGTGGCGCTGGAGGTAAGTCAAAGGTCTTAGAATCTTGGCGGTTAAAGGGTTAAGTTAAGCCGTGCTTGCCTAGGTTGGTCTGTGGATGGGTGACCACCCATTACTCACCGAGTTTCCTCCGTGCCTCATATGTACATAATGCTTGATTGACAGCTTCGTGAAGGGACCTGTTATACCCTGTATCTTACAGAACTTTAAGTTGATAGTCAATTCGCTTAACCATTAATTTGCATGACTTTACCTACATACAAATTCTGCAAGATCTTATAAACAAAAAGTGGATGCTACAGATGACTCTGTACATTTTCCTTTTACAGTCTTGTTTACTCGTTCACTGTTTACTGTTATTGTTAATGTTGTTGTAGCAACACTTTCGTTTATGACGTCATCTCGCGAGTCTCTTTGCGATGCTCGTTTCATATGATTTGTTTTTGCTTCCTCTGTTCCTGGGTTGTTAATTCAAACACTGGTGCTGTTGAATTGTGTATATTTTGTTTATTTGTGTTTAGGCTAGTATTTATTATTGTAAAGACTATAACTTATACAATTCATGTCATAGTTTTGACCATTGGTAAAATTCATTCGTTTATGATTGCGATTTTCGAGCCACAAGATACAAGCAATGCTTAGTTAGTGGCTCACCGATTATATGACACAACTGTTTTTATTTCTAATGATTAATAAACTGATTTTGATTTGATATTATTAAATGGCTTATAATTCAACTATGTCTGAAATAGTGTTTCTAATAGACTTCTTACAATATATCGAGCTAATAGCTTACACAATTCAATCAAGTATAAAGCAGAAATACTATGCCTACTACAAATAAATATTTACAAAGACATTCCTCCTTGAAACTTCTACTTCAGCATAACATACAGACTCATTACCATAAGATACACATTGATCACTATCGTGGCCGCTCCCCCAGGACTCCCAGTGGTGGTAGGGGTGGCAGCGGTGGTAGTGGTGGCAGCGGTGGTAGTGGTGTCATCAGCACCTGTGGCAGCACTGGTAGAACCATCACCTGAGCCATCCGCTACAATAACTCCATCGTTGACAGTGTAGTGGTCTTCTTGTCTGTAATGATTGGTAAAGATTTGCAATGTTAAAATCTATGATTTTTGTTTTATTAAAACGCTCTCTGTATTTAACATTCTAAGACGTCTGAAGTCCAGAGTATTTATGAAAAATTAAAAAATGGAATCGCTCCGCAAACCGAAGGGCCTAGAGAAGTTTCGTCAGTCAATACATTTTTTATCGTCTACTTGACAAATATTTTAACCGGTTAGCCAGTCACCGGTAGTATGGGAATCATAGACTAGCATGTATACTCACCCTGCATTCTTAATAGCATCAATAATATAATCAGTCACCAGGTTTTTAGCATCTGCAGCAATAACAAAGTCTTCATGCAGAAAAGTGGTTCTTGCTACCTGACGAGCAATAGCCTTGGGCATATCAGCTACCATAGCCATCACATCCCTTTCATCCTGTAGATTATCATTCAGCGTATAATGCATGGTGACGAAGGCACTGATGTTGCTAAGGTCGTATTTTGGAGGTTCAGCAGTTCCATATTTGGCCTGGTTTCCTGCAGCTCCGTAGTTGAATCTACGGAAGACTTTGTCTCTTATGTTCTGACCGTAGTGTGCCATTTGTTTTAAGGCTGCGCCTGGTTGATCGTCTGCTGAGTTGTAGTTGCTCTGAAAAAGATGTTGAATCAAAGATGTATAACTAATAGGGAGAGTTATTCTGTTTCTTAGTAACTAAAAGTCCCGCCTCTATAACCAGTGTGTTCTGCCCACAATGACGTACGGTGCTGAAACATGGACGCTCACGCAGGAGGCTGTGTACTGACTGAGAGTCGCACAGAGAGCCATGGAGTGTTGCATGCTCGGCATAAAGCTGATAGATCGAGTGCCTAACGTCGAAATCCGAAAACTTCGACGTTAGGCACGACGAAGCCTAGCAATGAACTGTAGGAAGATAGTCAAGATTATTCTGTAGCAGTTTTTTTTCGAGTTCGGACACGTCATAGAAAACTGCCAATCTTGCTTTATATGCGCTTCGTATGTCTACAATGGTTTTCCCTGGGTTTATTATTAGCTTTTCGGTAGCCCAAGTCAATACTATACATTTTCGACTTCTCTATCATCGACATCGCAGATAGCATGTCGCATTGGATTTAGGCCCTCCGACCTATCAATTATTATAAGGAAACGTTACGTAAAACTATTGTTTTCCCTTATATGAAGTATTTCTCCGTCACAATAATTAATGTGACCAATTGATTGGTTAATCACAGTCACAGCTGAACCTATAAAAACCAAAAGCGTAACTCATGCGCAAAAGTGCGAACATTAATAATTCACGCGTTGATTAATATTCTATGAATGAATGTATGGTTTTAATATAAATATGTATTTTGAAATGTCATTGTACCAGCCAACATATGTATGTTTTAATGTTTATTCAATCACAGAACGCAGTTTTAATAATTCGTTGAACTGTATCCATGGTAATCAGATGAAAACAGATTTCTCTTGTTTTTATGCAAAATTAATGGTTGAGCTGGATTTTGCATAAATATTGTATGATTGTTCATATTTATGCAACTAAAACATGTTTACATGAATTTCAGATTCATTTTGTAAAAATATTTTGCGATTTTGACGCTTACATATCTATGCCTACAATCTTTTTTAAGACCTCATCGGGATTTCTTATTTTTCAGGCTTTCAGACCGGCACTTATTTAGTAGAAGATAGGCAGTAATAGATAATACGGTTCTATACCCCTTAAATTAGCGTAGATATGTTTTTTTTCTTTTGTGTTTATTATGTTCCACGTTTTTATAATACCTTGAACATGCGGTGTCTTAGAAAATATACTGCGATCGTAAAACTATTTAGTATTATTTATGGTGACAATCATAATAAAGATTCCGGTATAGATAATAAGGAACATAAAACGGAAAATTTTCGTAATCATTGCGAAATCAAACTGCGATTAAAACAAAAGCTACTGATAACAAAGTGGAATACTTGTATGTGGAGAAACCCTTCTGGGAGAGTACCACCACCATGCCTATCCCTGCCACCAAACAGCCTTGCTGTGTTTCCAGGTTCTAATATTATTGCAGGGGCACGACATTTTAACTTTGCTTTTAGAAAAAGACCGAAATTAAAGCCAAACAAGCAGAAACGGGGATGAGATTAGCGGGAATCGGCTCATCACATTGGTTGAAATCCACATCACGTGTCTCGTCTCTTAAGTGATTGGTCGAATCTGGAAATCGGGTAATGCAATGCCCCTGGCTGCGCAGATGTCCAATAGCGTTGGTTATGAAAGGTGTGTTTTTATATCCCATAATTCTAAGGTATGAATGAGACCATATCGAAGAATCACCTGGCATATGAATTATTTATCTTTGTTTTATTTTTCATACAAAATAATTCGACAAAGTCACGACTATTACTGTAAAACACCCTTACGTATAAATATGACAACGTCGCATTTTCTTAGCTTTTAAATATGAATGATCGGTTTGAATGAAAATGAATTACTCGTATTTATCAATGAAACTTAAATTAATTAAAATTGATGATATCTTCGAAACTAAGCATTTTCGGACCACATATTCTAGGACTTTTTGTATTATTTTAACTTATAGAATATAACCCAAAGGTTATGGGATATAAAATAAAAAAAACACGTAGTATAATTTACCATCAGATAGGCCACCTGCTAATTTCCCATCCATTTGCATTAAAAAAAATATGTTTCTACTTACCGACTTAGGCAAAACATGACGAATACCGAAGATTTGACACATGTAGCTCATCTGTATATCCCCGAGGCAGTAGTTACTGGCTACTGAGGAAGGAAGTTCGAATATCCCACCAGGCAGCATCTCCGTAGAGCCAGGAGGGTATAGCTCCACTGCTCCCATATGTACCGCTGCACCCTGGAAGAGATATGTACCATGGGAACTATGTGTACTAATAAAACAAAATAACCTAAACTAACAAATAAAAACACATATTGCCAAAAAAAATCCTCCTCAATGCTGTCAACCAGTAACATTGACAGGAGACTGGCGGGCTTGCCACGTTGTATGGCAATTCTAAGCCTTTGGCCAAGGTAAAAGCCCGGGGGCAAATTAATAAAATCATTCACGTTCGTGGAACGCATAACGGGCACAATACTGACTAAATGCACAGAATATAAGAAAAAAATTGTCGCCAACTTTGTGTGCCTAACCTTTTTATTCCGCGACTATATGTACATGGTGAGGATTACATGTTACACTTCAACCAACTTATCTGTGCAGGCCGGAAAACACAGAACTAAAATAAATATTCCAAGTTTGACATATTGATGCATTCTTGACAAGCAGCGCTACCTTGAACTGCACACTTAAAGTAGTCAGACTATACCAACATGGCATTTCCCTCCTCTGTGGCTGTCAAAGGTGATTTATTTTCATATTTATTTAGAATCAATCGTTTGAAAGATAGACCCTTCCAAAGTGGTAAAATGTGTGTGTGTGACCCTCTAATTTATAAAGTAAGAAAAGGAAAATTCTGAAAAAATGTAGGATTGTAGAACGTAAAAAAACTTTCAACGAAAATTGGATTGAATAAGATTTGATGTTTAGTTTTTGAGATATGGGAGTTTTTCATCAAACTGCAGCAGTAACTTTGTTTTTCATTAACATTCTATGAAAAACAAATTTAGCTTTTCTGTTGAATGTAATATGAGCCTCCAAAATATTTTTATTATATTGTTTGTCGCTACGGCACCTTGTGTGCGTGTGAGTAGACTCGCACTTGGTCGATTTATTTAACTAAATACGTTTTTACCTTGTGTTGTATGTTTCCAAATACTGTGTTGTTAGTCTTGTTACCTCCAACGTAAAGGGGAGGGTGATATAATATGATTTATTATATTCTGGTGAATATATTTTGTATAGCAAGGCAGGTTAATGATAATGTCTGCTCTCATTAGGCTTACGGTTAGGGCTCGTGCAGACTTGCGACTGGATTTAATATACCGTTAACGTTATTATATTTTAAAACATTTATTTAAATATTTTCCGAGAGACAGGCACACAAAGAACCTAGATTTTTCTGTATGAAAAACCTAATGAGACGCTTCCTGTGACCCAAGGGCTTACCTTGGCCAGAAGCTAGGCATTGCCATACAACGTGGCAACGCCACCAGTCTCTTGGGTAGTTAGTTATAAACATATTTACTTACCCCAGAACCTAATTCAATAAAGAAAACCTTGAAATCGTTTAAGTAGTGAATATGCTTTTGATAAAACTAACCTGCTCTGCAAGTGATTTCAAAACTGGTGTAAACGTAACAAAAATAATAATTAGAAAAAACCGTGCAGTAGCTGAAGTCCCAAGGGCTGGCATTTACCTTGGGCAGAGGCTAAGCGTTGCCATACAACGTGGCGACGCCACCAGTCTCTTGGGTAGAACTTTAACTTACCCCAGAACCTATTTCGAAAAGATAATCACTAAATCGTTAAAGTACTGAAAATGATTTTGATAAAACTAGCCTGTTTGGCAAGTAATTTCAAAATTGATATAAAAGTAACAAAAACAATAATTGGGAAAAACCGTGGACCGATGCAGTAACTGATGTGGTACTGATAGCCTGCATCCCACTGCTGGGCAAAGGCCTCTCCCCATGACTTCCAGTTGTTTCGATCCGAGGCCAATGTGGACCACTGGTCGCTGGTCTTGTCCAGCTCGTCCCGCCATCTGTGTTATGATGTCTTGCATTGTTTTAAATTAAGAAATAGTAACAGGTACACTCACATAAATAGTATCAGTCATCAACGCAGTCTGTGATAGCTCGGCGTTAGGGAAAAACTCTTGATAACCAACTCCTGCTAAGAGATGGGCAGATATCAGCTTCTGATTGTACTGCGGCAGCATTGAAGCCATCACCAGGAATACTGTTCCACCCTAAGAAGAAACAATCATACTTTTAAAAACACCCAAAAAAGTAATAATATTCTGAACAACTGGTCATCATCATTCTCTATGCCAATTCATTTGGGGTCGGCGCAGCATGTCTTCTTCTTCCATACTTCTCTATTACTCTTCATATCATCAGACACCTCCTTTCTTGCCATATCATTCTTTACACAGTCCATCCATCGTTTCTTTGGTCTTCCTCTACTCATATACCCATCCACATTCATACTCAAAACTTTCCTCACGACATTTTCTGAACAACTGGTGAAAAGCGCATTTGCTAAATCAAGGTCAATAAAAGGTCAAGAAACTACGCAAACGTATACAGCATTTTTAACCGACTTCCAAAAGGAGGAGGTTATGAATTCGGATGTTTCTATTTTAATTATTTTTTTATGTATGTTCGGCCATAACTCCGTCATATATAGACGGATTTGCAAAATAGATAGATCTGATGATGAGTTTCGGAGACAGACAACGGAACTCTTCAAAAAATTACAGCAAATCAATCGCGATTGCTGCTATCGCATAAATATACATTGTTCACGCAATCACACAACATAACATCACGCCTGTACACTCGAAAGGGTTATGCAGATGTGTACAGTACACCCACATTTCGACAAATAGATATGTTAAGTTCCATTGTATTGAAGATAAGCCTATTACCATGAAATGTGTTGTTAACAATGTACAATAAATGCATAGCAAATATTTGTGTAAGATATTACAACTAAAAATGGAAAAATAAAATAAAAAATTGCAAAAAATAAAACCGACTTCAAAAACACAAAAAAAGTGAAAAAAAACTTTAGCTTCAGAAGTCGGTGAAAAACTAAATTAAACAAACAAAAGTCACAGTATTTTTAGCAAAAAAGTTTTTTTTCTAGAATGACTTTGTTAGAATCCATCATACCGTGGGCGTTTACGATAGCAATAAAATTTCGAAATTATGTTCGTTTTCACTATACTAGGCGACACCTAAATAAAATCGCGCTGTTTGATTTTCAAGCAATAGCAAGCTTTTATTTAGGCATTCATGTGTATATGTTTCGGCAAGTATTAGTGAAAACTGGTTTAAATCTGATAACCACTCATGTTTATACCAACAGAAGACTACGGAAGCGTATCATCATCATATCAGCCCTGAAACACCCACTGCTGGGTATAGGCCTTCCCTTTTTCCCGCCACACTTCCCGGTTCTGTGAGTCCCTCATCCAGGTGTTTCCCGCGACTTTGACGATATTGTATAATACCATAAATACCTGAGAATGTCCAACATAATGCAGTTTATCCCTCTTAGTAAACTCCAGAACATAGTCGATCATAGCCGGCAAGTCTAACGTGCCTATCTCTTCGAAGCTAAAGTCAAAGAACTGGAGCTTCTGCTGAGCATCATCAGGGTTCAAGGTGTTGTGGAACCTGGAGTTCTTGTTGCCTCGAGCATTACCCATCCAGACGTCGAAGCCGGCGTCTGCGAGATTGTAAGCTGGAAGATTGCAAGAAGGATATAATTGTAAAATCTGATTATCAGTATTTGTGGTTTTTCTTCTTCCGTTTTTCATCCCTGTTTTAACCAGGGACTGCTGTCTACCTTCTTCCTAACATCCTAATCTTAAATGAACAGTTCTTTTGTGCAAATCGATAAAAATAGTCAGCTTTACTGAGTCAATAAAATGAGGATCGAAGTCTTTGTAGTAATCATAATTACGAAGCATATTTTTCTGGTGTCTTATCTAGAGCACCTCTAAGGTGCTTTTAGAAGAACTCATTCACTTTTGTACCTTGAGTTATTGAAGCATGCTTGTAACGTGTTTGCTCATCTCGGCGATATTTATACGTATTTACATTCGAATGCTCAGATTTGTTTTCCAATACTACTACTTCTCCAGCATCATCATCATCAACAGCCTGACTTCACTCACTGCTGGGTATAGGCCTCTCTTTGATTGGGCCAAGCTCTACGCTCTTGTGCCAGCCTCATCCAGGATCTTCCCGCAATGGCATGGCACCAATATCGTCTGCCCATCTCGCCGATTCCAATACTTACCAAAACTTAACTCTGGTCCAATTGCAATATAAGACTGCGAGGAAGATAGGAATCCATGCATCAAGAAGACCACCGGCCTGTCTTCTGAAGTATTCTTCACTCCTCTTCCATGTGGTATCCTGTGCATCTCCAGGATGTAGCCATCGGATGTCGTGACTTTGTGGGTGTCTGCTTCGAAGCCATCTGCTGTTATTTTTTCAATCTGTAATTGTTTAAAAGATGAATAAGGGGGCTTGAAAATAATTCCAACGTTACTTTTAACGTAATATCACACCTGTTTTACCTAAAGGCAGAAATGTACTCCCGAGTTGATCGAGGGTCGACAACTTTTCAATCTTATTACTTAGGGCATAAGGGTGAAAAGTGGCACACCCTCGGTGAGCTCTGTAGTACCTATAAGCAACTCCCACGTTTCGTCTATTTTAGGCCTTGTAGCTAGGGGCGTAAATCAAATTTTACTTTATCTTATAAATCACTCCAACGTTTCTTACATACCTTGTATTAAGTCAAGTTAGAAATACAAAACATTAAGAAATGTGGGACGACATTGTGGAGTAAGTAAATTAAGAAAACACGGACATAACTTCTTCACTCGAGCGTTTTTGCTGCTGAAATTCTAGGTAGGCTGTAATTTATTAATCTAGGACGTTATTTCCTTTACAATCCAGAGTAGCATCTAGGTTTTCGTTGATTTTGGTAACATAATGTATTTAGAGCTTCATTCGAACACTGAATCAAAAGACCCTTCGCAGAATTAGCTATGAAGAATCTTAAAGATGGACCTTAGAAGAAAAGATGGTCGTAGTAGTCGAAGAGGTACTATAGAGGTATCATAGGACATTGACGTACATCAAGAAGGGATGTACATAGTTAAGAAGGAATAACGGAGTGGGACTCGAAAGTAGAGATCGACGTAGACTGAAAGCGATAGCAGGCTAAGAAAGATTATGCGCTCATGAATGGTCAGAAAACGTTTCGGGGCAATCATGACAGCAAACCGTTGGTGGTTGCTGAGAGTGAAATGGTGATCACAACCTAACTCCGTTAGAAGTCGGTTGTAGTATCTAGCAATGAATAGGATATAAAAGAGTAGCTGTGGAGTTTTTAGCCGTTCTTCTTCATATGAACTGAGTACCTTCCTATCTTTGCGTTTCAAAGTGTATCTATCGTCTCAAAGTGCTCGGGTTTACTGAATTTGAGTTTAATCTTACTATTCCTGTAGTTAAATTTTCCTCATTCGTAATGATACAAAGACAATCACTTATCTGACTGCCAAGGCTAATTACTACCGCGTAAGAACTTGACATTCACTGAAGGTAGCTCATTTTCAACAATCACGTTACTGATAACATTATGATAACTGTTTTACTTACAGTTTGATATACTGAATATGTTCGACCAACATTTGAAGACACCAGCACACACAAGACGCAAACCACGATCAATCGTCCCACCACCATCGTAAATGAAATTACTGGAAAATGCAAAATGTCCTACCATACTTATACCTTTGGCTTTATCAGTTTGTTTTACAGTACTATTTGTTTTATTACTATGAGTGGTGTAAATACCTTTATGGTGCTAGATTTGCCTATCTGTTTATGATTTTCGTTTAATGACGATACATATTTAGGGCGGGTAGTAAATATTTGTATGTTGTTAGATTGAGTGGGTAATTCAAGTATTAGTCTGCGTGTGTTTATATTTTGTTCAATCGATTTGTCGTGTTCTTGATAATGCGTTTCTTTATCTAGTTATTTGCTGATAGCTATTATTTATAGAGAAAAGACCTTGGCTTCAACGTCCGCATCGAGATGCCTCGTGTTTTGTTGTAAACATCGTTGTTTGTGGCTACGCGATGCCTTATTCTACTTCAGTATCTTCTTTATGAAACTGCAGACGTAAGTCGGTTTTGGCTCATCACCATCATCTACAGTCCGACTCCACCCAATGGTGGGCAAAGTTCTCTCTTTGCTTAGCTAATATTCACGTTACTGTGCCAGCCTCATTCAGATTTTACGATGACAACAATGTCCATGCCTCGAGGAGTTCGTGGCTAAATAATAACAGCAGCTCGGATCGATTAGGCTGGGTTGTTCCGTGGATGGGTGACCAGCCATTACAGGTAGTCAGTGGCTAGAAAGTCTGACAACCTGTCTTACCAAGGGGTATTGTATTACCCAGTACTAAGTGGGTTGTTGAGACCAGATAGGCAGTCGCTCCATGTAAAATACTGGTATTCAGCTGCATCCGGTTAGACTGGAACCCGACCCAAACATAGTTGGGAAAAGGCTAGGCAGATGATAATGAATAATTCCATGCTCATCTCGCCGCCAGATAGCCAGCACTTTGTCCATCACCGCGCCTTCCTTGCTTGCTCTAAATCTAAAAAAGTGAAATCTGCAGTATTTTACAAAAGAAAAACAACCTTAGCTTGAGTGTAACCATCTCCGGTAATAGCCCAAGTTATTAGCATATCATTACCGCGCGTGCCGATAATCTAGCCGCGGAGTAATCTTGTTACCGGTTAATGTTATCAGGGCATCATAACAGGGTTGAGAGCATTGGCAAGAGTCAAGGATTTAACTAGTTATTCACTAGGTAACAGGCCCGAAGGCACCTAAGAAGCCGATTCCTGCCGGCTTATCTTCGGGAACAGGGCACTCTACGTAGTTGTCTACTGTAACCAAATAGGTAGGATTAAACTTGTTATTCACTAGGTAACTGGAAAAAAGTGGTAAAACGTAAAAAAATGGGATCTTCTTTTTATTGTCGCTGGCACGACAGTATTTTTTTTGTTGGCCAAAAACTTGGCTACTTCCACGGCATTGTCGCTACCGGCGGCAGCGCAAAAGTCAGTGTGTCTGCATGTTTTGGGGCTCAGAGGGCAGGATAGGAGGTTGAACATAGTTTGTGATGCAGTCCCACATCCGCACCCCGCATTAGTTCCCTCCAAGTAGCCCCCACTAAGAAGCCCGTAGCATGTTAAGTGTGATGCGGGCCATAAGCAAAGCGTTTGGATTATGGAAATCAATTGAAAAGCCAAATGGTAAAAGGTCTGTTCGTACAGCTTTTAGTCAACAATCGTGCATCGGTCAACATTATGTATATGTTGAGTAATGAGTACTTAACTTTGTCCTGTACACTGATAGCAGAATCTGGTTCTAATCACTAGGGACTATCATTTACAGCCTTATTCTGGTAACTCCTGACATCCACAGTGCTGTCATCAAGAACTGTACTTCGCACTCGTCGTGTTAAAAGGTATCGTTATCCCGGAATAGGGCTGTCTCATTTAGAGTAACGAGCCTGAGTAGTATAATGTTTTAGTACTTTCGTTAATTAGATAGTGATTACTTTAGTTAGTTATACATAAGATTAAGACACTTGAGTTTTGGTTACTGTTGTAAAAGGTGTCCTATGTCACGTGGACTGCGATATATAATAGGTTGAAGTCGTAACAAACATGCCGAAGGAAAGCATTACAGAAATCATCATCTGCCTACCCTTTTCCCAACTATGTTGGGGTCGGCTTCCAGTCTAACTGGATGCAGGTGAATACCATTTTATTTTGGTATTTTATACGAAGTGACTGCCTCTGTGCCTCCAAAACACCAAGGGGTATCGTATTACTGAGTAATACGATACCCCTTGGTGATACTGATTGTCAGACTTTCGGGTCGTTGACTACCTGGTACTCAAAGTTTTACAGATGACAGCCGGAATCAACCGCTCAACGTGCTTTCTGAGGCACGGAGGAAACTCGGTATGTGGTACTCGGTAATGGGTGGTCATGGATCCACGGACCAACCTAGGCAAAGATCGACCCGAGTGGCTGTTATTATTTAGCCACGAGCTCCTCTAAAGCACTACAGATAAACTCTATAATAAGTAGTATGGAGGATTGTTAATAGTTAGTGTTATCTTAATTCTGCCTAACCCCCGCGGCTAAAGGGTGACTAATTGACAATCAAATAAAAAGTTGAGAATTTCGTGTGACCAGTTCGCCTTTTCTTTTTCAAATTACAACCTAAAACGGTCAATTTAAAAGCCCATTTTACACAAAATGCCAACCCTGCATATTAAAGAGATGATTATAAGGATAGCGATGTATAAGATCATTAGGGAGGCTGTGTTCCACGTCATTACCCCAGCCGACATGTGGGTGTAACCGTTTGTTACTCCATTTTGTTTATTTATCCCCAAATTAACTCTTAATTTTACCTTGTAATTTGTGTAATTGTTTCGATAAATGAAGCCTTCGTTTAGGGTTTAATCTTTTATAAGTGGTTTTGTCCCTTGTAATGTTATTTCCTTCAGTAGAAGTGACATTAAGTGTTTATTTAAATTGTCTTTTTTCTTTTTCGTTCGGTGTTCTTTTCTGATCAATTTTATTGCGGGATCCAAGACAGTTAAACTCAGTTTCTATTGGGTGTCATCTGGCTTCATTGGCTCGGCGCTTTTCTGGTGGTCACCACTGTTGATTCAGGCATCCAGGAGTTGGGAATAGTGTGGTGCTGAAAAAAGTGTTTTTGTTGAAGTACTTCATCTACCTCTGCCGCTAGTCATCAGTTTCCTTCGTCTCCCATCTCCACTTCAGCCAGTTCATTACTGACTACAGACTTTGCATTTATTGCAATAACAGAATCTACCTGGCTAACTTTTCTATAATTACCCTACCTGAAAACATTCTACAATATCCAAACAATCTTCAATTACCCACACAAACTCAACGAAAATCAATCCAAACTCAAACACCATCGAGTTAGAAACCGCCCACCACATTATACCCAGAACTCGACAAAGTATAACAACATCAAAAACCCTTTAATTGGAGCAAGATAACTCAGATCAGGGAATCCCGTAGACCGTAACACTTGTAAATGAATCAAAACTTTTAATGGTGGAGGAAAAGAACTTGAGACTGGAGCGAGTTGAAACAAATAAACTTGACGAATGAGTAACGAGGAAAGTTTTTGATGACGACACTCTAAGACAAGGTTGGGGACGATTTGGACCACTTCTAGAATTTATAGGCCTATTAATCTGTCGTACCCTTGAAGGGGCTGTACGGTTTGGTTTTCTGCCTCGCTGAGATGTAAAAGTGAGTACGTTTCTAGTTTTGATGGATTTCGCTCTTGTGTTGTGGATTTATGGCACTACCTTGCTGACTAGCTGATTTGTTTACCACGGTTTTAGCTATTCTTATAAGGTTAGTTCGTATGAGAGATGAGGATGACACTAATTTTACGGAAAACAGTGATATAAAACCTACACACACACGTAAAATCCCTTTACCGGATAAGGCTATTTTGAGTTTGAAATAGCTAATATGGCTCAAATATGAAGTCGTGAAAAATTAAGAAAGTACTCATATACTATTCTCACTCAGATCCAGCCTGTCCCTTTGCTGCCCTCACCAGCGACGCCCTAAGCCGAGGCTCGTACCCCACAGCCTGTACCGCGCTGACGCTTAGTTTATAAGTTTTTTTTTGCCCCTGGCTGCTGGTTGGAGGCCACCTGGACTCAAGGCACCCACAGGATAGTCCGGTTAAGCAGAAGCCAGCCTTATAGGTTGACCTGCGAGATGCCATTAAAAAAAAAAGAAGTACGCCATCGCTAATGGCTTTTTTATTTTTAAGTTCGAACTTAGTCAAACACGTCTCCAACACGAAAAATCATTTTAGAAAACCAGATTTTCCTTAAAATTCCATACAGCCAAAATCAATAAATAAAATCGCAGCAAACAATACAAAAGTTCACTATTGCTTGGTTATCGGACGCGGGTACAGCCAGGTACCTAGGTACCTAGGTACCTGGCCGGGTATGTAGTGTCACGTCCACCCGAAGTGCTCTCTCAGCACGTCCGCTCATTTCAACCGATCAGGAACTTCCATTTAAAAATCTAAAGGGTTATTTCTACAGGTTAGAATGTGGTTTTTCAGGTGAGGTTTGGTTGGCAGGTTTTATTTATATTCTTTTTGCATAGTATTTTATTATTCCTTTCATATTCATTTCTTGCAACAATGTAACGAGTAGGTCTTTGATTTCAATGTGGTCTTTCATTTTCAGTTTCTGTGATCAAGAAATGGTTTCATAATGTTCATAGAAAATGCACATTCCCTTAATGTTTTTTTTTTAGATGCTTTGCTCGTATCATATGGAGTCTCAATTTCGTAACTGCTCATCAATTTCAATCACAATCTGATAGGTAACAGCTGATGACACTTCAGATTCTAGACGACGCTTCGGTTTTAAAACAAAAGGAGCCTTAATAAAAATCCACGACTTCCTGTTAATGTCTTACAAGTTAAAAAAAACTTAGAATTAAAATAGCCTAAAGTTACTCGTTAGGAATACATAATAGGCCGTAATGTAATAGAGTAAAAGGTCATGTTCACCCTGGAGTTCTATTCTTGCAAGATAAGACGCAAAAATCATCGGCTGTCGACGGCCCATCTGTTATCTTATAAACCCAGTCGTTTCTACAAAGACGTCCCATTTTTCAGCTCTACTAAACTCGATATCTAATTCTAAGATTGATTAAACGGATCAAGCCTTCGAACTACAATTCGGATCAAAATATCCTAAATTACTCTCCCTAAATTGAATATTTTTTTCTTTTGTTAGGACGAACTTACTAAGGTCGAAGGTGAGAATAAAGAGTGTAAAAAGACCCTTAACGAAGCCGAAAGGCACTTGTTCTTCCCATCATTTCGATCATTTTTTTGTTCTGGACCAAACCTGGGAACCTTCTAGTTACGGAGATATTGGAGGGCAAAATTCCAATTTTTTCACAACTTTCTTTTTAAATACTACTTTTTAAGGTTTTTACTTTACTTTAATTACCTCCATGACCCGTTTACTATTCAAAGCATCCATCAGCACCAAGTTACGAATACGTTACTTTGAGTTTTACCGTAAAACGTGATTTTTCACCCCAAAAAAAAAGTCGTTTCCCAGCAAAAATTTTTGCGTAGGGTGACTTAGTTTGATGGACATAATGCTTAGTTAACGGCTTCGTGAAGGGTCCATTTACACCCTGTATAAATTACTTGTTCACGTTCCAACTAAAGAATGTATGTCTGTCACTAATAAATTATTGAACTGTGACAGATGAACAGGTACAGCTTGGCCGTCATTCCTTTGTCGCAAATCCTTGGCTTTACGGCTGACGGCTCAGTTTCCTGTATCGGGGATTACACTTAAATAATTAAGCACTACGAATAGTGCTGCGCTATGATATGTCCGCGACCGGGATTTGCTTTCGGATATTGAAATATTGCAACGTGAAATATGTAAGCTTCGGAGATAAATGTTGGACGTGTATTTTGCATTTCAGCTTACAGCTTGGAGATTTAATCGCGATGTAAACAATACTGATATTAATAAATATTTTCCCTGGTTTTTTACGTTTTTTTAAGTTGTAAAGTCGTTTTCATGTTTTAAATTTTGCCTTTCCCAACGAAGGAGCAGCTAAATGACAGCACAACGCAACCCACGCGGTTTCCGTTTTCCTTCCCTAGCTCAGTTCAATAGGATGCTAACGACCTGAATTTTTTATTTACTTACCTAGCACTGGCCTTAAAAATGAACTTTATGTTCTGCACCGAGCGAAATAAGTACTTAGAACCGCTCAGAAAAATAAGAATTGTTCGGAATAAATGTATGAAAACACAGGAGTTACTCAAAATATTGCAAACACCAATCATGGTGATTCACCGTAGCTATTTATGCTAAATCTCTATCATAAATTGCTATTAAAAATATGTTACCTACGTCCTCCAAAAGCGAATATAAGCCCGGACAATTTAGCTAAAAGCTTTCTAGAATATTCAGAATTTTGCTGAACAAAATTTAAAACTCTAATTACGTCGATTATAGATTGGGATCAAAGCAATCGGGCGTTAAACTGCATTGAAAATGCGGGATTCTGCGCCCGGTGCACAATGCGCGCGGGCGTGATCGAAAGCTGGGACATCCCGTGGTAATTGCCAGCTGTCCCGGCTACTGGCAGCCCTACCTGTGACGTATGCGTCTATTCTGTGATAGGGATGTATGTTCATCACGGAGCATTATTGTAGGTTTAAGTGTGCTTTGTGAATATTAGAGTGTGATTAAATGTTATTATACATAATAGTTTTTTAATGGGCGTAAGGAGTGTGTGAGGATCTTAGCAGGCGGTCTGCAATTTCTGCCTTATCATGGGGATCCATGGGAAAGTAATTTTTGCATATAGGTATGTATGCTGCGTTACATTTCATAACGTGCTTTATTGAAGTAGAGCGATAAAGTAATTGGAATTAAAGGTAGATATTGAAGAAAAGACTAACTAAATAATCAATCATTTTTCTTCTATTTCTAAAATATAACTGAAACCGCACAAAGCCGCATGTAAAGCTGAATTTTCATAACACAATATGAAACATAAGCTTTAACAAATACAATGACGGATGGCCGTGTCGACGACTCGTGGTATTCGTATGCCATCCGTTTGCCATCGGGCTCAGACCGTTTTAGTTCAGACGAGACGATCACGACACGACAATGAGAGAAGAAAATTGTTTATCTTTAGATACTATTGATACATAAATCAGATCTTTTGTAGATTCTGCTATCCAATATCCATGTTTTTGTACTTTGTACTTATTGCTGTTTATCTTTTGTTTCAGGTAAGAGCTGCTGAAACGCATGATATGGGTGAAGACTCGAAGAGCCGAAATTCCGAAAGAAAGACTTATAAAACCCAGAAAAACTTATATCACACCAATTTCTTCAGTTGGCCTGTGCAAACTGATTTCTTAATAACATTATAATAGCGTAATTACACTTGGTTGTTTGCCCACATTCGATTGCCTATGGAATTCGCGCAAACGACCAAGTGTAAATGAGTGAGACGAGTTCGAGTAACTGGTCCGGTTTCATCGTTTCGGAATCAGGTGCAGGTACTCCACCTCATTCAAACTACTTTTAGTTGCTAGCTCGTATTCCATTGCGAGGACCAGTAATGGCGCAGTGGCGCGATTACACTTGGTCGTCCACCCGAATACGGGCTAACGACCAAGTGTAATTGCGCCATCAAATCACTTGATTTTGATGTCAAAATAGCATTTACTTTAGACCCGGCATTTTTGTACCGTGTCGTACCTTATAACGAGTGAACGCGTACGTTTAGCTATCGACCGCTTGATAGATGTAGTCCCTTGAGTTTTCACTCTGTCAGTATACATTTTTCATGAAGCTACAACAAAAGGAAGGTTCAAATGGGAATACCTAAATTAATAGATGTAAATGAAGTAGGTACGCGGCATTTTTGGAATTATTTACTACACTGGTAAGTATATATTTCGGGACATTGTCTCCCTCCCACAGATAAAGGCGTTAAAAGTAGTGACTTGATATTTTGTAATAATTGAGTTCTTGTACCGAAACCAATGAATAGATCCATCAACTCGTCAATCATAGTTGGAAAATAAAGTGATTATCTAAAACTGAATCGAAAATTGGGGTCCCATTTTCTTGCAAAATTCAACTTTAGCACGTTAATTAATAATTCTAATCAATATCGGGAGTGTTCATGCCAAACATTTAAGGTCAATCCCTTAAGTGCTGCAAATAAGTCCCTCACGCTACATGTGACGTCACAGAATGTTACCTCATTTATTTTGATAAACACTCGACGTGACAGGATGTCGATACAGACGCTTGCCTCGTAAGTCGCAGGTTAAGAAAAATGCTCTGGAAATATCAACGAAGGGCTAGAAAGTGATGATAAGGGGATGATGTAATACCGGAGAAATGTGAGATAAAAAACCTACGAAGAAAATGGTACATGTGTCATTTATCTTGCCGGAGAAGTGACGATGTATTGGGCCAATCATTGACACGAAGATCTTAGGTTAGGTAGGACGAAAAATAAAAACAGTTATGGTTCTAACATTTTATCATTCCAATCATACTTATTTCAGTCAATACAATTTAATGTAGAAGGAGTCTGAGGAGCTCGTGGCTAAAGAGTTACAGCCGCTCGGGTCGATCTTTAGGTTAAGCCGTGCTTGCCTAGGTTGGTCTGTGGATGGGTGACCACCCATTACATACCGAGTTTCCTCCGTGCCTCGGAAAGCACGTAAAGCTGTTGGTCCCGGCGATCATTTGTAGATCCGTGACAGTCGTTACAGGTAGCCAGTGGCCCAAAAAGTCTGACAACCAGTCTTACCAAGGGGTATCGTATTACCCAGTACTAACGGGGTTGAGGAGGTCAGATAGGCAGTCGCTCCATGTAAAATACTGGTATTTAGCTGCATCCGGTTAGACTGGAAGCTGACCCCAATATAGTTGGAAAAAGGCTAAGCAGATGATGACAATTTCAGTATAAATGCTGTGTGTATTTTTTATTCGAAGCAATTCGAATACAAAATAAATCACAGCGCCTGACAAAAATACATAAGCAATAAGTTGCGGGAATGCGAGATGCTAATCTTACTCGTCAAGGAGAAGGCAGTCACGTCCTCACTTCAACCCTTTCTCCCTTACTTTACGACCCTACGCATATTGAAAGTTGTAAAATTTAAAGTCTAAGTAATAAAACCTCGAAGTCCTAAGTCCGAAGTCATAAATATTTCTATAATAAACTTGATTGGAATTTCAATTGGGGCCAACACAGCGGGCTGCTAATAAACTCAGTGAAAATGTAATAATGACTTCTTTTGGTAGAATGCTGAATAAATTTTAGTGGGTAGGCGTACTTGATGAGAAATAAACTGTAAACGAATGTTAAAAAGTAATGTTTATTTTACGCACTTAACTTTGATTTTAGGAGGAAGAAGACGCATATTTTTTTTTTGTTTTTAATTCACAGACGTAAAGGCAAAAATAGGAGCTGGAATAAGGCTCTGCTATCGACAGTGGTCACAGGTGTTAGGTGTATGCTATTTTGATCTATAATATTCGGTTTGCGGTAATGGTCTATTCAGTGCAGTGATAACACTTTTTTAGACATCTAAAAAAAAAGGTAAAAAGTGAATATAATAAAATATATTATGGTATTCGAAAACTCTAAAAAGTGGAAAATAACTTTACTTTCGGAAGTCGGTGACTTTTGTTTGTTTCACTGACTTTAGTTGCCATCGACTTCGAAAGACATTTACACTTTTTACTTTTTTTTTAGATGTCTGTTTTTTTTTAAGTTTTTATTTGTCAAGTATCAATTTTAATTGTAACTAGAAGTTATAAGAACATCATCCACATAGACGAACAAGAAAAATGCATAACTCATAAAGTACCGAAGCAAAGGATATAAAAATCTCTTAAATCGCACCAGTAATCACGGAGAAACCGGTGACTATACATGAAAAAAAAAACAAAAATAAAAGATGCTGGTGGAATACATAACCTCCTCTTTTTTTTAAAGTCGGCCAAAAAGGTACTGCCTTGATAAAGAATAGATTTGGAAAACTAACGATGTAAATGACAGACCACAGCTCCAAACTCCAACCATACAAACAAAATGTCTTGCTTCTCTCATTTTCTTTACATCCAAAAATAAATTCACCTAGCTCGTACCTAAATAAAAATCCTGATCAATATTTTTCTCCGCCAATAACCGTATATTTAGGCCATTAGGGTAGGCTGTAATATAAGGGATGGTAATCTTAATAGGTACCTCTAAAGATTACAGTATTTTAGATAGCCAATATTACCGGTCTTTATTTTAACGTAAAAAATCCCTAGAAAATAAGTAATGTTATTTTTGGCGACGTTACGTTAATTTGAACTAAAGTTTTAATTTGGCGTCAACTATTATGGTGGCCGCGTTAATTTTAAAATGGGGTCGTAAGTTTTTATTTTGTTGGTTTACTGGATTAAATTTTTAATGTGAATGTTTTAATTTGTAGGAAAGTGTCGTTATTTTGAGCTTTTGCTGTGTTTTCAACCAACATATAAAAGAGACTTATGGCCTCTGAGTTTATTTCGGCTATTTCTTCTCAGAGTAGCCAGGTACGAAACATTAGCCTCATCTAGTTTAAAAAAAAATGACGTGTAAATTCTTTGGAATTGGAAGGAGTGGAGGGAGGCCTTCGCCCAGGAGAGGGCAAGAGCAGGCTTGAAAAAAATAAGTTTGTAAAAAGTAGTAAAAACCTATTTGCAAAATCGTCATTTACTGATAATATTTCTACTGTAATTTTGTAATATTTTTAATTTTAAATAATTATAAAAGGGGATTTGATGCCTTTTTAAATTAAAAAAAATAATATAAAAATATTTATCATTTAATATCCACCCTTAGTCTATCTAGCTGTTTGTCTATCTGTTATTCAATGGTCTGGATTTTATGATAGGCTATCTATCGGTATCTCGTTATTTAAGGGCTCTCAATATTTATATCCACTTGAAATCGCACAGTTTTGAAGTACTAGAGTTCAAAACCATGCGATTTCAAAGTGTTTGTTGGAATACGAGAAAGTATCAGTGCTTCAAAATATTCATCTATCTGTTTGTAAGTTAATATACAGGGGCTAATCTCCGGAACCAATGATCCAATTCTAAATATTCTTTGACTGACAGAAAGCTACATTATTCGTGGGTGCTATAGGCTTTATATTTATATCATGCATATTAGCCGAGCTATCACTATTTTTGCGGACGAAGTCGCGGGCAAAGTGCTAGCCGGTTATAAAACTCGGCTATTCAACAAGGTTAAATTAAATTACCTAGCGCAACTCCACACACGTGTGGATTTATCAATTTATTTATTCAACTTACAAATATCATTACAGGTAATCTTAAACCTAATTCGATAGTGTGGCTATCAACTTATTCCTAAAACACAGGTTTTTTACATAAATAAATATTCTAAATTAAACATTATAAATTATCCACCATTATCCACTCAATTAGCAATCTAACTACTTAACAAAGGTCATTAACAGACATAATAAAATCAAAATATCTTAACAACTAGAAATAAAAATAAAAAATCTCTCTTTTTAATTGTAGGCATTGCCTTAACACCTTATTGCCTTAGGTACTTCTTTAAGTGAACTAAGAAACTAAGTTTAACAAAACTTTTGTGAATTCACTCAAAGTGCATCGATATCAATTCGCTCGTGTCCTCATTCACTACATAATAAAACCATATCAAAACTGAAGACGTGACGAGCTAAACAAAATGGTTTCAAAACACCACCTACTTACATCAAACATCTAAACGCCGCTCAACTAGATAGCTGCAGTCTGTTCTTGCATATCTGTGCCATATGCTCGCAGAATTGATGGTCTCTGATGCAGCGTTATAAATGTCCCGTCAGACGGACGTAATGCTGCATGCTTGCTGATGGATCGTCTGAACATACTGGATGTTGGCTAAAGGGGTACTCTTTTTGTTATAACGTAATTTGATTTTAGAGGATGGAGAATTCATTTTTGTGAATCGATTTAAACAATAGGTGAAAGCGCTGGGGTAGCCCGCGAAATTCTATTTTTCTTACGTTTTTTGGAATTTGTATATTAGTTGTCAGGTTCATCAGGTTGTATGTTGATTAAAATATGATTCGCGCAAGTAACACGTATGTAGTAGACGACCAGTCTCTAAGTTCATTTAACCCCATTGAATGACTTTCTCATGAAATAGTTATGGAATGGGGCTAAACCACCATAAGGGTTTTTGTTTGAAAGGAATTTGATTTTTTAATTTCTGTTCAAACAAACATTCTTGTCAGTCTTGGACCAGGAGAAAAGGAAATTGAGTAGTGATCACGTACTTAACAGAAAAGAAAAAGAAAATAGCTACAAAAAACATGTTTTGGCTTATTTTAGATTTCGATCCGCGTAATAAATGGGAACTATATTTTCTATCACCAAAATTTATATTTGTCATCAAGTTGTATCACCTAATAAATAGATCTATCGCCACGAAATATTTTCGTTCTCAGATAAACAAAAATTGTTCCCAATAATAGCTCTGTGCTCAGAATGGTAGATCTGTCACCAAATAAATCGATTATCGATCCCTGACTGCGTTTGCTTAAATACTTATTAGGACACACCTATTATAATACATACAAAAACATTTATTTGGTACTAGACCTTATATCTCAGGATTTTAGGTGATTTATTGTGGAACTGATTTTGCATTGTTTGGTGACTACATTTTGGTGACAGATCTACTATTTTGAGGACAAACCCTATTATTTAAGAAACACAAAACTAATTAAATTGGTGTTAGCTTAAATGATACCCGTAATAAATTCTAATAATGTATTAAATCATAGATATTTATCGTGGCTACAAAACTTCGCAACAATATTCTTTTTATTGCACCTTTTTCTTCTCAATGCCATCCGTCACTAATAAACGTCAGTTTTATTGTTATCAATAACAGTTATTTTATAGTCTACTTTAAAGAATTATTATTATAAAACCCACCTGTATATAATAAATCCAGAAACTAAAGACACAATGACGATAATCATAGAGGATTCAGAGGAGATACGATGTTCGTACTGCGACAAACTGCAACAGACGTTCATGCTGATAGCTCTATCAGCAGTTCTCCCGATGGTGTTCTTTGCTTCCATACTTCTTGTAACAGCGACCAAGGAGGTGGACCAAAGTGTTGAATTCATAACAAGCCTCGTCGTGGAGTTTGTATTTGGGCTCTTATATTTGCAGCTGTTCGTCGCTACGTCGATCTTTATCATCAGCTACATGAAGAGGAGGCAGCCGCTCCCTCTCAAGTACCACTACTGGTACTTCTTCTTCCACATCGCAATCATGATCTTCTTCCTCACATCCAGCTTCGTCATGACCGTCGTCAACGATGGCTATTTCACTTCTGGACTGGTATTTTTCGGTGGCGGTTTTTATTTTTACAAATTATACAATTTTATGAAAACGAACCCCTGGATCACATTAAGAAGAGCTCATTGAAGTGATTTGAAAATGCTTTTGAAAACTTAATAAATGGCACTCTCAATGTCTTAAAATTGTTTGTGAATTTAGCGAAGTTTAAGTGAGTTTAGGTGGCGTCTCAGTGAGGCTGATAAGACGGGGATTCGGTAATAATTGTGTTTAGTATAAGTTGGTAAGTTGCCGGTATTGTAGTCGATGGCTAGACGACAGGCACTGAAGTTACGGCTCTTTTAGTTTGGGTTACCGAAGTCGGTTTTGATACATGTTGTATATATATAATCTATAATCGATAAATTGAGAACGTGGCTAATCTGTACAAGTTCATAAAGGAAAGAAACTAAAATTGGCTTCATTCACCGATATTTCAGCTGGAAGAATTCTTGGAACTTTACATCAACGAAGAAAAATTAAATGAAAAAAACAATAAATGCTGATGATGCTGGTATTATTTGCAACAGTATAGGTAGCCAAGGTTTTAAGATCAATCCTACAAACTGCTTGAGCTATTATCGTGGTCTACCACGATAATAGCTCCAGTACAGCTTACCTTCGGCACCACGAATTTTATTTGTACTGCTGCAGCCTCTGATGGTGCCTCGTTCTCATGCTTCGTAGAGATATTGATATTAAAGTTTAGCTAGATATGAATAACAATATTTAAAAGATACTTCCACATTCTTAAACGTACCTATTCTGAAGACGCGATATCCTTATTCCGCAACGTTTAACCAGACTATTTCCAGTCTTCTGATTCTCAAAGGGTTTTTTGCTAAATCGCGCAGACTTAGCGAAGGAATAGCTCTGCCTGTGGATAACATGAGGTTGAGTCTAACTTAGTTAACTTAATAGCTAACTAGTTTATTTTGCAACTGCTTAGTATTTCATACACTAAAGAAGTAGTTCTTCCAACTTTGTAGAAGGGATCCTTAAAGTTTCTGTTATTTTGTTTTTAAATATTCATTCTTTTTGTTTGTGAGTTTGTCTAGGGGTGAAAGAAAGTTTTAATTTGGTTTAGGTTTTAAATAAATCTAAGGGGTCCCGACCCCTGATCCGTATTAGGTTGTCTAATTTATTTTTTTATTTTTCGCTAGCTGTGCCCCGCGATCTCGTCCACGTGAAATAATTATAAAAAAATATTACCTCCCTATTTGAATCGGATTTTGTTAACAATGTCAAGGTTTCAACAATTTTTTTTTTGCACGGCACCCTAATCCTTTTTCTAAAATAAAAGTAGCCTAAGTTACTTCAACATAACATCAGCTATCTGTCAGTAATAATATATATATAGTAATGTAAAAATCGGTCCAGCCGTTTCGGAGATAAGCCGGAAAAAACAGACAGACAAAAATTAAAAATAAGTATTTTATTTTAAGTACCGTTACGGCGGCGTATTATATACTTACATCAGCATTCAGTAAAAAGCTGTTATTTTGAAATTACAATACAGACATTAAAATTTTATTTATTGATAGATAAAAATCGCATAGTGAGCACTGAACAGGCGTCCTAAGGGCACGTTCCATCAGGCGTGATCGAGATGACATGAACTTGAGATCAGGAACAAAATAACAAATTGTGTTGCTCCTCGACCAATCAAAAGATCCTGAAGTATCTCTCATTTACCACTACAGCCAGCCATGAGAGCCTATCCGAAGTTACTCTGAAAGCTATCGTCACAACCAGACCGGAAAGTTCCGAATCCCAAATCGAATCACAACAGCAGCAAATTGACACGATTGTGCGAAAAATACAAAGAGAAATAAATCTGCATATTAACGAAGTAATTAAAATATTCGTGTAGGAACCTATCTCTCGTTTGGAGTTAATTCGAGCGTTTGTCGGCCTCCCCAAGCTCCCAAGCCCCCAAGCCCCCAATTTCTGAGGTTCCAAGGCGGGCCACGTCATAATCGGATTTACGTCTTTCAACCTCACATAAAGTTTATGAATTTGCATAAACTTTAGTATAGTATCAGCCTTTTATGTAAGCTTCGGCGTGTCAATTAAGACTGGATTTGCTTGATTTTCTCGTTCATTTTCCAAGGCTCTAAAGTCAGGGATATCAAACATTCCAGGGATTTCATCAGCTTCCCTGCCAATCACTTCAGCTAATCACAATCCTTGGCTAGACATACTCGTAAGCCTCTCTCTAGTTCCGCCAATTCAAACAATTTTTTTTTTAGCCTGTATTGTGTCACTGCTGGGCAAAGGCCTCCCCCATAGCCTTCCATTCTTCTCCTTGTGCGATTTTCTCCGGCCCTGTGTATATGTACACTACTTTACAAACCCTTCTAAGTCGTCACGCCAGCGTTTTCTAGGCTTCCCTCGGCGACGACGCCCGTCTTCTGGCACCCACTGCGTGACGACTGTGGTCCAACGGTCCTGATGCATTCTACAGACGTGGCCCGCCCAATACCACTGCAACCTAGCAGATTTATTGCCCACATCAGCGATTCCTGTTTTTGAGCGTACCTATTGTGGTATTGCGAATTCTGTCGCTGAGCTTAATACTAAATACGCTACATTCCATCGCCTTTTGGCAAACCTTGAGTTTGGACTTTTGCGACTCAAAGATTCAAACTACACCCATATTTTAAATCGCTGGCAAACTGCTTCAAATCCATTTTAAATCTAGCGTACACTTCTTGAAACCTGAAAGAACTCTGCTATAAAGCGAACAGCCCCCTCAACGCAGATACAACACTGCTCTAAGCACACAAACTCATTCATTTAATACATTCTAAAGTCGTCGAGGGGAAGATAAACTGTTGTTCTACCAAACTGAAAGTTATTCCCAGTACTAGAGCTGGGAAAACCGTATAAAACCGGATACTAAAAAAACCGGTAAGTTTACACAGAGCTCAAGGAACAAATTGGGCTAACTTTTTAACCTTTTCTCATCAAATTATGTCTCCTACAGCGGTTTTTCGACGGTATTTTTTTATGGAACCGCTCGTGGATTTTGAAGTGTAAATGATAGGCGGCGTCAAAAATATTGCCGAGTAATGAAGGTAAATACTGAGTTACAATTTGTGAAATCTGCTTCGGTCAACTTTTTGGGACGGTGTGCTTTATAGCGCTTTTTATGCTTTCTGACCTGAAACTTCTGGCTGTTTTGATGAATTGTTATACCCTGATTTGTTTGTGGAATCGGGTTTGTTTTATTTCAATGATTACAACGAGTTTGATCCCGTTAGGGTTAACCAGAGAGGTATGATACGAATAGGATTATACCTCACTAGAAATAAGGCCCACTTGCATAACTCATTATATGCATTTTTAACTGTGAACATCTTTTTAAATTGCTTCCATTTCTGTCAATAATTTAATGAGGACAAAGACGGAATCATTTAAATAATACCAAATAAATTATGACAGCCGCTCGGGTCGCTCTTCATGTAAAGCCGCGCTTGCCTAGGTTGGTCTGTAGATGGGTGACAGCCCATTACATACTGAATTTCCTCCGTGCTTCGGAAAGCACGCTAAGCTGTTGTCATTTGTAGAACTTTGACAGTCGTTACAGGTAGTCGGTGGCCTGAAAGTCAGACAACCAGTCTTATTGGGTTGTGGAGGTCAGAATCGGTGAGATAGGTAGTCACTCCATGTAAAATACTGGTATTCAGCTGCATCCGGTTAGATTGGAAGCCGACCCCAGGAAAAGGCTAGAAAGATGAAAGACTGAATGATATTTTGAATTTGTTTAGCGTTACACACACTTTTAGTTAGTTGTGGTGCAAGGGGGCTACATCAAGACGTAATTCTTTATTTTTCGCCCCTCCTGTCACTCGCGTGCTTTTGGTCATAACCTGACCCTACTAGCTAATACTCCTCGAAAGGAGGAAGGTGATTACAGTATGATGTTTTTTTATGTGATTAATTCACGGAAACATGGGGGCTGCGACATAACATCGCGTTTTATGACACCCATGGGGTCGAGTCACTATCAGTAACAGGGAATCACATGCCATTAAAACACCACACTAATGTTGTGAGTGTCAAAAGTGTCTGTATGTTTGCTGCGTTAATACTGCTGAACTACTAATCCAATTTGGGTAATTTCTGTTAAACAAACAGGGCAAGTTTCTAACCCTAAAAGTAAATATTAAAAACGAAAGCAAAGCCATAGACTGTGTAGTTAATGGATATTTGATTACCAGTAAGCGACATCTCAATGTTGCCTAAATATTATTACACCGCTGGAATTTGATCTCTGAGCCTGTGTACAGTGCCTAACTTGCGCATTTATTTAGGCATTCCTTTAGGTATAGTGTTAGTGAAAACGGTCATAACTTCTAATCTACAAGTCCAATTTGGATGATTCTTACGAGAAAATTATAAAGATAGGAGGAGGAAATTATAGGATACTAAAACTTGGTTAAAACTAAAACAGAGTTACTAATTTAATTTGTTTTTTCGTCTTCACTAGGGGTTTCTCCTGTATCGTAGTTGAGTTTACAAACATTTAAACTGACATACACAAACAGCCAGACCCGGAACAACTACATAAAGGGTGTAAAAAGACCCTTAACGAAGCCAATAGGCACTTGTTCTCCCCGTCATTGCGATCATTTTTTTTGTTCTAGACCATACCTGGGAACCTTCTAGTTGCGGAGATATTGGAGGTCAAAGTTCCAATTTTTTCAATTTTTTTTTTTAAATACTACTTTTTAAGGTTTTATCTTTACTTTAATTACCTCCGTGACCCGTTTACTATTCAAAGCATCTATCAACACCAAGTTTTGAGTTCGCTACTTTGAGTTTTACCGTAAAATGTGATTTTTCACCCCAAAAAAAAAAAGTCGCTTCCCAGCAATAATTTTTGCGTAGGGTGACTTAGTTTGATGTACATAATGCTTGGTTGACGGCTTCGTGAAGGGTCCGTTAACACCCTGTACAGGTCATACCTCAATTATGTACCTAGTGAATAACAAATTCTAATTACTACATTAGTGCCATTAAGAGTGTTCGTCTGATAGATGATGGTGGACGCAAAAGTGACAGAACTCAGTCGGAGCACTTAGCGTGATATATGAGCTGGCATACATATTACATATGTATTTACTTGATATTTACATATCAACGTGGTGGAGGGTCGTTATGTTAGGGCGCTGGTATTTAATACTGGCTTTTAAAATTGTAATATGATAATGGCTATATGAATATTTGAGAATTTCCTGGCAACACCAATTACACAGGTAAACCTTCTTTAAAAAAAGTAATAACGGTATGTCCTGTATAGATACAGTACAATTCAAGTTAGTGCTTTTATTAATAGGTGTGTACCGATAAAGTTATGACAGGAGCTAGTCATTGTTACCTTCTACGAAAGCTCAAACCCATAATACATCACGACTGTAGTCCCTGAAGTGTAAGCCAGAGGTGTACATTTATTACACCAGAAATATTTAACGCCCATTTAATAGGGAGCGAGCCTATTGCTATAGGGCACGAATCTAGCCTCCAGGCTGCTGATGGAAAAACTTAACAGCACAGCCTAACCCAGGACATCCGCGCTTGCGAGCAATTATAGACATTATGTGGCCGTCAAAAACAACTTTAGTTAGAATTCCATTGACCAAATACTCAGGGAATTGTATCAAAGTATCTAATTCAACAGTAATCGGCTTTTTCTTGATCATAGGCAGAATAAGATGGCATAAAGGGTGTAAATAGACCCTTAACGAAGCCGAAAGACACTTGTTCTAGACCATACCTGGGAACCTTCTAGTTACGGAGGTTTTGGGGGTCAAAGTTCCAACTTTTTCACAAGTTTTTTTTTAAATACTATTTTTTAAGGTTATAACTTTACTTAAAATAGCTCCATGACCCGTTTACTATTCAATGCATCCATAAGCACAATGTTTTCAATGCGTTACCTTGAGTTTTACCGAAAAAGATTATTTTTCACCCCAAAAAAAAAGTCGTTTCCCAGCAATTTTTGTGTAGGGTTACTTAGTTTGATGTACAAAATGCTTGGTTAACGGCTTTGTGAAGGGTCTGTTTACACCCGTATACATACGTCATATCCCATACTTTTTCGGATCCATTCAAGAATTCTGGATCCACGTATCTTGTTCTCCTTTGAATACGCAAGTATTTACTCAATGAATATATACTTAAAGGCCTCTTCAATATTCCGTATTTCTTCTCTCTCAAATTGGTTCGTAGAAAATGCTTCTAAGTCGTCTTATTTTGAATTAAATTCAAGGTAACGCTTGTTCGAACACGTAAGACATTATGTTTGTAATCATCCACTTGGGTGCTTTATATATATTGTGGAATTAAATGTTTATTTATTGTGAACAGCTGTGTGGCCGGTGCTGAACACAGTGCAGAAGGGAACATCAACGCACAAACGAATATGACGTATTCAGCACGCGTAGCATTACCACCGTAGAAACGAGTTTTGTCGACGGAAGAATCGACAAAATGACAGATCAACAAAAGAAATCTGTCATTTTGTCGATTCTCGAAACCCCGTTTCTACGGTGGTCCCGGTGCTACGCGTGCTGTACATCATTCTGAAATAACGATCTGCTATTTCCCACAAAAGTGCCTACACTGTGAAAATGAATGAAACAGCTTATTAAAAAAAATATCGATGAAAAATGTCTGTATGTGGGGGGGAATGATCTACTGAATATGTGATAAACGTTTGTGCGTCGTTGTCCCTTCCACCCTGTACAGCTAATTCATAAATCAATTAAGAAATACTGTTTCAAAACAAACAAAACAAAATAACAATCAAGCTCATTCAAATAAACTATAAGCAAAACAGTAAGCACCACCAATCACTATCAAAAGCCTTATCGAAGTCAACAGCTTTGCCTTTCCAGCGGCTGAAGCGCTGACAGCAAAATGATTTTTGTGCACAAAATCTACTAGTAATGAATATTCATACGAACAATGGACTATACTGTGGCCAGTAATTGTGTTAACGTTTCGTGGTAACTTCGTTAAAGGCAGTCGGGAACATAACACTGGATTTATTGTCCAGGCCCTGCAGTCTCGACAAATATAACGACAAAAATCGGTCGTTAGGTGTAATCGATGTCAAATTTCTTTAATAGATTTTCAAACTTATGCTTCCGAAATAAAGTAGAAACTCTATTAAAGGAATTTGACAACGATACGACTTTGCGACCGATTTTTCTCGCTATCTAATGTCGAGACTGCAGGGCCTGGAGTCCAAATGCTATTGATTTTTGGTAACGATTTTTGATAGCGTTTGTGTATAATGGGTTGATACATAAATGTGGGACTGAATTTATGAGGACGATAGTTTGGTTCTCTGATGATGTGCACAAATTGTCTATCAGACGTTTGACATGAGTAGGTACAGAAATTAACATCATCTTCGTCATCATCATACGACTCTACTTCGTCCACTGGTGGATAAAGGCCACCCCTAAGCGTAGCCTGGCTTCGTGTGGTTAGGTATCAAGCCTTAGTAAATAAGGCTTCTTCTTCTTAATGTCGCTGGCACGACATTTTTATATTTTGTTAGCCCAGAACTTCGTCAATCCCACCGCGTCGTCGGTAGCAGCGCAGAGGTCACTACAGCTGCATGTTTTTGGGCTAATAGGGCAGGATAGGAGGTGGAGCATAGTTTGCGACACAGCTCTACAACAAAACCCCGCTGCTGTTTCATTGAGGATTTTTTTTTTCAATAACCTTGAATGTCCCACCCCTGGTCAAAGGCCTTCCTCATCCTTCCTTGAGGTACAACACAAAAAAAAAATGGTGCATTTATGAACTCCAGTCATTGAATGTTGAACTCTACTGTAGACCGTTTTAGTTTTAACAAAGCCGCCTTTGTTAATTTATTACGATCATTGTCTTTAATGCATTTACGAAAAATTAACACAACTTTACAAAAACAAATCTTCCTTGCAAGCCTATAACACACAAGTACACAGCAGGAAGTATTCAAAATCACACCGCCCGAGCTCTCCCGATGCCAGCCGAACTCCACCGAATTAAGTTTCTGACAAATTGAGTGTCTGCGCGCCCGGAACTCTCGTATCCTCCCATTCCTCCATCGAATCAGCCAGGTAATTGGCCTGGCTGTACGGTTTCCACTCGGCTTCGAACTGTATTGAAGAATCAACTGGTAATCCTAAGCTGAAATTGTGGTGGAAGATTTTGATCGCAATGTATCACAGGATTAGCGTGTGGCGACGTGAATCAATTTGAAATGTCTTTCTTATTGTATGGATTTTTGTACGATGGAACGTAAACTTACTGGATAACACCTAGATATTTTAATTCAGTAGGTACTTCGTTTTTAGTGGAATGGCAAGTTTGGAGTTTAAAATTTTAGTTCAACAACAAGCAGCTCTTTCTTTTTTCTCAAATCTGTGTAGTTGGAATTAGGCGACTTGAATCGTGACGTGACGTGAATACGTATGCTTTTGGCTTCTCGATGGATCGCTTACGGGGAATATTCTAGATTTTTTCTTAATATGTACAGTACTTAATCTTTAGTGGAACGGCAGTCATAGATTTGGAGTTACAGAAATAATAGTCCAAATGCGTATTTAATTTTAAGGCTAGATGAACAAGGCCCTTTTCTTGTTTTACTATTCATATTATGTTTAACAGTCATGACTGACTAACCAACATTAGGGCAACTCCCTCTCAAAAAATAGCCCCCCCCCCCCCCAGCACTGGTAATGTTACTGACCGAATAACCAAGTAATGACTAGACTTCACGTTAGTTTAATTGTACATTTACAAAAAGTATACCTTTTAATTATAACCTCATTACGTTCATTCGTCCAGCACCCATTAAATAGGTTAAATAATAAAATAAACCTAAAATAACTGAGAAAACGCGAACCATTTTCACGCCCAAATTTGTCGGCACCACGGTCATTAGGCATTCTACACACGCGCTACAAATGACCGAACGAACGGTAACGGTAGATGGCGGTGCGACCAATTAACTTGCCGCGTTGTTAAAACGTGTGTAGACTGCCTTAGCGAAGATTCTATTCAATGATCGGTAATATTAGAGCATGTGCTGGTTTTAATGGCAATTTCTGATAGAGATGTTGGTGAGGGTTGTGATGTGGGATTAAATGGCTATTTGTTTCTATGAACGAGAAATGTTTTTAACTATCGTCCCTATTTGTATCTTTTAATTTGGCACCTACTGAGCTACATATACAAGGACCCATTAAAATAGATGGACAAACTTTTAGAAATCATTCAGACCACCAAAATAAGGACAATGGTAAAAAAAATAAGAAAAACGCATTAGATGCTTAAAAAAAATCTGCTAACAAAAATTTACTAAAAGTGTGCAAGCAACCTACCCATAATGGATGAGTTTATTCTAGAGTATAGGCAATTTACTATTTTAAGTCAAAATAAAATCACTTTAATCAGTGTTTTTTTGCTTGGATATCTTTGGTTTGACGTACTGAACGCTGTGTTAAAATTTGTCCATCTATTTCAATGGAACCTAACAGCTATTTCCTACAAAATTGCAATACTTACACGGTCAAATCATACGGAACAGCTGGTTTTTTCTATGTTCTAGCGTCGGTGTCCCTTCCACTCTGTATATGAGTACATCATTTGAAAAACGTACTATCGATATGAAAGAATATGAATTTGGCATTGTCGTTAATACGGGTCGTCCTATCAGCGGTTATAATTGGCGACTAAAGTTTTCAGCCAGGAATTGATAACTGATTAAGTGAACTGAAATCTTTTTGGGCTGAAAACATCACCACTTGACTGACTATTGTGCATTTAACTAAAATCATTAGGATTTTAGATCTCTGAATGATGAAAAAAAAAACCTAATTTTTCATGCCTTGTTTCACAAGTCATCATCATCTGCCTAGCCTTTTCCCAACTACATTAGGATCGGCTTCCAGTCTAACCGGATGCTGCTGATTACCAGTATTTTACATAGAGCGACTGCCTATCTGACCTCCACAAACCAGTTAGTACTAGGTAATACGATACCCCCTTGGAAAGCCTGGTTGTCAGCCTTTTTGAGCCACTGACTACCTAACGACTGTCAAAGATCTACAAATGACAACCGGGACCAACGGCTTAACGTGCTTTCCGAGGCACGGAAAGTTATTATTATTATACTTGTTTTACAAGTACCAAAAATAAATAACCACTTCGCCAGTACAATTATTTTCACCTCTACCTCAAACACCTCTTTAATAACAACGAAACCCACAGCAGCCTCCCTTAAATTATTTCGCCATTTATTTCTCTCCACTGCACTCTTTTCGCGAAGCCAGTCCGATCGAAATCAATTCACTCCGTTACGCCCCGTCAATTTAACTTCGATTAAGCCGTGGGACACACTGGAGTAAAAAGAACTATCCGAAGTGGTTTCTTTATAAGCTTATTCTGGAAGTTCACACAACTTGGACAGTTTTCCCAACTGCTCATTGTAATCGATGCGCGGTTGTGTATCGGGGTTTATTGTGAGACGATCGTCTTTTTTTTAGTTTTGAGCTTCGGACCACCGTTGTGAGCTTGTGGGTAAAGTTTTTCATGGACTACTGGAAGTGGGGAATAGCTGGGATATGCCATTGTGACTAAGGGGTGCTGAACACGTGTTCGAGTCAGCATGATCGGTCGGCGAACTTGAATGTATATCGAATTGAACATGTGTGATTGTGTGTAGCTCTGCTAATAGATGACGACATCACGAAACAATAAGTTTGGCAGTCGATAGAGGTTTTTAATTATTGGTAAACAATAGGATGAGGCTGGTAAATTCTTGGAAGTCCTTATAATCTTATCCCTTTTATCAAAGTATCCTCGCAGTGTTAAGATAACTGTTACAACTATTCCAATGGACCAAAACAATACTTAAGAAGACCGTAACTAAGGGTCCCAAAGTAAATCTAGATCTCAGCTTCTGATTACGAGGACCAAATAACAAACGAGATTTGTCGACACTTACATATTGTGGTTTATTTAGGACCTTTCCTCTAATGTCCGGAACCAAGCCACGGAATAAAGTTGTATAGAAGGTTCAGTTGATGCAAACAGAACCTGTGTCGGGAAGTTGGGTGGGTAACGATCCGGGTATATTTGCAAAGGACAGACAAGTTACTAAATATGGGGACTTTGTCCAGGGAATCCTTTGTCCAGTCATGGGACGCAAACTAGGTTACCAAAAATGGTGAATTGAGGATAAGTAATCAATGGCAGTGTTTGTTTGTGTGACTTACTTCGTCTTCTTACCATGGCGACTTAAATTATTCAAAGTTTAAAAAATATATAAATTAACCAGTACTAACTGGGTTGTGGATAGGCAGTCGCTCCATGTAATATATTGGTATTCAGCTGCATCCGGTTAGACTGGGAGCCGACCCCAATATAGTTGGGAAAAGGCTAGGCAGGTGATGAAAGTTTGTTCGACCAGTATGTAGCCACTTGCAATGCTCTATCATTGGCTTCGTTTAAATCTTGCAAGGTTGCAGGTGGTTATGCAAGATGGGCAGAAAAATAGGATCAAAGATCCTGCAAAGGCTTCACACGGTGTTTGGGATGGCTCGAGGAAATCCCATTAAGCCAGATTATTTCTAAAGCGGCCATCCTGCGCACGCAAAATGTATCCACAAAAAACTTGGAGGCTGAGCTGTTTCATAATGGTTTTTATGGATTTTTCCAGTATTTTTCCTGGAAGAAACATACTTTTCAGCGTTTTTTCCTGGAAAGCGAACCTTCTTTGCTATAACGACTACTACTATAGGGCAAAGCCTGATGTATAAGGTAAGTATTTTTCGGGCGTCTTGATTAAGGCAGTATTCACACGTAATCCGCAGTAAGTGCCGGTTTTTGCGGAAGATAATTGAGCGCCTAATAGCATTACAGTAAGCTGTTATTTGCTCAGCGAAAATACAATTACTGGTGTCAAACGATAAATGGACGTACTTTCTTATGGCAGATTTTAGGCTCCTAATTCATTGATATTGACAATAATCTGAAATATCTGGTTTGCTTGGTAGAGAAACCCAGATATTATGCGTTTTCCAAATATTTTACTACGCACTTGTGCCTAATTTTTTGAATGTTACGTATTATATTCATCTTAAGAAGTGCTCTTGTAAACACCAATAACAAGGAGATCAATCAAATGGTGCATAAATTATGAATGTTATCCGATTCTCAATAGTTCAAAGTTTTTTTTTTGTTGATGTTGGACGTCATAGCTATACATACATGTACAATCCAAAAGATAATTTCCTGACACTGTATGGTGTAACCGCTGATTGTATATTTACACTGTCATCAAAATGTTCATTAATTCCCACTCACCTAATCATATTCAGTTTACATCCGGCTCGAGGGACCAAAAAGATTTACGGTTGTATACGTCTTTTACGCAAATATAGCAAGGAGGAAAAATCGCTTCCAAAATTACTAACCCAAGCACATCCTGCGCCAATGAATCCTTAAAACAGTACCTCCACCTACTTACTCCATTTTACAAGAAAATCACCGATTACAGCTTCCTACTTAACTCCACGTGGAAAGCATTAAGATAAAAATCCTCGCACGGATCTCAGGGAAAGATAGCAAAAATTACGCAGAATGGGACTCCCGAATTAGGGATTTTACGAATATTGTACACTTACTTGAAGGTGTCTTTTGGGATAATCACAGGTTTATACGAAGGAGAAATAGAGTTTTTTTATTTGATTCGTAATTTAGATACTTTGGAACCCATAGCGCACGTATGCTCTGCTCCGGATTGGCATCACCGCACATCACCGTCGGCGCAGCATTTTTCTTCTTCCATACTTCTCTATGAGATGAAGAGTAATCTCAGCAGTCACCTCCCTTCTAGCCATATCGGCATACCTGCATCTCGTGGTTAATAGTCGATCTCGTTGCAAGGCGACGCCGTTTTGGTGCTTATAAGTGTGTTGCATTTAGGAGTTTCATATAAATATTGGTCTTAGGCTCAAGTTAAGGCGTTGATGATCCGGGGCTGTGCTTGTACGTGTTTATTGATCTTTAGAAAGAAAATGGTGCGGTTCCCTAAATATTTTAACAGAAATGAGCTTCCTTTTGGGAGGATTGAACAATTAAGAACCATCTAAACTCTGCTAGGAGCAATAAAACCTATGAAATGCTATAGAGGATACTTGCAGATCTGAATGAAGTCAGAATCAGCCAGATCCATCAGTGAATTCAATTACAATAAAAAAGAAAACCATACTAGTCTTCAAAAATAAAAATAATCTCCTCCAAAGAGCCTTCAATTGGAAATGAACACAATATGATCATCGAGAACATTCTACCCAAATGTAATCAATGGAAGGTGTTATCTTATCGCGGGTAGGCGTTGAATAATAACGACACAACTACCCTCAACCCCTTTGATCACATATGAATACAAATGAATGATTTCCCGAGCGAAACAGACAAGACTGGTTCACATTAATATACAAACCGTGTTTCGATTAGAAGCTGAATTGTGGAAACAAATATTTAGAGCGTAATTTAGCCCAGATATTTGCTGTTGTTAAAATTCATGGCTTTGGGTAGGTCCTAACGTTCCCAACAGAAACTTCATGGTTGTTTGTGCTGAATAAACATTTTTTCTTTATCTATTTTTTTTTTCAATAAGCATTATTATAATCGCTATGAGACATCGAGACTGTAATATGTTTACTGACTGTTTTATCTTTGACTATGTATTGGCGATAAGAAATCATTACCTCTTCAGTAAGTTAGAGATGGGCTGGACCCAGCTGTCGTTGAGTCTACAAATCTCTACTCTTTTTTCTATTTCTCTCTATGTTAAACTTCTAAGATCCAGTTCTTGTTGAAGTTTCAATTTAGGGACACAATTGTAAAATTGTAATAAGTTTTCTACAAACGTATGTTAATCGGACTGCCTCGAATGTCTACTGGTCTAAAGCGGGACTACTGAGCATGAGGCCCTGGGTTTGATTCCCAGGTCGGGATAAGTGTTATTGGGTTTGTCATCAGGAATTTCTCAGCAGCAGCCACGGAGTCTGGATTTGCGCCCCGTTGATGGCAATATGCTCCCCCCTTATTACATGAGACTTAAATATAACTGGCGAAATGTGGGTATAATATTAGGTACACTTCTGCCTAACTCTTCGGGGATTACAGGCGTGATGTTATGTAAATTATAAAATTTAAACATGTTTTCTACAAACTTATGTTAATTAGCTGGTGGATTCTGTGCCAGAAAGCCTTGTTCTTCTTTGGCAGGTTGGTCAATTTTGAATGAATTTCACACTGCATTTTCCTTTATTTCTTTGCTAAAGAAACATAGCCCTTCATACCAAGTAGTTATATTCAATTTCATCCTACCCACGCAGCGATATCTAGCAGTTAAAAACACCCTTCTATCCATTTCCTTCGAAAGGACCGACCCTTACAAATAAAATAGATTTAGGCATCCCTGAAGCCCTTGTTATTGTCGCAGTACATAACAAATGTTGCCCTTACACTGCTATATATTTGGGTTCAAGGAATCTAGCAGGACAATGGTTCAGGGTTGCTACAGGCTCTTTCAAGATTCAGGCATGAGGAGGATTATTTCACATAGTACAATGGTTCAGGGTTAGTACTTGGACTTTGAAGGTATCAGCAAGATTTTTTGACACACGCGTTTGCTTTTACAAAATATTTGAGGAAAAATTTGAGTTTGAATGTAGATGGCTAAAAGAGTAAAGGAAGACAAAAGAAACGATGGATGGACTGTGTGAAGGATGATAAGGCTAAAAAGGCTGAAGGAAGAGGAGTATGGAAGACGAAGACATGCTGCTCCGACCCCAAATAAATTGGGATAAGGGTAGGAGAATGATGACTATGTATGTACCTGATTTTGAACTAGAAGTTGAAAACTAGGTTGGATGATATTTACATAACTCTGCTACTATTGAGGTTTATCATGAAAGTAATCACGGTTGCAGTCATAGTGACTGTGACCGACGGTTCCACGGAAGTGGCGAAGAATTGAGCCAATAAAATTAAAAAAAAAGGAGAAGAAGAGCAATGCGTAGAACATTAAAGAGTCTCTTCTTTTAATATCAGCATAACAATTGAGTATCGTTTAATGTTACTGCTACAAAAAATACTGAATCTATACTAACATATAAAATTGAAGTGTCTGTTTGTAAATTCAAAATAAAAGTTTTTTATTGAATTCATATGAAAGTAAACACGGTACCTTTTATAACAAAAAATCTTTAATTTTTGTCTATCTGTGTGTTTATTCCGTCTAATCTCCGAAACGGCGGGACCGATTTTGACGGGACTTGTACTGGTAGATAGCTGATGTTATAAGGAGTTACTAAGTAGCAGGCTACTTTTAATTAAGAAAAAAAGGCCAGTAAATAATTAAACAAATATTTTTTATTAAATACCACGCGGACGAAGTTGCGGGTAACAGCTATTTTGTAAATAAGGCTGAAATTCCACCAGTTACCGAAGCAGTTTACCACAACCCTGAAACGATCAGTGTTAATGTACCAAGATGTCTACAAAACCTAATAAATTTTCCAACAGTACTAGTGATTCTTTGGACCCAGCTCCATAATCCTTGCCGAAACTCTGCAAGCCATTCTCACCATTACAACTGCTGAAGTTAAGGGTCAGAATACTGTGATATGTATGGTAATTGTCGTTGACCGTACACCGAAATCCACTGTAGTTAATGTTGCGAAAGGACGATTGAATTTAATTACTTTTGGGTGTCGGATACGGAATTATGCCACAGTATGAAGATAACCAGTAAACCAACTAGGGCCTTTTTAACCGACTTCTAAAAAGGAGGAAGTTATGTGTATTCCACCAGCAACTGTTTTTTTCATGTACCTATGTATAAAGATTAATGCGTGATTCGTTCCGATTTATGATTCTTTTTTTTCCATTTGGTAGAGAAAGCCCGCGCACATGACAAGAATTGTGGGATACTATAAATAAAAACGGTAAAATAAAAAACGGTAGTGCAAATAAAAACAACCGACTTCCAAAAAAAAAGGTCAAAAAGTCAAAAATAACTACTTTCGGAAGTCGGTGAAAAAAAAGTCAATGAAACAAACAAAGTCATCGAGTTTCGAAAGTAAAGTTATTTTCGATTTTTTTAGTGTTTTGTGAAATCAAATGCAGATGTTAGGGTTGTCAACAAAACTTTTTGTTATGTTGCACTTCATACTTAAAACGTAACCACTTGTCTCGATACGACAGCCCCGGTTCACGAACAATGGTTCAAATTCGCGTAAACGCTTTACATGTCTGTGTGATTCCGACCATTTGTTCGGAGTTGAAATACTGTATGTTAATAAATGTCTACTGTAATTACGTAGGGCTGTCAATTATGCGTTTTAATTATTTGTTCAGCTGGCCGATTGGAGACTGTATGGGAGTATAAGTATGTATGGCAGGGTACTGAACCCGAGCGGAACGGAAACTGTTATGGTTTTAAAACTATTTTGGGTTACTCTCTGATGGTTAGTCCAAAAGCCCCCTTTTAAAGCGGATTTTGGCGTTGTTATTTGGGTATAGTATTTTTTTTTAATAATATAGTCTACTTAGAAGCTTAAAACTTCAAGCTCTTTATCACTACATAGTATAAAGCAAAGTCGCTTCCCGCTGTCTGTCTGTCTGTCCCTATGTATGCTTAGATCTTTAAAACTACGCAACGGATTTTGATGAGGTTTTTTTTAATAGATAGAGTGGTTCAAGAGGAAGGTTTATATGTATATTGCAGCCGTGCGAAGCCGGGGCGGGACGCTAGTTGAATTATAAAGAAATCAAGTCCATCAACAACCGGTTCTTCACTTCAAGTAATGTAAAATCTCTTAGACCGAAGGTATGGTAAGGACATTTAAAGTCAAATTCTGCATATCGATAACGATTTATGCACCAAGTAAGTTAGTGGTGCAAAAATAATAAACATATCATCTCTTGAAACATTACTTCGACTTCTCTCGTAATATCTTCAAGTATGACAGAACACGACTATGGACTGCCTCGTTGGTCTAGTGGTCGCAAGTGCGGTCCTAGGTTTGACTACCGGGTCGGGCAAAATGATTTTGAGTTTTATTAGGAATTTCTTAGTAGCCACAACGGAGTCTGCATTTGTGCCCGGTCGGTGGCAAAAGGCTCTTATTGCATGGGACTTAAACATCGCTGGCGAAATTTGGGTACTATGAGGTACATCTCTGCGTAATCCTTCGGGAATTATCTACAAGCGTAATGTTATGTAATGAAAAAAACACTTAAACAACAAGAAGATTAACACAGACTATTCAAAATAGCAGACAGTCCTATTGATACGAAAGTTCTTTCAAACACACTTGCCATGCAAAGAAAACATTGTATGTAATCTCTTACAAAAGAAATCGTATGTAGAAGTTGGTTTCTTATGAAAATGCAGTCATGGCTCGTGTCTACGAGAAAGTTGGTTTTCAGTACTTTTCTACTCTTTGGTGTTGTTATTCAAAGTTCTAGTCAGTTCTTTGAATTTTAAAATGTTGTAGATACGGAAAGTTTGGGAATCTTTTTGTCCTTGTGTAGATCTTAGTTCAAAGATCTCTTTAGTACGATGATACAGCCATCAGCATCTACTTAGCCTTTTCTCGAATTGTAGGAGTCGGCTTCAGTCTTAATCGGTTGGAACTTATATGGAGTGACTGCCTTCCTGACCTCCACAACCCAGTTCTTGGGAGTATGATACCTCTTGGTAAGGCTGGTTTTCAGACTTAGTAGGACCAGAGGGCGTAGCAGTAAAATCATGATTCGAAAGCACCAGAAGACGTTGTGTTGGAAGGCCGCCTCCCACTAGGTGCACCGATGACCTAGTGAAGGTTGCGGCGATCCGCTGGATGCGAGACGCACGGGACCGGTCAATGTGGCAGCAGTGGACGTCTTTCAGCTGAAATGATGATGATGTTGATTCGAAAGACACGTGGCGCCATCTGTTATCGTAAGAACTTTATTGTTGTTTTCCTCGGGAACAGTACTTTTTTTCGGGAAGGAATGTACCCTATGTCCGTTTCTGTACACCAGACAACGTATACGCAAAAATTCTGGATGATAGGTTCACATTTATAACATTAGAAGATACAGTTGATGGATAAGTCAAAAGTGTAAAGGATTTGGCATTTTCACTTGTCTGGGCGCTCTTGATAATTTTATTAGATTTTATTAAACAATTCAACTGATTGGAAACCAACAATGATTGATTGATTGCTCCCAATATAATGAATTTCAATAATGAAATATTTCTTAACTATCTACCTACTTAGGCCAAGAATTTACGTTCACTTCTTAGAATTTCGTCCCAATTCTAAATAGGAGAATAATTTAACTGAATAATTTAGCAAGGAATAATTTCAGTAACGTCGTCCCTGTCCAGAATTCGTAACGTTTCAGTTTAAATGCCTGAAGAAAATTTAGAATTCTTCTCAACTTCAACAAATGTCAGACATTTTAATGGGCTTCTTGAATTAATAAATACGATCTGCCCTTAGGTAAAACATAAATAACAGACGCTATAGCGAAAAAGATGTGGGAGGATATTGAAATTTTGGGTAGAAAAACTATTAAATTTTGACCTTTAGCTTTGTAAAAAAATTTCAAGTAAACAAAAATCTTTGATACAAAAATAATTACGTTATTTAGTTTTAAGTCTTACCTAGGGGTATTGTGGTATCCAGTAATTACTGGGTTATGTTGTGGAGGTCAGATATGGAATCACTCCATGAGATACTGATAAGTTTTCAGCTGCGTCCGGTTAGACTGGAAGCCGACCTCAATTTAGGGAAACGGCTAGAAAGATTATGACGAAAATTATTTTGTTCTCATTTAAATGAAAAAGTATATATAACAAGTAGCTAAGTAGCTCAGATACTCTAGTTCAGGATGTGTGTTATTTGTGATTACTAAAATCATAGAAAAACCAAATATGACAAGCGAGCTCAACGAACAACGAAACCTCACCTCTAAACTGAAAACTACACACCGATTTCAATTGCATCTTAATAAATCGAGCGGTTGGTTGCATTGGACAGGGCGACCGCGGTGTTACGATGTATTGTAATCGATTCTCGGCTCGATTCCGCTGAATCGAGTCGGTTTCGCTGTGGACTGCGAGTGCCCAACTCGAAATTGATTTGGGAACGAACAGTGAAATTCCGAATTATTGTTGCTGGTTTTCGGTAATACGGACGGGGTAAGTTTTATTTTGTGCCCGGTTGATGGCAATACGCTCGCCCCTTATTATATGGGTCTTAAACATAACTGGCGAAATGTGGGTGTACTATTAGGTACACCTCTGCCTAAACCTGCGGGGTTACAGGCGTGATGTTATGTTAATGTAAGTTTTATTTTTATAGATAAGTGGTTTCCTCCGTGCCTCGGAAAGTACGTGAAGCCGATGGTACCGGCTGTTAATTGTAGATCTTTGAGTGGCCCGAAAGTCTGACAATCAGTCTTACCAAGGGGTATCGTATAACCCAGAACTAACTGGGTTTTGGAGGTCAGATTGACAGCTGCTCCATGTAAGATACTGCTATTCAGCTGCATCCGGCTAGATTGGAAGCCGACTTTGTTGGGTAAGGGCTAGACAGATGAAGATGAGGTGAGAGTGGTGCTGCTTGATTGGGCAAAATCTAATATGTTGGTTTGGGAAAAATCGAATTATACCGAGCCGAGCCGAACCGAATTCAGCGATAGTGGAAGCCAAATGGATTTTGCCGATCGGCACGAGCTGAATATGTATAGTAATTGCTCCGGGGCTTTTTGTTTATGAAATGGAATATTCCGACCCTAAAACTTAATTTTTAATGGAATAAAAAAAAGAGTTTCTCAATTCGACCAGCACGTTTTAAAATGTAAAATATTTTGTTACGCTTAAATTGGTAAAACGAGAATATCATCCCATATAGGTACTGTTTAAATAACAATGTCAATCCGTGAAATAATTTAATTTCGAAATTATATTTGCGGAGCTCGCTACGCCATAATATCTTTTATGATAAAAGCTGTTCGCGTAAAATAACAGATTTATTTTTTGGCAACTCTTTGTCACATGTCGAATTAAGAGATATCTACTGTAAGATATTCTTACAAAAGACATATTGTGTTCTTATAAAAACTTCGCAAGTGGTTCTAATTAGCAGAATTAGATTTTGGTGATCGTATTAGGGATACTCGTTCTAATGAGCAGTTATTAATGAGAATTAGTTTTAGCTTGATTCTACTCATTAATATCGATATCTTTCTTTTTCTTAGAAAGAGGGTAGACCGATTTGTCTGCTTATAAACACCCACCCGCAATAACTTCAGTTTATCCGTGAGCATGGTGCTTGCAACAGCGCCGAAATATCGGGAACTCAAACCTAACATAAACATGGTAAATATCCTGTCTCTGGAGATAATGATTATCGATATCTTTGTGTTGAATTAATTAGCACTAATTCAAAAATTCTAGAACAAAACATTTTCAAACAATTATAACCCACCTTAGATCAGTTCAGAGCTGCCAATCTCAGCCGATCACATACCCCCACTCACAGACAGCCCAAGCAAAAACATATCTACAAACTTAACTAACCTTTTACGATACACCAGTTTGAACGTTAAACTCACTAAAACTTAACTAGCGAGAGAACCCAACAGTACTGAACAACCAATAGTTTTTGAACATTTACGACTAAAGTTTGTCGTCGTAAAAATGCTGTCTGGTCAGACTATGAAGTTTATTGATAGCCTTTTGGATAGTGGGTTGAAGGTTTTGGAGAAAAACAAGAAAAACTAGATAAGGGGATAGATAGTGTACAGTCACGAGCACCAATATGTAAAGGGTGTTAAAAGACCCTTAACGAAGCCGAAGGGCACTTGTTCTCCCCGTCATTGCGATCATTTTTTTGTTCTGGACCATACCTGGGAACTTTCTAGTTACGGAGATAGTGGTCAAAGTTCCAATTTTTTCACAAGATTTTGAACTATTTACGATTTTTAAACTACTTTTTAAGGTTTTTACTTTACTTTAATTAACTCCATGACCCGTTTACTATTCAAAGCATCCATCAGCACTAAGTTTTGAGTGCATAACATTGAGTTTTACCGTAAAACGTGATTTTTCACCCCCAAAAAAAAAGTCGTATCCCAGCAATATTTTTTGCGTAGAGTTACTTAGTTTGATGTACAGAATACTTGGTTGACGGCTTCGTGAAGGGTCCGCGAATTTTCGCGATAAATAACGATTGTAACTTGGAGATAGGATCATTTTCATAAAAAATATGAGTTCCAGAATACTATGTTCGTAGCAACATGAAATTTTAATCAGAACAGTAGGAGAAAACACTTAAAAGTTGTTAAGTGTTTACATATTGGTGCTCGTGACTGTACGTTGATTTGCGGTTTGGCCTACAGCGAAATTGCTGATGTGACAAGAATGGTAAAGCTGAATTGACAGGACATTGGCTCCCAAAGGCAAAAAAAATATGGGATCGTTGCCAGAGATGGGTTACTTTACGTAAGTCTTAGAATAAACTTATTGGGAATCTTGCGGGCCCATGAAAATCTGGCTGAATTTAATAAAGCATTCTCAGAAAAGAGGTTTGTATCCCAGTAGTGGGAACATTTATAGACTGAATATGTTAATATCACGGGGCAAGAGGAGCTCGTGTCTAAATAATAACAGCCGCTCGGGTCTTTCTTTGTTGGTCCGTGGATGGGACCACCCATTACATACCGAGTTCCCTCCGTGCCTCGGAAAGCAGTTAAGCCGTTGGTCCCTGCTGTCATTTGTAGATCTTTGATAGTCGTTACAGGCCCAGTCTTACTAAGGGGTATCGTATTACCCAGTACTAACTGGTTTGTGGAGGTCAAATAGGCAGTCGCTCCATGAGCTTCATCCGGTTAGAGTGGAAGCCGACCCCATAGTTTGGAAAAAGCTAGGCAGATGATGACGGGGCATTATTGTCATCCTAGGATCGAAGCCTAAGCCTGCACCTGCACTATGCAAAACCCTTGCGACGGCAATGCTAATGCTGTCAGATTGGGTGAATACTGATCGAAATTCGTATAATTTAGAATTGTCGAAACGACGAGCCGAAGATTGGGTGTTGTGGCACAGCTTGGGAAAGGTTAATATCCAGCAGTAGACTGTCATAGGTAGCGTTGATTTTTATAAGATGAAAATGAATAATAATTAAAGTTTACAAAAGCACGCTTCAGAGTGACGTAACTTTATTTCCCGTATTCTTCTCAGCAAACTTTTTTATTTCATATCCATATCATTGGAGAGGAAGACCAAAGACCCGATGAATGGATTGTGTGAGGAATGATATGAAAGATAAAGGAGTAAATGATAGCATGACGGTTGACAGAGGAGAATGGAAGAACAAAACGTGTTGCGCCGACCCCAAGTAACATGGCATAAGGGCAGGAAGGTGATGATTATCATTGGAATTCATAAAAATAACTAGTCCGCCATATTGGATTTAGAATGACGTCACATAGCTAACCATGCATTGTCATCAAAACTAAAGATGTATGCAAAATTTCAGATCAATCGGAAACCTCCCGGTTTACAATCAACTTCTTTGATTTGTTTACATAGTTAGTTACAGGTGAAGCTAATAAAAACGTGTTAAAAAGAACATAATTTTAATCAGAAAGCCAGAACTATGCATCTATAATATACATCAATAGTTTTTTCACGTTTTTTAAATTAAGCATCTGCATACGAACACGGTAACGGGTCCTAAAAACCCACTTCCTTCCCTGTCTCTGGTATTAGGGCACCAGTAATGGGATCAAATTTACTTGGCTCACGTTCGCCTCCTAATCGAAGGACTATGCTTTATAACGATACGTGATCTGAATATGCAAAGGCGGATTGATTTCAGGACAATGAGGTTCTATTCATATTGGTTTTCGTACTGATTGGGTACATTATTGGTGTATGTATGATATATGTTTTCTTTGTATGAATGTATGAGAAAGGGTTGGATTGCTCAAAGACTTAAAGCGGCAATTGAGACGGTTTTTTTCATAATCATCATCATATCAGCCCGGAATCACCCACTGCTTGGTATAGGCTTCCCCTTTTTTCCGCCACACTTCCCGGTTCTGCCCGTCCCTTATCCAGGTGTTTCCCGCGACTTTGACGCTATCGTTGTCCCAACGAGCTCTAGGACGGCCCTGGTTTCTTTACAATAAAAAAAGCAGGTATAAATCTACAATTAATAATTTATGTGTTTTATCCTGTTTTATTTAATCCTGTGATCGTTCCATCGTTAATCGGTTATCGTGGTATGATCATGTGATGCGTAGGAATGAGGAAAAAGTTTTGAGTATGAATGTTGATGGGTATAAGAGTAGAGGAAGACCAATGAAACGATGGGTGGACTGTGTGAAGGATGATATGGCTAGAAAAGAGGAGTCTGATGAGATGACGAGTAATAGAGAAGTGTGGAAGAAGATGACATACTGCGCCGACCCCAAATGAATTGGGATAAGGGCAAGAGAATGATGATGATGGACATAAATCTACAATTAGTTAATCAGTGATAGTTCCATTCTTTTACTTTGAAATGTATAAAGATCAGGAATAATTAAATAATATTATCTAAAACTGAGATGCAACTCCTAATTTGGAAGTAGTATATCTTGGACTGTAGATTAATAAGCTTCTTTTCTTTGTTTCAGGTATGTTACAACTAAAGCTGTATTCGACCCTTTTTATTAATAGAAAAAACTTCCAAAAGTATGTTTCAATTGTCATTTTTCATACTTGTAATGAAGAACAACCTTTGAGGTAAGTCACAGAAACAAAAACAGCATCTACAGTAAACAATGTTATGAGATATCTCATATAATTTTAGTACAAATATTTACTAGCAAATACAAGAACAAAATCATATAGAACAATAACGTATAATCTAGTTATTGGGACCCTTAGTACGTACTATTGACCCTAGAGGAACACTGATTCGATTGTACAAGGTACAGACGATTCCAAACAGAATGCCTCTCTTATCAGTCCGTTAGTCGGTTACAATAGTCGTAATTGTTGTAATCGATAGGAGGGTATGTAGAACCCTGTATGTATCTTACATGTACGCACGACGACCAATCGTGCTATGCGAAACCAAATTACGCTGATCTCGCATTGTACGGACAGGTCTTTTAAAGCGAGATCAGGTTATACTGGATATGTACAGCTTGATGTGTCCGATATTCTGACTGGCCAAATCATCGATTTGAATAATTTAAAATGGGACATCAATCTCACCTTAAGATTGTATCTAGCATCTTAGCAAGCAAAAATCACCAATTTAAATTAAGTTCAGAGAGTCAGCCCTTTTTAGGCGCGTATTACACAGAAACGGCGTAAGGCGTAAGGTGCGGGGCAGGCGTGGAATTTAAGGAAACGAAAGAACGGCGTGCCTGCGCCGCGCCACTGGAGTGTAATTCACGACACGTCGCCTACATTTTGTATGAAAACGTTTTGAAGCGGCATCATGCCTGCGCCGCGCCTTCACCGTACGCCTTTTCTGTGTAATTCGCGCCTAAAAAGTGCTGACTCTCTGAACTTAATTTAAATTGGTGATTTTTTACTTCTTAGACAGCATCATTTAAAAAAGAGAAACCAACACATATATCCTAAACTTAACAAATTCTTGATAAATTCACTCTCTATGCTTATTTTCGCACACACCACTTTGTAACAGATATTCAGAGAGAAAGAAAAGATCACAAATCATACATATATGATTTCTGATCTTTTTTTTCGTATAACTTAAACCACTACACTCGATAAGTTGAAAGGGATCTATGATTGAACCCGAAATTGGTCCTTTGTCTGCGTCTTTATTGTAATAGACGTTTTATTGTCTCTGGTATTCAAGAACAGCCCTTTCGGCTAGACAGGCCAATTCTTTTACGAGCTAACCCTACTAGACTTTCTAAGTAAGTGCCGCAAAAAAACAAAAATCAAAATCTTCGAAAAATTGGAGCTTTTTTTCCTACTGCCCGACAAGCAGGGCATTTATGGATTATGTTTTAATGCATATCCGATCGCGAGTAAGACCTGGAAGCCAGAATTAAATTTGCACATACCAGGGACGCATACCACGACAGGACACTTTAACAATTCAAAAGTGAATGGAACATGATGATGTTGATGAGCCTTTTGTCTTCGTATGTGGAATTCTTTATACCATCGAAGCATCCTAACGGCTGACTGGGTTACAATACCTGAGGTGTGGCTCGTGGCTGAATAATAACAGCAGCGCGATTTGATCAAGGTTAAGCAGCGCTTGCCAAGATCGGTTCGAGGATGCGTTACCATCCATTACATACCGAGTTCCCTCCGAGCCTCGTAAAGCATGTTAACCCGTTGGCCCCGGATCTCATTTGTAGATCTTTGTCAGTCGATACAGGTAGTCAGTGGCCCGATAGTCTGACACCCAGACCTACCAAAAGGTATCGTATTACCCGATACTAACTGGGTTGTAGAGGTCAGATAGACAGTCGCTCCATGTAAAATATTGGTATGTAGCTGCTGCCAGTTAGACTGGAAGCCGACACCAACATAGTTGGGAAAAGGGTAGGATGATGAGGTGTGCCGTGACGTGGTCACGACGCCGGTCGGTCAGAAGAAAAATTTTCTCTCAATTTTCTGATGGTTCATAGTAATGTAAAAGAGCGCCTCTCGCCATCAAACGTAAAAGTTTGGCGAGTTTAGAATTAAGTACTTAACACCTTTGTACTATAATTTAATTAAATAAATATTAAAAAAGACATCAAATCTGAAAATGAGGTTGAACTAACAGCCATCAACTGCGACTGCTTAAAAAGTGTTCTGAACTTTTTAGTATCTACCAGTCGGGGTTTTATTTTTTCTAACATTTTCAAAGAACTTTACTTGAGCAGACACCCAAGGATTTCTTTAGCTAGATTACTAACGCAGACAGACGTGTCTTAATCAACGAAATCCGATAGAAGGCAGGGGTCCGCCATTATTGAAATTGGTTTAGAAACGTTGGAACCGTGACGGATGGTGAGAAAGGTCCACTTAAATGTTCTTTAGCTTTATTTTTTGTAGATACTCTGAAAATATAAGGTTTATCTTCGAAAAAAATGTACTGTTTTGCTTTGACTGCCTCTTAAATCTAGTGGTCGCAAGCGCGAATGCTAAGCATGAGGTCTTGGGTGCGATTCCCGGATCGGTCAAAGTGTTATTGTGCCCGGTTGATGGCAATAGGCTCGCCCTCTATTACATGGTACTTGAACTAAACTGGTGAAATGTAGGTGGTAGACTAGCCTTTGCTACTGGCTTCGATCGTTTGGAGGTCGGCTATAATCCAACGCAAACGTACTACCGGGATAAAAAGTATCCTACATCCTAACCCAAGTCATTGTTTACTCATATGCAATTTTTACAAAATCAATTCAGCCGTTTGAATCATGAAAAGGTAACAGACAGATAGGGTTACTTTCGCATTTATAATATCTTTATGAATTTAAGTAGCTCTATTCTATCAAAAATAAGACATTTTCATTACTTAGTTCCAAAGAACAATCTATCTCGTTATGTATAAAGGCAATATATATACCAAGGACAAGCTAACTGTACTTTGTCCTAAAACTTTATTACATCACTTTTAGTCTGCCTCTGTCCTTTGCCCAAAGCTCTATATTACTTTCATAAGTATTTAAGGGTTGGGGCCCTTTTTTGTCATCTGGCAAGGCTTAGTAAGGCCTTGGATGTGCGGTAAATGATATGCTGGGCCCCTGTCATTCATTTTAGCTAGTTTATGTACATATATCGCTAACATGGGGATGTTATAGTGTGTTTTTGCATCTGGGACACATTTTTGGATGGTAAAGTAGATTGCATAGTATATTATTTATGTACGATACAGTTGGCAGCGCATCAAGTTACCATAAACTGTCAAATTTTCTCATTCGATTTTGAACTTAACCGTCAACATTTAATGGTTTAGGAAATAGCACGATTTTGGAAGGAATAAGAAGGTTTATAATAATATAAGGTCCCATTAAAATAGATGGACAAATTTTAACACAGCGTTCAGTACGTGTAACTAAAGTTGTCCAAGCAAAAAAAACACTGATTAAAGTGATTTTATTTTGACCAAAAATAATAAATTGCCGGCTCTCTAGACTAAACACATCCATTATGGGTAGGTAGGTACTTACACTCGCGCCCCGCCGCGCGCGTTCTAGTAAGTAGTCCTGTTAATATCATTCTGTATTTAACCATAGTAACTTTCAGTTGACAAACATTTTTAGTGTATTTTCGTTAGCTGATTTTTTTTCTCGTTTATCTTATTTTTTTTTACCATTGTCCTTATTTTGGTGGTCTGAATGATTTCTAAAAGTTTGCCGATCTATTTTAATGGGACCTTATATTTTCTAACGAGTTACAATGATGCAGAAATGAAGTGTACACACATACATACATAAACGGACACCTCTTTCCCTCATTAGGCTAGGCACAAACCGCAGAACACCATCTGCTACGGTCCTTACAGTACTCCTTTGCTTCGTTAGTTTATATCGTTCGTTCAATTTGAAGTGTTTCTCTCATTAACCAATCAATTAACCTGTTTCATCGCAGTACACCGCTGGGTAAAGTTGTCCCCAATTGGACCGGGATATCTAATCGATCATCCTCCGACCACTGGGTGTTCGGATGTTCATTTCCCTGAAACAGTTCCTCTTTTTATTTGCGACTACGTTTAAACCGATATCAGCTCGAGTTTTCGTTCATTTTTGCCTGTCAATCGCCCATGTTTCACTCGAAGTGAAGCGTCTGAACACAAAATGAATAAAAAATTAGAAATCAATGTGAAAAATGAATATACATTAGTCAATCGAACGATGTTGGGTTTCAGCACTTCATTTTTCAATTGCCAATCCAATGATCGAAAAACGAAATGAGAAATTCAAATGATGGGTCATTTCTTTATAATTTAGTCGATGTCGTGTGAACATATTCATAATTGACAGTCTCCCGAGTGAACCGTTCACTCTAGTAAAGCGTCTGATATCGGCTTTACAGATAGGTACTGTAGTATCCTCTTGTAGCAGAGCTAATAGGTTGATAACACATTTACTAACTGTATCACAGGCTCACCAACACCACCAAGTCCCAGTCCAGGGTACGCTTCACCTTCCAACTTCCCGCCATTCGTGTGACTGACAGTTGTCATTAGTGACAGCTACCTGACTACTTGTGGCTGTGAGATAGTGTTTCCATATCTATTAAATAGATACACTACATCCCTTCCTTATTATATTTGTTTTAATGCATTTTCATTTACCTTCTCAGAGTTTACTCAGTTACCCCATTTGAACATCTCCTCCGATAGCCTCCACTAACTGTGAAGTAGGATTGAAGTTGCTTAATAGTTTATTAGACCTTTTCATATCTTTTCTATAAACTTGATCGTCTACTCTAACCTTTGGGTCTGTATGATCTCGTCTTCCTATTACCATATTACTTTCCTTTATTTTTATATTTTTTTATATTTTATTAAATTATTATATTCTGTACGCCGCCGTTGACGGCAAGACATAGCATTCATTTTATTTATTTTTGACATCTGCACTTTTTGTTTAGGCACCTGTGTATGTTCTACAACTACAATAAAATATTTGAATTAAAAATTTGATAGCCCAATTCTTGAAGGCGGCCGTAGGCCATTTAACGTCACACCACGACCCCAGAGAGCCGAAAGCGAAATGGCGGGTGAAACCGCGGGTACAGCTACTTTGCTCGAATCCTGGAACCATTGTTCTCAGTTTGTACTAGTACTGCTTCAACCCCAACTGGGTTGGCATCAGCTATGACTTGCATACTGTCCGTAAGATCCCAGAGTTTCTATCTTAGTCATCTTTTAGGTTTCTACATAAGGCTGACACTGGTGCCCAGTTTTAGCACGCCTAATTGTAACACTGTGTTTTTATTCTTACCCAATAAGTTTCTCAAACTAATTTTATTTTATTTTTTACATTCTACAATACTAGGTTCTTTTTTACCATTTATCTTTATAGAAAATTCAAAACTTCCTAGGACTACAAAGGAGTTTTACTGCCATAGGCTTCAAACGGTTTATTCGGTTCTTTAACTTCTTTGCAACGACTTTCCTTGTTACAATTTAGATAGTTCCAAACTCCATCAGATATCTAATTTAATTTACAACCCCAATCAATTATGATCTTTAATTTCACTCCTCTTCATCACATTCTACCTCCGTATCAACGTTAAGTTTTTAAATATATTGTACTTATAACTGCGTTTTCTTGACGTGGTCGTTTACTATATTTAGTTCCTACAATTTTTGTTTTGTTCGAGTTTTCGTTAGTTTTGAATATCTTTTCATTTACAATGTCCTTGGTATTGGTTTCCCTATCTTACAACAGTTGTGACACTTTTCCTGTAGCCGGACAAATCTTGAAGTTTGTGTGCACGACTCTCACATCTAGTCCACTTGATTCATTGTTTGTCGCTATCTGGATTCTTCTCTAGTCTTCAAAATCTTAATATTTTATTTCACACAGGCCTACAGGGGCACTTATAAGACGTCGAGAAAAGGTGTACGGTTCGGGCTGGTCGCTTCCTATGGAGAAGACCCGGCAAGAAACTCCACGGCTACTCTTTTAAAATGATTTAGTTTAATTTTTACAATAATATAGTCATATTATAGCATTCCATCTTGTATTTTTTATTTGCACTGCATTAATGTCATTTGTGTTGCCTTTTCTCCTTGTTTATATTCTTGTCGTGCAAGGAAGATACATTAAATTTAATGGCTGTCTCATTTAATGAATGTCAATTGCGTCCAATTTAATGGATGCCCAATAAGTCAAATTTAATGGATGCCTAATAAGTCCAATTTAATGGTTGTCAATGCTTCGTCCAATTGAATGGATGCCCAATTCGTCCAATTGAATGGATGACCAATGCTTCCAATTGAATGGATGCCCAATGATTCCAATTGAATGGATGCCCAATGCTTCCAATTGAATGGATGCCCAATTCGTCCAATTGAATGGATGACCAATGCTTCCAATTGAATGGATGCCCAATGATTCTAATTGAATGGATGCCCAATGCTTCCAATTGAATGGATGCCCAATGATTCCAATTGAATGGATGCCCAATGCTTCCAATTGAATGGATGCCCAATACTTCCAATTGAATGGATGCCCAATACTTCCAATTGAATGGATGTCAATGCTTCCAATTGAATGGATGCCCATTGCTTCCAATTTAATGGATGCCCATTGCTTCCAATTTAATGGATGCCCATGCTTCCAATTTAATGGATGCCCATGCTTCCAATTTAATGGATGCCCATGCTTCCAATTTAATGGATGCCCATTGCTTCCAATTTAATGGATGCCCATGCTTCCAATTTAATGGATGCCCATTGCTTCCAATTTAATGGATGCCCATGCTTCCAATTTAATGGATGCCCATTGCTTCCAATTTAATGGATGCCCATGCTTCCAATTTAATGGATGCCCATGCTTCCAATTTAATGGATGCCCTTAACCTACCACGCGTATACAGTGCGTGGTAAATGTCACATGTCTTCGAAGTATTGGTTCTAGGACATGCCGGTTTCCTCGAGATGTTTTCCTTCACCATTTGCAGAGCATTTTCACGCGTATACAGTGCGTGGTAAAAATGTCACATGTCTTTCGAAGTATTGGTTCTAGGACATGCCGGTTTCCTCGAGATGTTTTCCTTCACCATTTTCAGAGCGTTTTGGTGATGAGTGTCAACACAAAATACCTGCCTGGTTTCGAACCCACGACCTAAGTCGGGCTAGGCCATCACCACTCTGAATAAATTTAATATTAATGAGATACATACATTTGTCATATTGCTACATATAATATTTAAGTTTACCAATATTTGGTTACCTTTGATTTGTATAATAATTATTAATATACTTATTATTAGACTTGTGGGATGTGGACTCAGCAATCATTGTGCCGATAGTTGTATCAGCCCATGGCTTAATTGCCAAGAGCTTCGACCAACATCTGAGGAGGCTCTCGTTAGGATCAAGGGCTTGATTCAGAAAGCGGTACTTCTGGACACGGCTCGTATTGTTAGGAGGTTCCTCTCTCTGGAGCCCTGACCGCCGGTAGCTTGGACCCTGTTCCCGATACCGGTGGGCTACATATATTTTTAAATGTTTTTTATATTGTTTTTTCTAAGGAATATTTAAAAATGTAATTGTATTTGTATAGGAATAAATAAAGGAAATATTAATATAATAATATACCTTTGCTCCACATTAAAATTACATAGTACTTACTTGTACTTAGTGAAGTGTCTATATAAAACCATATTTATTTATTTGTTAATTGACAGGCCTCTTCACTTAGTCCAACTTTTTCCCATTAAAAATTAAAATTTTACCGAACAGTAGTTAGGTATCTTTCTTATTATTTAGGTACTTATTGTCTTCTTTTTTCTCTGTATGAGAAGAGACTCTTGCCCATCAGTTAAACAGTAATAGGCTGGTATCATTATTTTAATGTTCACTTTACATTGCACACATTTATGGCACACTATTCTAATATACTTGCACAGTATTTACTTCACATAACACAACATCAAGGCTGCACTCCCCCAAGTACCAGTCAGAGGTGCACACAATAGCACATCCACACCTAGCCAGCCATGTCCAAATACCATGCAACATAGGGCAAACCTACTTCCATCAACTATGCATAAATCTAGTCTCCTTGGTTGCTTCTGAGAAATTCCGGATGAATAAAACCCATAAACATAAACCCAAGCTCTTCTCAACCTGGGAATCGAAACCAGGACCCCACACCAAGCAGCCATGCTTATGACCAACGAGTCATAGTATCATCATTCGCCCACTCTTACCCCAAATTATTTGGGGTTGCAGCATGTGTTTTTCTTCCATACTTCTCTATTACTCGTCATCTCCTTAGACACTTGGGTCATACTAGCTACCTACTTATTTCTTTGATTAGTTGGTAAGTTGTAGGACTTGAAGTTATTACTTCATACTCCTTTTTTTTTCTTTTTTACCTTTGTGTGGTAACAAATAACCATGACCACGTATCTACATATTAAAATTAAATCTTACTCATATTGACTACAAAATAAATTCAATGAAATCCCTCAGCTTATTTTACAGCAAATATCAGTAATTTTTTAATTGGATAGCAACTGTTTGAGGTGAATTGTCAAATAATAATCATTCCAATAAAAAAGAATAAGTAGGTTACCAAGAATTCATACAGTCGTTATTACATGTCATTTAAGGAACTAGAATTATATTTTAAAAGTAAATATGACTTTTTGGACTGGTCTTGTTAAAGTGAAGCACTTGATGATTGTTATATGATTTCTTACTAGTTAGTTCAACACAAGCAATTATAGTTCTACACTGTTGCCATCTATCTGCTTATTACAGAGAAGTGAAACTCAAAACCATTTAATATAGAAATATTTTAGATCCTGAATCCAATAATTAAATAGGATAAATACAAATTATTAATCATCAACTTGCCCTTATTCTAGTAACTAAGGACCTATTTCTAGTTTGATGTGCAGGTAAGTTTGCCTAATTAATTAAGTACTTACAATAAAACCTTATGAATGTGGACTTCCTCATGTAACATGTTGACATATAAAATTGATGTAGGTTCTTCATTATATTGACTATCTAGTCAGTTTTATTAAGATGATCTAAACGCCATGCATCATAGAATTTATCCATTTATCATTTATTTATTTAATTTATCCATGGGATCCATCTCTTCCAATAGTTCTAATGCAACCCATAATTTACAATGCAACAATTATGTACAATGCATGATAAAACAATAACAGAATTGTTCCTTCAGCTTGAAATACTAAATGCCAGTAGGTATATAATAATTTACATGAATTTTGTATCAAGCGTAGTCCGGTATCTGTAAGTACTTCCTAAAGTTTGTTTTTCTTTTTTTTTTCGACTGCTCCTTGCAAACTTCCACTAAGTATTATAATTTGAATTTCTGACCTTTATCCTCGTCGCCACTTGTAGTATCCTCTTGTAGCAGAGCTAATAGGTTGATAACACATTTACTAACTGTATCACAGGCTCACCAACACCACCAAGTCCCAGTCCAGGGTACGCTTCACCTTCCAACTTCCCGCCATTCGTGTGACTGACAGTTGTCATTAGTGACAGCTACCTGACTACTTGTGGCTGTGAGATAGTGTTTCCATATCTATTAAATAGATACACTACAGGTACGATTTGTGAAGGAATGCTTGAATTCGATCAAAAATATTTAGCAAAACAAATCAACCGGATCGGTTGAATGCGAATGCTTCCCGGATATTTAATTAAAACTTTGTTTTTTCCGAACTTGGGCCCGGTTGGGCTAAAGGGAATGTTTTTGATCTTTGTCGGAACATCGCTAAACCTTTGAATATGTTCGTCTGTTTGAAGTCCATCCCTGGGTTTTGTTGTTCAATGACACGTTCGTGGGAAATCTATTTGTTTTTGTATTGAATACTGCATTCTGTGGTGGGGTTATTTTAGGTCTTGTTTTCTTTGTGATCAGCGTCATGGTTGATGGCGAATCTGGGTCGTTAATAAGTACATAAATTACACATTTTATTGTTTATATGTATTGCACTGAAGTGATACTATAATAATCTTTATTTGCGTGAAATATGGTGTTAAAAGTAAACAGGTTATACATATTCCGCTTACTAGAATTCAGCATGCAAACTGACTATTGACGATAATATAGTAGGTTCATGTGATGCGGACCAATTAGGAAAATGTTGAGTATGAATGTAGATATGGCTATAAGAGTATAGGAAGACTAAAGAAACGGTGGATGGACTGTGTGAAGGATGATAAATGGCTAGAAAGGAACTGCTAACTGAGAAGTATGGAAGAAGAAAACATGCTGCGCCGACCCCAAATAAATTAGGATGAGGCCAGGAAAATTATGATTATAATATGTTCTTCAAAATAAGTATTAAGACAAACGTGTCTAGAAGATTTCTGGAAGAATTGACACAAGATTTTGTAGACGAGGTACACTTGCAATTTAAAACTCGTTTCAAAGAATACTCAGCTCATTTTTAATTCAGACAAGGCATCAACACTACAAAAAGTTCTAGCAATAAGAACCTCAAACTTTATTAAGAAAAGACTTTCTCTGTGGCGGCATAATAAAAACTCAATAAGAAGCACGCTGCGAGGGGTAAATATGAAAATGATTCTACTACAAAAGTCATTAAGTGAATTTATATTTTTCGCAACAAAAGTGGCGAGTTTTGAACGCAAGTTGTCGCTAAGTACCATTAGAAGTAAGCATAGTAGACATAAGTACAGTATTTCAACTAAGAAAAATAGTCTGAATCGGCTGGCACACTCATACGAATTCAAATGTGGCGACATTGGGGTAGGCCTATGTCTGGCAGTGGACGTCTTTCAGCTGAAATGTTGATGATGATGATGATACAAATTCTAAGCATGCTACAGGAACAGGTTATTCGAGGGTAACTCATGGCTGTCGCATCAAGACAAGTGGTTATGTTTTATGTGTGTAGTGCAACATTTAGTTTAGTTGACAACCGTGTCACCCACATCTGATCACACAAGAAAAAAGCCCAGTTGGTTTACTGGAATTATCTTTGTACTGTGACGTAAGTGTGCGTTGTTGCTAGATTCTAGTACGAATACTCTCTAATATCTTTTAATATGGTTTATGAGAAACGAGTTTTGCATCGCAGTGTTTGCCGGACTTCATTTTGTCGGAAATTGAGGTTTAGAGACAAGATGTTGAAATTAAACTTTTTCAGAGTAAAGTGGAAATAGAATATTATATTTTGAGTAATTATTATTATCAGCCATTTGTGTCCCACTGCAGGCCAAAGGCCTCCTTTCTCTCTTTTCACTTATCCCTATCCAGTGTTTTTGTTTGCCAATCCTTTTGAAAAGAGTCGAGTTCGTCCCGCCATCTCCTTCTGGGCCTGCCGTGTTGCCGTTTGCTGTTTGGGATCCATTGTGTGGTTACTTTAGCCCATGGCTCCTCCGGCATGCGACAGAAGTGGTCAGCCCAGTTCCATTTAAACTAGGCAGCCGTGTGACCTACATCGGCAATTTGAGTTTTCGAACGCAGTTTTTTGAGTTAATGTAAAAATATTTCAGGTACAGCCTATAAAAAGCGCCATAGTCTGGCACAATAACACGCTTTGCCAAACGTATTCTTCAGCTTAATCCACTTCACTACACGTTCCAGAAGACGTTTAAGAAAATCTAATAAAATATCGCTAGGCAAACGTATTGTTATTTATGAAAATACTGCTGCTCTAAAGATGGTATACCTTGAAACCACAGCGTTGAGATTTATATGAAAGAAATATGTGCTCTTCCACCTTCTGCTCTTCTACTTTCTAAATGACGAAAGGAGTTTCCCTTGGTGCAAGAAATGAACGCAAACCATCGCAGTCCAGCACTGGACATAGGCCTCTTCCAAGCTGGGACACAATACCTGTCCGTCGCCTTCCAAATCTAGCCACATATGTAAGGTCGCCAATACACAACCTACACTTCAGGACTCGTTCTCTCCATCAGCCCTTAGTCCTTGATTAAAGGCACCATAAACCAGTAACTCCCACCTCTTCCAAATCACTCGACCACTTGTTCCGCGGTACAGCACACAAGACCAACTCGTTACGAACTCCCTCAGTCAGATTACGACCTCTGTGTTATGCAAATGGATTTCCTCAGGATATAATTGTGCTTCCAACTTCCACGGTCTCATTTAAAGGGCATTCAAAAACTTCAGAACTCAATTTCTGAGTTGCAAACAAGTCAAGACGGTCGTCGTTGTGTTTGTTTGTTCATTATCAACCTGGTTCTTGTCTGTGGTTTGTGGTTGAGAAAAATTGTGAAGGAATCTCTGAAAACTTTTGAGGGTTTTTTTCGGCAGTATTGTGTCTGTATGGAGTAAATTTGATTAGAGCAAAGCGGGGTAGGCTGTGTTCCAGTGGCGAAGGTTCAATACAACTCCATGCCTACCGGATTCCCTTTGAAAAATGACACAGTCAGGATTCTATAGACAAATCACATTAAACTCCAGTACTCCGGCTTACCTACCTAATTGACCTTTCGCTACTGCTGTGTTCATACAAAAGACATTCAAATATTTACGAGCGATAGACGGGACAAGACGAACAAAATCGTAATCCAATACTTGTTACTACTTAGTAACAAATCGTTCTGTCTAGTGTCACACGCCCACTTGTCTGGTAACATTCGTGTGTCAAAAATGTGCGACATAAAAATTTTTGTATGAAAATATTCTCAATGTCCGCTCTAAAGTCTTTTAAATCTCTTTGGTTCAGACCAAGCATATATTAGGTATGATCAACCGTATGAAAATAAAAGACTGTCAGTCTTCGATTGTAATAGTTTTTTCCTGCATTTTGTACTGGAAGCTCACAGTCAGCGCCGACTAAACTCTTCAGTGTGAACGCTGCCTAATGTTGTTATCCCGACGTTGCCTCTGTCTTCGATCATTTTGTTGTTATTACAGTTACGGCACGCCTTTATATACTCTGACAATAGACATAACACCTCTAGTTGTGAAAAAAATACGACAAAACCTAACTTTTTTCAAAGATTTCATGTGCCATATTTAAAGCCCAGTACTGTATTTAGTAATGAAACGCACACACGCGTCCCAGCCGTTAATTACTTGCCTAAACTCATTCCCGACTTCTGTTTGCACGGTGCGTCGGTTAAATAGCACTTGTGCGTGCCAATGTTTGTTCAACCCGGTTCACAGAATGATTAATTAGAATATATTAATCATATTTCAAGATTTTGAACTAAATGAACAAGTATTTGAAGAAATTAAGTGAGTAATGAGTGAGGGTTATGATTGATGATAGCCGTATTGAAAGGTTTAATTACGTTCACTGTGCTTTAAATATCTGATGAATTATTTTCTGAAGACGGAAGTGTTGCAGGTGTATCTATAACAGAAGCACTAAGAAATAATAAAGTTATACTGTGAGTTTTTTTGAGGGAGAAATTCCATTTAAGAATCTTGTAAAACCAAAACGATAAGCATACTTGGCTAAGACCTGAAAGCCTAGAGAAAATGGCATTCTATCAGCAATTAGAGCGTTTTTTCAGACTAGGGTATTTTAGCTTGTACAGGCTTTCGCGTGTATAAGCGCGCCACATTACGCGCTTCAAAAAATTGAACGTATGTACATGCGCTTATACCAGCCGTGTTCGCGTGGGGACAGCGGGCGCGCACGGGAGCGTTTCTCGTGACTCACGCTTATACGAGCTTATTAGCGCGCCAACGCTCGTACGAGTCACGCGTAAAACACGTGCGCTTCCAAAAGCCGAGCTTATATGCGTCTAAAATATGTTAATCTGAAACGATTATGGTAGTTGAAAAGTCAAGAAAGTCCAATACATTCCTGACAAACATTCCGGGAAAGAGATGGCTCTAGACGACCTGTATAGCTCTGTCTCTTTCCCACACTGGAATTACAACTGCTTTAGACGTCGTAGTAAATCCCCCGATGTCAATCCTGCTGTAGAAATACGAAACCAAAGGAATTCTATACAAAGCCTAGACCAGCGACAATCGATTACCACTTGTCTAGGCCTCTTATCCGGCTTACCAGACAAAGCCAAACAAGCAGAAATCTGCCTAGCATTCTCAAACTCTCACTCATCCTATTTACCGCTCAACAGCTAAACACCAGCAAAACTATCCGAACTCAGCTTCCTCAAATGTTTCAAATGTGCCGCGAAGGTTTTAAGGCACTCCCGAACTTTGCCTAACTCTTTAGTGCATCTTAAAAGGCGTCTAGTGTTCTCCAACGACCAATTCCGAGTTTAACTGTATCTTCAAACACTAACGCTTGAACTTGGAAGATATTTTATTATAATGTTTAAGATGTAAAGTGCTTTTATTTGTATGGGCTTTGTTATGCTGTGTTAAGAAGCTTCACTTCAGATTTCATAAGGCTTTGGAGATGTTGCTGTTCTCATGCCAGCCATTCCAATCAAACCTGCGCCAGCGCAGCGGTGGCCTAGTGGAAGGACTTACGAGATGTAAGTCGTATTTCGCACCAAAGCAAGCTCTTTACTTTGTGTAATTTTTGTCATAACTAGGAACACTGAAACCAAAATGTCCAAGAGCGGAAGATCTGAGACATCTACCAATGCGCACTGGGCCCTCGTGTTGGAATTAGGCTTATACTCTCGCATAGAGAGGCGGAGGTCTATGCAGTGGAAACATTAATGAAGCTTTTGAAAACATTTACCAAAAAACTGATAGTACATACTAACAATAATATCAACCAAAGAGAAAGAAAGTATATACCCGTAATCATTCTGGAAACACAATTTACCAAGATGTATCGTATTACCCAGTACAAACTGGGTTTTGGAGGTAAGATAGGCAGTCGCTCCATGTAAATTACAAGTATTCCGCTGCATCCAGTTACACTGGAAGCCGACCCCAGCCTGAAAAGTTTCTTGCCCCTTCTTCTCCATAGAGATCTACGCCTTGGAATGGGCAACTACAGTACTTCCGCAAGTTATTATGCCTTGTGTTTGTGACTGTAGCTTCGCTCTTTTGTTTTTTTTTGTGACATTCAAAAGTGCCTGTAATGGTCTAATTGAAATAAATGCTTTGGGTTTGAAAAGGCTGGGCAGATGAATTATGGAAACACAACACATCAAACCTCAATCAACCATTACCAAGATTCAAGATTCAAATCGACTCAAGAAAGTACACCTTTAAAATCTTACCTTACAAATTCAAAGATGCCTTCCTTCTTTCGTTCTTTGAGAGAAATGACAAGTGAAGTCGAAAGCGAGGAAGCGTCGTTTTACTCACGGCCAGTAATCAAAGGCCCTTGTGAGGTCTAAGTGTTCTGTTCTGGCTTTATGTTCGAATTCGATGGCCGAGCTGTATGAGTTTCTTTGTAACGGTTTCTTGAGTTTAGAATGATAATGTCGTTATGGGTGTTTTTGGAAGGTAGTTTGCTGTACTGTTTCGTATTATATTGAAGACTAGCGGCCCGTCCCGGCTTTGCACGGGCTGATTAAACATTTTGGGATAAAATATAGCCTATGTTACTCAGGGATAATGTAGCTTTCTAATGGTAATTTTTTTTTCAAATCGGCACAGTTGTTTTTGAGTTTATTCATTACAAACATACACACACACACAAAAATACAAATCTTTCCTCTTTATAATATTAGTAAGATTGATTCACTCAAACAACGTGAGGAAACCAGCATACCTGAGAGGTATTTCTCGACGGCGCGCCGCGGCGTCTAAAGCCAAGTCAGCTGCCAATGGCTGGCTTAAAAACTCTGGCTCCAGGTTAGGTACTTACTAATCACACGATAAAAAAAACATAAGTAATTATGGTTTATTTAATTTCCTGATTTTCTTTTTACCCGACTGAAAGAACGGGAATGTTTCTACATGATTTTAGAACATCAAGAAATAATTCGTAAGTATCAGTTTTTTTTTTGTTTCATGTTTAACTAAGCCTCTAAAACTGCAAATACACATGCCACTGGTTGTCATGTAACTAGTACAAATAATGCAAGCAGTTTGCATGTCATTGGGGCATAACAAATTCTGATTAGTGAATGCCACATTCATTATATTATTATGCAAGCTACTTGCACAATAAAACAGGACGAGCTAACAAGACCAACGACCAGTGCACCACATTGGCCCTGGATCGAAGAATTTGCAAGTCATAGGGAGAGAGACCTTTGCCCAGCATTAGGATGACATAGGCTAACAGTAACAGTCACTTGCATAATTTTCGAATAAAGCAATAATCACAGAAACAAAATTTGTATAACACTCTTATAGTAGCTCAATCAGCTTTAGCATATTAATTAACAAAACTTCTTCGACATGCGAAACAGTTGCCATACATTTAGTAAGTCGAACTCGTGCGACCATTAAACTGAGTTGTTCTGTAACTGACGGGGCAATAATCGCAAGTGTCCAATATTGGCAGGTAGGTTATCGACTGGCCTCGAGCACTGGCCTCGAGTACTTGCATCGAGTCAAACAGTCAGTTAACTTGACTTGCTTTGCCACTGTCATAGCGGCGGTAAACTGTGTGGCATTCGTAACAGCCCAGTTTCGGAGAGACGGACAAATTCACTTGTAAATGCTTCGTTATGTTCGAAATTGAACGTTTATAAGGGAAGTCTGTGTGTATGGACAACTTACTTTCCTACCTACTACCTCCCTTAGAATTGACTGGACAAAACTAATGAGCCATCACTCAGCAAGAAGCGAGGCTGTTGGCTCAGGGTGCATCATCATCTGCCTAGCCTTTTCCCAACTTTATTGGGGTCGGCTTCCAGTCTAACCGGATGCAGCTGAATATCAATATTTTACATGGAGCGACTGCCTATCTGACCTCCAAAACACAGTTAGTACTGGGGAAGGCGACGCCGACGGCCCAGGGTGCGTAAGGCTTATATCAAAGTAAGACTACTGTCTAGAATGCCTAAATTGATCAGCTGATGCCACTGCCCCATCATGTGGACGAGTTCTATTCTTGCCCTAATCCTGACTTAAACTATTCACCAGGTGATGAAATTGTTTGCGCCAAAGATCAACCAAATTAGCCGAAAATGGTCTTTATATCAGCACCTGGCTAAGTCTCTAGCCTTCTTCCAACTATGTAAGGGTCGGCTTCCAGTCTTACCGGACACAGCTAAATACCAGTATTGTTAATGAAGCGACTGTCTGATCTCCACAACCCAGTTACTGCTACTATCCCTTTTTTTTTGTCGCAAGGGAAATCACCAAATGACACCTCCCGCTCTGGGCGGAGTACAAGGGAGTGTCAGACTCGTACTGACTAAAACCCATCCACGTTCCTTCTTTGCCCTTTGTGTTCCAGCCCCGGCAGAACACGATATCCCTTGGCAAGACAGGTTTGCAGACTTTCAGGCTTCTGACCCTTGACGATTGTCAAAGATCTTCAAATGACAGCCGGGACCAACAGCTTAACGTGCAACTTTACGAGACTGGCTCTCAGACTTCTGGGCTGTTGACAACACCCGTAACGTAAACTGTTCTCATACCAAAATCCAAATAATTCAATAAGTTTTTGGCAAATCCGCACCACAGTCTGCCCAGCCCAGTGGATTCGTGGCTTCGCAATGAAACTGTGGACGTCGACAAGCCAGCAGGCAACAATCCAATTTGCCTTTGCTTTGTGAATGTAAATTACAATCACGAGCTGCGCGTTGTACGGCCGCTGATAAAATTTGATTAACAAATGAGAAATTCTATAACATAATGCAAGCAGCAAAGCATGTGTTGCTTTAGCGTCAAAATGTACTGGAAATAAAGGTCTATGTAGGTGAAGAGGTCGGAGTTTGAGCTGTTCTTTTTTATTCGAGCTAAGGCTGTATGGATGACCTGTCTTTGAGTTATTCTTGGCCCGAAAGTCAGACGATGAAATATTATTTTTAACTAGATTATCCCCGCGGCTTAGCCCGCGTGGAGTTCGGTAACTGTCCCACGGGGTCGTACTACCGGGATAGAAAGTATCCTATGTGTTAACTCAGGCTATAAACTACCTGTGTGTCAAATTTCATAAAATCCAGTCAGTAGTTAGTACTTACTGGGTAATACGATACCCCTTGGTTAGACTGGTTGTCAGACTTTTTCGGCCGCTGACTACCTAACGAATGTCAAACATCTACAAATGACACCCGGGACCAACGGCTTAACTTGCTTTCCGAGGCACGGAGGAAACTTGGTATATAATGTAAAACTCATCCACAGACCAACCTAGGCAAGCACGGCTTAACTTAAAGATCGACCCGAGCGGCTGTTATTATTTAGCCACGAGCTAAATTAATATACATGATTTTTATTGTTTTAAAAATTTCTGGTTCATTAAAAACACAGTTCGTGTCATAAAATCTTTTCTCCATAAACCTTCGTGTTCCATACTCTGTTTTTATTGGTCAACCTCAACTTTTTAATTTTGTTTGCCAACTTGTAAAAATCCTCGTCGCAATATGCGACTGACAACTGTTATGACTTTTTGCTGGATTTGTTTTTTTCTAAAGTTGGTTGTTTGTTTTCTGAAATTGATTTGGGAAGTACAAAAAGTGTCAAGTGATTAAACGATTTTGGACCTTATTCACTTGTCTATTGATTACTGCTAGGTGGATCATGATGAGTGGAACTGTCTCCTTTGCAGCTCTATCTAACGAACACTGTCAGAGCATAGGAATTTATTCTCATCAAACCATTCTAAAATCCCATAAGTTCATAGGCTTATTAATGTCGTTATGTAGTTATATAGTCGTGTATTTCTTATGATTTAATTGTGCTTCTGTGTGTTGTGCTATGTCTTTTGTGTGCACTAAATAAATGATTTATCTATCTATATACGTCCCTCTTCGTTTGGACCTACCACAACGCCTGATTTTCTCCTTCGTTGCTCATTCAGTCCGATGGCAATTTTCCAAAACTGAATGAAAAAATTTCTCATAACACTGAGCTACTCCATATCTGAATTACAAATTCCAACCAAAATTGTATTTAAAGCCAAAATATATTCTCTGTAAGCAATAATACGTCAACAAATGATTGCCGCCAACTTTTCATTCGAAATGAGAATTCCCGAACTCTCAATAAACAGAAAGCGAGGAATACTCGAGATGAGATGCATCCGAACGAAGTCGAACTTCGAGATACCTTCGAGTTTTGGAATCTGAATGCAACAACTTTTTCGATGATTATTCAATGAAGTTTTATTATCTGTGAATGCATTTGTAGATTGATATGTGGATAACGGTCAAGGAAAATATCGCGAGGAAAATATCGAAGACATTTGAAATCCACCAACCGATACTGGCCCCAGTGGTGGATTTTGGCCACTCCTAATCAAAGTTATGAATCCTTTAAGCCAGCGTTGGTAACGTAAGGAATCTTAAGTTTATCTTCACACCCATCTTTGAGAAGTATGGAAGAAGAAGATATGCTGCGCCGACCCCAGAACCCCCTTCAAACAAATTGGGAAAGCAGACTCCTTCAAATAAATTGGGCAATAATAAGGGCAGGAGAATGATGATGATGATGATTTTTAGTCGTAAAATACATTGTTATGAATGATCATGAAGGAAGATCAGAGACCTGAGGTCTAGACAACGTAACATTCTGTCAGTGACAACAATGGTTGAAAAGCCAAAAAATTAGATGTAAAATGTATGACCACTTTAAATGTGCAGTACAAAGTGACGTTACTTGTCGAGAAAATTTGCATCGGTATGACAAACTTGGTACATCTATTTTATTTCTGTTTTCCTGTCTGCACGGATAAGTTGGTTGAAGTGTGGGATTTACGATAGAAACAACAACAACAACATCAACATTTATTTATTTCCAGGCTACTTGGCCCATAGATATATAGGGTGACTGGTAAAATTAGTTACCGATTCTTAAACACGTTATTATACTTGTGATAACAAACAGCTTTCCCAAAGACACATTTTTTTTATGACAGTAACCTATCAGCTGTTAGCCGCGTGACGCCTTTCTGTCTCATTACTATCGTACCGTGCGACGGTGGGTAGGCAGAGCGCAGTGGGACAAAGGCGCCTGCGCGTGCGAATTTCATGCGGCTGTTGTGTTATTGGGAAGTTGTTTGTAAACATGAGTATAATCACGTGTTTAAGTATAAGTCACTAATTACCAGTCAGTCTATATACCTTACAGACTAACATAAATATGGAAAGCTATGTCAATATTGTTGGACGTGATTGTAAAAATACAAAAAGTTTTGATATCGATTGCTACTTGTCTAGCTATTATTACATTTCAACAGTTTTGCCCAATACACAAATTCCCAATCCAAAATCCGCAAACGCACTTCACAAACAAAACTCACACTTAACAGTTTCAGTTTCCAACCGTCCACCAAATTCATTGACAGCTCCACCGCTTTTGTCCTGCAGCCATGAAAGGCGCTCACTCTATTTATATCAATAGAAGCGACGCCACACCGCCGAGCACTCAAAGGTCCCACTCTTTCGTTTGTTTAAAACGTCTTACTTAACTTTAGTGGTAAACAAAAAGTTTGAGCGGTACTCCGGCAATACGTATTGAACACTCCACGGTTGACAAGAAAGTTTTCCCATTAGAACTTTGGAAACGTGAAAATTATTCTCCGCTGAACCACTGCGAACGCTCGCTCCATATGCTTTTTATAAGCACTCAATATGACAAACAGTATGACTGATTTTATTGCTAAATTTAATGGACGGGTCGCGAAAGTTGAGCCTTTGTTGAGTAACTAATGTTTCGTTCTGGACCGGAATGGTCTACAGAAAGGATTTCTGGCCAAATTGATGTTTTATGAAGGGATGTGATTGAGTAGCAAACAAACACAAATTCACTTACGTATTTTGTTTGAGGGTGAGCCCTTTGAAGTAGCGTCAAGGCTAGGAGAATCAAGGTACAATTCCGGCGTCGTCGTCAATGTCGCCATCTCCAAAAGCATTTGCAAACAGGGTGACAAAGAACCAATCGTGTCGCTGGTGCTGTCATGGTGATTGGGCACTTTTCTTCTTCGGCATACGCTTTGATCGCATTTGGAATTGTCCCTGTCGCATAATATGACATTGTGTTAAATTAAAGGCATAATAATAATAAAAGAATATACAAAAGCTCTGAAGATATCGAAGGTTTTGGTACATCCGGTTATTCTGGAAGCCAACCCCAGCATAGTTGGGAAAAGGCTAGGCAGATGAAGAAGAAGAAGCAACCTAGTCCCACAATGGGCCCGACGTGACAGATCACCTATTACAGAGGCCTGTGTCCCGCAATGGGAACATTACTAACTCATTATGCTACTTAACGAAGTATGGTTAATGATAGTGATCAACCATGACAATTGCTTAAATTTTACTTTCGAGACAGTAAAAAATCTACAAGTAAATGTTTACCCCCACAATAAGCAACACATCTAAAGGCATCAGTGGTACTTCAAATCCAATTATGTCAACATGCACATCCCTGAGTACAAGTTAATTTAATTGGAAGCGCAATCCTCAGAGCCTTTTGAGATTTCCATACTCATACAGTAACATGGTTTTAAACAGCGCAAGAGTCAGCCACTAAACGATGTACTTTTAATTTAATAGAAAATTCAGTTTTTCTTAAGTGAGGCGCCATTGTCGTTGTGATGGTGAGTGAACACTTCATGGATAAAAGTGGAGAAAATGTCGAAATGATTTTAAGGATAGTCTTATTAAGGTTACCATAGTTTCTGACATTAAAGATACAGTCAAAGTCTCGTAACCGTGAAGGATAGTCCTGGAGCCAAGAATTCAAAGACATGTGACTTCCATCAAGCCACATTGGGCCCGCATTGTGGATTACAGTCTACTTCCTTTCATAAATAGAAGATCAGCAGTGCAAAAATTGAGGCCTGATTATGCATATGCTTAATGCCTCAAATTAATGTCGCGGAAACTGGGTCATCATGTTTTTCAGCTGGGGTTTGTTACGATACCACAGTTTGGTTCACCATCATGACAGAACTTGCCAATTTATCCAAACGAAAATGACCCAAAAATAATTTCTCAGTACCAACATAACCATTCAGACACCACAACAACCAATAATTGAGTGATAAAAAATATAACATTAAAATATTCGACGACATTTGGCTTGGTAACTGCTTCGGGCAACAATTGGTAACTACAAACTGGTAGTTAAATAAGTTGGCAGCATTAACCGTCGGTCGCATACGGTGACCCGCGGTGACCTTTACATTGGCTCAATTCCATGTTTTTGGGAACATTACCCGACATTACGATGGTTGGTGAAAATTGTAGGTAGAGCATTTCGGTTCTGGCAATTTTCGTGGTTTTCTGAGAATGACAGATCGGATTTGTGATTAGTGAGAGAGCTAAGCAACTAGAAGATGTATGCTTTGTATCAGAATTATGTTTGGCAAGGAGCGATGACCGTTGTCATAGATGTGTTCTAGAGTGGAGACCGCAAATCGGCAAGCATAAAGTGTGATGCCCTCAGGCTCGGTGGAGCGACGATCTTCGCAGGGTGGCTGCTAGCAACTGGATGAGAGTGGCCGAGAATTGAGTTAAGAGTCCATATGATGCTGTTTTGGTGATATTGGGCGATATAGATCTCGTTATCTATATGACCTAAGAGTTTGCTATTTCGACACCATTAAACTTGAACTTATAATCTTTAAATCTGTTGAAGCGAAAACACGATTGAATAAAAAATTCTCGATAAAAAAAAAAAACTAAAAAACCTCGTTTTGCACTTATTTTGAGTTGGATCTCTGAAACCTTATGGAATTTAATGATGATTTTTAGCCTAATAGATTGGTAATAATATTATCCCAAATCGTGACGATTTTTTTTTCAATTTTTCTACCTGGTTTTCTCGTAATTAGTAATTATGTGATTTGGCGCTTACGTTATTTTATTCTAAGCGAGCACACTCTTTCCGTCTCTCGTTTTCAACGCGGTAGTAATAGCGCTATCCTTTTCATTTTATGCATTCAGTCTGCAGCGGCTACTGTTGCGAGACGGACCTACGTTTGGCGACATTACAGAGAGCGGACTATTTTCTACGTAATTATTTTGAATTATTTTGTTTTGGTAGGTATATATATCTTAAAGTTTAGTTACAGTATTTACTGTAAAACAGGAGTTGAAAACGTTTTGTGTAAATTTAGTATATTATATCTTTAATTAAAGTGTAAGTACATAAAGATGGTTAAAAAGAAACCTCTCGGAAAAAGGAAACAATTAAAACGTTTGAGGGAACAACTTCGTATTCTAAACGATAGAAAAAAAAAGTAAGTATTATCTTATTTACGTAGCTACAGTATTTAGAATATGTTTAGGGACGAACATGAAGTTTCGTTTTGCGGACCACTTTTCTCGTTTCAACCTTATTGCTACGAGATAAAGCTCACGTCTAGTGTCACGTCACCCTGCTGCTGGGTGTTGATAAAGTTTCAATTTTTTGACGAGTCGCAAAATACGCTTTGTAATTGTATTGTTATATTTGTAAATAAGTAGGAATCTATAAATGATCAATCGGGGTATTATGATAGGAACCAGTCGTAGTTTTTGATACCCACGGTACAGGGAATAGGTACAACTGTGGGGCCAGGAACAGTATGTGAATGTTGTTGTGTGTTATGTTATGTCACGTTATTTTATTATGACTATACATTTGCAGAAAACCAAATATTTCATTCATTGAGCTTGAGAATGTGACGAATAAACGCGCGCCGACGGTATTAGAACATGAACTGCACGAAGCCGAACCGTCGACGGCGGCAGCGGCACCCGCGTCGTTGCCGGCGGCGGCTGGGCATTTGGAACAGGGAAAGGGGGACTCGCCGCTATCGATGAACGGCACGGACAAGTAAGTACCTACATAAATAAACACCTACAAGCTTTACTACTATTATTTATTCTGTGGTATAAAATAATAAACCAGGTGTGCCCGGCTTGCGATGCAATGCGTCTTTGCCTGCTACCTACTACTACTACCTACGTACTACCTACGTACTACCTACGTACTACCTACGTACTACCTACGTACTACCTACGTACTACCTACCTACGTACTACCTACCTACTACCTACCTACCACCTACCTACTACCTACCTACTACCTACCTACTACCTACCTACCTACCTACTACCTACCTACCTACCTACTACCTACCTACCTACTACCTACCTACTACCTACCTACTACCTACCTACCTACTACCTACCACCTACCTACCTACCTACTACCTACCTAACTACTACCTATCTACCTACTACCTACCTACTACCTACCTACCTACTACCTACCTACCTACTACCTACCTACCTACTACCTACCTACCTACTACCTACCCACCTACTTCTTACCTACCTACCCACCTACTACCTACATACCTACTACCTACCTATTATAAGTCCAAAAAGTTTAAAGTTTTATTGTTTCAGGAAAGACAAAAAAATACCAACACAACAAATCCAAAACGACTACGCGGACGAAGTGAATGGCGATGATGAGCTCGAAAACTTAGTTTATGAGAATCAAACGTAGGTAGTAGAAATAAATGCATCGATAATATTGTACTCGTATTTCTGACTTCAAAAAGAGAATATTCTCGATTCGACGGTTTTTAGGGTTCCGTACCAAAATGGTAAAAAAGGTGTGACTTTGTTTGTCTGTCTGTCACAGCCGCTTATTTCAGAAACTAATATTGCTATCGACTTGAAATTTTGAACAGTTATAAAGAATGCTTAGCCACCTTTATTGCTAATGAGAAAAGATAAAAAATATTTTTATTTTCACTGAAAAAGGCACGAAGTAGGGGTTCGGAATTTTAAAGTGGGGTATTACTAGGTCAAGTGGCATATTATATGAAGGGGCTTTGGCCATGGCAAATCATCACAGCTATTCATACTATTATTTCAGAACATTCATGCATTGCTAATTATTGCCTGCTTTATATTTTTATGTAATAAAATATATTGATCTTGTAGGTTTCCGGATGAAGATGTAGAAATCAATGAAGAATCAGATGAAAGAAGAATCGTAGACCTTAAATATTTTCTAAAAGAATTAAAAACAATTTCTAACCATTCAACAGCCTTCGGTTGCGGTATTAATAATTTGGAGTTGATAGGGGAGAAAAGGATAGGTTTGATTTCAAAATTAAAATTCAAATGCAATATGTGTAATGTTAAACTTACTACAGATACGTCCAAACCTAGTCCAAGCGACAATTTGAATGTAAACACTGCCGTAGTAACAAGTGCAGCTATTACAGGTGTAGGATACACACAATTGCAAGAAATATTTACGTCAATAAATGTTCCGTTTATGACAGAGGTTTTTTATAAGAAAATTGATAACCGAGTTAGTGAAGAATGGGAAAAGTTAGCCACAACTGAGATGGAAGCTGCGGCTGCTCGTGAGAAGCAAAGTGCATTAGACGAAGGCAGAGTTACTTCAGATGGAATCCCCGTCATAGACGTGATCGTTGACGGTTGCTGGGCCAAGAGGACGTACAAGAAAAACTATTCCTCGTTATCAGGCGCTGCTGCAATCATAGGTAAAAAGTTTGGGGAAGTGCTATATCTCGGCGTAAAAAATAAATATTGTTGCATATGTGTACGCGCCCAGAATAAACAAACTACACCATCAGAGCACATTTGTTTTAAAAATTACACTGGTTCATCTACCAACATGGAGTCGGAAATATTAGTGGAAGGATTCAAACAATCTATGCACATGTATGGTCTAATTTACGGCAAAATGGTTGCTGACGGAGACGCTTCCACTTATTCTAAAATTTTGGAAGCTCGGCCGTATTCTAACTATACTGTTGAAAAAATAGAGTGTAGAAACCATTTATTACGAAACCTGTGTAATAAATTACAAGCGCTTATCAAAGATACCAAATATAAACTGCAGCATAGAAAGTATCTGAATACACAAAGGATCCTGGCAATCAGAAAAGTTATTTGTTCTTCGATAAAACACCTGAAGAAAACAAGTGATATCCGCTCAAAACAAATAAACGATCTCTATGTAGCAATTTCCAATTCATACAATCATGCTTTCGGTTGTCATACGAATTGCCAGGATTTTTATTGCCAAAGCAAAAAAACAAGTGAAGATGTCACTGTCAAACTGAAAGATACGGCGTTAGAAAATCAAATAAAATTTATAGTCGGTTCTACTGCAGCCAATGCACGCAGTCTTATTGAAGACGTGGACAGCAATCGTTGTGAACAGTTTAACGCCATAATTGCAAAGTGTATCGGTGGCAAACGCATAAACTTTTGTCTTCGGCGTTCATATCAGACCAGATGCGCTACGGCAGTCGTATCATTTAATACAAAAAGACCTTTGTATAAGCTCCAAAAATCTATTCTGGGTGTGAGCCCAATGTCAAAATCGAAACACCTAGAATTGCGAAAACTAAAAAGAAACAGTACCAACTCTAACATGCGACCCAGAAAGCTTGTTTTTCAACAAAAAGAAAAAAGGACTGAAGATGAAAATTACGGTCAAAACTGTGTGAAACCTGATTTGCATGCAGAAGATTTAGAAAGAATGAAAAAAACATTTTTAACAAATTTGGAGAAATCTGACGAAGAAAGAACAAACATTGAAAGGGAAACAGTCCTCCAGAGTGATTGTAGTAAATGGTTGGAAATACGAAGGAATTTGTTAACAGCTTCCAATTTCGGGAGAATTATAAACAAGAGGAGCACGACGTCAGGTAGTATAGTTAAAAGTTTACTGTATCAAAAAGATCTCTCTGGTGTTACCTCCATCAAACATGGTAAAATTAATGAAAAAATTGCCCTGAGTCAACTGGAGCAGCAAGAAAATATTAAAATTATGCCCTGTGGCCTATTTATCGATAAAAATCATCCATTTTTAGGAGCAACTCCTGACGGAATGATAGATGAAAATAGGATTGTAGAAATAAAATGTCCAGTATCAGCCTACAGGACGAATTTGGAAGATGCTGTGAAAAACAGGAAAATTACTTTCTGGAAGTATGATAATGGCCAACTGTTGATCAATAAAAAACACCACTGGTATATCCAAGTACAAGGACAGTTAAATATTACAGAAAGGAGAGAGTGTCTATTTGCTGTGTGGACTGGTTCAAATGAACAGATAAAAACAGAAATAATACAATGCGACCAAAAACTGTGGAACGATCATATGGTTCCCAAACTAAAGACATTTTACTTGGAGTCTTTACTGCCGGAATTGTTGGATCCGCGAAAAACACGTAATATGCCTTTGAGAAAAATAAGCCCTCCGACCATAAGCGAAGCAAAAACCAAGAAAAGAAAAGAAAATCCAATAAATTCTAATTTTTCCAAGGTACCAAAAATGCAGGAAACAACCGACAGTAACGACACCACAGTTATACAACAACGTAAGCAATCCATTGTTGATTTCAATAATATGTAAAATTGACGCAATGGTCCTAGCGGTGGTTGCAAACAATACTCCTATTCGACAACATCATAAAAAAACGCATGTTAGAGTCGTTTCATTACAGCTACGGAACCCTATACTAAGCATGGCCCGACATGCTCTTGGCCGTTTTTTTTGTATTATAAGGAAATATTTGTTTTTTTAATAGTTAAGTTATGAGAGTTTATTTTCGATGGAACATTACTTTTTTGTTATATTACTGTACTACGATATTTGTGTAAGGTACCTACGAATGTCGCGCGTCGCGTTATTTGTTGAAACCTAAAACGTGATAGTCCTGACATGTTTGGCTTTTATTTTTTTATGGGATTGTTATTGTAATGGTAGGTACGCACGACGGCCCATCAAGCTATACAAAACCACTTTATGCGGATCTCTCGTTGTACGGGAAATTTATACAAAGCGAGGCCATGTTATGCTGGAAATGTACAGCATGATGTGCCGCCGTGTGTATGTACCTATTGTATATTCTGAATATACGTAATATTAAAGTGTTTAATAAATAAACATTGATGAATATTTATGTATAACATTTTATTTCATACTAACCTTTTAGGTTTATTGATTGAGTACCTACAAGTCTAGATAAAGTCTCGAGTCCACGATAAAAAACACGATGCTTTTAATTTCGAAACTCGAGTCTCAGAATGGAAGCACTAGTATCTCATTTACCGATCATATTGGTGTGTACTATAGGTATACCATTAGTTTGTGGGTCAATGTATAGGTATACCGTCAATGCCCTCGTTTTATTGTCAGAATTAGAACTTTATTTGAATGACATAATTTTTTACGAATACATTTTTATTGCCATACGAATCAAGTTCAAATTCACGAAGTTCACGGCACCCGTTATCCCGCACAGATCGCCGTCGATCAGCTGGGCGGCCGGGGCACCGCGCCCCGTTCAAACTCGAACTCGACGGATCGCCGCGCCGACGCGCGCGCCATCCTACCGCGTATTATTGTAGAGGGGGCGGGGCGAGAGGTACGAAATCGCTCGCGTTGGGCTGTAGTGGCGGGCTCTTAAGTGGCGTGTGATTGAAGAGGCCTATGTCCGGCAGCGGACTGCTGTAGGCATACGTTGCAATGCGTAACCACGGTATAACACTTTTAAATTTCCTTAGATCTATCTAAAATGTAACTGAGGAGCTAGTCATAAAAAAAGCGAACAGCGGCTTCAATAAGATTGACATCGACACGCGAAGAATAAGAAGTGGTTTCATTCCAAAAAGAATGATGCAAATGATTTAACTGTCTTCAGTATAATCTTCACACACAGGTCATCATTATTAGCAGCCTTGTTTCAACCAAAGCTGATCATAGACCCTTTTGTGGGATGCTTTCCTGGTCTGTGCTAGTCTCATCCAGGTCTTCCTCTCGATCTTACGAAGGTGTGTGCGAAGGAAGTGCTCCTTCTTCATATACCCAGGTTACCAGGCCACCGCCACCTGCAATGCTTAAAATCAACCAACTAATTTAGAAACAAAATTAAAACGAACAGTGTGTGGGCGTTAATAAATCAGACACATCTGCTACACATTGCTTTGAGTAAAGCCAGAATTAATGTAACGAGCCTATCCATTACTTTCAAACTCAGTATTAATTTTGACGAAGGTCCCAAAACTGTTTACAGTACGTCAAAACGAAATCCATACTTTCTCGACCTTTTCAAATGATACAATGAAGGTTACAGCCAAAAACATCGGCTGTTTAGGTACTCCTATTCCATTCAAATTAGCCATTGTTCCTCTACAGAGAACAAAATGAGAAAAAAACATGGCTGCCAACATCTTATCATACCTAGCGTTTAGAGTTGATAAATATTCATGAAAATTTGGATGTCTTTCGTTTATTTGACGAATCTAAATTCTTCTTGAAAGCGATTGTATTAATCGTATGGAAAAGGACTTAATCCTTGAAGGTTGACACAACCACAGAAGCTACACCATATTTCTTGACTGCAGTCACCAATTCCTTGGCGAAACGTAGTAATTATGAGGGAGTAACGTTTGTAGATAATGATAGGTGTGGATGGCCAGGGCCACGGCCATGGTTACCACTGGTCATGGGTTCGATCGAACTCAAGTAATGCAAATTACTTGCTGTAAATTATTTTATTACTACTGGTTTTTAACAATTAAAGAAAATACCGTGAGAAAACCGCCATAACCTAGAATAAGAACACTTAATTATGGCACTCACCAACCCGCGCTGGGCTCGCGTGGTGGATGTCCCAGCTGTGGGATTGTAATAGGCTGATCATACTTATATTAATGTTAGTAAACTTCAGTTAACTTATATGTGCAGGTGGGAACACATAGAACTAAAATAAATGTATCAAGTTTGACATGTCGATGCATTTTTTCCTGACAAGCAGCGCCACCTTGAACTGCACACTTAAAGTGGTCATACTATAGGTAATTCCACTTGTTGTTGAGTCATTCTTTTTCATAAACAAAAGCTAGTTAATGAAAAAGTTTAAATTAGCTCTTCCGCTTTATAATTTCAGCATTAGATACTGCCCTGCTCCACTTTGCTTTTACCGTCTCCCAACTATTTCACTCAACCGTATTTCACCACCCAATCCATTCTGACATTTAAACACAAACAGACACAAGGAACCAGCGAAGATGCAACTGACAGAGGATAATTACACGAAATGGGGTGTGCTGTGTACCAACCTTCGTTTGCGGTCATTTTTCAAACAAAATGAACCAGAAACTCGTTTTCCAACTGCATATTTATATTTGTCATGCCATCCTCCTGTTGATTTTTCATCTAAACTTTGACGGTTAATTTACATTTTTGAGGTACCTACGTGAAATTTGTTTTTCACACGAGTGCAATCAATGTTTGTTGTTTTGATTTAATTATTTTGTTGGAGTTTTTTGAACATGTTGTTTTGGATATTCAAACATGACGACTTATTTGAATACTCAAAACTCGATCTATCGCTTTATTAATGTCATTTATTGCAACTGCAGCTATCGTTTTGTCCCAATCACAAATCGGCCAAGTGAGTGTCGGAGACCGAAAGACAGACGAACAGATAGCGGAGCCTTAGTGTCATCATGTCCCGTTAGCAGCCTTTGGATGCGGGACCCTAAACATCACCAACATTATCATCATTAGCAGCCCTGTTGCACTCAACGCTGAGTATAGGCCTCCTCACTTGCCATGCTATCCTGGTCATAGTTGGTCCGGCCCCAAAAAAAAAATTAGCAAAAATGACAATGATGACAAGTAGGTAGCACAAAAGAAAGAACCAACCATAATATATCTCCCAAATGCAAGCTGAAGTAAAGCGTAGCTCTATTAGCATCGCTAAAACTTTTAATCTTTCACCTTTCTTGGCCAAACCAAACTTGGCTCGATGCAAAACACTTATAGAACGAGAAGGCTGTCCACCACACCTCACAGAAACTTCAAACAGCTCTCAACACTCCCCAATACAGGCAAACACGGCAAAATGCCATAACATCGCACCACCAACATATACCGTTATTATAGTACGTTAACTGTGTGTCCCCTTGAAACAGAACTTATTAAATTAAACAGTACTCCTTGAGTTTCCTAGCGGCTCTTATCTCAGTGTTGGCTCGGAGGCCATTAAAACTTGGACCACCCCACTAACTGTGACACAACACTAATTGGTTGGAGAAACCACTTTGTGATAAATTAAAAATTATTATCAACTCCCCGGCCAAGGAAAAGTGTAGTTTTAGAGACGAGTTCGGATTGCAAGGAGTTTTGTTTAGTTTGGTCTGTTCTTCGTCGGCAGTATTGTTTTATTAATTACTGTTTGTAGTGGAGCTTCATTTTAAGGGGATCTCTGTAATTAATTTAAAAACTTCACTAGCAAGTGCAGAACCCAATTTACTCTTGTGTGGAACATATTAAATTCTACAAGGATTTCTATTGTGATTTCGTGGAATTTCAAACAATATTCTTCGTCTATGAATAGTAAATTCTTGAACGAATACAAAATACGCTTCCACGATCAATCCACTCAGTCTTGATTTTGCGTATTTAACATAATGCTTGACTTAAGATAATCCAGCTTTTGGGCTAACCTTCCATTCCCTAATATACTCTAGAACTAGTCCAAACTTTCATTAGTTACACAAAGTACACGTGCACTAATAACGTACCTACTGGTAATAACTTGTAAAATCCAGTTCAGACCGGTTCAGTCTAGATTGGACCGAGTCCCGCCTCGGGCGCCAAGTAATGCTCAACTCTAAACTACAATGAACCGTTTAGACTGCTTTGCTTCTATTGTTGACGTGATGAGCATGGCTGATTCCTCATTGAGAAAATTAGCCATTTATCTCCAATTTTAGAGATAGACCTTTAATTTAAACACACAAAAAAGCTAAAATATAAGTGTTCTAAGACTCCTTCGGGGATTAAAGTAGGCGTTAGGTTATTTGTAAGGTAAAAAAAAATGTGGGGAGAGTCGAGCAAAAACGAACAGATTTGAAAACTTGGCCCCGGGGAAAATAAACAGTACAGAGAAGCAATTAACTAGTTTGTTATAATTAAGCCGTGTCCCTTCCGAGACAAACTGAATGAAGCCAAGGTTGTGCGTGTTAATTTGTTTCCCTTGGTATGAATATTATTTACATTTGCCTGCTCATAACTGTTCAATTACAGTTCTTTTTGAAGGTCATTTGGTATAAAATATATTTAAGATTTTGTTTTGGTCATGCGTAACGACGTGAAATTATTAAAATTAACGGAAACAAATCTGTCGACAACAGCTGCAGCGAGTCACGGCCAAATGTAATTTAATGATATTACGAATTAACCTTCAAGGCAAAATTAACAACCGGAACGTATTTTGTTACTTATACTAAACACTCAAACAAAGAACTTAGTCACACAATTTAAATCTCACTTTACACATACAGCACATCTAAAAGCAATGCTAAAAATATAACAATGAATTTTACACCCGTTTTCCGTCCAATCACAGCGCAATCACTCCAAAAGTTTTCATATTTCGGATGCCGTTAGCCATGAAACATTGCCTGCCAAGCGTGGTGTCAAAAGTTATACCACCCCGACTTGGCCGATACGAAACGCGTAATAATGAAACTCTGTAGAAATGAAACTGACACTTTGCCCCCTTCTCCCCAATTCTTATTTCCTATCTGACAGTCAAAGTGACAGATGTCAACTTTTCAGACACCAATTTACGTTTTTTTTTCGTTTTAAGAAAATAACGACGGTGAGTCCAGAATTTATATTCGTTTGGTAATTTACTTAAATATTTTTTTGTTTCGGGGAATTAATTCGGTTTTCTTGTTTATTAAGCTTATTTAGTTGTCTTTCAAAGGCCTTGAAAAGCAATCTTTTTGTATTAAGTAAAACTTATCGATTTTTGTAAATTGTCTGTATATTCTTTGTAGCTAATATTTACTTCTCGTAGTTTTTGTTGTAACTTCATTTAACACAATTGTAATAATTTAATTTAATTTAATTCTCTATTATAAAGTATTTTTTCAATGTATTTGTATATTTTCTAATTTGGTCTGAAATAAACTGATTAATAATAATAATAATTTACGTTTGCTATAGAACTACTGAAATATCTGATTTCTACCACCTTGTACTTTATTTCGAAATTTTAAAAACATCTTCGGTTCATAGGTATTCTCTTTGTAACTGTAGCTTTTTATCTACAAAGTAACCAACAATTAACATTTTGCAAGTTTTTACTTAAAACATCTTTTAAATTACAAAGTAATTGCTTCTTACACTTTTGAGGTAAACCGCAAAATTGTTGTCTTAGTTCATTTTTACCAATTAAGATTTCGTTGTGCGGCTAGATCAAAAAGTAATTACTTTGTAATTCATGTTTAAAAGTTTTTAAATATCTTTTGTAATTGCTTACTTAAAAACTTTATGCAGCAAGATTAATTAAAAAATAAAAACCTTGTTATGCCCAGGAATAGTATCCATCTACCTTGCTTATCGTGAGTGACCCGCCAACGTTAATAAAAACTAATAAGTTCATATTTCAATTTTAATCAGATTTTTCCTGGCAACATCTCTGAAACTCACAGCTGAAAGGACCAAATCTAAACTAATTTAAAACTTAAAAAAAACTCCGGTCAGGCTACCCGGGCGTATGAAAAAAAAAGAAAAAATATTCTGTTTATTAAATCTTTGAAGAAAACTGACCTGATCAAAAATTCTGAAGGAAAGTATGATTAATTTATTCCTTAGAGTGTAAGGACTCAAAGCTCAATGAACCTTTTAAAAAGCAATGTTCACTCAACCCCTGTTTAACCTTTTTTTGCCTACGAATTATTCTTCGTGTTCTTCGAAGTCCTCTCAAATAGGCAAGCACTCCTATGGGGTAAGGGTATATTTATTTTAAGTCCACTGCACTGGGATGTGAAGTGACCCCAGTCAATATAACACAGGAAGGCGCTACAAGTCAATCTAATCGTCAACATATATAGGGTGGAAGGGACACTGACGCGAAATCGTCATTTTGAGACCCCCATTCACACAGAGACGCAGACATTATAAAAAAAATCTGCTGTTCCATACATTTTGACCGTGTAGGTATTTACTTTTGTAGGAAACAGTGTTTTTTTTAATAACCGATGAAAAATTTCTGTGGCTCAGAATGATGTACTGAATATTATGTGGTAACCGTTTTCGCGTCGGTGTCCCTTCCACCCCGTATAGCTTAAAAACTGGGCAGTTGTCTAACCCAACGTTACCGTACCTCCAAAGTCAGGATAAGTGTATTAGGCTATACATCTGACCATGTTTGAAAATAGTTTAGGTAAAATATTTCGAGAGAAAATTATTCTGTAGACGTATTATACTATAAGAATCGTAGCAGTAGGCTCATGTCATATTTTTCTATGAACCGTGACCTTTTGGTCACGTTCACACCAAGTGTATTAGTCGGCCACCGATTGTAAGCTTTGTAGTACAAAATGTATGAAAAAACAACACCAGCCGCCGCCGCCGCGCCGCCTGACTGTCAGTTGTTTTTCATACATTTCCTCAGTTGGCGATATGTATGGTGTAAACTAGGCCTAGATTTCATACAAAGCCAGGATCCTCATTGCCAGCAACTCGCACAAAATTATTGAAGTAGCTTGCATGCCATTCATGTATGCCATTTATAAAGGATGTAAACAGACCCTTAACGAAGCCGAAAGGCACTTGTTCTCCCCGTCATTGCGATCATTTTTTTCATTCTGAACCATACCTGGGAACCTTCTAGTTACGGAGATATTGGAGGTCAAAGTTCCAATTTTTTCACAAGTTTTTTTTTTAAATATCAGTTTTAAAGGTTTTAACTTTACTTTAATTAACTCCATGGCCCGTTTACTATTCAAAGCATCCAGCAGCAATAAGTGTTAAGCGCGTTACATTGAGTTTTACCGTAAAACGTAATTTTTCACCCCAAAAAAAAAGTCAATTCCCAGCAATAATTTTTGCGTAAAGGTTCTTAGTTTGATGTACATAATGCTTGGTTGACGGCTTCGTGAAAGGTCCGTTTACACCCTGTATTGTACATGTTTTTTTCTCAAATAAATAAATAAAGAACAATGGCATACCCTTATGGGTTCTGGGGACCACACTTAGAGCTCGCGTACATTCGTAAAAATACTCACAAAAGGTAGGTCTCGGTCAAATTAAGATAAAAAGTAATCACAGCATATTTTTATAATATTGGATTTGGCTAGAATAACACAATTTATAAATACACTTGTCGCGTGGGCAAAATCAGAACTAACGCCGCCATCTTATTTTTTCAATACATTTCACAAACGTTTAGCAACAGCGCTCTCGCCTATCAACCTCAATGGACCTTCAAAAGATCCATGTAACACTGTAGGATAGACAACTACGTCAGCTGTAATGTCATTCAAAAATATTTTCATTATTATACAATCCAATTTAGCTTATATTTTATTACAAGTACGTAGCATTTAAGGACTTAGGTATTTAGCCAGTGGAACCCACATTTGCACAACCCATCACATTGTCTTATGATTTTGGTCGGCTTATTTTTTAATGGCGCAATTACACTAATCGAAAAACAAACAATAAAGCTGGATGAGTCTGCCCGAAGGCGGACGTACTCGACCGCGTTCATTTACACTTGGTCGTTTGACGAATTCCATTGGCAATCGAATTCGGGCGAACGACGGGGGCAAAAATGAAACATTAATTACAAGTTGGATAAAACATTTATTTTAAGCAGCTTAACATTATAATCTTATAACAACTTCTTCAAGTAACTGCGCGACCGGCGGCGCGGGCATGCCATCATCATCGGCCTCATCGGCATCATTACCATAATCACTATATGATGCTCCTCGCACATACTAGCAGCAACTGTACTGTTTATGTTTATGGCATTGTTTTAGCCTCTATCATATCTATACACCTTCACTGTACGTTTCTTTTTTTGTATAGTTCACCACGAAACAAATAAAACTGTTAAACTAATAAAATGCACAACTATCCACAACAAAACCACACATCTAGATTTAAATTGATCAAGACAGAGAAGTGACAATGTTTATGACATTTATGACATATTCTGTTTTCATAGATGACATAGCTTTGAATGTTGCCATTTAAGCTAAATTCTCCAAAAAAACGTTACGTACGTACTTTACATTTTTAATATCAGCAGTCACTAATTAATCATTTATTTAGTAACATGATAATTTAGTATCATAAAACTTGTTGCGAATCTAATAAGAGGCTGACTTAGAAGCAAAGAAAGCATATGTTTCCAAAGATAGGAGGATCCTTACTCAAAATGGCTTAGATTAGATGAGACAAAACAGATAAAATATCGCAGCAATGTAAACGGCTTGTCTTATAATACTAGTTAGCAAACGTCTCATGGTACTCACTATTACTACCAGCAAAATCATTAATTGGTATTATTATAGAAATTCCATTTTCTGTTGAATATGGTAACTCCGTTGCTTCCGTCACTATTTCTACGTTTCGATATTACAAATGATTGCGTTTAGATGTTCAGATTTAGTAAAATATTTGTTTCTTCTTTTTTTACTTTGTGCAGCTTAGTAAAAAAAGATATTACATGGAAAGAAACGCTCCGTTATTGCTTCATATAATGTACATACTTTCATTGATGAACGCTTCTGAAATTAACTGAGCCCTAAAAAACCAATCTTCTTTAAGTGTACGTAAAAACACTTTGTGGACAACATAAAAGAACAAGCCGCCATCTTAGTACGTCGTTGCAGTGGTTTCATTAAATAAGTTTCAATTAAGGGTCGGTCTGATTAGATAAAGGGAACGTGGTTCAACTCGTAATTAGCGGTTCCCTGAAGTTAGTTGCGAAATCTTTGCGGTTGTCATAACCTTTGTTTGGAGATGATTATTATCTCAAGTTATATGTTACTTACTATGTTTCGAGGTTGTGATTGGATGGTATTGTTCAAATTCAAATCTCTGAGCTGGAATTGGTTGGTTTAGAAGTATTTTAATTATACTGATGTATCAATTCGACATGGATGCTAAGCCATGTTAGGACTTTTAATTGTGAGTTTTAGTTTGATACTTGCAACAGCATAAACAAGAGGAGCTCGTGGCTTAATAATAACAGCCGCTCGGGTCGATTTTTAGGTTAGGCCGTGCTTGCCAAGGTTGGTCTGTGGATGGGTGACCTCCCATTACATATCAAGTTTCCTCCATGCCTCGGAAAGCACGTTAAGCCGTTGGTCCCAGGTGTCATTTGTAGATCTTTTACAGTCATTAGGTAGTCAGTGGCCCAAAAAGTCTGACAACCAGTCTTACCAAGGGGTATCGTATTACCCAATACTAACTGGTTTGTGGAGGTTAGATAGGCAGCCGCTCCATCTAAAATACTGGTATTCAGCTGCATCCGGTTAGACTGGAAGCTGACCCTAATATAGTTGGGAAAAGGCTAGGCAGATGACTTGCAACAGCATAAACTTGGCATACAAGGATATTCTGGCGCTCCAATGACGATGACAGTATTAGTTCCGATTTCAGCCGCGCGCCAAAAGTTCCTTGTAGGCACAGTTTTAAACAGCAAAACCCAGTGCCCTCCTCAAAGTAAAACAAAACAAACTTCATAAATATGCATCATTCAAACATCGTCAGTATTTCGTTAATCACTCCGCTCGAACATTGCACGTTTCGAGCACTTATAAGCATTAACAATGGCTCGGAACTTTCCTCATTATTTGGTGCGTTCCCCGCGATTTACCGCGCTTTCCCGCTTACTGCAACATTCATGAATAACCACTCACAAATTCGCCAACTGAAGTCTGCTCTAATTCACTGCAGACATTAGTAAACAAAGCTCCAGACTTTCAGGTGACATACGACTGTAGATCTTAAGACGTTGAAATAGAGACTGTCGTCGCACATAAATTTTGGATCGCAAGAACTCGTAACGGCAAGGATATAAACAATTTGGATGGGGCCACGAAGGTAGCGAATTTGAAACGAAAATTGAATCAAACTCAAAGCATTTATTTCAATTCGACCATTACAGGCACTTTTGAATGTCAGAAAAACAAAGAAGGCAAAGCTACAGTCCCAGACACAAGGCATAATAACTTGTGAAAGTAGGTACTGTAATTGCCCATTCCAAAGCGTAGATCTCTATGAAGAAGAATGGGCAAGAAACTCCATGGACTCTTTTCAATCAAATATTTTTTACAAGATCTTGGTTAAATCATTCATGTTGAGATAATAATATTTGAAAGCTATTTTATTGACCTACTTATTTTAATGAAGATATTACATATATCGCGTTGGTAGAATTATTCAGGTAAACGTTATTAATTGTTCCAATAATTTACGATGAAAATAATTTAAATATAAATTCACAACAGATGTAATTTCAAACTGTATTCATCTGATTCGCCTTTCCAAAAAATGCACAAATATTTTAATTAAAAACACGACCAATGGTTTTTCCTACAAATATATTTAATTATGGTTTGTGTAATTAATATTGATAGATTTAATGAACTGTATAATTGAAGTGGTTAACCTCTTTTTATTAACGCTATTTCGTAAAATACATTGTTTGTGGTTTTCACTTTTAGTGACCTTTTAATCGTTACAATTCGGCTAGATAAATAATTATATAATCATCATCATCATCATCATTATCATCAGTCTACCAGTAGCGAAGGGTTAACTTTTTTAAGAGGGAAGCCGGTAGGAATCGAGTTGTATGGAACCTTCCCAACTGCAGCCTACAGCAGTCCACTGCTGGACATAGGCCTCTTCAATCGCACGACACTCCACTCGATTCTCGGCACCTCTCATCCAGTTGCTACCAGCCACCCTGCGAAGCTTGTCGCTCCACCGAGCCTGAGGGCGTCCCACCTTACGCTTGCCGATTCGATTCATTTCATGGTATAATCATATAATATATACCAATTTTCTTCAGGTATTGTTAGAGAAGTTTCCTTAGGAAAGGCATATTGATGAGCATATTAATTTTCATCTAGTTATTTTTAGCGCTGTTAATTAACTAGCATCTATTTTTAGCTCTAATAATTAGCTGCAACGTCTGAAACTGTTCTTACCGAGTGGTATTGTGGTGTCCAGTATGGTCGTGAAGGTCAGATAGCCAGTTGATTCATGTAAAATACTGGTATTCAACTACGTGATGAGATTTATGTAGGTTACCACCGCGCTCACTGACGGTCAACCACTTTTTGACCCTTGTGCCTTGAGTAATAAGGCCTAAAACTGGTCACGTCTATGTGTGAGCGCAGTAGCTGCAGTTTAGTGGGCTGCGGGACTGTTTGAAAGAGATACCGCGGCTCTGGAACACAAAGGGCAAAGAAGGAACATGGATGGGTTTTAGTCAGTACGAGTCTGAACCTAGGGTCCACTCCGCCCGAAAAAAAAGAAAAGCGTAGTAGTACCTAGGTGTACATATGTCTAGCGTCATTAGAATTTTCATAAGTAATTACAACTTCAAGTCTTGCCATTTGACGAAAGTCGTGACATCACGCACTAGCCCGCTGTTCCCGTGGCCCGTTGCCTAGTGCGGTAAGTGACGACGACAGCAGTGCTCCACCAGGAAGATTTACAGGTCTTGCTGACTGTAAATGAATGCGCCTGGTGCCACTCACTTCATGTTTTCTGCAGCTGCATGTGATTCTGCGCTGGGATTGTTAATAACAAGGACAAATTGACAAATAGATTGGTGGAGTGACGATCGTCGCAGGGTGGCTGGTAACAACTGGATGAGAGTTGCTGAGAATCGAGTTGAATGGCGTGCGATTGAGGAGGCCTATGTCCAGCAGTGGACTGCTATAGGCTGATGATGAAGGACAAATTCGGAAGTTTTTGGGTTACCTTCGTACAATCTTCTGGACTAAGTGTTTCAGTGAGGAAATTGGTTGTAGAAGCAGCTGACAGGCGCTTGTCGTTAGATGATAGATTATTTTAAACTAAGCTACCAATAAATGAATGCCTTTCTAAAAGGTAGTTGTTGAGCCAAGTCTAACTTAGTGAGTTGTGTTGATAGTTCTAATGATTATCTATAATTTTGTAAGTGCTCTTTCTTGCAGGCTCCTAGCCTCCTATAATTTATATTTATCGTACAATCTGAAACTGATCTGCAAAAAAATTTTCGCGGTCGCTTTGTGGTACAATGAAAGTGGTATACAAGCAAAACTATTGATCCTTCCTCTACATAACATAACATCACGCCTGTAATTCCTGAACGGTTAGGTAGAGCTGTACCTAAATAGTACACCCACATTTCGCCAGTGGTGTACCTAATAGTACACCCACATTTCGCCAGTTAAGTTTTAAGTCCCACAAAAAACACTTTGCCTACTGAGAAATTCCTGATGGAAAAACCCAATAACACTGCGCGACCCGAGAATTGAACCCAGGACCTCATTCTCAGCAGTCGCGCTAGCGAGCACTCGCCAAATTACGCAGATCTATCCTCTAAACTGCCAATATTAATTTTTAATGTGTTTGTCATATCTTTTTAAAACTTAGTTGTTGAAAAATACTTTAGTTGTAGCACCAAGTTTAACATGCCTCAGAAAGTCACATAACTACTTTGTAGCTACATTAACACGAGCGTATACTTATAAATTTTCTATTGTTCCAGGTACGTGGGTGTGAAAACAAGATGGCGGCCAAAGTTTAATTAAAAGCACACAATGCAAGTTTTCCTAACGTTTACATGTTTCAATGAACTTTAGATATAAAACGTTCAATGTGATGCTTTGTTATGATTTATTAATATTTTATCATTGATGGTCTTTTTTGGTAAAATTTATTAAGTATATTACTTGGTTTTTGAAACATGTAGAAGATTGCTTCACGTCGGAGCAATCAAGACTTTCAGTGCGGAGGAGGAGTTGGTTTTTATAGCTTTTATTTTATTTTTTTAATAATTTTTTTTTTCCAATCACAATATGACAAACTGTTAAAAAATGCATACATTTATTAAGGAGTATTCTATCTAATCAGAAAAAAGAAAAAAAAAAACTTAAATATGTAAAATTAATAAAAAACATTGCATATTGCACAACCATTGACCTAAATTATGCTCTCACAAAATTGCATTTGCTTACAATTCTCTCTCGACCCATTTATTTCTATTGCACAAATACAAATAGATATTTACATTTCCAACTAAGTAAATGCAGTTTAAATGTTTAGGATGCTCTTCGTTTCAAATATTTGTAATATCGAAGGTAACTTGTATCGATAAAACTATCCTATCAAAATGCTTGGTTGAAATAGCGTGAAAAGTACATCTTTCTTTTTCGTGTGGTTAGTGCCTAACCTGGTGTCGGGAGGTGCCGCCCATAGGCCTCTAACTTGGCTTTACATGCCGTCGAGAAATATCTCTCAGGCATGTTGGTTTGGTTTCCAAACGATGTTTTCCTTCACCGAAGCAAGTGATATTGCAATACGCACATGAATCTGAAAAATCAGAGGTGCGTGTCTTTGGTTCGAACTCGAGACCTATGACTTATATATCATCAGCCAGCATATACTATACTATCAGCCTAGGAGTTTTGTCATTATTTGTGAACCAATCACACCGTTTGGCCGACTTATCACAGTCACAGTAGTTAAATTAAAACAAAAGGTTTGCCGGAGTGTTACTTCATTTTTGTATTGATCAGCGTTACATTTCAGTACGTGCTAACGGCCGGCCATCTAAAAAATCGAACCAATTTTAATGCAAGTTCGTAAAAGTGCAGTGTGCAGTGTGTTTGGCCATCAGAGCCGTTCACAAATGAAACAGCAATAAGTACCTTATCTAACAAAACAGAATTGACCTCTCGGTGTCATAGTTCGCATACACATAAAAAAACTAAAAGCCGGGGCTATCGCTAACGAATCACAAATCGTGTACAATAGCAACGGCAGCCATTTTGTTGCACAAAACATGCGCCATGAATATGCAATGAACGTAACGATGCAACACAAAGATCCTTCTGTCGCCAGTGCAACGCTTATCTAACTTTTTGGTTGAAAAAATGTAATTATATACTTATGCTATGATACTTTTTGGCGAAGGAAAAAAATGATATAAAAAGTAAGTAGTAGTCGGATCGGAGTCGAGATTCGCGACCTTTCGATGGCAAGAGACTTGCCTAGCGGACCTAGGGCCTGGGGTAAGCCTATTGCCGACAATTAGTCACAATATGTTTCATGGGGTACATACATGAACTAACGTGGACAGAAACCACAAAACACCACTTGCTACGATCCTTACATACTCCTTTCGCCTCGTCTACCGGGGCTTACCCCATGACCAGATGTATGAAACATCTGGTCATGGGGTAAGCCCCTTTAACCTTCGGAACGCCAGTATCACCAGACAAACAACAAACAACTTTCCCAAAGAAACAATTGTGTGACCTATCAGCTGTTGAAGTTTCAAAAAAATGTTTCTTTGGAAAAGTTGTATGTTATCATGAGTATAATCACGTGTTTTAATATCGGTCACTAATTACCAGTCACCCTATATGTGACAAGCAAGCGCGTGGCCTGTACGCCAAAAACGACACAAAAATGTTACAAAATGGTAAGTGAAATTGTGGCTTGCCGTGGAGGGGCACGCGCGTGCGTTTATGCTCTGGCGTTCAAAAGTTGGCGTTCCTATAATAGGCATACATACCATCACTTTATGTTATTTTATTGTTTCAAATTAATTCTTAGTATGTATTGCTGTTGGTGTACCAAATAAAAAAATAAAAAAAGGTTAAAAATATTAGCGAAATGTGGGTAGAACCTACACCTCTATGTATGTACCTGGAGGATAACAGCCGTGACATACAATTTGTACAAAAACGTGTTTTCAATTAAAATATCAACACGAAATACAATAAAAGACGAATGTTTAAACTTTGTATCAAAGAAACACTCTAGTGATGGAAATATTCTATGAAAATACACGAGCTTATTTATATTTTACACCTCCACGAATTCTAGAAAAGGTAAAGTAAATAACACCAAGTTTCAGTTACAAAATGAGTTGCTAAAATATACCTGGCTACCTAAGGTTTCTATTTCTATGTAAAGTATCTAATAATAAATCTTTCACGAAATTCTATATTTTAAATAATTCAGGTTTACTTCAGTAATATTCAATTGTATTTTAAATAATAAAAAATACCTATGTTACTTTTAATATTCTTAAAAAAATGAAAAACAAAACTGGAAATTTTTCAGAATCGAACACTGCCATTTGTACGTTATGCGTCATTACTAGCCTCACTACTAAATATAAAAAGCCAATTAAAACCAATCAAGGTAAACCAAAATCAGTTTATGCGGATCTGTCATCGTATTGAAAATCTGTGCAAAGCGAGGCCATGTTACACTGGAAACGTATAAAGGGTGTAAAAAGACCCTTAACGAAGCCCAAAGGCACTTGTTCTCCCCGTCATTGCGATAATTTTTTTGTTCTGGACCATACCTGGGAACCTTCTAGTTACTGAGATATTAGGGTCAAAGTTCCAATTTTTTCACTCTTTTTTTTTAAATCTAATTTTTAAGGTTTTAACTTTACTTTAACTACCTCCATGACCCGTTTACTATTCAAAGCATCCATCAGCACCAAGTTTTGAGCGCGTAACATTGAGTTTTACCGTAAAACGTGATTTTTCACCCCAAAAAAACAAGTCATTTCCCAGCAATAATTTTTGCGTAGGGGTGACTTAGTTTGATGTACATAATGCTTGGTTGACGGCTTCGTGAAGGGTCCGTTTACACCCTGTATATAGCTTGATGTTTCGCCGCGTGTACTTTCACCCCGTCATGTAATATTAGCCAATGAATTATAAAACAAAATAGTTTTTAAGTACTAATAACAAAGGAAAACCACAATGCGTCACTTAATCATGTTTTCACATGTTTGACCGTATTTAAATGTAACTACAACATTTTTCACGGTTCACAAAAATATAAGGTTTTATTGACTTTATAAAAGGTAAAATACAAATATTGAAGGTAAAATTGGGTAAAAAGTAAATAGCATTTAACTCTTGGGACTGGCTTAGCGGCTTATTAAAGACTAGCTGTTCCCTGCGACCTTCGTCCGCGTCAAGTTATTAAAAATACAATTTTCCCCGTTTTTGCAACATTTTTCATTGCTGCTACGCTCCTATTGGTCGTAGCGTGATGATATATAGCCTATAGCCTTCCTCGATAAATGGACTACTCAACACTGAAAGAATCATTCAAATCGGACCAGTAGTTCCAGAGATTAGCGCGTTCAAACAAACAAACAAACAAACAAACAAACAAATTAGTATTTATATATTACAAAATTTATGTATTACAAAATTAGTATAGAAGTATAGATTTCGTAGAAAACGGAATCATTCAGGATTATTCTTTCAGCCTAAAGTGTTTACTTATTAAATGTTCAGCTCTTAAGAGCTAGGTAAAATCTTGGGATTAATTGGTTGGTTACGAGTTTTATAACTTATCCTTTTGAAGTAAAATAAGTGGTATAAGTCCCGTTACATTAAAAGAACACTGAGCGACAGTGGCGGGGATGTGTTAGCGAAAGTTATACAGTTGCGTCCTAAACTTATATTATTAAACAATAGCTTAGTACTATAATAAAATTGTTTCATTGTAGAATCGTAATAGGTACTTTACTAGAAAAGTAGTACATTGGAAAAGGCTGGAATAAAAAAAATTGTGAAAGTTTGTTTGAGCGGTCAGCGTTCTTTTTACGTGACGGGACCTATAAGTAGTTTTTTTAAGTTTATTTTTACATTTGGGTCGAGTATTAGGTAATGAAATGTATGGAATTAGTAAATATTTTTGCGGGATGAACATATGGTTCCATACAGAAAATTGTTCAGTTTGATGGTCTAAATCTAAAACATAACATCACGCCTGTATTCCCCGAAGGGTTAGGCAAAGGGGTACCTAATAGTACAATCACATTTCGACAGTTAAGTTTTAAGTCCCATGTAATAGGGGGCGAGCCTATTGCCATCAACCGGGCACAAATCCAGACTCCGTGGCTTATTAAGTAATTTCTGATGGAAAACCCAATAACACTTTGCCGGAACCGGGAATTAAACCCAGCACCTCATGCTCAGCACTCGACCAACGAGGCAGTCAAGGCATTTTGATGGTCTATATTTGCTGTATAAGGTAAAAGATATAAAAATATTACCTGTAAGAGGGGTAGTCCCGTTGTGCCTCTAATAGTATAATGTATAAATAATATCTTACACCCCATAATTCTTGACATTTTATGATAGAAAATGTCATCAAAACTTTACTATTTTCTCAAAACATAATCATCATAATTAAATTGATTCCATCTTATTTTCACATCAAACTCAAAACTCAAACTCAAAGCATTTATTTCAATTAGACCATTACAGGCACTTTTGAATGTCAGAAAAACAAAGAAGGCGAAGCTACAGTCCCAGACATAAGACATAATAACTTATGAAAGTACTGTAGTTGCCCATTCCAAGGCGTAGATCTCTATGGAGAAGAATGGGCAAGAAACTCCATGGACACTCTTTTCAATCAAACATTTTTACAAGATCTTGGTTACATCATTCATGTTGAGATAATACATATATGTGAGAACGATGTAGACAGACGTGCACATTAAGAGCGTCCAGAGTAAAAGATTAGATCAAAAACACTCATGCTAACAAACACACACTCAGACAGATTAACTCACTCACAGTGTTGACATCAGAAATTCCAATTGACCTCCATGTAAATGATATGGAATACTTTCAGGGGCTTTACTTGATGACCAATTTTCATTTAAAATACCATTTTAAAATTGCTACAACCGATCACCAGTATACTCTGGCTTACGATAATATTGTGTCGGCTCGCGGGTACTTTATACCCAGCTTATATGGGATTTATTTGTAGGATTAACTGTAGCATGCTTTTGTTTTTAAAGGGTTAGGCTGACGGCAAAAATGGTGTTTATTTGTGATGATCAGTTCCAATCATTACATAACATAACATCCTGTTTTCGCCCTAAAGGTAAGGCAGTGATGCACCTATTCCAAGTACGACTTTAAGTCCTATAAAATAGCCTAATGCCATCAACCAGGGGTAGATCTAGGATCCAGGCTGTTAGAGAAGAGTTCTTGAAGGAAAAACTCAACAATGATTACAATAATTGTCATCATTTTAGTATAAAGAATGTAACAAGACCCTTAACGAAGCCGAAAGGCACTTGTTCTCCCCGTCATTGCAGTATTTTTTTTGTTATAGACCATACCTGGACTGGGAACCTTCTAGTTACGGAGATGTTGGGGGTCAAAGTTCCAACTTTTTCACAAGTTTTTTTTAAAATACATTATTTTAATGTAAGAACTTTAGTTTAAACACCTCCACGACCCCCGTACATCATCCATCAGCACAATGTTTTGAGTGCGTTACATTGAGTCCTACCGTAAAACGTGATTTGTCACCGCAAAAAAAAGTCGTTTTCCTGCAATAATTTTTGCTTAAAGTTACTTAGTTTGATGTACAGAATGCTTGGTTGACGGCTTCGTGAAGGGTCCGTTTACACCCTTCAGATCTAGATACCAAAATACAGTTTAAATGTGACTTCTAGATAATTAGATATTGCCAATCTCATTATTATCATCTTCGTCGTTGGAATATTACAGACTATTACTTTTAGATTCCATCATCCCTAAATCTAGATTTCAGCATACAGGTACTCACTCCTCGAAAGTTTCAAACCAAACCTATCTTTAATGGGTTACTGTGTGTAGGTAGGTGTATGCTTATAACGTCTCTATACTTATAAGCCTTTCGTACTAAAAGTGATCAATTAGGGCGACCCCTTAATTGGTCTGGCTTAGGGTGCGCCAAATTCTCCCCTACTCCTAAAGGGTCCCAAAAATATACGTAGAGACCTACTGGGACATATCTAAAAGTTTTATGACTTTTATCAGCAACATTACACCATACTTATTTATTTTTCTTTCCCTAGATATTTTGAAATAAACTTATACCTATATAAACGGCTAGAAACTTACCTATTTTCTAGAAAAGTCTGTCTGTCTGGAATCTTGAAATAAAACTTCAAGGTGAAGAGTAGTAAAAGTGTTGGATATAGCAGACAGTTCGTTTAAATTGTTCGGTAGAATTCTACGAAGTCTGGTCTAGATTCAGTTGAAAATCTAACATTTATTGAAAGGTTTCAACTGGTAAAGTAACTTTATAAATTCTAAAGTAACAGTCGATGAATTGATTAGAAAGTGTGAATCCATATTAATTGTGTAAATGAGTAAATCAGTCTTTTATCTTTTCTCGTCTGAATGAATTTCGCTGTGACATGAAAGTAGACCAGTCTTACCAAGGGGTATCGTATTACCAAGTAGGTACTAACTGGGTTGTGGAGGTCAGATTGGCAGTCGCTCCATGTAAAATACTGGTATCCAGCTGCATCCGGTTATACTGGAAGCCGACAACAACATAGTTGGGAAAAGGCTAGGCAGATGGTGATGATGACGAAAACAGACCATGATCTGAGCGAGGACGTAGGCTATTTCTTTTTCCGTAAGGACGTTCCTGTGGGATAATTTCCGACCTCTAAAACATAAGCTAGTTACTTTATATTTTGGGGAAGTTAATTATGATTTGTATATAGAATCACCTTTTCGATTCAGACAACACTGACAGACAACTAAATCTGAATCTTAATCAAACAAATGAATATGGTCAGTTTCGTATAGATATTTCCTCGATAATATTATTAGTTCCAAAGAAAGTACTTTTTTTGGTACCCTGTTAAGTGTCACACTGCTGGGCAACCGCCTCCCCTTTCTGCTTCCAAACTTCTCTATCTGTGCGATCTCTGGCCATGTTCGCCCTGCCAACAAGATCAGATCGTTGCACCACCTTCATTCACCACCTGATTTCCTCCATCAGGTGTCCAGTGAGTGATGATTCGTGCCCACCTCTCAAGTTTTTTCTCACCAAGAAAGTACTAAGATAAAATAAATTAATACGTGTCCAAAAATAGTGTTGTAGGTAGATAATTTTCTAAACCGCTTTTCCACATTGCAACTATCCATGTTCCGCTGAAGCTCTAAAAACAAAAACACTTCTAATACATTATACGGTCGGTTATCAAAAACATTTCATCCCGGTTATAAAAGGGGGATTAATTAAACTGAATATTTTCACAAAACTCTCGCCAAGCGCGGTGTTTTAGCTGCTATAGGTATCTGTCCCACCGCTAGCGAGAGAGTAACTAACTATCCACTATTTTCTCGCTCAAGAAACTTAGACAAGATTGTAGGTCCCTAGAAGTAAATTAAATACATAACTATACAACAGGATGGAAGGGACACTGACCGCGAAAATGGTTACCACGTATTCAGTACATCATTCTAAAGCCCTCTACATCGAAATCTTTCATCAGTAATTTAAAAAAAATCAGCTGTTCCATACATTTTGACCGTGTAGGTATTGAACTTTTGTAGGGAACTGTTTTTTTTTTAAATTTGCGATGAAATTTGATGTGGGGAGTATGTCATAGGGGTTTTCGCGTCGGTGTCCCTTCCACCCTGCATAAAGCGTGCCCTCAGCTTTTTCGGACATATTATGTGTTCGCCTAGGCATTGGAAAGACTTATAATACTGGGCCGGGCAGAAGGTCAACGCGCGCAAGGCAGAGCACCGGCAAGATGGTCCGACGGGATCAAGAACTCTGTTGGAGGCAGCCTGTACCGAGCGGTTCACACTGCAAGACCGCATGGCTTGGAGACGTATCACATGTGGGCGCGATTCTCATTAGTGAGGGAACGACGAAGAAGAAGAGATAAAGAGTGGATCGCTCAATATCAACACCGACGAGTTCCCTCATTTGCCTCAGCGACAAAAGCTATCAAAGAGAATACTCGCTCAACGACGTTTGCTTGGCGGGCTGGACACTCGCTGAGAGACTCTTGCTAAGTAGATACATCCATATGTATATGCATACCAGCGCGTAATCGCCAGACCGCCATTCTCTCACGGTCTAGCGACAAAACTATACGAACTAAACACTCGTTAACCTGTTTCTCATTGCTAGCTCGACTCGCTTATCGCTATCCGTCGACGGTGCGACGTGTTCCATAGGTATCTAGCGTGCTATGGCTCTATAGCGGCAATCGCTGGGAACAATTTGATTGAAACTTTAATACGTTGTCGACCACCACTGGCTTTCAATTTTGAAGTATTGACTTTTTGTATGATAGGTCAAGGGGTGAGGGGGAGGGGGGTATATCGGTGTGTGTTTGCAGATAGCCGAGTGTCGGTTCACTGACTACTGGTTATGATTTGCGAATGGTTTGGCGGTAACGAATTTGTTTATTGGCGGGCATTTTTGTTAGGGCAAATAAAATATGTTTGTGATTCTGAAAAAGAGTGGCTGGTAGTAAATCGTAGGCGTGTAAAAACGCTAAAACTACTATTGGTTTATGAATATTAAATGTGGTTTCGTTTTATCGTTTCGAAACATTCATTTACCAAACAGAGAAGACTTTATTTAAAATTGTCATAGGATAATCATAATCACGCCTGAAATCTCAGAAGAGACACTCACATTTCTGCAGTTATGTTTACGTCCCGTGACAGAGGGTGAACCTATTGCCACCAACCGGACACAAATTCTGGCTCTGGGCTGATAGTGAGTTAAGTTTCAAAACCTTTTAGGTAAACATATTAATAATACCACACTTACCATACCATCACCACCATAGTACCAAGGCGACCGAGCCCAACTCGGGTGAAAATAGAGAAAACGAATTATCCCAGATTTTGAGACCTTGCTAGATTGATTTTTCGCCCCCGTAAACGCCAATATTGCAACTTTAATCGAAATCTATTGAGCCGTTTTCAAGTACGTGATTACAAATATACAAATATGGCTCATTTAATACTGTAGGATTATGTATTTATCTATTTACATCGACAAGATTCAATATCCTCTAATACGATAATAATTAGTCCGACTATCATTCAACAAGCGAGGTGTGCGATTCATCTGAGCATTATAACTATTAATTGGTGCATAATTATTATGGATTAGTCAGATGTGTTCAGTATACTGGACTCTGTTGTGATTAGGACTGCAGCTGAAATGGAGCTGCCCTTTTTATTCTTCTTGAGATGAGAAAAGTGTTCGATGTCATAGCTTTGAAGTTGGATTATAAAATATATTTTATGGAAAAATTTCGTGATTTTAGCTGCAAAGCTTCTTCTCTTGTATCAACCCGAACCATGAGCAAGACATACCTGTCCAAGAATCGCCACTTACGGCCCTTTGTGGCCTATAAACTTGATTTGGTTTGCGGATATTTTTGACACAACACTTTGTCTACCTGGGTTGTGGAGGTCAGATAGGTAGTAGCTCCATTAAAAACACTGGTATTCAGCTGCATCCGGTTAGACTGGAAGCTGACCCCAACATAGTTGCGAAAAGGGTAGGAAGATGATGACTTTATCTACCTACAAAAGCAGGTTTTAAACTGTCATGGTCACTAACATTATCATAAACTCTAGAAACGGGATATTTACCATGTTTAAGAAGGGTAGACCGATTTGTCTGCTTATAAACACCCATCCGCAATAACTTCAGTTATCCGTAATCATGGTGCCTGCAACAGCGCCGAAATATCGGGAACTCAAACCAAACAGTAAACATGGTAAATATCCCGTTTCTCGAGTTTATGATTACATTTAAATGATTCAAAAACTCCTATAAAAATCATACAGGAAAAATAGCAAAATGCATACTCAAAAACGCAATACACGGACGTACAGGAACTACTGAATAGTTTATGAGGTTCGATCTACCCTTGCAGTCAGTTCGTTAGGCTCGCGGTGGGTTTCAGCGCTTTTTTACGCTTTACTCGCTCAATTGCTAAATTATACACGTGCTATGGTAGCCGAGATCGAGCGCTGGATTTTCTTTGAATGCATTTTCGAGGGTCATTTGTTCTGTGGTTACTGGCTGTATGGGTTTTTGAGGTATGAGTTATGTGGGAGCGCTTATGAATGTATTGGGATTCGAGCGTGGCTTTGAGCACCTATGATCCGGTGCTTGAGCTTGTGGCTAAATAATAACAGTCGCTCGGGTCGATCTTCAGGTTAAGCCGCACTTGTCTAGGTTGGTCACCATGACCACTCATTACATACCATGTTTCCTTCGTACCTCGGAAAGCACGTTTAGCCTTTGGTCCCGGCTGTCATTTGTAGATCTTTGACAGTCGTTACAGGTAGTCAGTGACCAGAAAGTCATACCAAGGGGTACAGTATTACCCAGTACCAACTGGGTTGTGGAGGTCAGATAGGCAGTCGCACTATGTAAAATACTGGTATTCAGCAGCATCCGGTAAGACTGGACAGGATATAGCTGGGAAAAGGCTAGGCAGATGATGATTATCCAGTGTGTGGATTATAGAGACACAATCCTAATACCTGCGAACACAAGATTTTTGGCAGGCACACCAACAATTTTCTCATCTCCTTCTTCTTACGTAGCGATGGTACGTCTTGTCAAATTACTTGGACCCAATAGGTAGCCACGTTTCATGTCCTCTAAAGTAAAACAGACAGTCCAGCAAGTGGACCATGTCTGGTGGTCAGCAGCACCACATTCTCACTGAGTAAGTCCCCTTATTACCTCATGTTCCTTTCACATTCAAAAAAATATCAACATTTTAATGCTCAGGCTGAAGATAAACATTACTTTGGAGAACATCTCATCTCGTATAAAGAAAACGCTCAAGCTCATAATTTATATCCTCAAGACACGTCAAACCTCCCCCTCCTCTCCTCAATGAAATACCTTTCAAAAACTTCAGTTCAACTTTAAACTTCTGAATTCACTTAAAAGGCGTTAATTAATCATTTTAATCCAAATAGTTGAGCGGAGTTGAGCGGCTGGCATTTCGCAGCATTCCATTAGACCTGCATATGATCGTCGGTTCTACGCTCCATTGAAGGAGTTTTTCCACCCATAAAACTTTATCCCATTAGAGCAGGTAAGAAGGGATTAAGTTATAGGAAGTTGGGGGGAAATATGTGAGAGCCTAGCGGAGCGGCGAGCGGTTCGCTCTTGACTCCTGTGGTTGTATGTTTTTCTTTCCTTTGCAGAATTTTTGGCGAAAAATTCTTAAAAAAAAGGTTGTCTGGGAGAGATCAATATTTGAATTAAGAGTAAAGAGAGAGAGAGAGCTAAACCGTTTTTATGTGGATGCTTTGCTAGTGAGAGCCTACAGTAAAATAAATGTAATAGTTGGTTTTTCAGTTTTAAGTAAGTACGAGTATTTTAATCTATCTTGTTTCTATGTAGTTTGGTTTCTGATACTTGTGAAATTATTTCGTTCCAAAAAACTTTTTCTCAGCCAAAAATCTTACCAACACAAAACAACGCTTTGGAATGGGCAACTTACCTACCTACTTAGTACCTACTTTCACAAGTTATTATGCCTTGTGTCTGGGACTGTAGCTTCGCCTTCTTTGTTTTTCTGACATTCAAAAGTGCCTGTTATGGTCTAATTGAAACAAATGCTTTGAGTTTGAGTTTGAACGACCGATTTCTCTCAAATCCCGCTACATCTCCTAACTCAATCTTAACCCTAAAGCGCTTAGTGGGCGCCGAGGCTTGCTTTAATTAAAAATACCTACGAAGGAGGTGCCGACCAACTTCATTTGCTGCCGGGATTAATTGAACTGGAATAAAGTCTTCGCAGGTGCCCGATAGTTCCTCTTTGTGCAGCCGTATGAACATCGTCCCTTTTGTTTTCTCTCGCCAGATAAATTAGTCTTTTCAGAACTTCTCTGTTTCGTTGGCTGAGTCAGGGTTAACGGATGGAACCATTTTTTTTGCCTTTAGTGCTGGTTTGATGTCCCTTGTTTTTTCGTATGTCAGTTTTTGGGACCTGTAAATTTTAAGTAGTACACACTGGGCACAGGTGTGTGTACTTGGGGTAAAGTAAGACGAAATGAGGAAGATTTTTTTACTTTTATTTTAGGAGATGAGTTTTTAGTTTGATGAGGTCTTTGTGAGTGGACTTGATGCTAGCGAATGGTGACGTGGTATGAAAAGGTAGATGGATTTTTGGGTCATAATTTTTTATGATGAAAAACACCACTTTGCACGGTAAAAAGCCATCTAGGCACCAATCTTCTCGTACTTATCTATGTCGAGCTCTTGTGATTAGGTACTATTAAATAATGAATTACCCAAAAAGTGATTTCATCCATTAAGGGCTTGTTTGTTTATCAAAAAAGTAGCTATTGCCCGCGCCCTTCGTCTGCGTGAAATTATTATAAAAATAGCACTTATATCGTTATTACGGATTTTGTTAACAATTTCAAGGGTTTTATTTTTTTTGCACGGGACCCTAATCCTTTTTCTAAAATAAAAGTAGCCTAAATTATTCCAGCATAACATCAGCTATCTGCCAGTAAAGTCCGGTCAAAATCGGTCCAGCCGTTTCTAAGATTAGCCGGAACAAACAGACAGAAAATTAAAAAAAAAAATGTTTTAAAATGTTTATGTATTTTAAGTACTGTATATTATACAACTTTCATATGCATTTAGTAAAAAGTTGTTATTTTGAAATTACAGACACATCAATTTTATTTATTCGTACAGAGTAGATAATATAAAACTCGTCAGTAACGTAAAAACTAAAAACAACACTATAACCAAAATTCTCGAATAGTCTTTAAACTCCACAATATTCGCCACTCAACAAATACGAAAAGCCTTTAACAACCAGTGTGTTATGAAGTTAGGGCACAACGACACAATAGTCTAAACATTTAAATATATAAACTGGTGCCCACAAGTTAGTTAACAAAGGCAAGTTTAATTAAATCTAGTTAACTTGTACATATGAACAGTGCGGCTAAGTCTACAGTCACTGTGTTCAATTCTAAGAACTGTGTGCGAAATATTTAGTTTTGATAGAGTTCAGTGGTATATAAGTGAGAATAAATAAACTTTATTTATTGTGACTGGGATCACGGGTCTTCTTAGGGGCGGATTTGTAGGAGTTGGAGTATATGCTTAGGGGCACTATGAGCTGCAAAGAAAACAAAAAAAAAATTGAATGAATTTTTTTTTTTACTTTTTTTGGATTTTTTTTTACAGACATTGAAACGTTCATTTTTAATGGTCGCCGTATGGTCTCATTGCGTGTTCTGTGAATTGTTGAGGATTGGTTTCATATGCATAAAATATGCTACCTATATAAAAAAAGCCATTTGGGCAAAATACTTTTACATTATAAAATACCAAAGTTAAAGTTCGTTACCCGTCTAGTGCAGAGCCAGACGTACCTTTTGTTAATTTATTTTTAGTTTCTGAGTGATTTGCTTTAACAAGTTACAGAGCAACTGAGTAGCTTTTAGTTTTGGATACAAAATTAAAATGTTTTGTGGTTCAGAACTTCAGAGCCAAAATAAAATGTTGATGCATCAAAGTTGATTAAAGTAGGCAATTCAATACAATCCCATTTAATTTATTTTCATTTATGTTTTTGCTCTTTAGGGTTAAAATTAGGAGTGAGAATTGAATTTATCATTTTATAACAAGTATCCATCAACAATCTAGCGAAAAGTCCTCTTATCTGTTATCAATGTTCATTAGAGAGGCAAGTAGGTCCTACTTACCTATCTATAATTTGAACGCATAATGCATAGTTTCCGTGGTGTAGCGGTTATCACATCTGCCTAACACGCAGAAGGCCCCCGGTTCGATCCCGGGCGGAAACATAGCTTTTTGTTATTTTTTTCAGCCATAGCCACAAACATAATGCTTTTTATGAGTTGAATTTGAATGATTAAGCTGATGAAATTAAAACTATGATGATAATTACAGGTGTAATGCTATTTAAGAATTTCATCATAATTATGATCTTTCACATTTTATATATAAATTCAAAACCATTAGCAGAGTTCTTCATCAATAAATCATACCCAACCAAACTCAGAACCTAAAAACCTTAATACAGTGAACAATACACATTTGTACCACAAAACGCGTGACACGAACTCGCCTCCCAGAGCGCAGCTGACACGAGCGTGCTTCGCTTTTTTAACGGACGTGCCTCGGCCGGTCTATTTTCAAATCGGCCGCCTCTTGTTGATTTTTCTTGGAACCCTCTGAACAACGTGCAACGGTGCGATGTCGAGTGCATTCTGGCCAGCGTGATGTCTAAATAAAAGCGTGTTTCTAGTGTAGGATGGAAGCTGATGTGTCTTGTGAAGGAATTTTGCGAGAAATTTTGGATGAGATTCTAACAGGTGAAAAAAGATTTTCTCTTGAACGTGACAACCGGCGTGATGTCATATACGGTTTGACAATTCCAGGCAACGGTACTGGGATTTATACAAACACGCTCGGCTCCCATACGCTGTGGCCCCGAGCCTTGCTCGAGCCAGCCCGCGAGGCTGAGCTTGTAGTTCAAAATCAGCCCCTAAATAATTATATCATTCAGATCCAGCCTTTCCCTATGCTGTCCTCCCCAGCGACGCCATAGGCTGAGGCTCGTACCCCACAGGGGGTGCCCTTAGTGTGTAGTTGCTTAGTTGGTAAGTGTTTTGCCCTGGCTGGAGCTTAAGCAGACGACAACCTCCTAGGTTACCCGCGAGATGCCATTCACAAAGAAAAAACGAACCCTGTGGCAGTCCCTCGGCCTTGTGCTATGCAGATAATTTTACAGGTAATCATAAAATAAAGAGTATTCACAAACAGATGTTGCAGATGGTTAAAGATTTTAAGGCAGGTACCTTTTTGCCCTGTGTCTATCTAATAAATACGACGAATAAGACATTGTTACATTACCTATTCAATACAGATACTAGCCAGCTAATTATTTGTATTCCCCGAATGCGTTCGCATTGAGTGATAATAATTTATTCAATAGCCGTACAGCATCAGCAATGGGATTTGTATGTGTTGATGTAGTTAATATAATAGTGACGTAATTGGGAACTAATGCTGGGAATTAGTGCTGTAATGGAGTTATAGCATTAGCTCTTCGATAATTACGGAGCAACATTATTATTGTGTTTAATGATATTTTGCTTGTCACGTTATTTGATGTTGTCACGCATGTGTAGGATATATAGGTATTGTCACGCTGTGTAGAATATTGATAGGTCTTGGCTACCTGTGATTATGCTACGATAGTATCTACTTGTAGCTGATTTAAGTAGATATATTAAAATAGCCTCTGAGAGAAGCATAACCAGCCTATACTATTCCCAATGCTCATATTCCCACTGCTGGGATACAGGCCTCCTCTCCGTGAGAGAGAGTAGGCCATTGTAAAGTTCAGATTGTAATAATGTCACTCGTCTTAAATTTTTTGGTTATACTTATATGTTACACACAGCAGCTGCAGAGTTAACTGGACTGATGTAATCTATACTAATATTATAAAGCTGCAGTGTTTGTTTGTTTGTTTGTTTGTTTGAACGCGCTAATCTCTGGAACTACTGGTCCGATTTGAATGATTTGTGTTGTGATGTCTTTGACTTTCAGTGTTGGGTAGTCCATTTATCGAGGAAGGCTATAGGCTGTATAACATCACGCTACAACCAATAGGAGCGGAGCAGTAATGAAAAATGTTGCCAAAACGGGGAAAATTGTATTTTTAATAATTCTACGCGGACGAAAGTCGCGGGGAACAGCTAGTGGTACTATATAGCGTGGACACCAGAAAGGTGGGGTCGTATTTTAGGATGTGATTCAGACATCAAACCACTTTCTCCATGGGACCACCATCGAAATCGCGAAAAACTTATCGATGGGTCGTAGTTATTGAAATTTTTATATGGGACAACTGACCTATACTGCGTCCTTAAATATGACCACGTTTTTCTGATATACACTGTAGAGCCTAACCTTTCGGAGATTACATCCGTTATGTTTTATAAATAAATTTAGTTTGGCCTCAAAACTTCTCTACGCGAACGTAACACGGTAAATCACCTATCGACACGCTACAGATCCTCCACATCTCTGTATGCCGTGTTACGTGCACATTTAGCGTTACAAATGTGTATCCTATCTCACTACACATCGATATCTCTTTCGGAATATAAATAAGCCCTCTTCTGATACCGGCGTATTTCTCAGAAGAGGGACGTAAGTTGTAAGTGCGTGATCGTGGGGCATGAACAAGAAATTGATAGGCACAAACGTAATAGATGTGAACGGTTGAAGTGCTGTTATGTTTATTTATAAGTAAAATGTTTTAGGTTTAAGTAAAAGAAAGCGAGAAATAAAAATAAAAAGTAAGTGTTGACTTGAAAAGAAATGTTGATGAGAAAAATTGTGTTGACAAAAAGGTATGTTTCCGCCCGGGATCGAACCGGGGGCCTTCTGCGTGTTAGGCAGATGTGATAACCGCTACACCACGGAAACTATGCATGAGTAGTTCAAATTGAGTAGCACTATCAGACAATAACATCTACAGCGTACTTTATTATGCATCGTTTTTTATTAGCATTCAATTAATCTTTTATTGATAGATTAAAAATTCCGATAACTTTATCTCGTGGGGTATTTCATATTTATTGCGACTATTGTAATAATCTCCTAATCCGTGCCAACATTGTTGATATTTATTTATTTATAGCCTTAATTTAACAATCTTACACTAGTTTTACTTCATCTACTACAAGAAGTTTATATTTAATTTGACACCGGTAACTCAAGATTGTCTGGCTTTCCAGTATAGGCCCCCCCCTAGAGTTTTCCACTGTATTCGGTTATGCACTTGACCCATCCAACTAGTAACGCCATCCTCCCATCTATGACGCTGTCTCCCTTTCTTTATTTTCTTTGTCTTGGGCACCACTCTGTTACTTTCTTATACCATTTGCTCTTTTTACTCCGAACCATATGGCTTGTCCACCTCCATTTTAGTTTCTTGATACAGTAAGTGACATCGGCAATTTTAGTTCGGTTTCTTATAGTATCTAGTTTTATTTTATCTAACCTTTGTGTAATTATAATTATATATTGCAGTAGAAAGGCCAACACTCGGCCATCATAAACAAAGAGTTTCAAAACCATGGAGTTCTCCTAGGGATTTTAAAGTTTCCAGCTATTACCCAAAACACTCTTAAAGGCTGACTATTTTTTTGAAATGCTGGCTACAATTGCCTCCACTTTGGATCGTTATTCAAGTAACCCTGTCACGTACCTGCCAACTCACCTCGTTATCTATTTTCTTTTTTTGTTGCGGAAAACGAATTTACCGAATCCCAATTCCCATTTTATTCTTTTTTAAAGGATATAAATTTCGCAGCGACACATTTAATTTGCGATATTTTTAACCTTGCCTTTACAAAATCGCATCAGCTTTTTATTAAAAAAAAAACTGTAAGCTGTAATCCTTATTCGATATACATTGTACAAAACACATTAATAATTTTGTCAATTTCTAAACCGAGTGTCAAAATGGCGCTGCTTCCAAAATGGCGGAGCTGTCAAAATGGTGGCGTATGATTTGTGACGTCACTAAACAGCGTTTGCGCTTCGATAGCGACATTAGAGCGAGGCGCCCTCTGCGTTGTGGTTGTGTAAATCACTGGCGCAGCTTTAGCGGTTAAGTGGCGTATTGATGGCGATATATTAGACAGTTTTATTGTTTCAATTATCTATACATATAATAAGACAGTAAAAAAACTGTGTCTGTACATTGAATAAATAAAAAATAAAACAAATTGAGGGGGTTTAGAAACAGTAATAGAGCACGAATCCAAAAAAAAAATTCTGTCTGTTTGTCTGTTTGTCTGTTTGTCTGTTTGTTTGTACACGCTAATCTTCGGAACTACTAGACGGATTTGAAAGATTTTTTTTTTGTTGTATAGGTATTAAGTCTGGGCAACATATAGGCTATAATTTATCTTGGAAACTTGAACACCTGATGCAGAACCGCAATAGAATAGCTAAACTATAAGAGATACAAAAATGGTACCATAGCAAAAATTGTTCCACGTGATGAGCACTTTCTGCTGAGAGAATAAATTTGAAGATCTGGAACACCTGATGTGGAACTCCAAGAGTCCAGCTACACTATAACCTATATAGGAATGACGTCTTAGCAAAAATTGTTCAATCTGATGACCACTCTCTGTTGATTTATAAAAATCGAGGATCTGGAACACCTGTTGTGGAACTCCAAGAGCCCAGCTACACCATAACATATATAGGAATGACGTCTTAGCAAACATTGTTCAATCTGATGAGCACTCTCTGTTGACTTATAAAATCGAAGATCTGGAACACCTGTTGTGGAACTCCAAGAGCCCAGCTACACCATAACACATATAGGAATGACGTCTTAGCAAAAATTGTTCAATCTGATGACCACTCTCTGTTGATTTATAAAAATCGAAGATCTGGAACACCTGTTGTGGAACTCCAAGAGCCCAGCTACACCATAACACATATAGGAATGACGTCTTAGCAAACATTGTTCAATGTGATGAGCACTCTCTGTTGATTTATAAAAATCGAAGTTCTGGAACACCTATTGTGGAACTCCAAGAGCCCAGCTACACCATAACACATATAGGAATGAAGTCTTAGCAAAAATTGTTCAATCTGATGAGCACTCTCTGTTGACTTATAAAAATCGAAGATCTGGAACACCTGTTGTGGAACTCCAAGATCCCAGCTACACCATAACACATATAGGAATGACGTTTTAGCAAAAGTTGTTCGGTCTGATGGGCATTTCCTGTTGACTTATAAAAATCCAAGATCAGAAACATCTGATGTGGAAATCAAAGCTATCACTAATTTCACTGTATAATTATAAAATAACATAAGCTGGGAGTATCTCCACGCGGTGAAGGCGGTAACAGTTTAGGACTGATATTCGATGACGACGGTATATCATTGAAAATTTGACTCTACTGGACAAAACTCCTATTTATTTTTTTATTTCATCGAATAAATATGCCTTCGGGCTTATGTTATTTGAGTGTTTTAGACTTTTTCCACTTATCTTCGTGACACGGTAGCCTACCCGGTAACGCAGGGAAGCAGTCACTTAGATTTTAATTGATCAGGTATCTTCACAATAAAACTATAACCATGCCTAGAAAGAGGTCAAATCCTTCCCAATGTTCCAAAGGAGCTAAAAGATTGAGGATCATAAGATCCCAAGAATCTACCGAAGAACGTCAGGAGAGACTTGATGCTGTTCGAGAACATCAGGCTGCAACTCGCTCCGTGGAAACCTCTTCCTCTCTTCTCTTCTCTTCCTCTTGGATAACGAAGCACGCCTGCGTTCTCAGCATATTTACGCATCTACATCCAGGTCTCTAGAGAACTGTGAAGAATATGATACGCGACTGACCGCTGATCGTGAACGTCATGCGTTGTCTCGCGAATCGGAGACGTTCAAGGATAGAGAATTACGCTTGAGTTCCAAGCGTATCTACGCATCGACTTCTAGGTCTCTAGAGACAAGGGGGGAACGTGATGCGCGACTGACCGCTGATTGTGAACGTCACGCATTGTCTCGCGAGTCGGAGACGTTCACGGATAGAGAATTACGCTTGAGTTCCAAGCGTATCTACCCATCGACTTCTGACTTACAAAAATGAAAGATATGGAACGTCTCGAATCGTCTCGCGCATCCCGTTGTTTTCCTGTCCCCGGGCTCTTAGAATTCGACATCAGACGTTTCAGATCTTCGATTTTGACGACCCCGTTGTAGCTGGCATAAGCAACAAGATCCGCGTACGAAGTCGCGGGCAGAAGCTAGTTTATGGTATATTGAAATCAAAATGCGAAAATCGTTTTTGGGATATGTATTGCAATCTCTTTTTTATAGTTTTTTAAATAAAAATGGTTGTGTTGTAAATGGTCATAGTCAGACACCAGTAACAGAAGAGTATAAATGGTTCTGATTTTTTTAAAGGCTTCATCTTTAGTGCATTCCTTAACATGATGAAGACACCCAATCACAAATCATCATCATCAACATTATCATCATTCTCTTGCCCTTATCCCAATTTATTTTAGGTCGGCCCAGCATGTCTTCAGCCAATCACAAATATCTGGGTAAATTGTTATATTCGGTCATAGGCAACAGCCTGTCTTATCCTGCCAAAATGTAAGTCAGCAATAAATCAGAAACCAAATCCAACATCTACAAGATGAAGTTACGATGATGAGTACTAATAGTTACAATGAGACAGTTCAGATGTTTCAGTACTAGTCGTTAAATGTAACATAGATGGTGATAAATTGTACTGTTTTATAGTCCCGATGTCTGTAATAGATGGCGCTCTTGATTTATCCCGCAATTACTAAGACGCCAGTTGTTTCAAAGTTTGTCTTTTAATAGCTATTTGTAGTGTGAATGTGTCTTAATATGTGAAAACTTAGTTGTGGTTTAGTTTGTATGTGAAGGATGATAAATAGTCCTATCTGCTTGTACTGCCGAGTTCACTGACGGTCGACTTACTGACGTCACTTTTCAACCTTACTTAAGGCATAAGGGTGAAAAGTGGGAGTCCCTCAGTGGACTCAGTAGTACCTACAAACAAGTTCGAAAAAGTGCTCTAATACAAAGCAGAATATGAATCATTTTTCTTCTGCCGTAACTTGACAGAATCAAACCTACCGAATAGAATATCAAAAGATATTCTTTATCACCGTAAAAAAATGAAATATTATAAAAACAAAGGACTCAAGGTAATACTTCACATTTCTCTCAAGACAAAATTGCTAGAATTTTTAATTTATTATTTTAATGATATAACTTAACAATTTTGTACTGTTACATTTTAACAAAAAATAAATTAAATACCTGCTGAAAATTATTCATTTTTTAGCAAGATTTTCTACTTAGACTTTCTTAATATTATCTACCTTAAAAAACTCGTGGAATTTTTAAACGGAGGTACAAAGTAGCTAAGGCGAATGGAATTCTTTACATCACGAAGTTTCCTTTTATAAAATTTCTTTAAGAATACCGCTACATAGATCAACTTATAATCTACGACTACGCGAACCATATCTTTTCATTAAACTAAAATTATGGTTTTGAATTCCTCTAAATTAAGTTTTGGGCTTTCTCAGAACATAAATAATTACTTGAAGATAAAATAAATCTAAGTTTTATTGAAATATATAATTTTTCATTTAAAAAAAGTCGCGGAGCCTGGATTCTTGCCCTGTTTATGACAATAGGTTGCCCCCTAATAATTGGGAGTTAATCAAAACTGGCGGAATATGAGTTTCCTATAAGTGTACCTCTACCTTACCCTTCAGCGATTACAAGCGTCTTAACATCACGCCTGTAATCGTCGAAGGGCTAAGTTAGGTTAGTAAAAAAGTGGGATTTACAAAAGTTCTTATGTCTAAGGTCTTTAACCATGTGAGGTTTGAACAGAGGGAGAGGGTCAGAAAAAAATCAAGATTAGTCACGATGGGGGGAGGGAATAATGTGATAATCACGTGTATTTTTTTTTGTGGGACAAAAAATGAATTGAATGTGTGACGTGTAAAATATTTTTTACCAATAATGAATTAAAAACCCGAGTCAGCGATTTTTATTTGAAAAATACGAAAAAAAAAAAAAAAAAAAACCAGATTCTAAAACCATGTGATCTTTTCAATAATAAAATACAGTGATGCTGGGAGGGGGGAGGAAGAATAGCTTAAAACTTCACGACGTATCACCAACGAGGAGGAGTGGGGGGGCTATAAAAGTGGCCTAAAAAACCTCACGTGATTATGGGACCCATCTCTTAATCACGTGAGGTTTTTAGGCCACTCCTAACATTTATGACTAACAAGCACAAATTAGCCAAAGAATAACTAAAGTGACATCTCCGACTTAAGCATTCATAAAGCAGTACAATTAACATAAATACTCCAGCTAAAAGGATTACTGAGACAGTCTGCCGGTTTCAGTACCGAGTTAGCCAAAAGGCAATTCCTAAGTAGTCGGCTAGATTCCTTGCGTAACTGAGTATGAATATTATGTTATTCTGAAGTTTGATAGTTCCTGTTGTAAGCTACTGCAGTTCTTGTCATAATTTTGATTAAAAACTGTTTTAAGCTTTCACGGTTCACAAATGAACTTATACTGTCACTTACGGGATATCTTCCGTGATCATGGCGCTTGCAACAGCGTCGAAATATCGGGAGCTCAAAATAATCAACAATCACCGAAGATATCCCGTAATTGTGACAGTATAAGTACAATTAAGATTGTTTTTTTTTAAGTATCAATGTCATTTTTGTGGCAAAAGTGTTTCAGTTTTCTCTCGCGAAGTCAAAATTCGTATCTAAAATCTGGACGATTGTGCTTGTTACTGATCATAGATGCTTTAGTCCAGTGTATGTTCAAGCTCTCTATTGCCCTTTGGGCGACTTTAAGCCTTCTGATGAGGCCCATTGTGAGCGACCACGTTTCGGTCCCGAATGTACGACTTTGACTTAGACGGTGGAAAATCACTTCTCGAATTTGGTTTATCGATGATTTACCAGACTAGCATATAATGGTAGGTTTCGTCTTACTTTACTTATTACGTAGCCGGCTAACTAAAAGCCTGTCCAAACAAAAGAAAGAAGACATCCCAGCTTACCTGAAAACCTTCTTCAATGCAGCTAATATCAACAAAACATCGAGCTATTCGAGCTAATAAAGGCAATCCTTTACAAAATGAGCCTGAAGCACAAAGTCCATCATTTTTAGCTCCATTCAGCCCCGTCGTGAAACAATAGCCGAGAATCTCGACGCGATGGAATTTCAGTAAGCTGAAACGGTGAAATTTAATTATGCGGAAGCAATGAGAACCGTTGCTTCTGCACTTCCGGCGGATATCAGTTTTGATATAATTCGCGCAGTTTATTTTGTAATTTTGTGCTGAGGATTTTTAATAGAAGTTGTTGTGTTTTAGAGGATTTTTGTTAGCGTTTGGTGGATTTGTTAGGTAGTCAGCGGCCCAAAAAGTCTGACAAGCAGTCTTACCAAGGGGTATCGTATTACCCAGTACTAACTGGGTTGTGGAGGTCAGACAGGCAGTCGCTCCGTGTAAAATACTGGTATTCAGCTGCATCCGGTTAGACTGGAAGCCGACCCCAATATAGTTGGGAAAAGGCTCGGCATATGATGGTGTTTGGTGGATTTATTATCTTGTAACTTAATCAGCATATTTATGTTCCCACACCTGGTGCACATTCCTCGTTTCTGTGGGGTGGTTCTTATTCCACCAGGGTCCAGTAGTTATCTCATACATATCTTCGAATTATTAATTCTAGGACAAGCCGATTTTTTCGTGATAATTCCTTCACCATTTGAGAGCAGTGGTGATGATACGTTATTTTGTATTTTTAAAAGGATTTGTGCATACAGTTACGTTACTGGATTTTTTATAGCTTTTGAACGTTTTTTTTTGATAGTTTGAAAACCGCGTTTTGTGTTTTCGGAGAGTCGAATTTTCGCCGAAAATTATTGTATTTCTATTGACGCAAAATCTAATCATGGGCCATTCGTTTACTGAATAAATTTTAAACTTTTTCTAACCTACAGTCCTGCATGATTCTTTTGGCGCTTAAATGACACTGACAGAAGGGTGCTGTTCGTAAACATTTTTCAAACTAGCCATGGAAAGAATGCTGAAAAACAATATGGCTGCCTTAATACAATAATTTTCAACATATAGGTCAAGGAACCTAACAATTAAATAAACAATTTTTTCATTTGTATGGGCAATAAGAAGAATAATAACTTATAATTCCACTGAAACGCTTCTGGTTTAATTAAACATAAGAAATTGTTTGTTTCCTTTGCATTTTTATTCTTTCCTGTTAACACTGCCTTTGAACGTAATACAAAGTAATTGTTATTTCAATATGAGTGTGTTGTAAATAAATTAGATTTATTTAAATATGTTGTTTTACCATTAGCGTTTGTATGACTGGATGGAAATATAGGAATTCCAGTCTCAGTACCTAGCAGCCACGGAATTTGGATTTGTCAAAACACAGATGTTTGGAAATACAGGCGTTACGAATTTACGATATGTTATGTCAATATTAATAAAAGGCATATCATCCAAGACGAGTCTTCTATTTACAAAAGAGTTTTCATGGACTTTCTTGCCCGTTCTTCTCCATAGAGATCTACGCTTTGGATTGGGCAACTACAGTACTTTCACAGTTATTATGCCTTGTGACTAGGACTGTAGCTTTATTTTCAGTCAGGTTAATACTGGTCTTATTTATACTGAAAGGTCATCATCTGCCTAGCCTTTTCCCAACTATATAGGGGTTGGTTTCCAGTCTAACCGGATGCAGCTGAATATCAGTATTTTACATGGAACGACTGCCTATCTGACCTCCACAACCCAGTTAGTACTGGGTAATACGAGACCCCTTGGTAAAACTGGTTGTCAGACTATTTGGGCCACTGACTACCTAACGACTGTCAAAGATCTACAAATGACACCCGGGACCAACGGCTTAACGTGCTTTCCGAGGCACGGAGGACACTCGTATGTAATGGGTGGTCACCCATCCACAGACCAACCTAGGCAAACACGGCTGAACCTAAAGATCGACCTGAGCGGCTGTTATTATTTAGCCACGAATTCCTCTTTATTTATACTGAAAGGTAAAAACACAAATTAACATTTTTTGCCATTTTCAGAATTATACATTCTATTCAAATAAAAACATACAAAATGTCGTCAGTACAGCAAGCCAAGCCCTGCCCGGTCCCGAAGCTAAGCCAGCCTAAGTAAATATTTTACGAGGACACACACTATATAATAAGTACCTACGCATTTCAGGAGCAATGACGCGTCTAACTTTTTTATGTTTTTATGTGAGAATATTCCGCCGTCATTTATTAAATGTAACCTACTTATTTTATGTGTTTTTCTGTTGTAGTTAATAATTTAATGTGACTTTATGTTTACTTTTATTTATTTTGCGGGGTTTGTTGGTCAATTGATATGTATAGGTTTTTGGTTGGGTACGGTTAATTACGGTTCAGTAGATTTTCAAGCGAGAGAGAGAGTCACTAATCCTATCGACGCGTAATCGCTTTGAGCCGATCACGTTCACATTTATCTCATTTAATTCGGCGCGGTTTCGATTCGCGTCATCCGAACCGATACGACAGGAACGATGACTTTTTCTCTTTTATTACATGAACCATCTATCACAAACTATATTGGAAATTCTCCTCAGGGGCATATAGTAAATTATCACAACAGCGTTCTCTAGTTCCTGCCTACCCCCGTGGGGGAAAGGCGTGAGCTTATGTATGTATGTCTTACTACTATTATAAATGTGAAAGATTGTGAGGATGGATGGGTGAATGGATGGATGTTTGTTACTCTATCAAACAAAAGCTACAGAACCTGCTTATAGGATACTTTTTATCCCGGTATTACGATCCCGTGGGACAATTACCGAACTGCACGCGAACGAAGCCGCGGACACAACCTAGTATCACCATAAAATCAAATCCCATTTTCTTTCCTTACAAAATTCTCACTGAACACTATACCCACTTTATCCTGCAAAAAACCCATCCAAAACTTTACGATGTATCATGTAAGTAAAGCACAAGCTCAAAATGAAGGCGGTTTCAAGTAAACTCAAGTGGGTGCTTGATTATCTTAGAACCTATCAAGTGGCGCGGCACTAACTTCAAATTCCCAACTAAGTTCTGATACAACAATTAAGTCGAACTTTAACTTGTGTACAAAGTGTGATGGCACCTTTATGAATCTGTTTCAGACAAACTAGTGTAAACAGGCCGAAGCTTTAGTTAGGAAGTTTTGGTATCTCTTTTGGAAGTAAAATATGGGTGAATGTCCATTTGAAGATCGATTCTATGAACTATTTGTAACGTGTACAGTACATACGATACGTCTACGACGTCGGGAACCGGGCGGTGCGCCTCAAGTGGACCTGAGCAGGACATCTGGCTAGACGCTGAGATGGCCGATGGAGCAAGGCTTAGACCGAGTGGTGGCCAAGGTTTGGCCAAAGAAATCAGGGCCGTTGGGTTGACGATATCGTCAAAGTCGTGGGAAACACCTTGATAAGGGACGCACAGAACCGGGAAGTGTTGCAGAAAAAAGGGGAGGCCTATACCCAGCAGTAGGTGATTCCGGGCTGATATGATGATGATGATGACAGTTCATACCTGTCACACAGGACACAGACCTCTATGTGAGAAGAAATACAAAGCATTGTATAGTGCAAGTTAGTGAAATTACTGGTACTTCAAAACTGTGCCTTATTATCTAGTAGAATTTAAGAGAATTATCCCTCGTTCACGTTTGACAGCTTGATGCTGCATCACTTAAAAATCTATCCAGTGCTACTACTTTTTTGGTCGTGCTCTAGACCTCGATCACGCCTGATGGAAAGCGATAGATGAGGTCTATGATGGAACGAGTGTGCCCAGAAGATGCCTGTGTCTGATTTAAAGAAACACAACCTTTTAATTAATTGAGAGATATGCACTTAAACAAAAGCTGGTCTACATATTGGCTGCAATCTCCCCCCCCCCCATCAATCCAGAATTACTTAAACCTAACTTTGTAGAATTTATCTTACTAATTCTAAAGTGGACACATTTTGGTGTTGAAACTACAGAACTGCGCTCGTGGAGCACCCTAGTGGAACAATGAAATTGAATGAGTTACACGGATAAGATCCACTGGACATGTTTAAGTCTAAGTTACCGCTTGGCCACGACTTCAAGCGACAGGCGTGCTGCGAAAGTGACTGTCGAGAAAATGAAAGAAATTGTCTTAGTGAATTTCACCGCGACACGGCTTGCGACACAACAATACACAACTATACACGCGAAACAAACGTGTCTCTTGACACGAGTGGCATCGCCCAAGGACGTGAACTAGGCCTAAGGACACAGGCAACCAATAGTTCTTTAGTTGAACTACTTGAGGTTAACCGACTTCTAAAAAAGGAGGAGGTTATGTATTTTCCGTTCTTGAGCGATTTTGTTTCCGCTCTCGGAAAACGTAAGTAAGTCTTCGTCTCAGAAAATACCACTGAACTCTTAGCAAAGTTTCCAATAATTCAGTCTTTTGTAAAAATCCTAGAAATAAAAAAAAACATTTACAATTAAAAAGGATGTTTTATTGTATGAAAACTACTTAATTAATATTAAAACTGGCTTCAATGAAAATGATGAAAAGCGAGCTTTTATCTCATTGATCTCAATACCCGATTGTAACATTGAGTTTAAAGATAATACCAGTCAGATTATTTATATGCGTTGAAGTATAATCATGAGTTATTTATTAATCACTGGTTCATCAGGAGTAACCAAAATATTTTCAGTCAAAAGGTAAAAGTAACATTTTTTACTTTAATTACACAACTTCTATCCTATTTCTGGTATTTACATATTTGTCATCGTCAATATTGCATTGGAATGGACCCGTGTGTAAATAATTATAACTATGCGGGCAAGGCATCAATTTTAATAATTACTAGCGACCCGCCCTTGCTTCGTACAGCGCCACCTATCGGGTCCAAAACTATATCTAATGTAGCCTATATTTTAAGTTAAGCATCTAGCAGTAGAAAATTAAATTGCGTTCAAATCCATGCAGAAGTTTTTGTGTGATGCGCGTACAACATACAGATAGACAAACAGACAGACAGACAAAAATTTTAAAAACTGTTGTTTTGGCTTCTTTTGCTCTAATAAAGACCCCAAAGAGAGTTATTATTTAGCCACGAGCTCCTCAATTATGTGACTAAGGATAAAGACACTAAATGTAAATAAAATACATTCCTATTTTCAGTATCCCTATTCAATTACCACACCCAGTTCCTCTAGGCTCAGATTTCGCACATTGCATTAAGTAATTTGATAACACATTGTCACAGCGCTCGCGTTTAGTTCGTGCGACAGTTTAGCGCACGAAACGCTCTCAAATGCGTTTTGTTTTACTTTTTAATGCTTGTTTCATGTAGGTATGTTGTATTCTTGAATTACTTTCAGGTCGAGGCTAAATGTTTGAATTATTAAAATACTATACTGAGTAGGTTTTTAGGACAAAGTTATAATTAAAATAAAATTATTTAATCATACGAGGTTTAAACATACCATTCATTTTTTTCTACTTATTTTTATATAATATATTTTTTTAAACTTTGCCCATCATCATTCTCTTGCCCTTATCCCAATTAATTTGGGGTCGGCGCAGCATGTCTTCTTCTTCCATACTTCTCTATTACTGGTCATCTCATCAGACACCTCCTTTTTTGCCATATCATTCTTTACAGTCTATTCATCGTTTCTGTGGTCGTCCTCTACTCTTATACCCATCCACATTCATACTCAAAACTTTCCTCACGACATTTTCCCCAGTCTTCACCCATACAACGACAACCGATTCCCACACAACTTTTCAGTCACCGGCGCCACTTTCAGACTGCCTGTTATACTCATTTCTTATTTTATCCATTCGCGTAACACCACATATCACACAATTTTTAAACTTTGCCCCACACTAGGAATTTCTCCTGTGTCGTGGGTGCGTTGACACTGGCATACACAAACAGCCAGCCCCTTAACAACTATCTGTAGGCCATACAAATATTTGTTCCGTGCAGGGATCGAACCCGCGACATGCAAAGCAGCAATCAATCGATCAGCCGTTGCGCCAACCGAGCTGTCATTCCAGTAACTAGCAACACTTGAACAAAAATTGCATCTGTCAAACATTCACTTACAAAATCGATGAATCATTCAGTTGAGGTCAATACACAGCTATCAGTCCATCAGTTTATCCGTAAGCAGAAAATCCGGCTTAACCTACCCCTTATCGCAGTTAATGCAAAGTCTTTGGTTAAAGGAGTTGAATGAAAATCTCAGATAGTTGTCACAAGACGATTCGAGCTAGGTTTTGTAAAGTGAATTTAAGTAAGCTTGTTGTTAGATACTGTTTTATGTTTTTGTTTGATTAAAAACTTGTATTTTGGAAGCGAGGCCGCCTGCTGTCAATATTTGTGGTTAATTAGAATTAGATTTATTCATAAAATGGCTTCTGAGGCGATCATAAGGAGCGGTAATAAAATAAGTAAGATTAGTATTCTGCTGTTAAACCATCAAGTTATTTGGACTCTATCTTTTCCAAGAAGATCTTGTGCCACCTCCTGGCTCTTGTGGCTGCCTCGTTGGTCTAGTGGACGCAATTGCAACTGCTGAGCATGAGGTCATGGGTTCGATTCCCGGGTCGGGCAAATTGTTATTGGGTTTTTCCATTAAGAATTTCTCGGTAGCGGCCGTGGAGGCTGGATTTGTGCCTGGTTGATGGTAATAGGCTCGCCCCCTGTTACATGGGGCTTGAACATAACTGGCGAAATGTGGGTGTACTATTAGGTACAGTACACCCCTGCCTAACCCTTCGGGGATTACAGGGGTGACATTATGTGATATGTTATCTTAAACCAATAAGTCAGTTTTATATAATGTGACGAAAACATGGACTTTTGACTTTTATCATCCACTATGAAACTTCGTAAAAAATCACTGAAAATTCATTGAAATTAAACCTTAAGAAACAATTTTCCATATTTTGACTTGAAAGGTTACTTTAATGAAGCCCTAAAATAATAAACAGCACTTCGTAAGCTTTTAAATACTTTCTAGACTACGTTTATAAATAAAATAGGCTTATTCTATTCTACTAAATAATATTTTCTAATGAAACTTTTCGACTACGTCACCTAAATAGCAAAACTTAAGATAAATTACAAATTCAATTTCAAAGACTCATCGATTTAAAAATCTTAATACGTTTTATTTCAATAATATTAAACTAGGTAAATGGATGTTTTAATTATACGGCTAGTTCAGACGTATAGTTGCAAAAGTTGTGAAAGTTTTAAATCAATTAATATCTGAGCCATTAACTAAATAATTAATGAGAGTCCCCGTCTAGACTAACTTTTCATTGGTATTTTATTAAATAGCTAGATTCTGATAGCGGCTTCGTCTACGTGGAAGAAAAATTTCACCAAGAGTTTTGAAATGGGATGTGTAGTTTCGGAGTTTCTACAAGTTTATAATAATAATAATACCAGCCTGTTACTGTCCCACTGCTGGGCAAAGGCCTCTTCTCATACAGAGAAGGCACGAGCATTGATCACCACGCTTGCTCAAGACGGGTTGGCGATTTCAGACTTATATTAATTATAAGTCCAGGTTTCCTCACGATGTTTTCCTTCACCGATGTCTGTGATGTCCAAGATAAACTTTAGAAAGTACATATGAATTGAAAAAGTCACATTGGTACTTGCCCGGATTTGAACCCACAACCTCATGCATGAGAGGCGAGGCCTTAACCTCTGGGCCATCACAACATCTACAAGTTTACCTGTTTATATTTTTTACCGGGACTGCCACTTTGGTCTAGTGGTCGCTGAGCACTCGAGTTCGATTCCCGAGTCTAGCAAAGTGTTGCTAGGTTTTTTCATCAGGCATTTCTCAGTAGCAGTCACGGAGTTTGAATTTGTGCCCGATTGAAGGCAATAGGCTCGTCCCATATTACATGGGACTTAAACATTAACTGGCAAAATGTGGGTGTACTAATGGGTACACCTCTATTAGTGTAGATTACGTTTCAAGGAAGCAAAATACTAGTTTTTTTTTCGTAATGGCATTGCAACACTGGCTTTCATGTTTTCAGTGAAGGAAAACAGAGGAAAAGGGATTACATTAAGGCGATTTCAGGCTAGTCCCGACAGAGACTCCCCTGTGTGCCACATTTTCTTGTCTTTAAGTAAAGTGATTACGGTTTCTTCCCACATATGAGACAAGACGTTTGCCCCATTGCAAGACTACAGAACAGAGCCCCTAGCACGAATGTGCGATATTTTATCCGTAACGTACCTAAATTCGAAGTTTCCTGTAGCACGTTAGTTGAATTTTTTGTAACACAATTAATATCACTCATCGTTACATTATTCAACATACTAACGCCATATATTAATCGATATACACAGCATAAAGCATTATCTGTGGAACGAGTATTTTCAAAAAAAAACTTATACTGTCACTTACGGGATATCTTCCGTGATTGTTCATTATTTTGAGCTACCGTTATCCGGTGAACAATCACGGAAGGTATCCCGTAAGTGACAGTATAAGTTTAGTTGTAAACCGTGAAAGCTTAAAACAGTGTTTGGGTATTTTCAATTTCAAATTCGTTCGAATTCACGTTAATCTACTCCACGCATTTGCGATAGAACCTCAGAACTATATATATCCTAAATGCCCACTAAAAACACAGCTACAATCCGCCATGTCACTTCATTCCTGTCATAGCAGGATGACACCCGTTGCTCCATGTACCAGTGTCACGGTTTGTTGACACGTCAGCTTTCAGCCGTGGATTTACTCGCTCACTGCCCCGAAGAGCCGACAGAGGGCGACAGCTGATATGTGTCGTGTCCTGTTTGAATTTTGAATTATTATAGTAGGATCATACGGCATATAATATAATGGAGAAGCTCGTGGCTGAATAATAACAGCCGCTCGGGTCGACCTTTAGATGCCGTGCTAGCCTAGGTTGGTCTGTGGATGGGTGACCACCCATTACATACCCAATTTCCTCCGTGACTGGGAAAGTGACGTTAAACCGTTGGTCCCGGCTGTCATTTGTAGATCTTTGACAGTCGTTACAGGTAGTGGCCCAAAAAGTCTGACAACCAGTCTTACGTTTACTTACAACCAGGCGTATCGTATTACCTAGTACTAACTGGGTTGTGGAGGTCAGATAGGCAGTCGCTCCATGTAAAATACTGGTGTTCAGCTGCATCCGGTTAGACTGGAAGCCGACTCCAACATAATTGAGAAAGGGCTAGGCAGATGATGATGATACGGCATATAATGCTGGATTAAATAGAGCGTAGCGTAATCACCCTGCTTCCCATTACTGGGACACTTGACTCGTCTCTTCGAGAAGAAGCAGGCCTTAATCACCAGCGGGCGCAGTGTGGGATGGTGAATGTCGGTGATTTTTGATTCAAGGACGCACTGGTTTGCTCACCATGTTTTTCATCACCGTTGAGCTTAGCAAGCAGAACACATTTCCTTAAAAATCAAATACATCGTAGTTTCTATTTCATTTATATCAAGTGTGGTAATCGTTTTGCTTGGTATGGGCATGAAATGACGTGAGGAAGCTTTTGAGTATGAATGTGGAAGAGTAGAGGAAGACCAAAGAAACTATGGAAGGATGATATGGCAAGGAAAGTGGGGTCTGATGAGATGACGAGTAATAGAGAAGTATGGAAGATGAAGACATGCTGCGCCGACCACAAATAAATTGGCAAAAAGGCAGTAGAATGATGAAATGATTATATCATCGGCCTTTTTATAATTATTTCCTCTACGTCGATTCCAATGACACTTTATTTATCCTACACCACATCGACTCAAAACTTTATTTACCACCTATCACCTAAATTCGGGGTATTCCTCAAAGCGCAACAATTTTTAAGCGCAACTAAATTATTCCTCGAACCGCAACCATTAGTTGCGCTCACCAATTCAAATTAAAAATAATATATGTTTATTCCTCAAAGCGCAACCATGATGAAAAATAGAGATGGATATGATGGATTCATTAACGATATTAATAATTTAATTGTGCTTAGTTGGTTGCTCTTAAAAATAGTTGCGCTTTGAGGAATACCCTCTAAATTCGACAGGTGTATTCAGTTCACTGTCATACGTAAATTTTCAATATTCCTATTTGTATTTCTAAGAAACGAGCATTTCGTTCCACAGTTGTAGCAATTGGAAAAGCCTTACTAGTTGCTCAAAAATCTGTGAGGTGAAATGGAGGTGAACGGCTATATTTGTCAACAAATAGAACCTGGGTTCGGTAAAGGTTGGGCAAAGTGTTATTGGGTTTTTTCATCAGGAATTTCTCAGTAGCAGCCTTATGAAGTCTGAATTTGTGCTCGGTTGATGGCATTAGGCTCGCCCCGCACGGGACTTAAATGCAACTGACTAAATGCGGTGTACTGTATGTACGCCTTTTTTTACCCGACTGCCAAGAAAGGCTTATGTTTTTCGCGCGTATCTTGTATGTTTCTTTGTTACTTTGTAAATTTATTTACAAAGAAACAAACAAATAAATCGCTGGAAGGATTTCGACGATTACGGTATCATTAGATTCGTCTCAAAAACCCAAGTGTCCTTAGAAAGGTGTTTAAAAAAAAAATGGCGGATTTTTGGCGCCAAATTGTAAGTCGTTATTTTTTTTTCAACCTAACCTATCGAGTAGGGTATCAAAATGAAGGAAATTAAAAGGAGATTACAATTTCCTTCATTTTATAGGTACATAATAAAATTTGTAGTCGGGTTTTTTGATACTTTTAATGAAATGTTACTTGTTTTAAATACTAATCAGTCACATAACCCTTTCCCAAAACAAAAAAATGTGAACGTTATAATACCTAAAAAGCGTTTAACAGTCGTCACATAACTAGGTATCTACTTCAAAGTACTAATACTCTAAAGTTTCAGTGTCATTTAGCACCTAATTAGCTATTCAGCACAGAGATACTTGTTTGTTAAAGTCTGCGAATTATTCGTCCGTGAAGCGTAAAGCAGCTCACACGGTGAAATTAATTGTTTCATTTCCACGACGCAAGCGCCGGAATGTTCTACAGACTACATACAAGTTGAATGTCAGCAAGTTTTGAGTTTTTCGTCGAGTTCTGTGATTTAGGTGACATGTGCGTACTTTGTTTTTGTTTTGTTTGTTTGGAGGGGAAAGTAATAATACCGATATAGCTAGGGAGGATGTTTTCTTATTTGTAGCGTTTAAGCTTGAGCGGATACAGAAAGTTGCGAATAATTTTGGTAGTCTCAAACAACCAGTTAGTAAGCTGTGAATATTGAGTACCTATACAATTGTCACACAGGCCCACTTTTTTGTTTATTTTATCGGATGGGAAATCATCAAATAACGCCCCTCCGCTCTGGGCGGAGTTGAAGGGAGAGACTTTTACTGACTAAAACCCATCCATGTTCCTTCTTTGCCCTTTGTGTTCCAGGGCCGCGGTATCTCTTTCGAACAGTCCCGCAGCCCACATAGGCCCACTTGCAAAACAAACCACTACATACATTTAACGCCAAACATATTCAAATAATCATTCTGCCTCTGTCGTCTTCAAACGAGTGACACATACAGAACGGTGTTTTAAATTGGTTTAGCGCTAAAATTAGAGGTTTATGGTGCAAGCGAGTCTTAGTTTTGAAGATTATTAAAAAAATATTCACAGGTACGCGTGTACTTTTGAATGACTAATGCTCAGAAAAGTTAACCTCACCTTTCTGATTCGCTATTTATTCATTTTTTGAAGTTGTTCAGTTTGATTATCTGTACCACACCGTCAAATATGACCATCATTATTCTCTTACCCTTATCCCAATTCATTTGGGGTCTTTCAGAGAAGTATGTAACTTCTCTATTACTCGTCATCTCATCAGACACCTCCGTTAAATATGACCACATGTTTTTAACACATGCTGTAGATAAAGTTATCGACGAGCATAACATCTATTGTCATCCTGCCATCATTCTCGTAACCTTCAACGACTTCACCCAGCTTACTAACACAAAAAATATATCCGAAATGTTCCAAAATGGCTGGAGGCGCACAAAGAACAAAGTCACAGGGTTCAGTAATAGCAGTGCAAGTGTCGGGAACGGGTGAGAGTTTCTGTCGGCGCACAGCTGCCGCTGACGTACCTAGCTAGTGGGTATAACGCTTTCCATGGTATGTGGTACGTGGGAGAAGAAAAAAGCGGGGATTGAAGTGCTTTTTTTAAGTGGATGTTGGATATGTTACGGCTAAAAGCCGAAGTAAGGTTACACCTAGTTCTAGCCGGCTATACCTAGGTGCGGCCGGTAACAGTTTCTTAAAATGCAATCAATTTGGATGTAGCGCTCGCCGCCCACTGCCGCAGCACCGCTCGCTGCGCTCGCTCGGCTCGCGCGTTTTGTCACAGTTCTAACCTAACCTAACCTAATCCATTTGGTCGGTGTATCCTCGCAATAAAAAGAATAGTTGCCGGCCGCACCTAGGTATAGCCGGCTAGAACTAGGTGTAATCTTACTTAGCCGTCTAGAACTAAGTGTAATAATTCAGCCTATATCAGTCCCAATGCTGGGGTTAAAGGCTCTTCGCTGAGAGTTTCACGTATTTGAGTTTTTGGTTCTAGGGTATACTGGGCCACCAATGCTCACTGAGCTAACAAAAAATAGAAAGCCTTTATCGCACCTCAAGCAGCCTGTATTTTCTAGTTGGCTCGAGCTAACACGACATACAATCAATATAAATGTGCCAGATATATGACACTTACCTACCTACCACTAGGTCCTGTTTTTGGCGGTATAAATGATAAGATCAAGCGATTTCTTTAGTGTAATGAGTATTCGCAAATTAAAATTTCGTAAGCAACATAAAATCACGCCTGTAATTCCCAAAGGGTTAGGCAGAGTACCTAATAATACACACACATTTCGCCAGTTATGTTTAAGTCCCATGTAATAGCGGGCGTGCCTATTGCCATCGACCGGGCACTAATCCAGACTCCGTGGTTGCTACTGAGAAATTCCTGATAGAAAAACCCAATAAAAATTTGACCGACCCGGGAATCGAACCCGGGACCTCATGCTCACGCGATTGCGACCACTGGACCAACGAGGCAGTCAAGCACCTTATAGTTGAGCTAAATTACATGTGTCCCTATCTACCTATCTACCTTATCTACCTATCTACCTTACTTGCAAGTGTGTTATATCCACCATAATACCTCATCCATTTCCACATGTCACCCTCCAGAAACGCATTTCATTACTCTTCAAGCAAGTGACAAAAGAGTCCCAAGTTCGGCAGCGTAAGATTAATTTAGATAACGTAGGAAGAACTTTCGTCATCGCGTCGCAGCTGGCCCGATGGAACTACTTGCTAACTATAGTTTAATCTTCGTAACTCGATGCTATTGTGAGATTGTGACGGATGAAAAACATGATAAACAAGGCTTGGGAACTGGGTGGTTAAACTCAGTTTAGGATGGGAGAGCCTGTCGTTGATTATGGAATAATTTGTATGATGAAGTTATCATCTGCCTAGCCTTTCCCCAACTATGTTGGGGTCGGCTTTCAGTCTAACCGGATGCAGCTAAATACCAGTATTTTACTTGGAGCGACTGCCTATCTGACCACCTCAACCCAGTCACTAAAGGATAATACAATACCATTTGATAACACTGATTGTCAGACTTTCGGGCCACTGTCTAGCAGCTACGACTGTCAAAGATCTACAAATGACAGCCGGGACCAATCACCTTAACGGGTTTTCCGAGGCACGAAGGAAACTCGGTATGTAATGGGCAAATCAACGATCCACGGACCAACTTTGGCAAACGCAGCTTAACCTTTGGCCCTGGATCGAAGGCATTGGAAGTCATGGGGACCTCTCCTCATGACTTCCAAATCCCCCTTTACTTAGCAGTGGGATGATATAGTAACTTAAACGTAAACGCCAAATAGGAAAGATCTAGACATCATATCTGGCGTCGTCACACAGTCGTCGTAAGGATGAGGAATCTGCGGGACTGTTCGAAAGAGATACCGCGGCCCTGGAACACAAAGGGCAAAGAAGGAACATGGATGGGTTTTAGTCAGTAAAAGTCTGACACTCCCTCCCACTCCACCCAGAGCGGGAGGAGTTATTTGATGATTTCCCATCCCAAAAAAAAAAGGATGAGGACTTTTCCATTCTGTACCTCTAAAGTACCTAGTCGAAACAGTACTGTAACCGCAGTTTCAATGTTTATTTGGAACCGTTAAATAAACTACTATCGACAGCACAATAGACGTCGGAGAATTGCTAGCACAAACCTTATGCTTGACGTATTCTAAACGGTGGTACAAAGTCTGGTTTCCGAGAAATTCGTTTCTATACCGTTTTGTAGTGCAACCGCATGTATCCCACCTGTCGGGAATTTCGCATATCATTGTGTGCTTGCAAACGTGCCTAGATACATATCTTCATACGAACACCTTCTAAAATGCTGTTCTATTTGACCCAAAGGTTGACTGGTAGAGAATGCCTTGTGGCATTAAGTCCGCCTATGTCCATTCTTGTACAAGAAGTTTAAATAAATAAAAGTAAACGAATATGTATAATTTCAATGGCCAAACCATAAAACACACAAAGTCATCAACAATGTAGGGGTCGGCTTCCAGTCTAACCGGATGCAGCTGAATACCAATGTTTTACATGGAGCGACTGCCTATGTGACCTCCACAACCCAATTAGTATTGGATAATATTATACCCCTTGGTAGGACTGGTTTTCAGACTTGCGGGCCACTGACTACCTGTAACGGCCGTCAAAGATCTACAAATGACAGCCAGGACCAACAGCTTAACGTGCTTTCCGAGGCATGAAGGAAACTCGGTATGTCACCCATCCACGGACCAACCTAGGCAAGCGCGGCTTCACGTGAAGATCGACCCGAGAGGCTGTTATTATTTAGCCACGAGCTCCTCATAAAACACACAAAGTACCTGCACATAATTTAAATCGGGTAGTTTTCGCACACGGTACCTCGCACAGTCCTTAATTTTCGCAATTTCCGTCATAACGCCTGGACTAACGCGAATTAACTGCGAAACAGACCTGATTTACACATTGAAACTCACGTACTATGAATAAAACATGGAACTACTGTGCTCGTGAACGCAGCCTCATATAATTTATAGTGATATTTTTATAGGGAAAAAATTGGGGAAACGAAAAGCAACTCTTTTTTGTTGAGTGCTTGTGTATTTTTATGTTTTATTGCACTCTGTTCCGTAATTGTGGTGTTAAAATGAGGATTGTGTTATGTTATGTCTCACTCCAATTTCACGTAAAATGAAGACTAGTAAAAATCCGGATTATCCTTTGTGCAATGGTTCGTTTTAAGACCCTGACTGCATATCAAAAGTCAAAAAGCTTGTGATGTAGATTGCAGAGCTTACATTCCTTACTTTAAATACTCACCGCAGTCATTAAAATATCTAAAATCTTCCTTCATTCTTTCATCATTGAGTTTATGTTAATTGTCTTGCTAAAAGTATTATTTTTCAAAAAGAGGAGGAGCTCGTGACTAAATAATAACAGCCACTCGGGTCGATCTTTAGGTTAAGCCGTGCTTGCCTAGGTAGGTCTGTGGATGGGTGACCGCCTATTACATACCGAGTTTCTTCCGTGCCTCGGAAAGCAAGAAGTATCGTATTACCCAGTACTAACTGGGTTGTGGAGGTCAGATAGGTAGTCGCTCCAAGTAAAATACTGGTATTCAGCCGCAGCCGGTTACACTGGAAGCCGACTCCAACCTAGTTGGGAAAAGGCTAGGTAGATGATTATTTAAAAAAAAAAAATCTTAACGTGAGAGAACATAGCTCAATTTCTTGACACATTTCTACAATCGCAGTAAATACTATTATCGGGTAATTCTTCAGCGAGCAAAATAATCCGATTTAATTAACTCTTTGAAAAAAAAACGGCAACTCAGTTTATTCCTCAGGGTAAACCGTAAACGATACATTGAATTCCTCCTATTATTGCTGAACAAAACCGACCCAGAATCTTGCTAAAAGGGTAACTGTAAGTTCTTTTGAAAAAGATGAAAGATTATTTCAGAGGCAACAACAAACTAGAAGATTATTCTTTCATCGTCTAAAAGCTTTCTACCAGAATGCTACAAAAATGGGACAACAGAGTACTTTTGACATATAAATTCGAAGCAATTTTAACTTAATTCTACTCCATATGAAACTTCGCATAGAACTTTACTGAACTAATCTAGAACTTACAGCAGAATTTTCGGTGCATTCTGGTTTTTTTTAGTATAGGTTATCAACATACATGTTTCAGACAATAGTAAAATTAAATGGTTCCGTACTGTAGTGCGTTAGGGTTGTCACACATGAAACGTGTTCTGAGAAAACATTTCAGGACATATCTGATAAGAATAATGTAGCGCTTGATTCAGAAAGCGGTACTCCTCCTGGACACGGCTCGTATTGTTACGAGGTTCCTCTCTCTGGAGCCCTGGCCGCCGGTAGCTTGGACCCTGTTCCCGATACCGGTGGGCAAATTTTTTTATATTTTCAAATGTTTTTAAAGGAATATTTAAAATTTAAATCTTGTGTATGGAAATTTATAAAGGAAATAATATATATTAACATAATGTGAGCTCCGAACACCTTGCTAAGCTAAATATGTATATGAAAACCTCACAAAAAGAGTAACTTTTAGCTTGGTTTGAAAACGTTAAAGAAACATCTTTTCGTAGGAATTGATACATGAATTAGACAACTTAATAAAACATGGCGTAGTAATTCTTTTACAGCACATCAATCAATACTTTACGAATGAAGTAAAAGAGTACAAAAACATTTTCAATAAAGCCCCTACACTATAATATAGTCTTTCCTGATTGTGAACATAACCGCGTTTATTCACTTATACAGCTTCGTTTTTTTCAAATCAATTTGCATCACCAATTTCCCGCAATATTCAGCCATTTTCCCATCCAGTAACCCTATCTGGCCTACTTGCATCCTCAGTACGATGCACCCAATTTTGGAATATTGAAAACAATATCCGGTGCAATGGGACGAATAACCATTTTACTGGCCAAGTTAAACACTCCTTGCTTATGCTTTTCGTAAGAAAAGTGCTTCGGATATTAGATTACACAATTGGAACATATATAGGTACTTGTATGTACCAATTCTGTACCTAATATCACGCAGCATATTTTTGTAAGAAGCCCATTTGGTACCGAAATTGAAATTTTGAATTGCGGTTATCTACCTTGTAGTTTTTTTCAAACTCAAACTCAAACTCAAAGCATTTATTTCAATTAGACCATTACAGGCACTTTTGAATGTCAGAAAAACAAAGAAGGCGAAGCTACAGTCCCAGACATAAGACATAATAACTTATGAAAGTACTGTAGTTGCCCATTCCAAGGCGTAGATCTCTATGGAGAAGAATGGGCAAGAAACTCCATGGACACTCTTTTCAATCAAACATTTTTACAATATCTTGGTTACATCATTCATGTTGAGATAATACATATATGTGAGAACGATGTAGACAGACGTGCACATTAAGAGCGTCCAGAGTAAAAGATTAGATAACAATTTAAAAACAAAGTAGTTAAAATAAACCGTGGCAGCTAAGAGATGACCAGTCCCAACTGACAGCGCCCGTTCACGAACATGACGCATGGATCAACACCATTCAACTCAACCATTTTGAAGGGAACTAAATGATCCGACACACCCGCCACCATCAGCGAGACATTTGAGTGAGCATGACATTCTCTCAACCGCCAGGGCAAATTCGAGTCAATGAATGATAACTAAATGCAAATGGTAGCTTTACAGTACATAGTACTCACACATGCGCTATGCAATTATATAATACTAAGTGATTGAATCTATACAATGCAAGGATATTTTTACAATCTTCTGCAGCTTCCACAATAACTTCACATGGTAATCAATTAGTTTGCCCCCTGTGGTTGTGGAGCAGGACCAGCATTGAGCCAAGCATTTCTATCATCAATGTAATCCCCCAACTTATAGTATGCTTGCCTACATAGTGTGCGTTTAATACAAGATTTAAATTTCGTCTCATTCAGTTGTAAAATGTGGGGAGGTATTTTATTGTAACATTTTAAACAGTACCCCATGAAAGATGAGTCTACTTTAGCTAGCCTGAAACCTGGCTGTACAAGTTGGTCCCTGTTTCTAGTACTATAGTGGTGTCTGTCACCTCTTTTACTAAATAAATGCAGATTTTTTCTAACGTACATGATGTTTTCATATATGTATTGACAAGGTACTGTCATGATGTTAATTTCCTTAAAAAGTTCCCTAAGAGAATCGCGCCCACGAAGATCATATATGGCTCTGATGGCTCTTTTCTGCAGAATAAATATAGACTCGATGTCTGCAGCCCGTCCCCATAGTAAGATACCATATGACATAATACTATGAAAATAACTAAAATAGACAAGCCTCGCGGTATCTACATCAGTAAATTGACGGATTTTTCTAACAGCATATGCTGCTGAACTCAGCCGTCCTGCAAGAGATGTTATATGTGGACCCCACTGTAGCCTTGAGTCGAGCGTGATCCCCAGGAAAACAGTATTTTCGACGAATTCTAGTTTCTCTTGGTTCAATACTATGTCACTATCACTACTTTTGACATTCGGTAGAGAAAATCTTATGCACTTTGTTTTTTTCCCATTTAATACTAAATTATTAGCGGTGAACCAATTATGAACCTGAAATAGGGCGTTATTTACGTCGTCGAGATTTGTGGCACGTCTGTTCAGCTTTTGTCTTACCAGTAGCTAGCATAGCATAGCATAATCAGCCTATAATGTTCCCACTTCTGGGACGCAGGCTCTATGAGAGGGAATGGGCTATAATCCACCACGCGGGCCCAGTGCGGGTTGGTAGATGTCATATATCTTCGAATTTTTGGTTCTAGTTTCCTCGCGATGTTTTCCTTCACCGTTTTGAGAGCAGTGCTGATGAAATAAACTACACAAAGTAATGCGTCTGCCTACCTGGGTTCGAACCCACGACGTATTCGTAAGTCGAGGCCGCCACCATAGCCACCTTTGCTCTTACCAATAAATTGGGTTAATTGAATTTGGTTAAAATAATTAAGAAAAACTCTTGATTGGCCGACCGAAGCCCTCTTTTTCCTTTTTACTGGTATTTAATGTTTGGTTAGGTATAATTTGAGGGTTGCTACTAAAATATTATGCTTAATATGTTTTTTTTTTTTGTTACAGGTAAGACAAATATACCTAATGAAACATCAAGCTTATTATTGTTTACTGAAAATTGGTAAGTTGATAGAAGATACACAATAACCTTTTGGGCTTCGCCGCAGTCGGGTGAAAATAGATTTTGAAATTTTAAAAATGACAGTCAAGCAACTATTTCAGGTGTAGTCTTCTGTTAAGAAATGTTGAAATATGATACATTTTACTAAGAGGAAGTCTGAAAGTGGCGCCGGCGCCGGTGGCTGAAAAGATGTGTGGTAATCGGTTATCGTGGTATGGGCACTTGATGTGGAATGAGGAAAATGTCGTGAGGAATGTTTTGAGTATGAATGCAGATGGGTATAAGAGTAGAGGAAGACCAGAGCAATGATGGATGGACTGTGTGAAGGATGATATGGCACGAAAGGAAGTGTCTGATGAGATGACGAGTAATAGAGATGTATGGAAGAAGAAGACATGCTGCGCCGACGAGCAAGAGAATGATGATGATGATACATTGTATTAGACTTAGAACAAACTATTAATATTTAAGACTGGTATATTATTTACATACGCCACGCTTTATGTACGTAAATCCCAAATCCCACTGTATCTTACAAAATATCAGTATATAACACACTGTTTATGATAACAAAATTTCGCAATGATGGACGTGTATATAAACTCTTGTACATGGTAATCCTATATTATATTCAGGTTTAAGGTAAAGTTAACCTCAGATCAATCCTGTGAAGCTTACGTTATACCTAGACATTATATAAAGCTAAGTAGGTATGGTTGATAAAATCTCTAATCATACTTTAAAGTTTAAAGAATAGGTCTCAATTTTCTTTGAAGAGATGGGTGCTCTGTTTCCACCGACGTGTTAGGAGTGTTTCTTCTGGCAAAACGTCTGGGAAATTATTTGATAAGATCGTTATGATCATCAATCAGCCTAGCCTTTTCACAACTATCTTGGGGTCTGGCTCCAGTCTAAATGGATGCAGCTGAATACCATCAGTTTACATGCCAAAAACCCAATAACATTTTGTCCGACCAGGAAATAGAACCCAGGACCTCATGATCAGCACCACTAGACCAACGAGGCAGCCAATTGTTCTTAATCTATGGTAAAATTAAAGATTTTAGCAATTAACAGAAACTATACCAATCAGAATAAATAATAATGAATAACCATCCTACAACCCTTACAAAATGGCCTACTTACAAATTCAAACTCATTCAAACCACAAGATTCCTACAAATTCAACAGACAAAACTTTAAGTGTGAATCTTAAGAAAAATGTCCCCGACGTTACGGGAACCCTTGCGAAGTAAATCGTAGGGCGGGAGTAGGGCGGGAGGGTGACAAATTATTATTTTTATTGCCCTAATAATATGGCCAACTGGAAAGTTAATTAAATTGCCTTGAGAAAGTGGGCGTTTCTTGTTAATCAAACTTTCGGAAAGTATTATACACCGTGACTCAATGTGCCCGACATAAAATAGCTCAAGGCGCGATTTTTTCTTTTTTACCTATCATAATAGGTACAAAGAAAAATAAATAATACATTAGAATAAAATTATGAAATATGCTCTCAACTAACGAGCCAGTCCGTTTCTTAAATGTCAACATAAATAAAGCTTTTCATTTAACATTGAACTAGTCAGCTCAATAACAATAAAGAAGATTGAGTTACAAATGAGCTGAAAGGAACTTCGTCTACAGTTACATAGACTCCTCAACTTTTAAAAACTATCGACGTAACTCCAAATGTCTTCGCAACTTCGGAACTCAGTCAAAAACAGCAATAAAATCTGAAATACAGTCTCAATACCGTTTTCACGTTGTCTGTAAGGGACCCTAATAAAATAAGACGGCCTAAATATCGTGGGGTATTCGTTACGACAATATTGCGTCCCCCCTTTTGTTCGGCAGAATGCCTTCAAAGCAAATTACTTTTGTACGGAGCCCGGAACTTTTAAAATATGCCGAATATATTCTATAGGTAGGTATTAATTCGAGAATCTGCTGGTTGGAAAGTAGATAAAAATGGAGTGACACTTGGGAGGTTTATGTAGTTTTGAAGAATTTAAGGTACGTGTAATAATGTGTATCTCGCGGTATAAACATCGTTAGTGTGGCTTTTACACACACAGAACGTATTATCATTTTTTTATTCCAATAAGCATCCTGACGTATGAAAGGTCAAGACCAGTTAAAACCAATAGACAGCGTCACTTTCTCTTTCATTATATAAAGTATGAATAATATGATTTTGCTACTAAAAATGGGCTAGACTGTGTGATGATTGATTTAAAAGGCGCTCCTTCAACAGAGCATTCGCCTGCAACGTAACAATCCAAGATTCGATATTGAGCATAACTTTACAAATAGGACGCTCCTCCCCCCGCTCCACCTTTATGTGTTAAAGTCATTGGAACGTCAATGGAAAGAGAGATGTAAACTAGCTGTCTGCGACATTTAGAAAATATAGAATCGATTTCATTCAACTGATCATCTCAACCTATCCCAGTCCCAGACACACAACACCATGTCCTCCGCGTTTTGCTTCCAGTCTTGCCCAGCCATCTTCATCCAAAGCTGTATCCTGTTCTCGCCATATTGTTATTACAAAACGTAAATACAACCTATCCCAACTTGACCAAGTAAGGTCAGTTGAGACTAGAATTAACACGCTTTCCAAAGTGGGCCAGGAGTCATACATACTTGAACAGCTGCAACTAACCAAATGCATTAGATGCAACTGTTTGAGACCTTGAGGATTATGCCTACAATGTAAGATGAACATCGCAAGTAGAGCATTTTGTAAAAGAATTGGTTATAATTTTTTACATCTGTAAGACATGATGCCCGATGAAGAACAGCTGGTGGCTAGGGTTAGGTCAATGAAGCCCAGGACCCCGCACAGCCATTTCATACAACTGTCATACTGACCATTTTATTTTACCAATTTCCACCTTGATATAACATTGAATTTCCGTAATTATAAACGTTCAAAATCTGCGACTACATTTTGATCTTAAACTAATCTTAGCGACAATAGTTTTCAATACGTTAACGAAAATTAAGCTAAATAAAAGAGATTTTTGACAGATTTGAATGCGAACGTTCTTAGATAGGACATTTGATTCTCTTTAAAAAAAAAACCAATATAATTGGCCATATTTTGTTTAAACGTTTAAACTATTACTCACAGTCTACTGTAAGTTTTCCTAAAAATAAAATAAATAAATAAACCGCTGCCAACAAGCAAATTGTTCTCATCCTCAATTTTGCCATCAATTCTGTCAACTGCACAACAAAGTAACCATCGTTAGTTAATGCCATACTTAATACCTTTAAGACTTACACCGAGCTCGGTCTAAACGTTATTAAAATTCAGCTTAGGTGCAATATCGTTGCGACGCTACCGTAATGTAAACTGTCTGATACAAGTCTAGACAGAATCTATTTACACAAGACTGGAGTTTAACTAAACTCTATGCTAAAGGTTTTTGTGTATTTATTGATGGATCCGCGCGTTTGGTTTTGATTAGATGTGTTTAGCAGAAGAAAAAATATACTCAAGAGATGTTACAAGTGGCTTAAAATATTACCTAAATCGAAATTAACATAGTGTTGTTGCTAGTGAGCCCCAAACTAGACAGTTAGTCTCTATCTTGGGGCTTATTAGTAACTAGTCCAGTAGTTTTTGAGTTTATTCATTACAAACATACACACACACACAAAAATACAAATCTTTCCTCTTTATAATATTAGTGTAGATAATGTGAACTCGAAACCTTACATTAAAAACACAAAGGGTACGCACATACAACATGACATGGGTTGAAAAACAGTTGAAATTACCTGCAATCATAGGTACCTCTTTTGTTGACGCTACAATACAACTAAAATGTCAGAATAAGGAAAGTTCCTATTTTCGGTTAACTTAGGGTTGACAGTTTCTTTAATTAATGTGAACATGTTGTATGTGTCCGTTGAAAAGAAAAAAACGGAATGAAACGTTCTCTTGAAATATCTTCCTTATTGCGATCTCAACCATGAGTTTTTATTATGTTTTTGTTATCGCTATAGCGACTATTATTTCAACGGCTTGCGAGAGGGTTACATTATTAGACGGACTAGTTAAAGCATGCCTTGTAACATTAAAATTCGCCTATGTACGCATGAATACCAATCATGCTAGAAAAACCAATATAAGCAAGATCTCTTATCACAAGGAAAATCTATACAAAGCGAGACCATGTTATAATGGAAATGTATAGCTTGATATGTCGCCGTGTGTACCTACCGTACTTGAAATTTAAATAAATAATAACGCTAACTTTCTCAGCAATAAGTAACGACCTGATAAAGCACAATAAATAACAATAAATTGTCAAAAGCACGCTACATTATTTAGAACTGTACCACAAATAACTTTACCATAGTACTCCGCAACAATTTTAAAATACTTTTTATAGAATAATCCGACCTTATTAATTAGAAAACTCGGAACTCATTGGCAGAGCTCAATAAGTCTTAACTACATTACTATCTTTTACCTTTTTTCCAATAAAACTAGCAGCAATCGTTTTAATTAATATTATCGGCCACTTGAATACGTAAGGCACTTCACTATTCATTCCTGTGCCTTCGAGTTTTAAATGGTAACTGAATAAAAATGGCGCATGAAATGGATAAAAAGCTAGTTTTTTTCTTTCATTGACACTTGAATGAAGGAGCTGAGCGTAAAAAGTCGTCACTTAGTTAAGCCTTAAGTGATCGTTATGATCAACATAACATAACATCAGTATGATGAAGTCAAGGGTGAGTGATAGTCATCAGAGTGTGTGTGAAGTGAAAGGTCGAGAACATATACACAAGAAATTGGCAGATTCGTCCCGGATTTAAGTTGTTGTAGTTTTTCTTGTTTATCTCTCTTAACTTTATATATTTTGTTATATGTATGGATATATGTATTTATTCTTATATTTTTTAGTTATAAATATTTACGAGATTTTTTTTCTGTTATTGCACCTTCTGTGTATTGTTTCTGCATCACCCCAAGGTAGACTGGTAGAAAATGCCCAAGGCATTAAGCCCGCTTTTGTACAGTTTTTACTTGTGCATAAAGTTTTAACAAATAAATAAACATCACGCCTGTAATCCCCGAAGGGTTGGGCAGAGGTGTACGTAATATTACACCCACATTTCGCCAGTTATGTTAAAGTCCCTTGTAAAAGGGGGCGAGCCTATTGCTACTAAGAAATTCCTGATGGAAAAAGCAATAACACTTTACCCGACCTGGGAATCAAACCCAGGACCTCATGCTCTGCAGTCGCGCCTGCAACCACCACACCAACGAGGCAATCTTTTAGAACAACTTTAGCACAAAATAAATGCGTTTTTTAGAGTATTTTTTGACAATCTCTATATGTGTGAATATCTCTTCCCTGGGTACTGGTTCCTATCCATCATACTTGTTTTGTTACCAGTGACAGTACATTAGTCTCTCACATCTTTGATATACAAATTACAAGGTGTAAAAAAGGGTACGTGTATAGATATGTAGATACTAAGATAGTATTCACACGCGCTGCCTCATTGGTCGAGTCGTCGCAAGCGCTGCTGCTGAGCACGAGGTCCTGGGTTCGACTCTCGGTTTTTCCATCAGGATTTTTTTCAGTAACAGCTATCGAGAGTGGATTTTTGCCCGGTTGATGGCAATAGGCTCGCCCCCTTTTACATGGGACTTAAACTTAAGTGGCGAAATGTGGGTGTTGTATTAGGTACACCTCTGCGTAACCTTTCGGGGATTACAGGCTTGATACACCACATTTCACCAGTTATGTTTAAGTCCCAAATCACAACTGTCAAAGATGTCGTATGAAATGTCTATAGAATGGCAAATTGATATAGTTTCCGTAGGTTTAATTACAATTAAAAAAACATTTATTATAACATCACATAACATCATACCTGTAATCGAAGGGTTTAGCAGAAGTGTACCTAATAGTACACCCACATTTCGCCAATTATGTTTAAGACCCATGTATAGGGGGCGAGCCTATTGACATCAAACCGGGCACAAATCCAGACTCCGTGGCTGCTACTGAGAAATTCCTGATGGAAAACCCAATAACTGTTTGCCGACCCGGGATTCGAACCCATAACCACTAGACATTCTTAATAAGTATAGAAGATTTTATTCTTTGCTGCAATATTCTTCGCTACAGCTAACTTATATCGCAGCTAAATAAAGATTCTCCTTAACAAAAGCTAAACGCTACTCGTAAACCGAGTATCCATCTCTTTAAACGAAGATCACGTTCACGGTAAGCAAGGAATTTTTAATATTTTTACTCCCTGCCTGATTTACCGGCGAAGGATGTTTCTTTTTTGTTCCCTGCCTTCGTAACTTTTTATACGAGCCTTTGTCATGGCGACGATCATCATAATCTGGTTAGCCTTTTCCCAACTATGTTGGGGTCGGCTTCCACTCCAACCAAATGTTCTGGAGACCAGTATTTTACATAGAGCGACTGCCTATCGGACCTCCACAACCCAGCAGTGCCGAAGGTTTCATACAACTAGATTCCTGCCGGCATCCCTTTGGAAACTAGCACAATCAGATTCCATGGACAAATAATAAAATCACATTAAAGATATGTACTCCGGCTTACCTCTTAAAAAATTTACCCTTCGCTACTGCAACCCAGTTAGTAATAGATAATACGATACCCCTTGGTAAGACTGGTGGTCAGACCTCCGGGGCCATTAATTGTTAAGATAGTACCAACCTAATATTGTTATGTTTATAAGTTACTAGCTGTTCCCCGCGACCTTCGTCCGCATAAAATTAATAAAAATACAATTTTCCCCGTTTTTGCAACATTTTTCATTGCTGCTCCGCTCCTATTGGTCATAGCGTGATGTTATATAGCCTTCCTCGATAAATGGGCAATCCAACACTAAAAGATTTATTCTATTCGAACCAGTAGTTCCCGAGTTTACCGCGTTCAACCCAACAAACAAACTCTTCACCTTCATATATTAAGTATAGATTATTTAAGGAGTGTTATTACAGATACCTTAGTCCAAAGGCAAGCTGAATTGGCTAGTATTTGTTTCAACCGTGAGTGACGGGTCGTGGGACTGACTGTAGTGTATTTTACATAAGAAACCCTAAAAAAACTACATAAAAACTGTTACTGAGTAACGATCCCCCTGAAGTAAGACTGTTTACCAGACTTTAAGACCACTGACAACCCATAGCGACTGTCAAAGATCACAGCCAGGACCAACGGATTAACATGCGTTCCGAGACACGGAGGAAACTCGATACCAAATGTATGGTCGCCCATCCACGGACCAACCTCAGCATGCGTAGCTTAACCGTGCGGCTTTAACTCTGTAGCCACGAGCCCCTTTTAATATTTTCACTCCTGTCTGATTTACCAGCACCGGATCTTTCTTTTCTGTTCGTTCCCTTAGTTAAAATGCGCGCCGCGAATCGTAACTTTTTATACGACTCTTTGTCATGAAAACGGTCTAAATACTTTATTTCTACGTTTAAGAGCTCCTCGGAAAATATGTTGTGTTTATGTTTTTTTGAGAGAGTCAGTTGTGTGTGAAAAGATGATGGGGAATGCGTATTGATGAAATGGTACGAAGTAATAAAACTTTGGTGAGAGGAAAATGCAGGTTCAAGAAATGATGAAGAGTGATAGACGATCATAGGTGGGACTTGATGATTTCATTTCTTCAATGTAACAAATTAATCTGGGTATATATTAATAAATGTTGATCTTGTTGGTCTAGTGATTCGCAAGCGCGAAGCTGCTGAACATGAGGTTCTGGGTACAATTCTTAGGTCAGGCAAAGTGTTATTAGGAATTTCTCAGTAGCAGCCTCGGATTCTGGATTTGTGCCCGGTTGATGTCAATAGACTCGCCCCTCTATTACATGGGACTTAAACATAACTGGCGAAATGTGGGTGTGCTATTAGGTACATGTCTGCCTAACCCTTCGATTACAGGCATGACGTTATGTGATGTTACTAATATATGTTTTTTTATTGAAATTAAACCTACTGAAACTATATCAATTTGCTATTCGAAATACTTTTCACACAACTGTCGATCTTTGATAATTGTGATTTGTAAGTATACATGTATTATTTAAGTTCCTTAACAAATAATTTCAGCGCCTTGCTTATAATTTTGCGTATTAAAATAATACTCTTGTAACAGCACAGATACCAATGTTCAGCTATGAATAAATGTAAAGCGTTTTACAGGATTATACTGGTTTAATGGAATTATAAAATTAATCAGGAGATTAATTAAGCTTTATAGCAATTAGCCAGCGTTATTGTAGTAATTTTTGCGTTGTTCAAATATAATACCTACAATACGGGCAATTAAATACTTGCGTAAGTATTTAATCAGATATTTTGGACGGAAATACTGTTGTGTTATAACAGATGGCTTTGTTAAGAAGTGACTAGAGAAATAGCAACAAAAGACAACAACAACAACACCGCAACAGCAACAGCGCCGAAATAACGGGAACTCAAAACAAACAGTAAACATGGTAAATATCCCGTTTTTAGTGTTAATGATAACATACTGTAGGCAGTTTTCCTTTTGTGTGCTTGATAAGTCATTAGTTCATTACTCAAACTCAAAGCAGGTTATTTTTTAACCAATTACTATCACATTTGAATAATAAAGAATTCAGTCAGGGTCAGTACAAACTAAATTTGGTAGTTATCTATTTCAAAACGTGGAAGAAAGAGAAAAAACAAGAAACTCTATGGGCACTCTTTAAAATCAAAATATTGGTTAAACATTCTACATTGACCCAAAACATAGGTACAACTCCAATACATTCAACTCAACACAACTATTAAAGTCTTCAAAAAACAAATCTGAACTTCCATTTAACACCCACCATTTCCGAAAACCATCAGCGTATCTGAAGACCACGAACATCGAGCAGCCGTCAAAGGAAAGTCGTTAGTCTGATAAACAAAATATTTTCCGATCAGAAGTCCGTATCGTTGGCTCAACTGCAAAGAGTAAATAGTTACAGAAGGTCAGTGCGATGCAGTTTAGACGCAGAATACGAGTATACGCGATTCCCAAAACGTCATGGTGAAAAAAATAATCCAATGCTAGACGCGTCTTCGTTCAGCACAATACAAGATAGATAAATCATTTATTTAGTGCACACAAAAGACATAGCACAACACAAAGAAGCACAATTAAAAAATAAAAATTACTAACTAACTACTAATGACTATATTATCTACACTAATATTATAAAGAGGAAAGATTTGTATTTTTGTGTGTGTGTGTGTGTATGTTTGTATTGAATAAACTCAAAAACTACTGAACCGATTTCAAAAATTGTTTCACCATTAGAATGCTACATTATCCCTGAGTAACAGGATATATTTATTATTGAAAAAAAATAGGGGGGGGGGGCGAATTAGGAGAAAATTAATATCCACCCGTGCGAAGCCGGGACGGGCCGCTAGTAACTATATAAAAACAATACAAGTGTTCTCGCGACTGGCATTCATCGCTTGCGCAATGTATATATTTTTTATACCCTTTTGCTCTCGGCTTTGCTCCCGTTATGTACGAAAATTAACCCAAGGGAACGTTTTAAATGTAGCCTATGACACTCTAGGATTATGCAGCTTCCCGTTTGTGAAAGAATTTCTGAATCGGATCAGTAGTTCCGAAGATTACCCCTTACATATAAACTAACGAACAAATTTTACCTCTATATAATAATATGAAATTGCCGTTATTTATATGCATTCAGAACAAAGCTGTTAATTAGAAATACAAACAGACACTTCAATTTTATTTATTTGTATAGACATATAGTTTTTATGACTTTTCTTTAAACTGCTCTCTGTCTACGTTCGTTTGAGATCGCCATACGGGTGCGTCTTTGTGCGCGTGCGCCTATTTTCGTCCATTATGCGAAACTGACCTTCCGCACTTATCTATGTGATGTCAACTGTATCTCGGTATCCAAATCTGTGTAAGTTACAAAGGATGTGGAAAGGTTTCCAGCCCTTTGATGTTGCGCCCTCGACGCGGTCGATTTCACACAGAGAAAGACCTGGAAAAGTGTTTTTGGTCGTTCAGTTTTGCTGGTGAAATTGTGAGGAATGTGAGTAGAGAGAGGAGGAATTAAAGGGAAATAAGCAAACAAGGTTTCAGTTCATCTGTTTTTAGTGAAAGATGAACTCGCCTATTTGCACGTTTTGACAGGAAGGACCTGATATCAAGAGTCCTGTCTACTTATTTGTGGAATAACAGCACATTTGTTGTCCTTTGTAATCGTATTAATACAAGGATATCCTAATAATTATTTATGTCATCTTTTACATCCATCCATCCAACCACAACCCGACTTCACTCACTGCTGGGTATAGGGCTCTCTTTGCCTGCACCAAGCTCCACGTTCTTGTGCCAGCCTCATCCCGGATATTACCTTATTATGATATTCGTCTTAAAAAGTACCTATAGATAAGCTTCTAGAAAAGACAGTAATTCTGCTTTGTTCCTCAAAAGTCCATCACCAAAACTTTTCGTCACCCGATCTTCAAACTACACATCTTACATTCTCACGAATGTAAACTAATTAAAAGCACAAGTAAACTAGAGACATTTATGACAACAAACACGTGTTGGCCTGCAATCAGGAGTCCAATTATTCAGGCGCTGAAGAGACGCAAACTAGTTGACAGTAAGCAAGTTCACGTAAACTTTGAAGTTTCCACGTATTTCGAGACGTCTCGCTGGGGATTCTGCAAGCCTGGTACTAGTGGACTATTTTTGTAGTTGTTGAAATTGGTTCTTAGACTATTAAAACATCCTACCTATTAAGTTAATAAACTTACCGTCAATATCTTAGATAAATTACTAATTAGCTTATATCTGTAACCGTAAAATTGTAATTGCCGTTAGATTAGAATCTATCTCGCGAGATTGTAAACTGTCGAAAGATTGTGAACCGTAACATACTGCTTACAATTTAATGCATTACTTTTCGGTAGATTATAATCTATCGAAGTGAAACCGTCATATTGTCAAATGGCATGCAATGGTTTCACTTCTATCTACAATTTCGCGAGTTAGATTATAATCTAACGGTTTTTACAATTTTACAGTGACATATCTATTTAGTTCAATTACAAAATAGTTATTATCATCAGTTTACAGCAGTTCACTGACGGACATCGGTCATCGCATGCCATTCAACTCGATTTCCTCCAATTCTCATCTAGCCACCTGGACGTGCAGCGGACAGACCTCCGACGCGATCTCATGGCGACATGGAGAGAGCGACTGTCGCAACCCAGTGCAGGGCACGCCACAATAGTGGCGATAAGTCCCCTCTTTGAGGAGTGGCTAGAGAGGCGCCACGGCGCCCTCACCTTCCGCCTGACGCAGGTCCTCACCGGACACGGTTGTTTCGGGAGGTTCCTGCACCGAATCGGGCGGGAGGAAACGCCCGGGTGTTATCATTGTGAGGATCGTCCGGAGGACACGGTGGCGCACACCGTGGAGGTCTGCCCCGCTTGGGCGGAGCTCCGCCGTGTCCTCGTAGCGGCGATCGGCGGCGGCGACCTCTCGCTCCCGGCCCTGGTTCAGGCCATGGTCCGGAGCGAGAGGGAATGGGAAGCCGTCACCTCCTTCTGCGAAGCAGTCATGCTAGCGAAGGAGGTGGCGGGACGTGAGAGGGAGAGAATCTCACGTCCCAGCCGCCGCGGGCGAAGCACCGGGCGTCGGGGGCCACGTGGTGGCTCCCGGCCACCGTAGGCGCGGGCCTGTGGACGGTGAGTAATGGGTTAGCTCACCGTCCGTCCGTCTTATGACGACAGGCCGTGTCGACGGCGCGTTCGTGTTCCACGCGCGCCTCAAAGAGATGTCAGCAACCAAGAAGGGGCCCGCAAGGGCCGATGCCTGCCGGGGCTGCGGGACTGTTCGAAAGAGATACCGTGGCCCTGGAACACAAAGGGCAATGAAGGAACATGGATGGGTTTTAGTCAGTAAGAGTCTGACACTCCCTCCCACTCCACCCAGAGCGGGAGAAGTCATTTGATGATTTCCCATCCGTAAAAAAAAAAAAAAAAAAAGGGCTTCCCACCTGTTCAAAGAATCTATCTATATTTATAAAATTCAAAGTCCTGACTGACTGACTGACTGACTGAGATATCAACGCACAGCCCAAACCGCTGGTCCTAGAGACATGAAATTTGGAGGGTGTATTCTTTGTGAAGGGTAGGTATCCACTAAGAAAGGGTTTTTCGAAATTCCACCCCTAAGAGAGTGAAATGGGGTGTTGAATTTTCTATGAAACTTTTTATTCTCGCAGTCGATTGACTTGATAATTTGTGTACATACTCTTCAGATAAAATTATGAGATACGTGTATCACAGTTTTTCCAAAATCATCCCCCAATTTAAAAATTCAATGTCTTGATTGGCTGACTGATATATCAACGCACAGCCCAATCCGCTGGTTCTAGAGACATGAAATTTGGAGCGTGTATTCTTTGTAAAGAGTAGGTATTCACTAAGAAATGGTTTTTCGAAATTCCACCCCTAAGAGGGTGAAATGGGGTGTTGAATTTTCTATGAAACTTTTTATTCTCGCAGTCGATTGACTTGAAAATTAGTGTACAGACTTTTCAAATAAAATTATGAGATACGTGTATCACAGTTTTTACAAAATCATCCCCCAATCCCCCAATATAAAATGCAAAGTCCTGACTTGATATATTAACGCACAGCCTAAACCGTTGGCCTTAAAGACATGAAATTTCTTTGTGAGGAGTAGGTATCCACTAAGAAAGGGTTTTTCGAAATTCCTCCCCTAAGAGGGTAAAATGGCGGTTGATTTTTTTGTGATCCTTTATATTCTCTGGATCGCTTGACACGAAAATTGGTGTACAGACTTTTCAATTAAAATTATGAGGCACGTGTATTACAGTTTTTTCCAAATCATCCCCCAACAGAATTAAATAGGGCTTCGAAACTCACGTAGATGGACGCATGGCCCGCTGTGTGGCGCAGAGCGTACAGCACATGTAAAAAAACGCGAGTGTGTCTGTATTACTCAAATAAGATTATTTTTTTACACATTATATCCTTTTTTAATTTTTATTACCTATTCAAATTTAAAAGTAAAAACTAATTCGGTACATACCTACTATAATGCTTTACGCATTAACATCTTAATCTGTTCAGTGAGAGTATTGTGCGACTTTAGTTAATACATGAAAGTAAAAAATACAGCGATAAAGTTCTTGATAGCGTTGCGGTCGCGGAAGCCGGGAGGGAGTATAAATAGGAGCGGCGAATACCGCTCGCACTCATTGATCTATGCACCTTTGTCTTAATAACACGTTTGCTCAGTCAATACTTCCTTCAAATATTTTTGCGCTTATTGTCTTTTTTTAATTTATTAAAAGTTTAGGTACTTACATTTATTATATTTTGTTAGATTATTTTTGCATTGATAATTTTATTTATTTGTAGGTAAACAGTAATTATTATTAGTTATTTTAAGTAATTAGGTAGTAGTTAAGTAATATTATTAGGTTATTAGTTAAGTTAGTTAGTAGCCTTCCTCAGTATTTAGTTACCTTAGTATTAGTAGTATTTTTGTTACGCTTTAGATCTTTTGTCAAATTTACAAATATGACTAAAGAAATACTTAAGATTAATGGAACTTTGATTAGTCATACTATTATTCCAATCGTAGGCGATGGAGCATGCCTGTTCCGATCGCTTTCTTATTTGATGTATGGCACACAAGAAAAAGCAATGGAAGTACGTAAACAAATAGTTGGTTACGTGGTAAATAATTGGCAAGATTTTGCTATTATGTCTCATGACATAAACGGGGACAATTATTCATCAGATGCGGAGTATTCTGCAGATATGTTGAAACACTCGACTTACGGTAGTTTGTGCGAAATAGCGGCGGCAGGACAGTTATATAGTTTTGTGTTTGAAGTCTATCGTAACGGAAATCTATATGTCAAGTTTGGTTCTGACGGTCAACCAATCAAACGATTACGTTTCTCACAAGACCTGTCTAGCGGCCATTTCGACGCTTATCTGCTAGATAATAATCAGTCTTTATCTGAAATTAATTTCGATACAACAGCTAGCCGTGCACCCGTTGCTAAAAAAGTTACAAAGCGACGTTCCCACGTAGTACCTACATCTCCTCGGTGTTTTCAATCAGACAGTGCTGTTGATTCATCACTTACTTTTAATTTCAGTATTATTGAAAAAAAATCTACGAAAACTTGTGAAGACTCACCCACATTCACTATTCAGCAATCGGAGTCTGATTTAACCTTAGTTTCGTCCATACCCATACTTTTAAATACGGAAGAATATAATGAATATTCACCCACTTTCACCACGCAGAAATCTGAGTCATCTACTTCTTCCCTGCCCATTCCTTTAAATACAAAAAAATATGGAGACTCACCCACTTTCACCACTCAGCAGTCTGAGACTGAATTAAACATTTCTTTAAATTCAGAAGACATTTCTTCGCGGGTTAGCTGGGAAGCGTCTCTTCCATTAAAAAAAAAGCGTAGGGCTAGATTTACTGGTGTAGCTAGAAAAATGCAGCTTAAAAACGCATCAAATAAATATAAACATAACAAACCTTCAGCACAACGTAAAGCTTCAGCTAAATATCAGCGGACACACCCTGAAGCTCATAGGCAAGCTGCATATCAGTACCAACAGACTCACCCTGAAATTCATAGACAAGCTGCATCTCAGTACCAACAGACTCACCCTGACGTTCATAGGCAAGCTGCATCTCTGTACCAACAGACTCACCCTGAAGTTCATAGAGAGTCAGTTGGCAATTATCAGCACTCGCACCCTGAACAGCACCGAATAACACAATCTCGATATGAACAGAGAAATGAAGGACAGCGAATAGCTAGACGTGCACGACCATGGACCACCAAAGCCAAATCTGGTATGAAATATGACTTCAATATTGCTTATGAAGATGACAAAACCATTGCTTTGGGAACTATGATACACAAGTGTCAGTGGTGCAAAGCTTTAAAGTGGAAGGAGGAAACATCTGGCATGTGTTGTGATGCAGGAAAAGTCCAAACCGTTAAACCGGGCTTAGTTAAACAACTTCAGAAAATGCTACATGAAGTTAATCCTTACATAAAAGATTTGAAAACAACCTTGGATAAAGTACCTGCTTCTTGTGATTCGTTTAAAGTTGTCATCCATGCAGAAAAAAAACCACCTCAGGAACACAGAGGCCGTTTCAACGCACCCTCTACGAATGAAGTTGCATTAGTGATGGCAGGCCAACAGTTTGAACACCGTGACATAATACTTGAAAGTCACAGCCAAAGTCTGCGGCGAATCAGTGAGCTTCACCGATCATATGACGCCCTACAATATCCTTTATTATTTTGTCGCGGTGAGGATGGATATTCAATTTGCTTACCACAACACGATCCTATAAAAAAAACACCTCTTAAAAAAACTGTCTCCGCTGCCAGTTTTTACTCTTATCGTATAATGATTCGAGAAGCGGAAGAAAATCATCTAATACTTTTTCGATCTCTTTTTAGCCAATACCTGGTAGATGAGTACGCTAAAATAGAGACGGAAAGGCTGAACTTTATTAAACATAACCAAAAAAAGGTACGTGCGGATAATTACATACATCTAAAAGATGCTGCTTGCAGACTGGATGCTGAAGCAGAACAGTTTGGTCAAATGGTAGTGCTGCCGTCATCTTTCACTGGTGGGCCCAGATACATGCATGAGCGTACTCAGGACGCAATGACATACGTACGTAATTATGGTCGTCCCGACCTTTTTATAACGTTTACCTGTAACCCTCGATGGCAAGATATAGCAGATGCATTGTTGCCCGGTCAAAAGCCTCATGATCGCCACGACGTTATAGCCAGAGTGTTTCATCTAAAGGTTAAAAAGATAATGGCGCTTTTAACCAAAGGTCAAATATTTGGAGAGGTACGTTGCTTTATGTATTCGACAGAGTGGCAAAAACGTGGCTTGCCTCACATCCACATATTGTTGTGGATGGTTAACCACATTTTGCCTGATATGGTGGATGACGTTATAAGTGCAGAAATACCAAATCCAAACGAAGATCCTATTTTATATGAAATAATTAAAAATAATATGTTACACGGTCCATGTGGAAGCCTGAATAATAAATCTCCATGCATGAAAGACAATAAATGCACCAAAAAATATCCACGACAATTTTTGAAAGAAACACAGACAGGTGATGATGGATACCCACAATACAGAAGACGATCTCCGGCTGATGGTGGTTTCACACTGAAAATAAAAGATATTGAAGTGGATAATAGGTGGGTGGTCCCGTATAATCAGGTTCTTTCACGCACGTTCAATGCTCACATTAATGTTGAATTTTGTAATTCTGTAAAATCAATTAAGTATATTTGCAAGTATGTAAATAAGGGCAGTGATCAGGCGGCTTTTGCCCTTGAAAATAAAAAGGACGAAGTGACATTGTATGAGAGTGGGCGTTACTTGAGTAGTTCTGAGGCAGCGTGGAGAATATTGGGATTTTCAATACATGAAAGGTTTCCGCCAGTTATTCATTTAGGTGTTCATCTTGAAAATGGCCAACGCGTTTATTTTAACTCCGACAACCTTGCTGAAAAAGTTAATAACCCACCACCATCAACGCTGTTATCATTTTTTGAAATATGTAAAACAGATGATTTTGCCAAAACTCTTTTATATCCCGAAGTCCCTATGTATTTTGTATGCCAAAAAAATAAATTTGTAAGAAGGAAAAGAGGAAAACCTGTAGATGGCTGGCCGGAAATAAAGAAAGAACACGTTTTAGGAAGAGTGTATACGGTTCACCCGAATAACACCGAGTGTTACCATCTTCGATTGCTTCTGCACGAGGTTAGGGGTCCATCATCTTACGACGACTTGAAGACTGTCAACGGCGTCCTCCATCCAACTTTTCAATTAGCTTGCATGACACTTGGCTTGCTGGAGGACGACAAACATTGGGATTCTACCTTAGAGGAAGCAGCCTTATGTGAATCCCCGTTTAAAATGCGCGAACTTTTTAGTATAATGCTGGCATTCTGTCAGATTTCCAATCCACTTAGTCTTTGGGAAAAATACAAGGATAGTCTTTCAGAAGATTACAAACGACAAGTGGAGAGACTTTCCGGCAATATAGATCAACTAGCAGATGAAATTTATAATACGTGTCTGGTCTCAATAGAAGAAGCTGTATTAGCATTAGGAGGACAAAACCTACAGCAATACGGGTTGCCTGAGCCTCAAAAGTCTGAAGGCTTGCACAACCGGGACTACCTGAGGGAAACAAGTTACAATACGGACTCTTTAGCAGAAATGGTGTTAAGTAGTGAAGGCTCCCTAACCCACGAACAAATAAATGTATATAAGAAAATACTTACCAGTATTGAGACAGAGGTAGGTGAAATCTTATTCTTGGATGCTCCTGGTGGAACAGGAAAGACTTTTCTTATTAACTTATTACTAGCCAAAGTGAGAAGCAATCGTGGTATCGCCTTAGCGGTCGCCTCTTCTGGAATTGCTGCCACGCTGCTGGAAGGAGGCAAAACTGCACACTCCACGTTTAAACTCCCTCTCAATTTAATACAAACTGAAACCCCACTCTGCAATATTCCTAAACAAAGCAATATGGCCGAAGTACTTCGTAAAACAAAATTAATTGTTTGGGATGAGAGTACTATGGTTCATAAGGGGGGTTTCGAAGCCTTAAATAGATCTTTACAAGATATCAGGAATAGTAGTAGGCAAATGGGGGGAGTAACTGTATTGTTAGCAGGTGATTTCCGGCAGACATTACCTGTAGTGCCTAGGGGAACGCGAGCAGATGAAGTCAAAGCGTGTGTGAAACGGTCTCATTTGTGGCCATCAGTGACTAAACTTAGTCTTACAAAAAACATGAGAGTCCACCTCAGGGGAGATGTTTCTGCTGGACAGTTTTCAGATCTTTTAATAAAAATAGGAAATGGTGATTACCCAGAAGTGGATAATAAAATAATTCTCCCTACAGAGTTAGGTACAATTGTGACAACTGTAGAAGAGCTTATAGTTAAAATCTACCCAGATATTCATAAAATCCACGATAAACCTGCAGAATGGTTGTGCGAGCGTGCCATTCTAACACCAAAAAACGACCAAGCCACAATTATCAATGAAATTCTTTTAAGATCGTTCGAAGCAGCTGAAAATTGTTATAAATCAGTGGACTCAGTGATAAACAACGATGACGCCATACATTACCCGGTTGAATTTCTTAACACGTTGAAGCCTCCCGGTCTGCCAACTCACATTTTAAAATTGAGAGTTGGCGCCCCAGTAATGTTGCTGCGTAATTTAAACCCGCCAAAATTATGCAATGGTACCAGGTTGCGAGTGAAAACATTGCAGCGCAATGTTATCGAGGCAACTATACTGACCGGTTGTTCCCGAGGGGAGTCAGTGTTTATTCCAAGGATTCCTTTAACACCATCGAACTACCCCTTCGAGTTCAAAAGACTGCAGTTTCCCCTCAAAGTCTGCTTTGCCATGACCATAAGTAAATCGCAAGGCCAATCTCTTAATTTAGCTGGGGTAGACTTAAGGGAGAACTGCTTTTCACACGGCCAGTTATATGTGGCCTGCTCTAGAGTAAGCTCCCAGAGCAGCCTGGTCATTTTAGCACCTGAAGGAAAAACAAAAAATATTGTTTACAAAGAAATACTGCGGTAGTTAAAGTATTTCGTTGTTAACAATATTAATTATTTATTTTCCACTTCTGGTTGTCTCTCAATTAGATCTTTTCACAGACGATTTGAGTTCTGTTAAAACCATGCAGTTACTCTCATCCCAGAGATTACTTAAGTTTTACGGAGAACTTCGTCCTTATTTCTTTGTTTGGAATATTTTCAGTTCATATATTCAATCAGAGGGAGTGAAATCGCTTATAATGTTTGTTTCTGAAAAAAAAAAAATCATTTGTTTCATGTAGGCCACGCGGGCGAAGCCGCGGGCAGAAGCTAGTTTACTATATACATGGTGGAAGGGACTTCGGCCCAAAAAAGCCTACCACGTATTCAGTACATCATTCCCAACCCCCACATAGAAATTTTTCATCGGTACTTAAAAAAAATCTGCTGTTTCCTACAAAAGTGTAATACCTACACGGTCAAAATAAATGGAACGGTTGATTTTCTGTTTAATTACCGATCAATTTGCATCGGTGTCTCCCTTCCAGCCTGTTTTTATTTCTTTCCGTCTAATTGTATCTTGTTAGCTCAATGCCAACATGTATTTACTAGTGTTGTACGGCTTTAAAGGAGGAGCTTGTGGCTTAACAATAACAGCCGCTCAGGTCGATCTTTTGGTTTAGCCGAGCTTGCCTAGGTTGGCCTGTGGATGGGTGACCACCCATTACATACCGAGTTTCCTCCGTGCCTCGGAAAGCACGTTAAGCCGTCGGTCCCAGGTCTCATTTGTAGATCTTTGACAGTCGTTAGATTAGTGGCTTAAAAAGTCTGACAACCTGTCTTACCAAGGAGTATTTTATTACCCAGTTACTAATTGGGTTGTGAAGGTCAGATAGGCAGTCGCTCCATGTAAAATACTGGTGTACAGCTGCATCCGGTTAGACTGGAAGCCGACCCTAACATAGTTGGGAAAAGACTAGGCAGATGATGATGTATCTCGTTAGCTCAATGCCAACATATATTTACTAGTGTTGTACGGCTTTAAAATCCAATATTCCAAAAACAAAGGCCACAAGGACCTAAATCACCATAAATTCAGTTAACCTAACAATGCCCAACTAAAACAGATCGACATGGCCCTCAGTCTAAACTGAACTCAAATCTAGCAGACTGTCGTTGTGTAAACATTAACTAGAAGATGTTTACAATGTGCCCGCATTTAATCGTTCCCAGCAAACTGTGCGACCCCCCACCGGCCTGTGTATTTGTGTACTGTGTACTTGTGTACTTGTGTACTTGTGTTGTGTACTGACTGGTGACAGAGGTTTTGGTGTTAGGGGGAGTAGTATTATTTTAGATTTTGTTAGAACACAACGTCACGCCTGTAATTCGCGTTGGATTATGCAGAGGTGTAATAGTACACCCACATTTCGCCAGTTATGTTTAAATTCCATGTAATAGGGGGCGAGCTTTTTGCCATCAACCGGGCACAAATCCAGACTCCTTGGCTGCTACTGAGAAATTCCTGATAGAAATCCCAATAAAATTTTGCCCGAACTGGGAATCGAAACCAGGACCTCATGCTCAGCAGTCTTGCTTGCGACCACTAGGACCAACGGGGCAGTTCAGTAGCAGTAGTGTTAGAAGTTGATTAGTAAAGTAGTTGCAGGCCACGCTTCCGTGAGTGGTGATAATATAAGTATATAGTTTAGGGCACGCCACAATAGTGGCGAATTCTTTGAGGAGTGGTTAGAGAGGCGCCACAGCTCCCTCACCTTCCGCCTGATGCAGGTCCTCACCGGACAAGATTTATGCACCGAATCGGGCGGGAGGAAACTTCTCACACTATTGTATTAGGTAAGCCTGTGATGATAATGGTATGTGTTTTAAAGAAAAATCAGCATATAAATGTTTTAAAAATAATTGGAATCGAGTAACACGAGTAGTTAGTTAAAATAAGAATGAAGCAAATCTGTCTTTTTTTCGTGTTTTGGGTCTGGTCTTTCGAGCTCATTTAATTAGACCCTATATAATATAATAAAAAATATCCGTCTACATTTTATGTAAAACAAAGCAAACTCCAGAATGTGTTTAGAAGAGCTACGCCCGATCCGAAATCTCGCTATTTCTGTCGTAATAAAATACCTCGTACGAACCTATGCAAACAATGTGTAATATGCTTTCGAAAACATTTACAATTGAAGTCTCAAACATTTCAATTACATTTATACATGTATCCAGTTCATTGCACGTTAAATTCTAATTTAAATTGTAACTATTTACAGAACAATATTTCGGACTTATTCACACTCACGAAGAATTTACGAGACCGCAGTACAACGCGCAATGTTGTACGTTGGCCATAAAAGGACCAATTGGTAAATTCGGATATCAGCACCAAAATGGTCGGAATTGGTAAATTCGGGCCTTATCTGCAGTACTCGTAGCGTTATTCGTAGCTAAATCGTAGCGGGTCTACGCACGCTACAATTTTTCGTAGCTGCCTCGTAGAACTGTCTCATATTGTTAGTCGTTACAAAATACGGTTACAAATGCTGATCTTATTTTCATTTCAAGTCGTGAAACAAAATGTGTTGGAAATTAAAAAGCGGTGGCTTCCCGTTATACCTGAAGCGCCCTAGATACAGAAAGTAAGTTAATAAAGAGTCGGAACATTCCTTCATTTCCCTGCTTCCCTTCAATTTTACTTTCTGGAACGCGCGCAAATATTTTATTACGAATACTTTTTTCGTGTTCTAAATAAAAACAATAAACGAGCGCTTTTTCGAGTGGTGGACAGAACAATGCGAGAGGATGCGTTGTTTTCGGTCTAAAGATTGTTTTCTTCCAGGCCATTGTGTTGGCCGATCGCAGATTGGATGGGAATGAACCCGGAGGCTGTGTTACAAATACTTTTCATGTTTAATGGGGATTTTCTTTTTTTTTAGATCGTATGCTTATGAAAAGAAGATTATTTTGTTAATTCTTTATGTTTTTTGGAGCCTTAATTTTCACATAATTCTTGCGACCCAAATGATTAGATATAAAATTATAGAAAAGCAAGTTTGGTTATAAGAGGTTGTTTAACTTACGAGATATCCTAGAATAAATACTAGAAAGGAGCTCGTAACGACTTCATTACCTGGCACTTTAGCGACCCTGACCATAAAATATAAAATGTCAGGTCATGAAAAGTCAATAAAAGTAAACAATAGAGAAACTCCATGAAAAGAACCTTTTTATTAGAAGTCAAGCGAAAACACCTTGAAATCAACGTACTCAGGTACAATCACGAGCATAAATACCTTACACTTACGTGAGATCCAATACCAATTTATACTTAAAACATTGTTGGTATAAATTTTGCGTATTTGTAAGGTATCGCTGTAAAGGCTCGTGACTGTAAACCTGTCATACTTCATACTTCCTAGAAATATTATAAATGCGAAAGTTTATGAAGATGTATGGATGTCTGGATGTTTGTTACTCTTTCACGCAAAAACTACTGACCGGATTTGGATGAAAGGCACACATAGTTTATAACCTGGATTAACACATAGGATACTTTTCATCCCGGTAGTACGATCCCGGGCGAAGTCGCGGACATAAGTTAGTATAGAAATAAAAACGGTTTCCAAAAAACATAAGCTTTTCTTTGTTAAATTTTCCTCGAAAACTCTTCTCTGGAACACTCCGGAAAATATTTATTTAACGCAAATTCTCCAAGTTACGACTTTTTTTTTAGGGGTCTGTACCCAAAGGGTGTCAACGGAACTCTGTTTCTAAAGCTCTACTGATTGTCCGTCTGACTGGCCGTATGTCTGCCGTTCCGTCTACCACAGGACTGTATATTTGAATCGTAGGTAGAAAGTTGATTTTTTTTTCAGAGTGTGTATCATTATGGTCGCTATAACAACGATACACCAAAAGGTTTTGTAGCAATATTTTGATTTAAAAAGGTTGTTTCTTTCCCATCCTTCTCCATAGAGATCTACGCTTTTGAATGGGCAACTACGGTACTTCCACAAGTTATTATACCTTGTGAATGTGACTGTAACTTTCTTTGTTTATCTGACATTCAAAAGTGCATGTAATGGTCTAATTGAAAATAAATGGTTTGGGCTTGAACAAATAATAAAATTAAATAAAGTTACATACGAGTCTTAAAGAGGCTCCCCATACAAGAAACGTATTTTTTCAGTCGTTTTTTTTAAATGATGTAGTGTATATGTGTAGTAATGTGAACGGTGATACGGGACCCAACATGTGCAAGTCCAACTCGTACTTGGCCAGTTTTTCTCTAGTTACGACATTTTGTTCCGGCCACCCATCTTTCTTTGTTAACAAAATTGAATTCTCATTCATTGCTTTATGAAGGTTCTATTATTTCCCTCTATTATTTGATTATATTACTTTGAGTCGGCTTTATTGGGACCCTGTGTTTCAGTTTATGTGTTTTTTATTGACTGAATTGAGAGGAATGGGATTTGAAAGGTTTTTTGTTGATATTCAATGGATATTGATTGTATGCGTTTTAGTGAAAAATTGGTTAGTTTCGCAAAAGCAAAATTTTTGTAGAACGTTGGATATAGGTATTTTATGCCTAAAAACATAAAGTTATTTACTTGCGGGAAACATTGTTTATGATTAATCAGATCCGCCCTTGCTGCGCAAGGATTTTATGACTTTACAAGACATGAAGGTCTCTTATTATATGTGGCTTTAATATTAATGTATTTTTTACATTTACAAATTGTTATTGGATTTTCAATCAGGAATTTTGCAGTAGCAGCCACGGAGTCTGGTTTTGTGCCTGGTTGGTGGCAATAGGCTCGTCCCCTATTACATGGGACTTAAACATAACTGGCGAAATGTGGGTGTACTAATTCGATGATACGGCTTTCGCACTCAAGTAGGAATCCCAATAAGTACACCTCTGCCAAACCCCTCGGGAATTACAGGCGTGATGTTATGTTACGTTTACACAAAGCCTATGGTACTCGTAAATTATAACTACATTAAAATTCTGTGCGTAGGTAGTTTAGAGAAGAACCACACATACAGACACTAAAGAAGACTGTGATTTATCTAAATAAAATCTAATAGTTATATAAAAATTTCGTGTCACGGTGTTTTGTGGTCGCACTCCTTCGAAACGGCTCGACCGATTTTTATGATTTTTTTAATGTAAATTTGGTAGGTATGTGAATAGGTCGAATCTCAGCAAATACTGGTTCGAATTGAAAAACTCTCTCATTTATCGAGGAAGGTTATAGGCTATATAACATCACGCTACGACCAAAAGGAGCCGGTCATCAATTAAACATGATACAAAAACGGGGAATTTAGTATTTTTTATAATAATTTAACGCGGACGAAGGTTGCGGGCAAGAGCAAGTTAAAAAGATATAAATACAGCTAGAATCATACAACACGTGTTTAAAAAAACTAATTAAAACATTTTCCTTTCCTTTAATTACGACTACGTTTCCTTAAGCTTAAAGATATTCGAAAGAAAGCAATTTTAGTACAAAAATACCCTTATTGTTTACTCGCAGGAGTATTTGCTCGCCACCTGATGTCCGCTGCGGAACCAAGGAATAATAATGAGAAACAAATAGGGTTCCCCAGGGGAAGCCCGGCTTTGAGGGGAACTTATGGATCGTAAGAAGGGAAATCGAAGAATGTTTGCAGGTTGTTAGTCGTTATTTCTTGGCTTGTTATGTTTTGGATAAAAAATGAATGTCTTTTCGCTCTCGTGCGCTCGCTCGTTGTTTCGTAGACCTTATTCATCGCTTTTTATCAGGTGAGATCGAGGTATCCAACAGGCTCATTAGCCAAAATTAATGATTTCTCCGAGGAATTTAATTCTTCTCTTTCGGTTATATTCTTTTACTAGCTGTCCCGGCATGCGTTGCAATGCACCTTTTCCTACCCTACCGTACCCTTCTTACCGACTCTACCTATCTATCCTATCTACTTACCCTACCCTACCTACCTACCCTACCTACCTACCCTACCTACCCTACCTACCCTACCTACCCTACCTACCTACCCTACCTACCTACCCTACCTACCCTACCTTCCTACCCTACCTACCTACCCTACCTACCTACCCTACCTACCTACCTACCCTACCTACCTACCCTACCTACCTACCCTACCTACCTACCCTACCTACCTACCCTACCTACCTACCCTACCTACCTACCCTGCCTACCTACCCTACCTACCTACCTATCCTACCTACCTACCTATCCTACCTACCTACCCTACCTAACTAACCTATAATATGTACACTTTTCAACCTTTTTAATTGATTAAAAAAAAATACAGACAAAAGTTTATTCACCCTTTTTAAATAGTTTACACAAAAAAACATTTCTGAACGCATGCATAAATGTCAATCACAGTATTTGACAGGATGACAGGAGGAAAAAAAATGTTTGACAGGTACGAAACAAAGGAACATAATTAAATGGAAAATGATTCATTTTCATAATTATGTATTCGTCAAGTTTCATTGTTTTTAAAATGTATTCTGCTATTCAGGGCGGAGACAAATCCAACGAAACAAAAACCATGAAAATTGATCCAGCAGATCTCGAGTTATAAGTGTTGTAACAAACCCGTCTTTGTTTTATATATATAGAAGATATAATTAGAGCGGACCTTAGTACATATCTTCGCTACAGACTGAAAATGTCAGCCTGTTGTTAAAAAAAACCGTAATTACAAATGTAAGTTTTTAAACTGTCATGGTCACTAGCATTATCATTAACTCTATAGACGGTATATTTACCATGTTGACGGTTTGAGTTCCCAATATTTCGGTGCATTATCCGTGATCATGGTGCTTGCAACAGCGCCGAAATATCGGGAACTCAAACCTAACAGTAAACATGGTAAATATCCCGTCTCTAGAGTTAATGATAATAGTAATTACAAATATTCAGATTTTATTAATAATTCCCTTTTAAATAAACCAACATCTAAGTCCTTCAAACTAAACACAGCATAATTTTCATTTAAAATCAGTACCCGAAGAAAAACCTAAGAAACGAGTTCTGTTTTCTAGCAATTTCCTTTGAAATTAAACCCTGAAGCTTAAAAGCGACAATGTCACCGACCCCTTAAATGTGTTCTGCTGTATTTTCTTGTATTTAAACGAGAAATGTTAAGATTTCAAAGGCCAGTAGCAATGTTAAATTCAAAATGAGACAAACATTTTCAGGGCGAAGTGGAAGCCTTTGAGGACCCTTGGATTTTATTATTTAAATAATAAGGTATGATTTTATTTAGCATAAATTTAAGTTGCGTTACCATATTCCTTGAAAATCAGGCCGAATTGCTTACTTTATTTATTTCTAGATTTTTTTCTCTGAAACGCGTCATGTTGAAGTAGTAACGTGTGTGTGTAGTAGTATGTGCATTTGTAAGCTCTGGAACGCGTTACCCTTTGGCATTAAGAAAGCTGAAAGCAAATTCATTATTAAATGAAACGTTATTAGCCACTATTTAAGTCAGAATAAATAGCTCTCAATTAGAAGTCAAGTCAAAGTAATTCTTATTAGGTTTCTCGTTTTTTTCTTTATCATGGTATTTGATAAAATATTGATTAGTTTATTTTATTGGTATCAATATACATTTTCGAAAACAAGAAGTTATTTTGTGCAATATCACAATGTTGTCTTATTTAACCCAAAGGTTGACTGGTAGAGAATGCCTTGTGGCATTAAGTCCACCTATATACCACTATTGTACATGAAGTTTAAATAAATAAATAGTAGTTTTCCACAACTAGTAAAACAAGATTATTCACCAAAAAAAAACCTCATAAAACCAGCTTCTTGTTTACTGAAGTTATTTAATTCCCCTTCGCTCCGTTGACCCTGACTGGCTAAAGTACCCAGAAAACAATTCATTTGGAAATAATATGAAAAAGTCTTGGGTAATATTATTAGGTATTTTGGCTCTAAGCTTGTCTTCGCTACTGGTAGGTAGGTAAAATATGGAAATTAGATTCTTCTCATTGCGTGGGTTTTGAGTAGGAGTCAAATTCTGAAAAACCTTCTTAGAAGATGGGTAGGTATTGTTTAAAAAGTAATTAAAATATCTAGTTTTGGGTGGCATTATCATGCAATTATCTTTAACTTAATCGTCCGCTGCCGACCTATATCCTTGAGTTTTTTTTTTTAGTGTCTAGACAAGAGGTAAAAAGCTTTCAAATCGTTTCGTTTTTCTACAACGGCTTTCAACAGGATTCATTTAATTTTTTTGGCAGTTTACGTCAGTTCCATACATTTTCCGTTATCGTTATCGAAGATCGAATGTCACAGTTGAGGTCCACCTATGTCTCCAATATTCTCATCTCTTGCTATCGAAACAAATCGTTTCTTCTGACATACCGTTATCACCTCGACCTCTGTACCATTCGCAACCATACTTATACCTGTTATAAAAGCGCCATTCCACGCCTATTTGGCACACACATACGTTTCCGTGATATAATTTTCGAACTCCGCGTGGGTGAGGCCGCTCAAAATCTGAGCTTTCATACAAACTTTTTTCATGGTACCAATAACAAACACCAGGATCTCATTATAACATAGGTACTACCGAGTGCACTGACGGTCAATCAATTTTCAACCTTATAACTTATGGCATTAGGGTGAAGAGTGTCGGACCGTTAGTGAATACCGAGTCCACTGAGGGTACCTACTGGCAAAATTCCCATATACCAGTCGCCCATGGGGGCTCTTTTTGAAATGTAAATCGAAACCCGAAAAGCCTTCAGATTTCCCTTTGACGTGTTAATTCTATATTCAGAGGGCCGGAATCTCTTATCAGTTTTACATTAATTAGCACATACAATCCCGGTCCAGCATCATACAAAATAAGAGGAGTGTGTGAAAGAGAGGAGGGAGACATAAAGAGGGAGAGGACCTACATGGCGTTGTTTTAATAAGTTTCTTAGTCTAGGATACTTTCTAGACAGTTTGTTAGAAAACTGATGATACAAGTTTGTGTAGTGAGCTAAACTAGATACTTTGTTGTTGTTGGTCATCAATTATATTGAGAAGCTGCGATATAATATGTAGCTTTATTTATCGTTCGTCTTATTTATCGTTCTTGTTATTATAATGCTGTGGTAAATGGTACATTTCTAAATGTACCATGCTTCTTTCATAAAATGGCAAAAAAATGGCAAATATATAGAGTATCTACTATGCACAACACAAGAAACTCGAAAGATTTCTTTGACACCCCCAAACTTGGCTTGTATTTTAGCAATACAAAAATTACCAATCAATATTTATTGCCAGAAAGACAGCATTTGTCAGACGGTCTCTCTGCGACTTCGACGTAAGGTGAAAACCAATTACAGAAGAAACTAGTAGGGGGCAGGCTGCAATGATCAGGTCATGCTCGCACACTCCATTATAACATAAAATAAATACTTCCATAAATATTAGCAAGCTGTGCAATAGACAACAGAGCTCCATGATGTCCGATTAAACGACTGTCCGTATAAAATATAAGGCTCCCGGTGTCGTAAATAAGGGTTGAGATCGGTGTACGAAAAGATTACTCGCCTTATCCTTAGAAACCACAGGCCTATCTGTTGGGGACTGGGGTCCACGGCTGTAGTGGGATGAAAGAGCGATCCCGACAGGAGATTTGACCGAAACTAAAGTATTTTGATGTGGGTAGTTGTGAAAAGTTAACAGACGTGAGGCATATTCCTTTCTAAAACTTGTTTTTATTTTTAAATTTTGTACTACGAAATAGTATGGTACCTACTACCTACATGTGTTTTTTACGTAGTTCCAGTAGAAATAAATCCTAGCCGAAAACTGAAAAGCAATACGAATATTTTGATCAAAGACATTCAAATATTTACTAGTGATACATGGGGTTAAACGAAGAAAATCGTTATTCAATAGTTGTTACTACTTTGTAACAAGTCGGTCTGTCTAGTGTCATACTCACTCGTCACAATCGAAAATGTTCGGGCTAAAAAAAATATATTCCCAAGGCCTGGTCAACAAGTCTTTTAAATCTCTTTGATTTTGTTGCGAAAATTGATTTCAACGACACACAAAATATAAACAGTTCATCAAAGAATATTGCAGCCAAAAAACATCAGATAATTCACTACAACATTAGTTAATAGATCCTACATAAATAAATACAAAACCTACTTCGCAAGATAGTCTCATCCACGGTTCTTTGCGGGCCCCTGATATAGATAAGGCTTTGGCCACGCAAGATCGGATAACATCAGGGAGCGACGCCGAAGTAATAGTGGATTTATTTTCCTATCCCATTACTGTACTAACAACGGACTAAAGGGTCTTACGTTACATAAGGAAGATGACGGAAGCTGTAAGAAAATTATATTAAACATTTTCGAGTCCTTGTTAGGTCTTCGAAACATTTTTCGCGTCGCAAATGCGCTGCTCAAGTCTCGACCCAGACACTTAAAATATCTCAACCAAAAAAAAATTACAACTATAAAATGTAGTTTCTCATATTCCAATTAACCAACGGTATGCTTATTAGCACTCGACCTCGTTACTGAATGTAAAACGTATGTGTGTGAAGAAATAAAGCTGAAATGTAAAATATTGAGGGAACTTTGTTGGCGCCCAACGTGGGGCCCCGCTACCAATTGCAAATGTACCCTCGCATCAGTGCTTTTATAGCTTTGAGAATTCACAAAATTCAAAAGTTCAGTTTCAAAACAATCTTCGCTTAATTCACGAGTTTTCAGGAACATTTTATGGGTGAAACAAGTTATTCGTGAATGCAGTTTTGGAGTATGATGACAGTATACGATGAGAGTTATGTCGCAGTAATAAAGCTAAAAACAGTTTTATTTCTAGTTGTATGTAAAACTGCTTTGTGCCGGTTCCATAAACAGCTTCAGAACATAATTATTATGTTCACCAGCATCATTGTCCATGAAAATATCTCTCTCATTTCACTGACTATTTCACGAAATCAACACAATTATTTCGGGTTCAAGTTTAATTATAATTTGCAATATTCTGAAAATGGTTCTATGCTAAATTTGTGGAACAGAGTACATAATTTGATTGTCATAATAAGGCCGAAACACTAATTATAGCGATCGTTTTGGGAGCGTAGGTCATGTAATTATAAGCTGGCTACATTTGGTCTACTTATGTCCGTTGAACTAGCAATTTGTGGTGTACATACCGGACACCAATCAAATCAATCTGTGAATAATAAGTGGCTTTAAATAAACGCACTAGGAATAACTCTTTTAGTATCCCGGTTTTAATATGCCACATTTATTTATAATCAGAGATACACAGGTCAACAACAGCCTTCAAAGGTGAACTCAATCTACAAATTGATATGCTATATTTACGGCCGGATAACTTCTGTAGAAGTCATGTATTTTACAGCAAAGGCATTCAAATATTTACGAGCAATAGCCGAAGACGACGAAAATTGTAATCAAATACTTGTTACTACTTAGTAACAAATCGGTCACTACATATACGCTCGCTTGTCAGGTAGCATTCGTGTGTCAAAATATAAAATGTCCGGGAACAATTTTTTTGTATGAGAGTATTCCCAAAGTCCGTTCTATAATTTGTTTAAATCTCTTTGTTTTACAGCAAATTAAAAAAAACATATATCAGAATCATCTACTTTAGAGTGTCTCAAACTATAAATAAAAGTATAAAATCAAGTAGTAAGTAACTATAAGCAAGGGTGCCTCCTTTTGTTTTGATATTCAGTCGCTTTTGTGTATTTACGAAAAAAAACCTCCACAATATGAACTCAACTTTATTGACTCAATATAAAGTCATCGAATATTGGTCCTCTGATACGTAAATTCCACTTATTACTACGAACGTATTCTCAATATACATACAATACATACCTATCCAAATAGGTAAGAATTTATCGTATCGTATTTATCTTTAAACTTAATCTCCTCCAAATGGTTCTAGAATCTAGATGCTAAAGTAAATCTTATCACCTCAATTCATTAGCAGCAGGTAAAAGGTATGTGTAACGTGATGCCCTGGATGCCTGTTCAAATATCTTCAATTAAGGCAGACGTCCCAGCTCGTCCCGGCTTGTGGTCCACGAGTCTACACCTCGGAGACTAGCGTTTGATTAATCTTGAGAGGATGCTGTTACTGTTAAGTAATACATCTTTAGAATTTACATAGGGAGCTTTGGTGATCGAAGATGTAGGTAGATTGCTAATGGGAGACGTGTGTTGGTTTTATTTGTGGATATCGTCTCTAAATGCTTTGATTGGGAAGTAGAAATATTAGGGTAAGAGATTGGGTAGCTTAAAAAACGAACACAATAGTTGTATGACTGTTATATGGATATAATCCATACCACCGCCTACCGCCTTTGTACCACGTTTGTAAACTTCATGTTTAAATAAATAAATATTAAAAAAAGATATAAGGCAAAGCAAATCAAATTAAAGCAAGTGATTGCCTAGTGGTGTGACCCAAGACACGCTCCTCTGATTTTTCGGATTCTTGTGCGTATTGTACAATTATCACTTGCTTCGGTGAAGGAAAACACCGTGAGGAAAACCAGCATGCCCGAGAGATATTTGTCGACGGATGTAAAGCCAAGCCAGAGACCTACGGGCGGTATAAAAACTCTGACACTAGGCTAGGTACTAACCACGATAAAGAACGATAAAGAAAGAAATAATCAAGTAAATTATTATTTATTTGTCATAGCTGTTGGTTCTCCTATCTATAAATAAATAAATAAATAAATAAATAAAACAATTTTTTCATTCAGCAATGAAATCTAAGAATCAGCAGTATTTGAAAGTACAAAAAAAAATAAGACAGTTCCACAAAACGCCCACCCTCGACAACGTCCTAGTGTTTTATCTGAAGAAAAGTGGTAGAACAAACTCCCCAGCAACAAATCTGTCTATTCAGAAGAATTTGATTCTATACAACGTATGTAATATATGTTGAACACCATATAAAGGGTGTAACAAGACCCTTAACAAAGCCGAAAAGCACTTGTTCTCATTTATTTGTTTAAGACCATACCTGGGAACCTTCTAGTTACGTAAACTTCCAACTTTTTCACAAGTTTTTTTTAAATACTTGTTTTTAATGTAAGATTTTTACTTTAAACACCTCCAGGACTCCCGTACTATGCAATCCATCCTGCACAACGTTTTGAGTGCGTTACATTGAGTCCTACCGTAAAACGTAATTTTTCACCCCAAAAGAAAAGTCGTTTCCCAGCAATAATATTTGCGTAAAGTTACTTAGTTTGATGTACATAATAGCTTGGTTGACGGCTTCGTGAAGGGTCCGTTTACACCCTGTATGTTCGTATTTGAATTTAAAATATAATGTAATGAACGCCCACTAAATCACTCCCATACAAATTGCGGTAATGAGAATTTGTCTTCCTCCATAAATCTCTCAACCCAAAAAACTATCCGTCTCTTAACAAAGATTAACAGCAGACGCGACCTTTACACAAATTATAACCAACACAATACCATCTTCAAAGTTAACTGGAGCAGGTAATAGTTACGAAACCTCCTGAAACCTCCTGAAACCTTCTGAATTCCGGGATTAATCTACAAATTCAGTGTACCCTTAATAATTCAGCTATTTGTAAGGTTTTACGATATGGCCTCTCTGAAACTAGGCATTGAAGGAAACGGCTAACAAAAGGAAAGGTTCGCGGGTAATCTTTTGATGCTGGAGAATATGTTCCTATGAGGGTTTTGTATGAATTTTTTAAAGTATGTATAATATTTTGTTTTTGTAGCGGTCTATAATTTCTGTCAACCCTAATGGGTAAAATTCGTAAGTTTATGAATGTATTAAGTACTAGCGGCCCGTCCCGGCTTTGCACGGGTGGACATTTATTTTTTAAACATTTTGGGAGAAAATATAACCTATGTTACTCAGGGATAATGTAGCTTTCTAATTGTGATTTTGTTTTTAAATTGGCACAGTAGTTTTTGAATTTATGCATTACAAACACACAAAAATACAAATCTTTCCTCTTTATAATATTAGTAAGATGTGTATTTTTGTTAATTGCTAGGAGCTGAAATAAGGACACGAAACTCAATTCATCACCATCATCTGCCTAGCCTTTTCCCAACTACGTTGGAGTCGGTTTCTAGTCTAACCGGATGCAGCTGAATACCAGTATTTTACATGGAGCGACTGCCTATCTGACCTCCACATCCCAGTTTGTACTGGTTAATACAATACCCCGAAACGAAACTCAATAAAATAATGGATGTAGTTTTGAAAATGGTATTTGCTTGCTAAAGAATAACATCACGCCGGTTATCCTAACCTAGAGTACCCAGAGTACCTTCACCCACATTTCTTAGAATCTGAGATAAGCAACGAAAAAGTCATTAATTCAGTAGGTATTCGAACTAATTCTTTTAAATACTGAGCTAAAATGGTTAAGAAAGTGGTCGTTATATAAAGTACTAGCGACCCGCCCCGGCTTCGCACGGGTGGACATTTATTTTTTAAGCTCTCTGAAAAATATCTTTTGAATGGATTGTCCGATTGGAATAAAATAAAAAGTAATTTATAGCTATTGAAACAATCTTGCTCAATAAATAGTTTATTTGGATAAGGATTAGTATTTGACGATAATATGATCAATAAACATAGGCTAATAATTTTAATTACTTTTATTCTATGGAAAAGTGGTTATAATGGCTAAAATATAAATGTTTGGTTTATACTATCGCGGACTTTTTTGTAGGCATTATTGAGTTCTACAACTTTTCCATAGAAGTCAACCATACATCTCTAACCATTTAGGCAGCGTTCGCGAGAATCGTTAACGTACGGTAGTTTTTTCGACGCCTTACTCCACAATTTTCACTACCACGAAAAATCCTATCTATTTTCCGGGATAAAATATAGCCTATACGGATTCGGAAGAATCCCTCTAAGTAATGGTAAAAGAAATTTTGAAATCGTTCCAGTAGTTTTTGAGCCTATTCAATACAAACATACAAAAATACAAAAATACAAAGGTTTCCTCTTTATAATATTAGTATAGATCTAAGTAGATTTTATTCTAACTTTTACGATGTTTATTTCAGAGTTAAAGTAGGTACCAAGAATTTAAAGAAAACCGTTAAAATTTATAGCTCTATAGAACCACTTTGAAATGGAAAGTTTAAATATTACTATGTTTGAGGAAAAATAAAGACCACAAACAAATCACACCCTTATTGCCACTCGTTACAGACCAATAAAACCATTACCTCACAATAAAACACTAAGCACCTAAAAAGTACAGTCGGCAACAAAAGTGACGCGTGACGCGACGTACAATCACGCACGCAAGTCGTCACGTCGTCCCCACACGTCAACCCTGTAATGCCGCGCTTAAATACGGCACCTGGTCCCACCGTAAACGAGGAAGCGACTTAAGCTATCGACTGCTTATTTTAATAGAAATTTCTTTCTGTAGGAGCGTGGGAAAAGAGACTATTTTCCCACTCATAAAACGTATAATAAACGCAGGTCTCGTGTTAGTAAAAGAGACAAATATATTGGTCACTGACTGTAGGCACTGCCGGCTGGAACTCTCTCTCTGCTAGTTTGTTGCAACGACAGGACTTATCAAAGAAAAAAATCTTGGTCGGTGTCGCTCGCTAGGCGGGTGGAAAATTTGTCCATCGACCACCTAAACTATCTATCTGCACTACAATCTATACCTACACATACTCAATGCTACATGCTATCTAAAATACATACTCGCTGCTCGTTGCTCGCCAATTTGTTAGCAGTTGCTACGTCTACTCATCATCAGTGCATACAGCACTGCCGGAGGTAGACCTCTCCAACTTTACGCCATCCAGCTCAATTCTCGACAACTCATCGCTGCTATCAGCCTGCCTGTGGAGATCGTTCGCTAGTTCTACTCGCTTGTCGCACATCGTCAGCGGTAGCACAGGTGCTTTATACACCTGAAACGCGACACGTGCACGGAAACGAGCCACATATATCTACAAGCTTTTAATTTAAATCCCCTAAGTGACGTAGCAATGGTTTTAGACTAAAGTTATTTGAACGTATATTCGTATCGTTCTGTTGAGAGACGCGACGAACATTCCCTTGTGACTCTTGTGAGCAATCATTTTCAGGCATTTTAAATGTCAAGTTTACGAGTACTGGGTCAGAAAATGTTGAAAAGGTCTGTAGGGAGTCAAGCAAAATATTGTGGCAATAGAAATTGAAAAGAATGAGATCGAAACGCTTAGCGTAGCATCGAATAATAATTTTATTCAGCAAATTATGAAGGTATTTGCATGTGGATAATTTCAGGGAGTTAATATTTAACTAGCGTAGAATGTTAAGCCCTCATACCCTGCCATCAGGCATAGTTCATGAATTATGTTCAACGGATGACTCCCTGCGGCATAATAACGCTGTGTGCCTACATAAAGACTAAAGGTCACTCCAATTCACACAACAGTCTTACATTACAAAATAAAAATAAAACTTTCATTTGCACCAAGGACCAGAGAAAATAATCTCATCGCATCCTCCGCATAAATACTCGTGAATTGCCCATTTTCCTTACTATCGGGCAATTCGGCTTTCGGTATAAAAATCCTTGCAATCAAAGTTTACCTCCACTTAGTACCCCAGTCACATCAATATTATATTGCATGAATTCCAGTCTTTATGTCCCACTCAGCCCTGAGGCCGAATGTACCAAACGGGACATTGTAAGTAACGACTCCTTTGCTATTCGGCCCACGCAGCCAGCAATGTGGACATGGCCTAAACTATTATATTATTCAAATATAGCCGTATCGCAGGCCCTTTTGAAGTTTTAAAACGAAGGAGGATTGCGTACAGATTCAAGAAAGAAAGAATTTCTTTATATTGTTATTTCATCTGACGTATTTTAGTTTGTATTTTTTTTTCCAGACTGTGCTTTTGCTACGTTTGACATTAACTGTACCTAGAGGTTGTACAATTCAGTTCAGTGGGTTTCTTGAAAAAATACGGTCTTCATTTCAGCTGCTATTTTAGTTTTAACATTATACGAGTACTTTATATTATTCTGGCTTCTATCAATCTGTTAACCTCTCGACTGTGGACTTGTATGCCCGCGGGGTAAACGTGATAGGCCGTCGTCGAATCAGCTACTTGTAATTCAAATCAAGTACTCAAATGAAGACATCGCTCGCTTTCGTCTTTTATACGTTTTATTTGGACTAAGATTTTTAATATAAAGATTTATTTTGACATTGAAAATTAAACCAACATTTTCGAAGAAATCATAATCGAATGATATCTTTACCCTAAGAAGAAAAAGGCGTTTCGCCTTTACATTAACAATGCTTAATTATCGTTTTTTTTTGGAGCTCGTGGCTAAACAATAACAGCAGCTCGGATCGATCTTTAGATTAAGCCGCGCTTGGCTAGGTTGGTCCGTGGATGTGTGACCACTCGTTACGTTCCAAATTTCCTCCGTGCCTCGGCAAGTACGTTAAGCCGTTGGTCCCGGCTGTCATTTGAGATCTTTGCCCTAGTCGTTACAGGTCGCCCGAAAGTCTGACAACCTGCAGTCTTACCAAGGGGTACCCAGTACTAACTGGGTTGGGCAGTGAGATAGGCAATCGCTCGTTGTAAAATACTGGTATTTTGCTGCATCCAGTTGGACTAGAAGCCGACCCCAACATAGTTGAGAAAAGGCTAGGCAGATGATGATGATGATGTTTTTTTTTTCTGATTATGTCTACCTTTGAGTTGTGGCTGGATAGAAAACGTTTAACGCAAACGCTTGTGTACAGTCACGAGCACCAATATGTATACACTTTCCTAAATTAAAAAGCAATTTTCGCGAGAAATAACGATTGTAACTTGAAGATAGGATCTTTTTCATAAAAATATAAGTTCTAGAATACTATGTTCGTAACAACATGATATATTAATCAGAAGAGTAGGAGAAAAACACTTTTGAAACGTGTTAAGTGTTTACATATTGGTGCTCGTGACTGTACTTCTTTAGACGGATCCATTTCTCTGATTGCAGAATTAGTTACGAATTCCAAAGTGATTATCTGAAATACCAAGAGACTTATCAATATTGACATTGGTGTGTTAATTACGACACATTGAATGTGTTAATTATTAAGTACCGTTTACCTAATTACGTTATGTCAAAGCCAAGCCTAGTTAATTTATTAAACCAACACCTTTAAATCAATTGCCCTATCAGGTTAATTACGTCATCAGAGGTGCCCCTGTGGTTACCGTGACTAACGAGTTGCAGATCTTGGGTTCGGACCCAGGCAGGCTTTTCTTTGAGTATATGATTGTATAGTTTTCTAATAATTCATGTCAAAAATACTTTTCGTTCTATTATTTTATATCTCCGAAAAAGTATTGAAAAACGTCGTTTGATACTCGTGGGCTTTTGTTACTGCAGTTCTCGGCTCCATAAAAAAGTTTCCCAACTTGTATCAAAATTTATTATTATCACCGCTGCTCTTAAAACGGTGAAGGAAATCATCGTGATAAAACCGACAAGGCCTAGATCCATAACTCTAAAGACAAAAATTGTTAGATCCACCAACCTGCGTTAGGCCCACGTGGTAAATTGCAGCCCATTCCCTCTCATAGAGAGAATCCTTGTGTCCCAACAGAGGGAAGGTTATAGACTGATTAAATTATATACTATTAAATGAGCAATATTTGTATGCATATTTGTAATCACGTTCTCGAAAACGACTCAAACGATTTCGATGAAAGTTGCAATACCTATAGCGGTTTACGGGGGCGAAAAATCGATCTAAACGAATTTTCACTCGAACAGGGCTCGATCGCCCAGGTGCTAACGTATGAGCTAGAAAACGCTGGCGTGACTTAGAGCCGTTAAATTGGCCGGAGGAAACCGCACAGCAGAATGAGTGGAAGGTTATAGGAGACCTTTGGTGACTCAATACAGGTAAAAAAGCTACTTATTTTAACAAATTCTCTTTTCACCGCTGACACTCAAGCCATTCATTCACAACATTGGATTTCTTAAGAGACCTTTTTTTCAAGGCAAAAAGGAGGTTCTCAATTCGACACGTATTTTTTTTAAGTACGACCATAACGCTTTATTTTTTTTGTAACCAACCTACAACAACTTTTTTTTTTTTTTTTTTTAAGTAGCCTGTACTGTCCCACTGCTGGGCAAAGGCAACAACTATCAATTATTATTCTATTCTAAAGATTTTACTCTCCCAAAGTGACCAACAAGCTCAGTGGTCTAGAAACCACTAGCCTCAACCTAGCCACAGTTCCCACTGCCTAGCCATCCGTCAGTGTTGCCAGTATAAACAATTATCGTGTATATTAATTAACACGTCTCCGCTTTGCCGCGTATTTGTTAGCGCGCACAGGTGTGTATCATTTGTTCCCGTGATTACTGTGCTGGCCTCTTGGTACGGGACCAGGAATAAGCGGCAGCGGGTAGAAGAGCGATTTGAAGGTGAAGAAATAACTCCTAAAAGTGGTCAGTTTACCTTGTAAGTATTTTTAAAAGACGATCGCGGCAGATCTTGTAGAAGATCGAGGAAGAGCGTGGACAAAACCATATTCCAATAGTCCAGATTAGCCTTGAAAGTTATGGCCTCTCTTTTACGCAGCAGTAGATGATGCAGGCCATCCGTAACAGTCCAAGAAATCATTTTACTGTCTGAAACCAAAAACCTGCCTGAAAATTTATTTTCATCTTGACCAGTTCTCTTAGTTGTTAATGTCTTCTATTGACTTAGCTATATTGTAAGTAATTTATTATTTCTGTAAGGAAATGATAGCAGAAACTATGTACAAACAAGTAATCTTAATGCCCTTAAATAACGGGGTGTCCTGCGTGAGCGACAAATACGACGCGACGCGACGCTGCGAACGCGACGAACGCGATCAACTCAACGGCATACCCTGCTTGCGGCCTATATGGTAGTCTGCGGCGAGACGCGACATAACGCGTACTTGTTTTGACGGCGACCAGACGCGACACCACGAACTACGAAATGGTTGATTCAGAAGCGTTGATCGCCGCAGTGCGAGAGCATAGGTTGTTGTGGGACAAAAAACACTTAACCATTTTAGAATCGTTTCTTTCACTATTTTAGAAACTTTCAAGCAAAATTGTACTGTACTTCTCCATGATTCGAGAAGTAATGACCAAATTCACGTAGGACATTTGTCGCGTGTAGCATCGCGTCGCATTGCATCGTGTGGTGTCGCGTCGCATCGGGTCGTATTCGTCGCTCAAGCACTCAAGGACACTGCGTAATAGTTTCTTCGCAATATTTGTTTTTTAAGTAGTTTTAAATCGCATTTTATTCTTACTTTTAACTCGCGCTATCTCTCAACTTGGACCAAAACCAAGTTATCCCGGTAATTTACTTTCCGTCTTACGTAGAAGCTTTATTGTAAGTTATGGCTTACGTGGATATAACGAATCGTGAAATTAAAATCTTGATTTATTTAATGAGATCAAAGGATTCATTGTGCAATTTGATCAGAGTTTTAAGGCGCCGTTTTGAACGTAACGGTTATTTACACAGATGTATCTCATAAATTAACAAATGGTACATTCGAATATACACTAGATAACCTTTTTAGAGGTGATTGTCGATTTTAATAATTTCCCGTATTTTCCCGTGGGACTTTCTTTTTTTATATTAAATGGGTCTACTCTTGACCTCAATCTAGTCCTTAGGGTAGGGACTGAAACATAACTGGCGAAATGTTTGTGTTCTATTAGGTACACCTCTGCCTAACCCTTCGGAGATTACAGGCGTGATGTTATGTAATATCCCATACTCTACTCATAATCTATTTTACTCTATCATATGGCTGACGGCTGTATAATGAAATAGACACACCTGCAAAGAGTATTAAATCCAAATCAGCCCTCAAGGCTATATTCATGCAGAACCCATCAAATAATGCGGCCTTTGCCAGTTATAGCTCAACTTAGCTTTAAAACCCCATTGTCCGGACCCCTTTCACCCCCACCCCTTTATGCCATGCGTTGGACAGTTCCCAACTATTATTTTATTCAAATTCCCCTATTGTCACCAAAACCGCTTACCCCGTGAAAGGGCAGAGGAAACGAGATGACAATATGACCCTCTCCCTTTCACACGGGCAATTTATGCTTATAAAAACTTTGCGGAAATGGAAAAGTAATGCAAAGAAAATATCCTTTTTATGGAGAGATTTTAGCTTCGGTAGAGGATTTGGTATGCGTATGGATTTATTTACTTTGATTCTTTAAAATTATTGTCAAGAGTTTTCGTTGCCATGTTTTGAAATGGAGAACACCCGGACAATAGCTCATTCCAGTGATATTGTCTTAAAAACCAAACAATTGTAGCATCATTAACTTATACAGGGTGCAAACGGACCCTTCACGAAGACATTAACCAAGCATTATGTACATCAAACTAAGTATCTTTACGCAAAAATGATTGTTGGGAAAAGATTTTCTTTTTTTTTGGGTGAAAAATCAGGTTTTTCATTAAGTCTCAATGTAATGCACTCAAAACATTGTGCTGATGGATTGATTGAATAGTACGGGGGTCGTGGAGGTGATTAAAGTAAAAATCTTACATTAAAAACAAGTATTTAAAAAGAAAGTTGTGAAAAAGTTGGAACTTTGACCCCCAAGTTCGAACCCAAGACACGTACCTGTCCTTTTCGGATTCATGTGCGTATTGTATAATTATCACTTGCTTCAGTGAACGAAAACATCGTGAGGAAACGAGCACACCTGAGAGATATGTCTCGACGGCATGTAAAGCCAAGTCAGAGGCCCATGAGCGGCATAAAAACTCTGACACCAAGTTAGGCACTAACCACACGATAAAGAAAGAGAAAGTCTCAAGAACAAATGACAGAAAACACGAAAACGACAACTTAAATCCATATCGTGTCTTATTTTACTTTGATCCTTCCCTAATCCTAGTTCCACCAAGCCAAGCCAAACGGCACAAAATCTTAAAAATAAAATTCCGTACTACCCACCTCTGTAACACGATGAATAATAAATAAAGGTTACAAAATATAACACGTGAACGGGAGGGGGTGGGGGGGAGCAGGGCTGTATTCCTTGGAGGCCTGTCTTTCCTCGACGATGGTTTTATTTTGCCCAGAGGCCTCTGACATGGGGTAGCTAGAGGTAGAGGTTTTGAATATCGATGTTTAGGTAATATTTGTATGTGAAGGAGATATGGATTTGTCTATACACCGTGACGTTTACTTACAACGGTGGTCCACTCAATTTGCCCGACATAAATAGTTCTAGGCGCGATTAGCGCGATAGGCGAAAGGCATTGGTTCTTCCCGTTATTGCGATATTTCTTTTGTTCTATACCATACCTAGGAACCTTCCACCTGTTCGAACTTTTTCACAAGTTGTTCTTTTTTTAAATACAAGTTTTTAATGTTATAACTTTACTTTAAATACCTCCACGACCCCCGTACTATTCAATGCATCCATCAGCTCAATGTTTTGAGTGCTTGACATAGAGTCCTATCGTAAAGAGTCGTTTCGCAGCAATAATTTTTGCGTAGAATTACTTACTTTGATGTACAGAATGCTTGGTTGAGGGCTTCGTGAAGGGTCCGTTTACATACACACACATTATATAAATTACATATATGTATAAAATATCAGGGCAATATAGCCTTCTCCCAAGATGCACCACAACATTCCGTCCTTCCTTCGTCTTCTGCGTCCATCATTTTCGTTTTAAGTTACGAGTTAAGTACCTTTGTTCTATGTACTATTAAAAACAAAATTAATCTTTTTCATTAAATATTGTTACTGAAAAACAGTGAACCCAAATCCTTTAATAGGATTTACTTATTACAAAATGGTAAATAGCGATTTTGTTAACATGAAGGTATATTTCATTAAAATCTTGGTACTGGCCTATTAATAAAAAAAAACTATTTTAGTGGCATGATAAAAGTGTTTCAGTTGCTACTGAGGATTTAAATACTGTACTGGTAGATTTGAGATCGAACAAGAACCCCTTAACCCCTACCATCATGCTTAAAAGGTTTTACACAACCTGTAACTAAATACTATCGAATGGAATTCCTGACTTGTCCCGCTTGATGCCTTTTAAATAATTTCTCATTTTAACTGCAGGGTTCACCACACAAACTCCGGAATGGTGGACCATTTTTCAGGCAGTTCCGAATGTTTCGATCCATATCAGAACGTCGGCCAGTCAATAAATCGCCACGAGGGTCCCATGGGGAGCTGAACGGAGATCGAGATAATCACCATGCTTCCCAGATGGACGGCTTTCCTATAGAGGAAATGTTAACCAGGTTGAGATTACCGACGTGGTATTTTGGGTCTTTGTGGAATAGTTATAAGGTTTAAATATCCGTAAAATGGAAATTTTCGGTTTTTAAAATAGGCTTACGTGTATCGAAATATGTAATTTAAATTCCTTTTTCGTGTGTGTTTGTGTGACTGCGTTGTACTTCTAAATGCGGTTTTCGACATCATTTAAAGAATTAATGCAAACATATCTATACAAATAAATAAAATTGAAGTGTCTGTTTGTAATTTAAAAATAACAGCTTTTAACTGAAAGCATATGAAAGTATTATTACAAAAAATCTTTTTTTAATTTTTTGTCTGTCTGTCTATCTGTTTGTTCGGGCTAATCGCCGAAACGGCGACTACGGGACTAACCACTCGCAGATAGCTGATGTTAAAAGGACTAACTTAGGCTACTTTTATTTTAGAAAAATAATTAGGGTTCCGTGCAAAAAAAATTAAAACCCTTGAAATTGTCAACAAAATCTGATTCAAATAGGGAACTAATTTTTATAATAATTTCACGCAGACCAAGGTCGCGGGCAACTACTAGTAATAAAAAAATCAACCGTGCACAGCATCACAAGTAACTCAATATAAAACTCTAAAACCAAAACTTTTCGATATGTTGGACCACTCAAGAGAATTAAATCCATTGCCTTGCTTCCGAGAAAGACGTATATCAAAGATGTTACTAACGCAGCAATGGACTTCGACATTTATCCAGACTGTACAAGTGTAAAGGGTGACACCGCTTCGGTGATTTCGAAAACAGTCCTGGTTCCTATCTCTCTAGCAGCGTGGCCATCCTATTCAGAACAGTGTCCGGGTTTGTCCAACAATCCGCTTTGGCGGCGACTCTCAAAGGCTTAGTATTCTTACTTCATCCGCTTATTTTTAATCTTTTTCGCCTTTTAACGGTATCGCGGATGGAAGTTGGAAGTCGCACTTTGGAAGTGTTGGAAAATTTGAATTTTGAACTATGACCGTTTTTTTGAAACTTTTTTTTTTAAATTCGCGGATGATTTGTCTTTTTGCAGCTTTCATGATATTTCATGTTTTGGGAAAACTCCGGGGTAATTGGGTAACACACTTAGAATGGCATTTTGCTGATTCAATCACATTATTTACTTTTACGAACGGATGAATTTGCAAGTTTTACATGTGATCGGAATGCAATAGAAAGTGTATTACACAATTAGTTAGCTGGTTATTTGATTCAATTTTTTTAACTCGTAGGTAATCCCGTAAAACTGATTGTAATATGTAAAATCTGTAGGTAAGTAAAAACAATGAAAATGTTTTTCCTGTGTAATGAGCACATTTTTAATTAAAGCACAAACAAAAGAGAATACTCTCATTTAATTATAGCAACAATGCTAATTAATGCACAAAATAATCATGGTTCATAGGTTTCCGACTACATTGCCGTTGTACATACCTTTGTTCTATGTACTATTAAAAACAAAATTAATCTTTTCCATTTAATATTGTTACTAAAAAACAGTGAACCCAAATCCTTTGATAGGATTTATTTATTACGAAACGGTTATTTATTAAAAAGCGGTTTTGTTAACATGAAGGTATATTTCATTAAAATCTTGGTACTGACCCTAATAATAAAAAAAAAATCAACCCACTCACAGAGCAATAGTTACTCGGATATCAGAAACCGTCGTAACTATATTGGGGTCGACTTCCAGTCCAACCGGATGCAGCTGAATACCAGTATTTCACATGGAGCGACTGCCTATCTGACCTCCACAACCCAATTAATACTGGGTAATGCGATAGGCATTTATCACAAAACCGTAAAATAATAGGAAAAAAAAGGGTTTTTGTATTTTATTTTGATACGATACGCCTTGCTAAGACTTTTTGTCAGACTTTCGGGCCACTGACTACCTGTAACGACTGTCAAAGATCTACAAATGACAGCCGGGGCCAACGCAACGGCTTAATTATATCACAAACCGTAGAGTTTTAATCTAGCAAGCTTTGTATAATATTCTGATGTTATTTCAACACCCATATGTGGGGCAAAATTCAATTACCCCGTCCAATATAGAGTTAATTAAATACATGTACGTAAAGTAGGCATAATAAACTTGATATATTGTCATTTAATAAATTATTTTACCCCCAACCATGATTTGCATAAAGTAACATGCTATATATTTCACGAGGTCTGTATAATTATGTAGGTATGTGTCTGCAGTAATTAAGTTACGGTGTGTGGTTATCTATTCGTATATTTTCGTAACATTTAGGATTTTAGCTGTTTTTCTAGAATTTTACAACTCTAGAAATCTTCATTGCCAGGCCATCTATTCTAATCACTAGGAATAGTCTCAAATACCGAATACGTAATTTATTGGTCCATGTTAACCAGCAATTCATCAGCACCCCAAATGCGTCACACAATTCCAATCACAATCCGAAGAACTTTGAAAGAAATTCTTAATCCATTGCTCCAAAATCTTGAAATATCTTTTGTTCACAAAATTATTAAAACAAAATGAATGTTGTTGAATTGTCAAACCGCATTGTTATTCCAAGTGTGTGACGCAATAGCCCATCAGTTTTACCAACAAGAATTATCCTATAAGTTGGGAATACGTCATGTTTTGATCCACATACAATTGCGGATATCGGGTAGGTATACTCCTGCCATAAGCGTATCATAGTCACGAAAGATAACTCAGGACAGATTAACGCCTTAGCTACGTCCCTACCCACCCCCATTTATACCGCCGCCATTTTAATACTCCTAAGGAGGCCATTACCAAAAAACACAGCAATTTATCAACAAAGACATCTACAGAATGTCGCCGAATTCCCTTAAATCCAGGACCCATTATTATTCCGCTTTGCCCACCACAAGGGTAATTTGCCTAATCCCCGGGTGATTTTTCAAACTTTTGGAAAAAGTATGTTTTTGAATTTTGTCACCGCATATTTTTATGAATCCATCCATGGGTAACGTTGAACAAAACATTAAGAAAAATAAGTTATATTAAAATGAGCCTTTAATACTGTTCTACAATGCTTAGAGTATCTCCAATATACATATTTATTTATCTTAGACGAGTTTTAGTCAACAGCTTGTCCTTCGACAAAGGCCTCTTCTAAAGTTTTCCATTTCGGTCTGTCTCTCGCTGTTCTCATCCACTCTGGACCAGCCACTTTTTTGAGGTCATCTTCCCATCGTTTCGTTAGACGCCCTTTGCTTCTTTTTCCATTCCTGGGATTCCACTCTTTTATTATGCCATTTCTCATTCGTCTCTCTTAGCATATGTTCTGACCATCTCCACTTTCAAGATTTGCGTTCCTTTTTTGCGTCTTTAAAATTAGTTGTATTTAAAATATACATATATACAATGTAGAACATATATGGTAGTACAAATCGAAGCAGGTGCTACAAAGCAAAAAAAACTAACCTAAAATTGGATTACCTGCCAAAATTCGGAATGTTCTGTCAATTGAATTATAACAATGCTCATAGTTTATTAAAACTGTTGGATGTCTTGCAACTCGGTTAGTATTTTTCTAGATTAGATTTAACGTAGGTGAACATTATTTACTCTCGATACAGCACCATCAGAATACTTTGCATTATCACAGCAGCATCCCCGATCACTAATCCTGCCATTAGGACTGTCACTGACGACCGTAAATAAAGGAGCTTGTCCAATAAGCACACAGTTTGTCATCCTGTCCAAGGTGCGCCAAGCTTTGCACCAATTCGTAATCACTTCACTAATAGGGACTTCGGTAAAGACAAACATGTTGGTAGTGTGAAAGTACCAGTATGTTCGGTGTGTGTCTGTCTGTTTGTTTGCTTGTTTTGCTCATGAGTTACAAGTTTGAGGGCTGTGGTATAGGGGTTTGACAGTTTCAGACGTATGTGGGAGTGTTCCGTTTTATGTCTGTCTTGGAAATAGTAAATGAAAATAAAAATGATAGGGTTCTATCGATGTTTAGGAGATTGAAAGGGTTAGGTATTTTAAATATCAAACAACACACTATAGCTATACGATGATTAAATGCTTTTGATAACAAGACGATGAAGAATTTCCTCGAAAATCTAAATCAGTAAAAGCAAGAAAGTGTGGGCTTCGATTCCCAGTACAAAGTGTTATTGGGTTTTTTTCCAACAGGAATTTCTAAGTACCAGCCACGGAGTCTTTACATAGGACTTAAACATAACTAGCGAAATGTGGGTGTACGAATGGGACGATACGAACTCTATCTACCTAACCTAATCCTTCAGGCATTACAGGCATCATGTTATGTTATGATATCAAGAAGATAAAGAATTTCCGCGAAAATCCGAATCTAGTAAAAGCGAAAAGTGTTCTTGTTTAAAAATTCGCATGAAATACGGCGAAAAGTCACTTAAACGCGATGCTAATTGTACCCTTTGCCGTATCTCTGACAGTTTCGCAGAAATAATGAATGGCAATTTCTCTTTGCTCCCCCGCATGCGTGGCTTTGCTTTCTTTCTTTTTCGATTTATACGAGGAAATGTTAACACTGAGTGCACTTTATTTGTAGAGGACTTCATTTAGCTGCGTCGTCGCTTACAGTTCTTTTCTAATGGTGAACAGTTTTGTTTTATTCAAAGTTGTTTTACTTATGTACGTTGTATGACTGGCTTGGGAACAAATCTTATTCTGTGTTTTAGCTCATCTTATACATCATCTGCCTAGCCTTTTCCCAAATATATTGGGGTCGGCTTCCAGTCCAACCAGATGCAGCTGAATAGAGAGACTTTTTGGGCCACTGCCGTTGGTCCCGGGTGTCATTTGTAGATCTTTGATAGTCGTTAGGTAGTCAGTGGCCCAAAAAGTCTGACAACCAGTCTTACCAAGGGGTATCGTATTACCTAGTACTAACTGGGTTGTGGAGGTCAGATAGGCAGTCGCTCCATGTAAAATACTGGTATTCAGCTGCATCCGGTTAGATTGGAAGCCGACCCTAACATAGTTGGGAAAAGGCTAGGCAGATGTTTTCCCGCCTGCACTGATGCTGCGGCTGAAGTGTAATTATCTATTTTCCAAATCTAAGTGTTTTTCTTAAGTTTCTTTTTATGAAACTAGAAACTCCGGTCCATCATACCTCAATCTTGTGCCTCTATAAAAATCTCAATTATTCTCTACATGAATCCCCAATAACATTTTAGATGATATTGCCATAAACACGCCCATGAAGGGCTGCCCTTAATAGCCGTATAATGTTATAAATGTGTACTAATAAGGGGATTCCACTGACCCTCCCCTAATATAATAACTTAGTCGTATCTTACGACCCCCATGGGGAGCCATGAGGTATGTCTTCTGTTTATAAAAGGGAATTTAGCCGCAGATGGCATAGCAGAAAAATTAATTGGTAAAAATATTTTTGAGCTAGATAAAATTCTTAAAATGGTCAATGACGCAGTTAATATTATGAATTGTCACTTTATGAGCATTTTACGAATTGTAAAGTAATTCTTATTGTTATGATTCTGCTAAAGCGGCCATTTCAGGACCCTTGCTTTTTATAGGGAATGCCTGTTTAAGCTCGTTGCAGATGGCGTGACTATAGCTAGATCCATAGTTGGCAGGTTCGTCTCAGAACTAAGTTGTTGTAGTTTTTCTTGTTTATCTCTCTCTAATTTATTCTTATATATTTTAGTTATAAATATTTTCTAGTCTTTTTTCTGTTATTGAACCTACTGTATATTGATTAAGAAATTCATGGGGTAGGGACTACCCCATGAATTTCTTATGTTCGTCCACAAATCTCTGCAGAGACCCAACCCAAAACCGTCCTAAGATGTCAAAAAATATTCCCAATGCACTACAACGAACAAATATATTTGACCCAGTGACACAATTTCTATTGGCAAGCCAAAGAATCCCTTTATTGCTCATACGGAGCATATCCGACGCGGGAGTACGTGAACTCGTCTAAATAAAATTCCAAGGGATTTTTCACGCTCTACCGTCATTTTTATTAAAAAATTCAATTTGTGGAATTACGAATACATTTCGAGTGGTTTTAGAGGGAGGTAGAAAGATACGGTGGGGTTTCAGAAAGCTGGAAATAACGGAAAAAGTTTATTTTCTGAAAGAGTATGAAATCATTGTGTTATTGGTTGTTTTACCTCTTACGAAGCAAAACACCATTACACAAGAATTTGAAGAAAAACAAAGAAATATAGAGTTTTGTTCTTATCTGGAAAATATATTTAAAACAACAAAGTTCCACATCACCTGAAAGCTTGGGCCGTTAAAAAAATCATCTTCATAAAAGTCCGAAAGTAAATTCCGACGGGAATTGTATCCCGAAGTTTTGGGCGTCTCTTTTATTGTTTGGAAAGTTGCAAGTCGGAATGGAAATGCGAGGAAGTATAGTCGATTGAAAGTAGTTGTTATGGCGCCCAACGTGGGATAGCTGCTATGGCGCCCAACGTGGGGCTGGTTTTCTTTAAAAATCTTTTCCCTATTACTTAGTTGTTTGCCCTTCCATTAAAAGCCTGTCATCGTCTCTTCTTGTGAGTTGGTCTTTGTAACTACAAAATAAAACGCTTTTAATCTGTCCTACTTTCACTTCACAACAATTTATTCCTTACCTTGAACCAGATAGATCCTCAAATCCGCTAATTCCTCAAACAATACCTCATTTGCATTCGCACGAGCCTCTCCGTTTCGCATTCAATTACCTGCATCTGAAGAATGATTGTCATTGCGAAGACAAGATTCGTCGCGTTTCGCTATGCCGTCCTTTTCTGCTTCGTTTAACGTGATGGGCCGGGGATTATTCTCATTAGACGTAATTTGTTTCTCCTGGTGAGCTTCCCGCTTGACAGTTATGACGAGCATCTATTTTAGTAATGGCACTAAGATTGGTCGACTGAGTTGGAATTGGAAATGTCATGTGAAATGTCTAGGCGTGGCGGTGTAGATTGATGAGACATAATTTAGTGGAGAACCTATTAATTAATCGTTGTTATCACAATTATTTATATTTATTTGAACTAATGTTGTTTTCATCATTACTAACATTCAATTTTTTTGTTGTTTTGCCGTTTTAAGGTCATCTGTTTCTAATCTATCGTGTAATTTTAAATATTTATTGTTTTTTTTTGCAGATTTGATTTTGAATTACCGACTAACTAAAATCCTCTTGTAAGAGCAATAGCCCCGAATTCCTCAAGTTTATTTATTACGTTTTCCATTTCAATTAAACTAATTTCGTAATTCTGATTTGTTTCAGGTAACTCCTTCTCCTACTTCGATCAAACGGACCTTTTTTCAAAGGAGGAGTAATTAAAATCTTTAAATATCAGGACCATCTTAGAATTTTATTTAAGAATTATTTTACCAGTAGGTTTCATTTGAATAACTTAATTAAGTGTTATGTCTATTTTTAAAATAAATTGGTATTGGTTGAGGAAAATGTTGGCAGAAACGTGTACGAAATCGGGGTGTCTCGAATTATCCAGTTTAATAAAAGCCTACGAAGCTTATTTCGCAGTAGTACCTTTCATTGTTCCCTTGGACATCGTTATCGATGGAATTTTACCCCTAAACGTGAGGGCCTTTCAAATTCCTAATAGCCATTGTTACCTGTGTGCTTTGCAAAAGAAAATAGGACGTAAAGAATTTCCCGAATTGATTTTATTTCTTTTGCCAATCGAGCCGCCTCGTCATCGATACCATAAATCCCTTTTAACAGCCAACGTAATTTCTTCAAAGTACCTTCAAATATGTCATTAAAAAAATAAAATACACTGACTGCACATAAAGAGGGCTCCTCTCGAATCTTCCTCACGGCCTCCCTCCCATCTTACAATTACGTGATAAAATTGAAGGCTTTTTTTACTCAGTCAAATTCGTTTCAGTTAAGCTTCAAAATCTCTCGGGAGATGGTCGAGGCACGAGGCTGCCTTTAATAGGTATTAGGATATATCTTAAGGAATCAGTCCTTGCGCCTCATTCAAACTAATTCAATGTGCTTTGGATTTGTAATTCGAAATCCTGGTTTATAAAAGAAATCTTCTATATCTGAAGATTGTACGTGTTAGGTACTTCAGATGTTTTGAATTCTTTCAAGAAGATTTATGGTAAAGGAATAATGTACGAGTATTTCTGATTTGTATTTCAAGCGCGACTGCTGGGCATGAGGTCCTCGGTTCGATTCCCGGGTCGGGCAAAGTGTTATTGGGTTTTTCCATTAGGAATTTCTCTGTAGCAGCCACGGAGTCTGGATTTCGGCCCGGTTAATGGCATTAGGCTCGCCCCTTATTACGCGGGACTTAGAAAATAAGTGGCGAAATGTGGGTGAACTATTAGATACACCTCTGCTTAACCCTTCGGGGATTTTAGGCGTGACTGCCAAAGATCTACAACTGACAGCCGGGACCAACGGCTTAACGTGCTTTCCGAGGCACGGAGGAAACTATGTAATGAGTGGTCACCCATCCACGTACCAACCTAGGCAAGCGCGGCTTAACCTGAAGATCGATCCGGGCGCCTGTTATTATTTACCCAAGAGCTCCTGTTCATCAGACAGCTTATAAATAATGCAAATTCAATCCAGCCCTCGTGAATCTCTGACAATACATTTGACGTATTACCGACAAGTCATAGTGTTGCAATAATTTATGCAATGTGTCAAAATGGATGCCATTACGGACTAATGCCATCGCCGGAATACATAAGTTCTGGTTGATAGATAGCGCGGTTTAGCCCCAAATCTATAAGATTAATGTGCAGTAATTATGAGTAATCGGTTCATGGATTATGCCTCTCGATATCGTCAATCGTTTAATTGATGTTCTGTGGCTTTTATGATATAATTATGCGTGGTATTCTGATACTTGATGGGTAACTGGCGAAATGTGGGTGTACTATTAGGCACACCTCTGCCTATCACTTCGGGGATTACAGGCGTGATGTTATGTTACTATGAGAACTTTTTCGGCGCTTAACGTTTTTTTTTAAGTGAGTCGTAGACGGAACTAAGGTTTTTCAAAATAACAAAAAAAAACTCGGTTTTATAACAAATCGAATAAACCCAATTTCGATCGTAGCTTTCACCTTATTATTTCGAATTATATTCTACAACAAAAATAACAATTTTATACATATTAATAAAAAACGATCACGTATTCGAAAAAGAAGCATTTTTCTTCTTATATCTAATTTAATAAAGATCCAAGCTGAACCAGAACACGAAATACTGAAAAAAGCAAAAAAAAAATAACCACGCGATTGTTTCAAAGTTACGTTGTTCCCAGCTATACAGTGGGAGCTGGGAGCTGGGAGCGTACCGTTTCTGATTTACGACTAAAAGATTGCATCGTAAATCATTGTATACACCCTCCCTGACGGCCTCCGTCGGAAAAATTATAGAAGATGAAAAAATTAAACGCTTTCAAAACAGACATTTAAGAAAGAACACGTTATTAATTAATCCTCACAATGAAAATATATTTAAAGGAAAAGTTCCGCTCAAAAGGGCGTATCCATTCATTTGCCATTCCGTTTTAGAAAGTTGGATTTCTGTATATCGCTAATTACATTGGGAAGGACTTGCTGAAATTAAAAATTGAAATAAAGACTATTGAACAAATCTTAAGTTTCCTCCATGCCTCGGAAAGCACGTTAAGCCGTTGGTCCCGGGTGTCATATGTAGATCTTTGACAGTCGTTAGGTAGTCAGTGGCCCAAAAAGTCTGACAACCAGTCTTACCAAGGGGTATCGTATTGCCCAGTACTAACTGGGTTGTGGAGGTCAGATAGGCAGTCGCTCCATGTAAAATACTGGTATTCAGCTGCATCCGGTTAGACTGGAAGCCGACCCCAATATAGCTGGGAAAAGGCTAGGCAGATGATGAACAAATCTTCTTCTTTCTTGTCGATGGTATGAGGTGTTCAAATTTCTTGGGCCCCGTATATGGCCACGTTACTCGCAGAGTCTGTGGCGTCCTTTAGGTCCTATAAAGTCTAGGTGTTGGGAAACTTCGGACACTCCAGCAAGTGGAACATCGTCTGGTCTGGTCTGGAGCACCGCATTCACACTGTATGTCGGAAGGATCTTTAATTCCCCACTTTGCCAAATTGTGTTTACAACCGATTGAACAATTTAAAAGAAAATGAATAGTCTTTAAAGACAAAACGGTAGGTTACAGGTGTTCTAGTTTATGAACTACGGACTTTAGTTTTACATTACAGAGATTCTTGAGACTAGTTTTTCATTTATTATTAAAGTCCTGACAAGTTTAAGTATTCCAGCAAAGTATGGAATATAATCCATATCATGACTTAGGTGACTACTCATCCGCAATATATTTCATCCGCGGATGAAACATTAACCTTTGAAAATTGTAAGGCGACGAATCATATTACTCATCCATTAATAAGTAACAGTTCCTTCATGTACCAATATCTAAAACATTTATTATCTTCACAGCATTTCAGCGAATAATTTCAAATGTTTTTTTCTGAACTAAACTAGTTTGGCTCTTCCATATTTTAACCGCATCTGGACTCTTTCCAATTTCTGTGTATGAAAGTGCACAATTTATAATAGCAAGCATTGCACAAATACCTACTTTTCCGCCTTTCTAAATATTGCAGAAAAATACAGAATGTAAGAGAATTTTACATACATAAACATAAACTCACGCCTTTTTGCCATGAGGGTACATAGAACGCCACCTGCTACACTATCCAGAGAATTTTAATACGCAATGATTTTTTATAAACATTAAAATATAAATAAGACACTTTAACATAAATCTTTCCGGGGATTCATTTAACAGAAAAATTTTACCAATTCTTATCTGTGGCGTGCCTAAGGACCAACAATACGACAAGCCAATTAGGCAAGGAGACTGTTAGAAACCCCAACATCATGAAGAGTAGTAAGTTATGTATCTAGGCTTGTATGAAAGTACCATCAATAATTCTTATCAGATGAATGTTAATTTAGTTATCAATTGCATAAATACTAGAATAATCTACATCAAAGTCACGACAAACAAATATTACAGAACAAGAAATTCTTCAATTTTAATTTTCTCCGGTGAGGGTAGAATAAATTATTTTTCCGGTCGCTCGGCATCCTCCAGAGACGGGTTCCAAATAGAATTTTATCCTTTAACGACGCTCTTAATAATATTTTATTGCGTTGCCGTATCTTTTAATGTTATTTCATAATGTACCGCCCTTGGCAGTCAAATCTAATTAGCTTTTAAAGCGAAAATTTTTCGAACAATCGATGTCTCGACAATTCAATTGTCGAAGTAAAAATCGAATCAAATTCCGCGTAATTTTGTAAACGCGTCGCAATGCCGCGTCTTGACCTAATTTGGGTCGTGTTAGCCAGAGGCCGACCAGCCATTTCCCGGGCTATTGGGTCCAAATGCTACCCGAGCCTTGCTATATTCCGCAACGGCTTACGACATCTAATTCCGCTGACAAAAAGGGGAATTTTATGGCCGTTACTAAATCTGCATTCTGAAGCCCCTCATTTTCGAGATTCAGTGAAATATTTATAAAGTTATCAATACTGCTGTATTTTGATATGTTTTTAAAAGAGTTACGTGACCCAGAACCGTATTGCCAAAGGGCACGTGAAATCAAGCACACATCATGCGTCGGCGAGTACGGAGTTCAGTTGTTAAATGAACCATGATCCCTTGTTAGTGATCTTTCAAATAGTCCTGCGTATTTACACAGCTGGATAATATCTCCCATTTCAAATAATTTATAGAGGGACAGTTCTAAACGACTTTTTAAACTTTTAAGTTTTGTAATCTCACTGCGGGAGAGATTGAAATGACGAATGATAAGCTTTATCTAATGTCGTGGTACAAATAAAGAGGCCCACGCTGGGCGCCAGTTCGACCGGAACGGCTCGGAGCTTCGAAGCGTTTATTGTTATTGTGACTCCTTCTGTTAGTCTTTTCTTGCTCGGACGTCCCGACAGCCAGCTGAATAGAATTGTTTTCATGTACTTTTCTGCCGTCTTTCAAAGAATCAGCGAACCTCGAAGGAAAATTTTACAATATGAAGAGAACACGATACACGAAAAAGGTTTTAAGTCCAACATTAAAGAGTTGAAAATAATATTCTAAAATGTCTACCTTTCTAAGATGACACAAATCAGAACTAACAGACTGGGAACAAGGGTAACAATATAATCTGAAATTATTAATCGAAAACTCCTGGACACTGAATTAATTGCCAATATTCATTCGTAAATTAATTTAATACCTTCGGAACGGCTGTCGGAACCACGTGCCCTTTGTTTCGTAAATGGTATCGGTGTACCATTAAATTGAGCCTCGTAAATTATACATAAATCATTTCGTGTTTTCAACGTTTGTGACATGAGGACGGGGTCGAAGGGGGTACTTGTTAAGTATGTACTGAAATTGTATCTTAATGGTCTTAGATAGTATTTTGATGTTTAAGTTGGTATTATCATCATCATTATTTATTTCTACACATTTTTTTACATTTATATATTACATACATTTAAATATTTCTTAAAAAAAAACATTAAAATACAAGAAATAGTGGTCCGCCGGTGTCGGGAGCAGAGTCCAAGCTACCGGTGGTTAGGGCTCCAGAGACAGGAACCTCCTCACAATGCGAGCCGTATCAAGGATTACTGCCTTCTGAATCAGGCCCTTGATCCAACCGCCTAAGGAGAGCCTCGAAAGATCATCATCATCATCATCATTTCAGCCCGAAATCATCCACTGTTGGGTATAGGACACCCCATTCTTCTTCCATTGTATGTTGGTATACTCGTATGTGTTAATAAAGAGGTAAGAGGTCTGCCTACCGGCAGAAAAAACACGCTAACATACTACTCGTTTTGGCTTGTTCTACTGCTAACAGTGTTTAAACAGATAAAAGTATATAAACATTTAGCCTGACCTAGGAGCATACTTGGGTAATTGAAATCTCTGCGGCGTAAGTTGAAGGTGCGACGCAGGCGCAGCGCAGACGTGGAATTTATAAGAAAACGAAAGAACGCCGCTGCCGTGCCTCCGCCGAGCCGCTTGAGTGTAATTCACGACACGTGACACGTTGCCTACGTACATTTTGTATGAAAACGTTTTGAAGCGGCATCATGCCTGCGCCGCGCCTTCACCTTACGCCTTTGCCCATTCTCATCATAGTCACATGCAAATCCCTCTCAAACGAGGTAGTACACCAAAATAACATTTCAGCAAATATTGGACATCAAAATCCCATCAAACGGGCAGGAATAGTTCATTCGTTAACAGCCGACGCTGCGCAACGCCAACGCCTGAAGCAAATCATTATCCGATAGCAGCCGATCAACCGCGATTTACAGTTCAACAGAATATCAGCCGGAAAAATGCAAATCACCCTTTAACGTTTTGTTTTAAATGCAGATTTTAGGTGTACATGAATTTGGAATCAATTCTGACTGGCTTTTGACGATTGAAATTGGTATTTTTTTCGTAACAATGGTTTTGATTGGCATGAAATGGATCGAATATGAATTGTGTTAGAGGCTTTATTTATAGTTGCGTTATCAAATCAGGTTTTTTTGACTAAATGGTCCTATAGATACCGCACATTTCTAGGATGGGTCAGGGCAGATGAGCCAGAATCGTCACACAGTGGGTGCCTGAAGACGGTCTACGTCATCGAGGCAGGGCCAAGAAAGGCTGGCGTGACGATTTGGACTCGTTCCTGACCGATTGGCCAAGAAGGCAAAACACCGAGAGAGTTAGTAAGGGGGTGGCCTAGGAATGGGGGTGGCCTTTGCCCAGCAGTGGGACAGAATAGGATAACAAAAAATAAATTAAAATGGATATCATCATCTGTATACCGTAGGAGTGTACGTATCTCATCAACATTCTCCTGCCCATATTCCACTTTACATACAGAGTGTAAACAGACCCTTCACGAAGCCATCAACCAAGCATTATGTACATCAAACTAAGTCACCCTACGCAAAAATTATTGCTGGGAAACGACTTTTTTTTTGGGGTGGAAAATCACGTTTTACAGTAAAACTCAATGTAACGCACTCTAAACTTGGTGCTGATGGATGCTTTGAATAGTAAACGGGTTATGGAGGTAATTAAAGTAAAGTAAAAACCTCAAAAAGTAATATTAAAAAAAAAACTTGTGAAAAATCTGGAACTTTGACATCTAATATCTCCGGAACTAGAAGGTTCCCAGGTATGATCTAGAACAAAAAAATGATCGCATTGACGGGGACAACAAGTGCCATTCGGCTTCGTTAAAGGTCTTTTTACACCCTTTATTTGGAGTGGTTCTGTATTACTTGTCAGCTCAGTAAACACTCTTTCTTTCTAGCTAGCTATACCATCTTTCACACAGACCATCCATCGATTCTTTAGATGGAGTAACTATATCCTTGGATTGTGTCCTAAGCACTTTAGAGAAACCCAACCATATTGTTATCTGGCACACAGCATTCAACGGGGTATTCCTCAAAGCGCAACTATTTTTAAGCGCAATTAAATAAGTCCTCGAAGCGCAACCATTAGTTGCGCTCACAAATTCAAATTAAAAATATTATATGTTTATTCCTCAAAGCAAAAATGAAAAGTATCGTTAATTAATCCATCATACCCATCTCTATTTTTCATCATGGTTGCGCTTCGAGGAATAATTTAGTTGCGCTTAGTTGGTTGCGCTTAAAAATAGTTGCGCTTTGAGGAATACCCCCATTCAACTACCACACACGCTGTTTTTCTTTCAAAATTCATATAAAACTTAAACAGCACCCGCTATAAATCCCTCGACCCACACTCAACACATCAGTCAGGGCCGGTTATGCTGCCATAAACAAGTCGAAATAGTCTCTGATAACGTTAAAAATGTATTTTTGAGCCGTCACGAAGACGTTACGGGGCCTAATTGTCGTGAGGGGGCAATTACCAAGCCTAACTGCGGGCCCAAACGCTCGCCATTTTGTTCCAACGACCAACAGCGGGATTTTTTATATTCGTACACCGTTGCCTAATGAACAGCGCTTTGTTTTTCCGCTTTAAGCGGTTATTAGGTAACGATTTTATGGTTGTTGTTACTTGCGTACCGTGTGGTGTGAATGTCTGGATGTTCAGTTCAAACTGCATAACGTTGTGTTTTTATCTGTTTACGGTAATGATATAAAATTTTGCGACTTTCTATCTCAATATCTGGACTACATACACCGACACTCGGTATCATTTAATCGGGAAAAATATCGCCAGCACGCTCGGGAACTGCAGAAAAAGTCGCACCCATACAAAACATCGGAATTATTGGCTGGACCTTTATTTCTTCTTGACAAGCATTTAATTTACAAGTTCGGCCTATGCGTACTTTCCTACGACCCCAAATCACTCACCCTCACTCAAAGCTTTCACACGCATAACAAATTAACGAAAACTCTTTAATTAATTAAAAACATATATCTACACTTCTACAGGCGCCCAAACGCAGCCAGCTTTTAAGCCAATTAAAACGCTGGACTGTATAAAAATATTCGTACAAAGCTTTTACTGAATAAAAGTCTATTTTGAACAAGTCCAGCCGACCGTGAAGATATCGGAGGCACAACATAGGTAGATGTATGAGTAATGTGGATCCACTGTGGATCCCTCAGCCAATCGGAGAGCCCGACCTGCGGGACCCGGGCTAGGACATGCAAAATAAAACAGATGCCACGGCAAACATGTATTGATTGTTATTAAAGTTGAATGTAAGGAAATATTGGAAGATATTGGTCGTGAGATGAATGCGGAAGTATGTTGGTCTGGCTGTTTGTGAACTAATACAGTACTCTATGAATCTTTTGCTCTCGTTTTTAATCTTGTACATTTACAATGGAAATAAGGGGTTGGACTTACAGAATGCGCATTGAGCAGCATCTAATACTACCTTGAAAGGAAATCCATATAAGTATTTGTATAGGTTATGCTGCAATCAGGAATGCTTTGTCAATTAGGATTATTGCAGCTTTTCGCAGAACCACGTTTATTTATTTTCAGCAGTGATATGCCCAATTATTGGACAAAAGAACTTTTGTGGAGCAAGTTTATAATTAAATATTTGTAAAATATTTGTTTTGTAATGGGTCTAAAAGTATCCTTAAAGAAGCGGGAAGTTTTGTGGTAGTGTGTAGTGTTTCTAGACCTTACCTGGGAGCCTTCTAGTTACGGAGATATTGGAGGTCAAAGTTACAACTTTTTTTTTTAATACGTTTTTAATGCTATCGCTTTACTTTAAATGCCTCCCGGCCCCAGTGCACAGTGGTGTTTTGAATGCGAAACATTGAGTCCTACCGTAAAACGTGATTTTTCACACCAAAAAAAAGTCGTATCCCACCAATTGTTTTTAAGCCGGTTTCGTGAAGGGTCCGTTAACACCTTGTATATTGATTAAAAGAGAGTTCAACAAAAGAGGTTAAAAAAAAAAAAACAATCTACCCTTTACAAAATACTTCGACAAGAACTAGATTAAGTTACAAAAGCCATTTCACGACAACTTTATTCATAAAGTACTCATGAGTACATGAAACAAAAAGGTGTGAGCGCTAAAGTTAGGCGGCCCCTAAACTTATTTGAAGTGCCCGAAAGGGTGTAAGAAAGGCTTTCCCTCATTTGTTCCTCGTCATGATACTACCGAAGATGAAAGAGATACTTTATCATAAGGAGCCATCTTGTTATTTGCAATATTGAACGAAGCTGTACATTCAATTGAACAGTAACTTGATAGATAAAAGAAAATAAAGATATTAAATGTAGTGAATAAGCCTCGTCTGTCCAACGAGACATTCGTGGGTTCGATTCCCAGGTCGAGCAGTGTTATTGGGTTTTTCTATCAGGGATCCTCAGTAGCAGCCACAGAATCTGGATTTACGCCCGGTTTATGGCAATAGGCTTGCCTCCTATTACATGGGACTGGCGAAATGTGCGTGTACTATTAGGTACACCTCTGCCTAACCCTTCGGGGATTACAGGCGTGATGTTATGTTATGAATAAGCCTTTGGCTCATGCTGAAGTAAAACATCTTATATCTTCAGTGTGTTGTTCCTTTTCTGTATTAGTAGGGGCTTTGTCTTGCTCAGAAACAATAAAGGATGATGTATAGGTACTACGAGGAGCTCGTGGCTAAATAATTACAGCCGCTTGGATCAATGTTCAGGTTAGGTCGCGCTTGCCTAGGTTGGTCTGTGAATGGGTGACCCATTACATACCGAGTTTCCTCCGTGCCTCGGAAAGCACGTTAAGATTTTTGACAGTCAGTGGCCCGAAAGTGCGACAACCAACAGTCTTGCCAAGGGACATCGTATTACCCAGTAGCAACTGGGTTGTGGAGGTAAGATAGGCAGTCGCTCCATGTAAAATTCTGGTATTCAGCTGCATTCGGTTAGACTGGAAGCCGACCCCAACATAGTTGGGAAAAGGCTAGACAGATGATGATGTATACCAATATAGTACTGCTGTAATTCGATGGCTTTTAACCGAAACCTCAGGGCTTTAAGTTTCAACCAGCCTTACCCTATTACTCAGTTATGCATGATTCAGCAAACAATTAAAGAACAATGGCAACGCCTTACGCAATCTGGGGACCAGACTTAGAGCTCGCGTACATTCGTAAAAATACTCCCAAAAGATAGGTCTCGGTCAAATTAAGATAAAAATAATCACAGCATATTTTTTTTATAATATTGGATTTGGTTAGAATAACATAATTTATAAACACAGTTGTCGCGTGGGTAAAATCAGAACCAACGCCGCCATCTTATGTTTTCAATACATTTCACAAATGTTTAGCAACAGCGCTCTCCTGTCAACCTCAATGGAGCTTCAAAAGATCCATGTAACACTGTAGGATAGACAACTACGTCACCCTTAGGGCTTTAAGTTTCAACCAACCTAACCCTATTACTCAGTTATGCATGCTTAAGCAAACAATTAAATTTAATGCTATCCACAATTCAACGCAAACTTTACTAAGTAACCCAGTGGTCTGCCAACATTAGCCGAAGAAACTCGACCAAGGCAAAAAATACCTTAACTTGTAAGAAACAGATTTCAATTCATCTTAGGTTTTGTTTCAAAGGGTCCTGCCTCGACAAGTTGTCAATTGTTTGTTGTAAATAAATACGAAACACTAGTTGGTCGACATGGCGACCTAGTTCAATAGCACATTCCGATTCTGTTTACACACATGTGGGTCAGAACTAACGAGGTAACATATTATATAGATGGGAAGCAGAACTGGGTTTAGGCTGGGAACGATAAGCGGGGAGTTACTGAATGTGCGGCCATTTTGGACTAAAAAGGTTCAGGTGATTAGCATTAGCATTAGCCCTAATTAGGCTGTCTTCAGTTTAATCCTGTATTCCTTGATGATAGCCTCTTTAGGTGGAGCAATTTTCTTAGTTATTAAGGGATTCTTAAGTCTTGGTCCCAAGACTAATCTAATACATCTATACAAATATATAAAATTGAAGTGTCTGTTTGTAATTTCAAAATAACAGCTTTTTAATACTAAATGCATTTGAAAGTACATATATGTATAAACTTTTTTTTAAATTTTTGTCTGTCTGTCTGTTTGTTCCGGCTAATCTCCGAAACGTGGACCGATTTTGACGAGACTTTTATTGGCAGATAGCTACTTTTATTTTAGAAAAAGAATTACTTAGGGTTCCGTGCAAAAAAATTTAAACTAAATCCGACTGAAATAGGAAAGTAATATTTTTGTAATAATTTCATGCGGACGAAGGTCCTGGGCAACAGCTTGTCTTCTATAACCCTAACAGGATGCCCAGCGTTCAACTAATCTATAATCACGTATATACGTTTAGGGACATCAAAAGAGCACACATGTTAGGCCCTTGCACTACGCCAACTAAAAATAGTTTAACCCGTGTCGGGTCAACTAATTCGATAGCCGATAGTTACCTGTTCATTTAAAGGAGGCTAAGATTATCACGGATGAAGGAACTTTGAGCAGGTCATCGATCAGATTTCTTATCATTTACAGCAGTAAGCACAATTACAGGATTTCCCATCATCTTCCTGCCCTAGTCTCATGTTACTTGGGGTCGGCGCAACACGTTTTTTTCTTTCATTCTCCTCTGTCAACCGTCAATAACAGGATTCTGACCGTCAAATAAATCGTGGAAACAAAAATTTTTTTCCCAATCCCGGTTAGATTGGGAAAGACTTTCAGGGGTGAATTTTCAAAAATCCTTCCTTGGTTCTCATCTTCGTCTAATAAATAAGGAAGTCCAGTGTTGTATTTCCGCTTCTAAACGGCTACGCAGTTTCGGTTGACAGCTGTATCTCAGTGATACAATGAATTTAAGTTTTTCAAGAAGATGGCGTATGATACTCTGTCACGTTAATCTTGCTGATTTTTCTGTCATTTGCATATTACTTCACAAATCACAAGTTGACGACTGTTTGCAGTAGTTCCTTAACTTTGCACTTTTTCCACGATTTGTCATCATTTATCTCTGCCATCCATTATTCTTTTCCAACTTTCCATTTCTTGAGTTATTTATAGGTTTTTTCTAATTAGTCTGTCTCATTCTACAGTGTACTGTATAAAGTGTTAGAATATTAAGTTTAGCTCATTAATTATGGGCGGCATCTTGAGTGGTGTCAATGTCAGTAGCTTTAGCTTCTACTTCAAGTTTTACTTGTTTATCTTCTTCATTAATAATTTAGTCATTATACAGTCGTTGTTGAATAAAAGCTACTTCCCTGGAACCTATTTAGGTCGTTTTATTGTTTTCTAAATCAGTAGCTGGGTCAATATTAGCTTTTGTTATAGAACTCTTTGTTCTTGAGCTCAAGTTAGTGAGAGTTAATAGTACTTATTTGACAGAGCATAATGCAAACTGGATAACACATATGAATCAATTCCCCATCAGTCCTTTTGATAAAATCTCTGAAGGCCTAGCAATCAGTATTGTCAAACTAATGGCGGTCTTGCTACACCTCCTATAACTTAAACCAAACCATAGTTACATGCACGTAACAGCGGCTGACCCAATATAACTACCAACCTTCCCTGACCTTCCCGTCCCCCTCACTTCCATCCCCAAATGAACCACAGAAAGGAAACGTTGCCCACTGTGGTAGCTCAAGTCTGCCTGGTCTAACACGATGCCACCTCACTGGAACCAATCGAATGACGCTCGAAACGTTTTCATTTGATATCGTAGGGATTTAAATTGGACTGCAGAACATTCTGATAGGACAGATAACCATTTTGTGCTTCGATAAAAAACTAACGGGGCAGTAAAAAGTCGAAAAACTCTCTTTCAGTCTTTTTGAATGTGAAAAGGAAAAAATTTGCTGTACCTGGAACATTTTTTTCTGCGCAAAGGTTGATCTTCCCACATATTTTTCTGAATAAAATTACATTCGTTTTATATTATACCTAATTGTCCTGTCATATAGGAGCTCGTGGCTAAATTATAACAGCCGTTCGGGTCGATCTGTACAGGTTAAGCCGCGCTTGCCTAGGTTGGTCTGTGGATGGGTAACCACCCATTACATACTGAGTTTCCTCCGTGCCTCGGAAAGCACGTTAAGCCGTTGGTCCCGGGTGTCATTTGTAGATCTTTAACAGTCGTTAGGTAGTCAGGGGCCCAAAAAGTCTCGTATTACCCAGTACTAACTTGGTTGTGGAGGTCAGATAGGCAGTCGCTTCATGTAAAATCCTGTCATATAAAATCAATAAACAAGTCAGAAAACTACTATCTAATCAGTAAACTTCTGAGAAGAAATTTTAATCAAAAAAGCTTGAACTTATCAAGATTCGCCTTTATTTCGAGACTTATCTTAATAAATCTATCATGGACGCTTACGCTTCAAATAAATAACTCTAACGCTTAAAACTTACTTGTATGAATAATAGACTGAAGTCAAACAAATCCTCAATAAAGTGGTGCAAAACTTTCACATTTGACATATTGGAGTTTAGAAGAAATGGAGACAAAGAAAAGTTCCCGCTAAGTTTCTTGACAGCCCTATAAACTGGTGTGAACTAGTTTATTCCGGACTATCGATTCTTTAGTGACATGTTTGAAGTGGTTTGTAACCTAGCAGTTTGTTTCTTGCAGAAAATTGTAACTTTACGACGGGCGATTTTGGATTTTTTCACGTTATAAAAAAGGATTTTTTCACATTTTCGTTTCTTCAAATACTCTTTTAAGCTTTTTGTATTCTTTTGACTGTATAACCTGAGCTGATTGATACTTTTACTGTTTTTTGGCCCAAAATACGTCTGTTAACGTTTAATCCCCGCTCAAAAATGGTCTATTTAAAGCGAAAAACTCTTCTCGTGTAACTAACCCATAACTTTCTGGACAAAAATAACAGACTGCTCACGTTTAATAGAGAGTTCTGTTAGTTCCCTGACACCCCTGTACAAACTGGTGTGAACTAGTTATTTGCAGACGATCGATGCTTAACTCACATGTTAGTAGAGCACTTTATTTCTAGCTAGGTCATAATTAAAACTGTATAATGTGATGTGCTCTTTGTAAAAGTTCCACTGACATATTTTTAAAGTATTTTTGGACTATTGTCCGGTGATGCTAAAACTGTCCTTAAGAAACCCAGAAAATTCATAGGGTATTTTGTGTAGTTTATTTACAGATAATAAAATAATATTTACAGAATATAATTTACAAAATATAAACATGGGTAAATAATAACAGCCACGCGGTTCGATCTTTAGGTTAAGCCTTGCTTGGCTAGGTTGCTCTGTGGATGGGTGACCACCCATTACATACAGAGTTTCCTCCGTGCCTCGGAAAGCACGTTAAGCCGTTGGTCCCGGCTGCCATTTGTAGATCTTTGACAGTCGTTACAGATCTTACCAAGGGGTATCGTATTACCCAGTTCTAACTGGGTTGTGGAGGTCAGATAGGCAGTCGCTCCATGTAGAATACTGGTATTCAGCTGCACCCAGGTAGACTGGAAGGTGATCCCAACATAGTTGGGAAAAGGCTAGGCAGATGATGAGAATATAATTGTGTAATATTCTGCTAAGGTTATCAAGTTCAAAAGTTCAAGCCTCTTGATCAATCTATAGCCAATGATAACAGCATACTCTTATTCATCACTATGTCCCTGATATGTAGACCGAATTAATACATATACCTACACCTGAACAAGTTACAACTGCCAGCCCCAGGCACACCTTTGCGTGCACGACCAACTTTACGGTCATATAAACAAGGCCAATCTACGGTCCTAGAAACAGGAACTTAGCCGATTAGCCCTAACATCCACAGATCAGGGGCCTTGACGTCAACCAGCCCATTACCCCCTTAATATTCCCTTATCGCAACGGTTACCCACAAAGACATTCAAATATAACTAGCTATAGACGGGACAAGACCAAGAAACTGACAATTCCAAAACCTGTTACAAATTAGTTACAAGTCGATCAGTCCAGTGCGATACGTCGCCTTGACAGGTCGCATTCATATGACACAAAGACATTAAATATTTCCGAGCTATAGACGGGTCATGACGAAGAAAATCGTAATCCAAAACTTGTTACTACTTAGTAACAATTCGTTCTGTCTAGTGTCATCTGTGTCATACGTCCGCTTGTCAGGTAGCAATCGTGTGTCAAAATCGAAAATATTCAGGATGAAAATTATTGTATGACAATATTCCCAATGTCCTCTCTATATGTGTTTTAAATCTCTTTGGTTACCCATTAAACTTGGTACATTCTGAACAGTTGACTTTTGTGCCCACTTCCAAATTCAGCGCATATTTAAAGGCCACTCCCAAAGTGGTGTTGTTTAACTTTTTAAGCCGGTTTTAGGGCCTCATTGGCACATCGAAGCGTGTTTAATGAATGTGGAGGGGTGACAGTTTTACACTTCAGTGGCTCGTGTAAGTAGTTGTGATGGGTTTAGGTACATTTACACAATGGGCTCTGATGGCCTTTCAGGGTTAATTCGAATGTATAAGTAATACTAATAGCACTAGTAAATAGTGAAGGGAGGCGTTTTGGGGGACTGTCTCACGTAATTTTGAAGTTTAAAAAGTTCTAATTCCTGGCTTAATTTGAATAATTATAGGCTAATTTTTCAAATCGTGCCAGAACCAGACTGTACCTATATTATGTTAAACTTAAATCTTTAAATGATAACTAGTTATCCAGTCTTTTCTAATTGAGACAAAATGAATAATATCCATCTGTATTTGCGAAAATCGCCGAAAGTCTGAAGAGGCGAGTGTTCTTGGAACTGCTCATTAGCGATACGGAACAAGCGTAGTGATGGAATTTATGAAATTACAAGCTCTTTAACCGATGCGATTTCTCAATGGGAAATATTTTGTTAGCTTTTCTAGTGTCCCACTGCGTGGCAAAGGCCTCTCCTTTATCCTTCCAAACCTCTCTATCTTGTGCGATCTCGTCACTGTTCCGATTGGTCACCAAAAGTATTTCATACAAGATGTCCCGATTCGTCATTAAGTTTACAAAAATCCTTCCTTGGTTCTCAGTTTCTCTACGAACTCTTGAATAATTATTATAAAGGGTGTAAATAGACCCTTAACGAAGCCGAAAGGCACTTGTTCTCCCCGCCATTGCGATATTTTTTTTGTTCTAGACCATACCTGGGAACCTTTTAGTTACGGAGTTATTGGGGGTCAAAGTTTCAACTTTTTCACAAGTTTTTTTTTTAATATATTTTTTTAATGTTCTGTGAACTTTACTTTAAATACCTCCATGACTTGTTTACTATTCAATGCATCCATAAGCACAATGTTTTGAATGCGTTTCATTGAGTTTTACCGTAAAAGGTTATTTTTCACCCCAAAAAAAAAGTCGTTTCCCAACAATAATTTTTGTGTAGGGTTGCTTAGTTTGATGTACAGAATGCTTGGTTAATGGCTCCGTGAAGGGTCTGTTTACACCCTGTATTCTTCTAGACCCAGTGACTTGTGCGGTGCGTTATCAGTGAGTGGATTTAAGATTTTTACTATGTCAGAAGATGCTTGTTAACATAAATTAAGAATGTCCCCTTTTGAATCTCAAGGTCACTTGGTATCACGTAAGAGCCAAGTTTTGTGCTGGAGAGATTATCTGGTACCTTATGTATGTAATGTGAACTTTACGGAGTTTGTGAACACGTGCGTGTAATTACTTTGCTTTACTTTACTTTACTTTCTTCATATTTCCTTGTACGCGTGTTGTGTCTGCTTGCGTAATATTTCGGGACTTGCCTGAAAATTATTTCAATTGTTGATGAAATATTCTGAACAATCTATATGATTTACAGTAAACTGCAAAGGATTTAATATTCTCATACATATTTACAAACTTAAAATAATAATAAAAATATGTACATATAAAAGCAGGAAAGAATTAAAGGGCGTCAAAGAAATCGTCCGCATCGCTGTCAACGGGAGTCATACCCAGAAGGCTGGCAGTATTGCCACGTTGGATGGCAATGGCAATCTATGGTATGGATTTAAACTGGAAGACAAAACAGAAAAAAAAACAAATTCTAACCATACGAGTCGATAAAGTGTAATATCTTTCATTTCATAATAAGGCAGGTTTTAAGTTAGTAATTACGTGCTTTACACCCTATTCATTGTTTATTGTTTCATTTTTACATCTCAAACAAACTGATTTCCTTCGTTCGCAAACAGCAATCATAAGAAGAATCGTCATAGGTAACTCAGTAGCTGCAGCCAGGGTCTGCATTTGTGCCCGGTTGATGGCAATAGGCTCGCCTCTTATTACTTGGAACCTATGTTGGTACACCTCTGTCTAACCCGGGATTGGAAACGTGATGATGATCGTTATAATTCCCATTACAAACTGGGTAGGCAAAGAGACTAGCCAATTTGAGACGGGCATAGCCTAGGAGCGAGCGTTAGCAATTATTAGCACTGCGGCCCTATTGGCAACATGTATAGCTTGAATGCTTACCTACTGTGTTAATTGATTTAACGTGATTGCGTTTGGACACGTTTGTAAATATTTCTTAGAATCGCAGATGGTAGGAATCGAGATGATTTTTTCATCATCACATCATGTCTATGTGGAATACATAGACATGATGTTATGATTGGAGGAAGGGTTACGAAAATTGATTGTGTTGAGACCTCGGATCAGTAGAAAAGCTGGTCTGTGATTGAGACCATCATCATCATTCTCCTGCCCTTATCCGAATTAGTTTGTGGCCGGCGCAGCATGTCTTCCTCTTCCATACTTCTCTATTACTCGTCATCTCATCAGACACCTGTTTTCTTGCCATATCATCCTTTACACAGTCCATCCGAAGATTATAATGCGCGAATTCTGAAACATAACATAACGCCTTTAATCCCTGAAAGGTTAAGCAGAGCTGTAACTATAGTAGGTCTGTACACCCACATATCGCTAGTTATGTTCAAGTCTCGTGTAATCGGGGGTGAGCATGTCGCTGGCATTAACTTATACCTAACATAAATGTACGATTATTTTTATAACTTAGTCAAATGTGAGGTTAGAAGCTTATGGCTCCCTTTTTATGCTGCCAATCATTTTTTTTGGCAACCCCCTACTGGTTCAGACTCATAAGATCCCAAAAACACTTGCTAACACAAATGTAGAATCTCATGACCGTCCAAAACCCAGGTACATCCTTACGTATCGTATTATTGCGTCGCTCCCGGAACGACTGCATGCATAACGCGAACTTGCCAGTCATTAGGGCCGTAATGTCGGATCCCGGGATTTCCGACTGTACCCTACAACCCCACCGGACCAGGTACGGAGGGGTCACGGGGGTGTCTTTGTAAAATGTCCCCTTTATTCATGTGATTAATCTATAAAGCTGAGTTTTGGATTGTGAGCGAAGTTTTTGGTAAGGGTTGTTTTTTTTGCGGGGTTTTAAGGGTTATGGGGTTTTGACCTTTGTGTATGACCAGCTTTGTTACGAAGGGGTTATAGAAACTCCATTTCAACTTGGACGTGCGGCAAGAAATGGTTAAAGGACTAGGCAAAATATAATTTTGGTGGCAGCTGCGACTTATTGTAATTATTTTCGTTTTGTTTATAATCTCTACCTAATTTAGAGTTAAAGCTAAATTAATAATTTAGTTAGTAATACTGCTCACTTATTACTAGGTGAATAGATTTTAAATAATTTGGCATGTGGGGGCGTTTCAATGGAATTAATTACAAAAGATTTTCCGTATGTAGCTTATTTAACTAAATATATTTTTTTACTATTGTATCATCATCACTAATAGAATGTCATTCTTGACACTCTGATAGTACTCCCGAGTGCACTGAGGGTCGACAACTTTTCAACCTTATTACTAAGGGTATCGGAGTGAAAAGTGGCAGACCGTCAGTGAACTCAGTACAAGAACTGGTGGCCTACCATGAACCTGACATGAAAGAGATGGCGCTAGACGACCTGCATAGCTCTGTCTCTTTTCCACAATGGAATTACTCCTGCTTTAAGACGTCATAGTAACCCCCTGAACTCAACAAGTCCAGTCGTATACTAATATTATAAAAAGGTAAAATTGGTTTGTAAGTTTGTATGTAGGAGGTAATCTTCGGAACTACTGATCCGATTCCAAAAATTCTTTCACTAACGGGAAGCTACATTAACCTCGATCGCTATAGGCTACATTTAAAACCTGTGGGTTAATTACCATACATAACATGAGCGAAGCCGCGATCAAAAGCACCATCACCATCAACCAACCGATGGAAGGAAGCTCCCCAATAACCCACCACCGTATACCAAGTGCCATCCAAAAGTTAATTCGAAGCATGTCTAAACGTTTCCTACCAGTCTTGGAGTTCAGCCAGAGATAACGCTTACTTACTACGCTCAAGTACACCTTTTAAACTCATTTACATTCATATTCGTTATCGTCATTTGCGATCAGGCTGGGGACGGAGATGGAGATATACAAATGACTGTGTGTTAGAAAGGGAGATTGGTTATCTGAAGGAAGTACAGGCTGTTATCGTTTTTATGTACCGTGTAATGTTGCAGTGTTATTCCTGGTGTGATAGTGGAATTTGCTGGGATTTTTTAGGTATATGGAGTGTGTGATGTCCCGAATGTGTTTTTGCAATCGAAGGGGAAATATCGAAATTTGGTTTGCTGTAAGAAAACCCAATTCTTGGTTAAGCTCGCCATTGTACATAAGCTATATTATTGCAATTTGTATATAGTTTTTTGTTGTTTTCTGTTCAATAAAGAATAAGAATAAGGGGAACCTTTATCAGTTACTAGCTGTTGCCCGCGACTTCGTTCGCGTGTTAATTTTGATGAGTATGAGTGAGAAAAAAACCGGGCATTGGTCCATACTCCATGGCTGCTACTGAGAAATTCTCGATGGAGAAAAACCCAAGAACGCTTGGCCCGATCTGGGAATCAAATCCAGGACCTCTTGTTGTTCAGCAGTCGCACCACTAGACCAACGAGGCAACGAGGCATTTTTTTACTGTCCTTTTTCACAAACAGAAATCATAAGAAGAATCGTTGATAATTCAGTAGTAGCCAGGGCCTGCCCGGTTGATGGCAATAGGCTCGCCTCTTATAAATTGGGACCTAAACATAACTGGCGAACTGTTGGTACACCTCTGTCTAACCCGGGATTGGAAACGTGATGATGATCGTTATAATTCCCATTACATACTGGGTAGGCAAAGAGACTAGCCAATTTGAGACGGGCATAGTCTAGGAGCGAGCGTTAGCAATTATTAGCACTATTGGCAGCATGTATAGCTTGAATGCTTACCTACTGTGTTAATTGATTTAACCCGATTGCGTTTGGACACGTTTGTAAATATTTCGAGAATTGAGATGATTTTTTCATCATAACATCATGTATGTGTATGCCCGAAGATTTACGAAAATTGATTGTGTTGAGACCTCGGATCAGTAGAAAAGCTGGTCTGTGATTGAGACCATCATCATCATTCTCCTGCCCTTATCCGATTAGTTTGTGGTCGGCGCAGCATGTCTTCCTCTTCCATACTTCTCTATTACTCGTCATTTCATCAGACACCTCTTTTCTTGCCATATTATCCTTTACACAGTCGATCCTAAGATTATAATGCGCGAATTCTGAAACATAACATAACGCCTGTAATCCCTGAAAGGTTAAGCAGAGCTGTAACTATAGTAGGTCTGTACACCCACATATCGCTAATTATGTTCAAGTCTCGTGTAATCGGGGGTGAGCATGTCGCTGGCATTTACTTATACCTAACATAAATGTACGATTATTTTTATAACTTAGTCAAATGTGAGGTTAGCCTATGGCTTCCTTTTCATGCTGCCAATCATTTTTTTTTTGGTAACCCTGGACTGGTTCAAACTCATAAGATCCCAATAACACAAATTCAGAACCCCATGACTGTCCAAAACCCAGGTAAACCCCTACGTATCGTATTATTGCGTCGATCCCGGAACGACTGCATGCATAACGCGAACTTGCCAGTCATTAGGGCCGTAATGTCGGATCCCGGGATTTCCGACTGTACCCTACAACCCCACCGGACCAGGTACGGACTCTACGGAGGGGTCACGGGGGTGTCTTTGTAAAATGTCCCCTTTATTCATGTGATTAATCTATAAAGCTGAGTTTTGGATTGTGAGCGAAGTTTTTGGTAAGGGTTGTTTTTTTGTGGGGTTTTAAGGGTTATGGGGTTTTGACCTTTGTGTATGACCAGCTTTGTTACGAAGGGGTTATAGAAACTCCATTTCAACTTGGACGTGTGGCAAGAAATGGTTAAAGGATTAGGTATAATATAATTTTGGTGGCAGCTGCGACTTATTGTAATTATTTTCGTATTGTTTATAATCCCTGCCTAATTTAGAGTTAAAGCTAAATTAATAATTTAGTTAGTAATACTGCTCACTTATTACTAGGTGAATAGACTTTAAATAATTTGGCATGTGGGGGCGTTTCAATGGAATTAATTACAAAAGATTTTCCGTAGCTTATTTTAACAATTTTTTTTTTTTTACTATTGTATCATCATCACTAATAGAATGTCATTCTTGACACTCTGATAGTACTCCCGAGTGCACTGAGGATCAACAACTTTTCAAGCTTATTACTAAGGGTATCGGAGTGAAAAGTGGCAGACCGTCAGTGAACTCAGTACAAGAACTGGTGGCCTACCATGAACCTGACATGAAAGAGATGGTGCTAGACGACCTGTATAGCTCTGTCTCTTTTCCACACTGGAATTACTCCTGCTTTAAGTCGTCATACCCTCCTGAACTCAACAAGTCTAGTCGAGGCAGGACTCATCTATACTTCTATACTAATATTAAAAAGAAAAAAGAAATTGTTTGTAAGTTTGTATGTAGGAGGTAATCTTCGGAACTACTGATCCGATTCCGAAAATTCTTCCAACAATTCACTAACGAGAAGCTACATTATCCCCGAGTGCTATAAGCTACATTTAAAACTTGTGGGCTTATTACCGTACATAAAATGAGCAAAGCCGCGAACAAAAACACCAGCACCATCAACCAACCGATGGAAGGAAGCTCCCAAATCACCCACCACCGCACACCAAGTGCCATCCAAAAGTTAATTCGAAGCATGTCTAAACGTTTCCTACCACTCTTGGAGTTCAGCCAGAGATAACGCTAACTTACTACGCTCAAGTACACCTTTTAAACTCATTTACATTCATATTCGTTATCGTCATTTGCGATCAGGCTGGGGGACAGAGATGGAGATATACAAATGACTGTGTGTTAGAAAGGGAGATTGGTTATCTGAAGGAAGTACAGGCTGTTATCATTTTTATGTACCGTGTAATGTTGCAGTGTTATTCCTGGTGTGATACCAGTTCTGGGTTTTTTTCGGTGTAAGGAGTGTGTGAAGTCCCGAATGTATTTTTACAATCGAAGGGGATCCTTTATCGGTTACTAGCTGTTGCCCGCGACTTCGTTCGCGTGGTAATTTTGATGAGTATGAGTGAGAAGAAAAAAAGATAGCCTATGTGTTAATTGTTAATTATTAATCTGTTGGGCCCGGTTGTCATTTGTAGATTTTTGTCAGTCGTTGCAGGTCAGTGGCCCAAAAAGGTATGATTATGTCCTTCCCCAGGATATAATCTATCTGCTCGCCAAATTTCATTACGATCCGATCAGCTGTTTAGTCGTGAAAAGGTAGCAAACAAATAAACAGAGTTACTTTCGCATTTATAATATTAGTATGGATATGATATCTTATTCAAGGAACTCCAAAGTCATGACTATCCGGTACAGCCAAGCTTGATTGCTGGAGAATAATCTGAAAGGTTATGATGCAAAAGGCGTATCTTTGTTGCCATTATCGGCTGTCATTTACAGGTTCTTTACTGTTAAACTTTATTATAACATAACATCACGCCTGTAATCCCCGAAGGGATAGGCAGAGGTGTACCTAATAGTACACCAACAATTCGCCAGTTATGTTTAAGTCACAATTAATAGGGGGCGAGCCTATTGCGCGTGGCTGCTACTGAGAAATGCCTGATGGAAAAACCCAATAACAATTTACCCGACCCCGGAATCGAAACCAGGAGTCGCCACTCGACCAACGAGGTAGTCACACACACAGATTTGTGTAAAATACATTAAAGAAACCTTGATGTCTTCTAAAGACGTATAATCCTTGCGCAGCAAGGGCGGGTCGCTGATTGATAATAAAGTTCAATGTTTCCCGCAAATAAATAACTCAATATTTCGAGGCAAAAGCTCAATTTTTGTAGAAAATTGGATATGGGTAATATCCAATTTCTCCACTAAAAACGCATACAATCAACATCCATTTACCACCACTAAACCAAAAAGGCAGTATTTATTTTTTATCATTTAATTACATTTGTATAACTTAGTTCATAATAACAGGGTAATCTCAATTTTCATAGTTTATTCAATACTGTGAAATCAAATAATTTCCACAAAATAATTCTCCTACCTACACACAAATCAACCACTTTTAGGCAATTAGAGCAAATTACAGCATTTACCGAACCCTTGTTACAATAACTTTACCGTTTACAAAATCTGTTGTAATACCTTGAACCACGTATGAAGATAATATCACGTTATTGTTTAATATTTAATTTTATGGTACGCACGACAGCCAATCAAGCTATACAAACCAGTTTATGCGGATCTCTCATTGTATAGAAAATCTATACAAAGCGAGGCCAAGTTATACTGGAAATGTACAGCTTCATGTGCCGCTGTGTGTACCTACAACTGAAAATACAAGCACAGTCAAGTTTGACACCGTCTTTATTTCGTACCTAGATTAACAAGAGGTCCCAGGTCCAATTCCCAGGTAGGGAAAATATTTATTGGGTTTTTCAAACTTGAATTTCTCATAAGCAACTTGGAGTCTAGATTCGTGTCCGGTTGAAGGCAATATACTCGCCCCCTGTTACTTGAGAACTGTGTAGCTGTAGGTAGCAGAAAGAAGAAAGCAAGCAAGAATATTTTAAATTTAATCAAAATGTATTGCATGACAGATCTGATGTATTGTAATTTGTATCTTAATTTTATTGTTGTTTGATCTCAATTTTATTTTATTAATTAATTTCTAGTATTGTATTGTTTTTGCCGAACTTGTTACATAAACTTTGTATGCCTCAATGGCGGGACATAGCTGACACCTGTATTTAACACAACATCTTATGAACCTATGATCCACAATAAATTATTTGAATTTGAATTTGAATTTGAAGCGAGAAAAGCAGAAGTGTTAAGCCTTCTGCTTCTTCCTCGAAGGGTAACCAACGGGACCCTATTACTAAGCCTCCGCTGTCCATCCGTCCGTCTGTCTGTCAGCGGGCTGTATCTCATGATCCGTAATAGGTGGACAGTTGAAATTTTCACAGAATGTGTATTTCTGTTGCCGCTATTACAAAAAATAATTTAAAAAAATAAAAATTAAAGGGGGCTCCCCTACTACGATGGTACGGAACCCTTCATGCGCGAGTTCAACTCGCACTTGGCCGGTGTTTTTTTATTTTGTGGCACTAATGTGTTCGTAGTTAAAAATGTAACTTCTACGTGCAGTTGACAGTACATACATAAATGTAACATATCATGTAATCCTTACATTTTGATGTTACAAAGGTAACGTATGTAATCCTTACTTCAAAATGGTTTGCGCGCGGTGGATTTACAACATGACTTAGTTTTTAATTAGCTTTCGGCGTTCGCTTACGAAACATTACAGGATTTTATATTCCAGTCATATTTACATACATTTAGGTACTTCCCTAATATAAAGTTCTTTCCCCTTCGGCCGTCAAGGACACCGGGGTTTCGTAACAGGTTTCCATGATTTTACCTCTTTTGTCTTTGTATAACTTAACATCACGCCCATAATCACGGAAGGGTTAGGCAGAGGTAGTATACCCACATTTCGCCAGTTATGTTTAAGTCCCATACTCCCATGTAATAGGGGGCGTGCCTATTGCCATCAACCGGGCACAAATCCAGACTCCATGACTGCTAATGAGAAATTCCTGATGTACAAAGTACAAACCCAATAACGCTTCACCCACACCTGGGAATCGAACCCAGGACCTCAAGCTCAGGAGTCGCGCTTGTGACCACTAGACCAACGGGAATTTCTCGAAGTGTTATTTAGAAAACAAACCAGGTATTAAAATCTGTATAATATTTTATTATAAATCACACTACAATTTCCGTTACCAAAGAAACCAATATCCTAAACTAAATCTAAAATATCATAAACAAAAATTTCCAAACCCTTCACTATGACTTATGAAGCCTGCAAACCAACGGGCACATTAGCGTACCAGGGTATCAGGGTAATAAACCTTGGCAAAATACGGCAGGTCAGGACGCCCACATTACACGGGGATAGGGTTGCCAAAGGGCGGTTATAAAGGGGTGTATTTGTAAACCAATCCTTGGGAATCCTTGTTTATTCAAGCTACCAGAAATGCTCCATTTTTCGTACAGTATAGACACCTGATACCCAGCCACTGGAACATGACATTATACAGGATGTAACCCGACATTGACGCACAAACGATTACCACGTATTCAGTACATCATTCCAACCAGCACCATATCGATTTTTTTCATCAGCAGCATTTTAAAATCAGTTGTTCCCTACGTTTTGACCGTGTAGGTATTGCAGTTTCGTAGGAAAGAGCTGTTTTTTAAAATTAAATTACCGTTGAAAATTTTTTTTGGGGCTTCGGAATAATGTACTGAATACGAGGTAATCGTTTGTGCGTCGGTGTCCCTTCCACTCTGTATTACAGTCTATCAGTACTAACTGGGTTGTGGAGATCAGATAGGCAGTCGCTCCATGTAAAATACTGGTATTCAGCTGCATCAGGTTAGACTGGAAGCCGACCCCAACATAGTTGGGAAAAGGCTAGGCAGATGATGAGGTTGTCCCATTCCTGTTCGAAGGCCTCCCTCCACTCCTCCCACTTCTCGTGAACCGTAGCTTATGAAAATTTAATACATTTCCATAAAAATATAATCCAGTACTTTTTATGCAGCCATCATTATGACATAAAAAAGCCGAACAAAACTCCAAACGTAGTTAATTCCGAGGCGAACAAAGGTACTGGGCACATATCCGGCTACACGCCCAGCCCTACGACCAGACAATAAATAATATTTCTCATTATACCCGGATGGGATTTACGATAAAACTCCGGTAATCACACAGAATACTTGAATACGGGATAGTCGTTTATTTTTAATAGTAATGATGGGCGGTAGGGTGCGCGGTTGGGGATCCATGTTTTGTTACAAGTTGGTAGGTCCTTCTTAGGGTTCCGTACCCGAAGGGTAACCTACGGGACCCTGTTACTAAGCCTCCGCTGTCCGTCCGTCCGTCCGTCCGTCTATCTGTCAGCGGCCTGTATAGATCTCATGTATCTCCGTAATAGGTAGACAGTTGAAATTTCCACAGAATGTATATTTCTGTTGCCTCTATAACAAGAAATAGTAAAAATAAATTAAAAATTGAAGGGGGCTCGCCTACTACGATGGTACGGAACCCTTCATGCGCGAGTCCGACTCACACTTGGCCGGTTTTTAACCTTGCGTGTGGTATGCCGCATCACCCCACTGACAATCCTTCTTGCGCCGCATGCCGTCACCTGTGCACTTGACGACCTTTTGACAGCATTGCAATAGAGAGCGGAGTCCGCGCAGCCTATGAAATCAAGAAAGTTGTTAAATTGTTGCTAGCTGTTGCCAAGAAATTGTTTAACTTCGGTGTCCAACTAGTTGCCTATTTAGTTCAATAACTCCGAACATACTGCGAATTGCCAAAAGTCGTGTTAGTACCAAAGGTTGTCCTTAAAAAGTTCTTTTCAATTATGTATATCTTATGGCTATTGGACCTTGGGGCAGATGCCTATACAGTATACATACATCGAAGCCCATTCTCCTTTTAAGTAAAGAATTTTTTATTTTATTTACCATGGGTTCACTAAGAAGAACCGATTTCTGGCGGAATAATTTTGCGCAAAGGACAAAAAGTGTTGTGAGCAAAATCCTGTACAAACCGTTCTCCCTAAAATAGATAATTTCCAAAAAGCTCACCTTGACAGCAATTTTCCTACCCATCCCATACCCTCCATACAAAAGTAACGTATCAAACAACACGTCACCCTAAGTACAGGCTCCCAAGTTGTTCCTCAGCTGCCAACAAGAGAAATTACTTATGTCATCCAGCTCATCTGACGTACATCACATGAAAGAGCAAAGGAATTTATTTTGACAGCCCTCGGTTGTGACACGGAATAATCGCTTTGATGTATCTTCAAGCGTTACTGATACTTTCGTATTGCTGTATTTTTCTTGATCGTCAGTTGTTATTTTCTGCAAAAGTATTAATTAATCAGAGAGAAAACTTACTTCAAAGTACTAAATTGCATTAAACCTTTCGTAAAATGATAAATCCAGCCCAAACTGAGGGCAAAATTAAACAAACATCATCGTCATCCTAATAGTACGAAAACATGACACAGTGACATCTTGCGTACAAAACCGGAACTGCTTACTCGACTACTATCCTGAAAGCGTTCTAAACTCACCCCTGAATGAAAGCCTTGTGAAGCATCTAGCGGCGGGCGCGGGAACCCGAATGTTCCCGACGACCCCTCCCCTCCCTTCACCCCCCAAAAAGTCTATCGATCGCCCTCCCTGCAGCCACAATTTACGTTACCAGTGCAAAGCAGACAATCTGCTATCAGAATTATCAATAAAATTGTAATCAGGCCTAAAATTAGATTTTGTTACTCCTGTAGGAACCTCTCCAGGTAAGTGAGTGTTTGTGTTCCTGTTATCAAAATATAACATTAACTGGTCGCTCGTTTCTCGTGACGTAGACAAAACGCAGTGATTTTTTGTTATTGTGCAGAATTTGATCGTTTCACATCTTTATAATACAAGCTTTTGACAAAATAATAACTTGAGATACAATGTTTTCTTCGTTTTTGTGGTTATCAAGGGCTAATGGTCTAGTAAATTAGGTCAGTCCAGAATAGTGTACGTCAATGGGAGATTTTTCTGGAAATAGGTCGTTGGCAACGTCATCTGATTGCTGTGCAACTTGATCAATATGATGTAGTGTTACGATAACGTTCTTTCTTAATAGTTACCATCAAAGTAAGTGTTAAAAAGACGTAAAGTTTTATTCCCTGCTGTTACTTCGTCGGGATGACGTGACATATTTTAACGATGTTTTGCGGTGTTCTCCATTACGACGACGCAACAGATTTCATTGCGTAGTTTTCTTACGTTTTACACCGTGACGATTGTTTTTTGATTGTTTCGAATAACATGAATAGTAGTTTATGAAAGTGTTAAATAACAGGTATTGTTAAAACTTGCCTTTGAATCGTTTATTACTATATAATATGGCGTCCATCAGCTGTATTATGCGCATCTACTTCGCATTTTTGAAGTTATAATAAGAACGGTATTAGTGTGGTGCAGATGTAAATAAAAAATACTTAACCTCATTAGCTTTTGGAGTCGTTCTCGAGAAACCTATTAAAAAATGTTTGAACAATTAAACAGAATATATTCCCATTTATTTTAAACATTCAAAACCTTTATATGTGTCAATGATTACCAGATTTAATTCTAATACAAAACATTTCCATCAATTCCAGGACGCTGCCGTAGAAAAATCGACAGAAGACACAGTAGTTCAAATACAGAACGACGTCCATTCGCCTCCGGACCAGGAGCTGTTCGTGGACCCCGACGCTGCTGATGATGGCTCGGGCTTAGACCCAGACGAGAGCTCGGGCTCCGGCTGGGGAGCCGGCCCTGGCCCTGACGACGAGGACGGACGAGGATCAGGTGACGAGCCCAACGGACCCCCAGATGACGAAGACTATGGCTCCACAACCACCGGCAGGGACGAGACCGAACGCACCATTATCGATACTCCCATTATTCCTACAATCACGGAATCAGACGACATAGTTATCCCCGAACAACCGGAGACCCCCATCGAACCCAAAGTGGAGATCCCGCTCCAAATACCAACTGATCCCAGGCCGATCGATGTGCTCATTCGTGAGTAGTGGCTGAAGCATGCCAGTTTTTATTTGCGTTGTTTTATTTTTTTGTTTTTGTGCGAGAAATTGTCATTGTTAGAAATTCTCAAAAGACGACGTAAATAACATTCTCAGGTTTGTCCTAAATGTTTGCATTTCAATTGTCACGAGGATATTCAAGAATATATTGAAATGGGTGATGATTTCTCGCACTACCATTTTAGATGTATTATTATAGGTCTATTCTATTATACATTTACATGACAATTAACAGGATAACTACATAGTAAATATTATCACAACTAATACTTGTCACTAACTAGACGGCGCTCATCCTAAGCGGATTCATCTCTTTACAATGACTGACGTAACCTTGAATTAACAGTTTTATTGTTATCTGCAGTTATTTCTAATTGTTGTTGAACCGCACGCCAGTTACTGTTCGAACAGATGAACAATCGTACGCGTGTCTAACTATACTTATTTCAATTAAATTAATAATTAATCTATAATATATGCCAATCACTAAAAACTATCCGTGGATTTCGGTAAGTCTTTCGTAGTATTTATTTAAATTTTATGAAAATTGTTGCCCATTATTTTTACTATACATCTATCGCATGACTTCGATCCTATCATGCAGCCATTAGAAACCATTTTATAGTATTCCTTTTAATAGTTCTAGTTAGCATGTGGAAGGTAATATAGCCCTGAAACTTCTTCATCTCATGGAACCATTAGCTTAGCGATACTGTCCATACCATTGGTAATTTTGATGTTTTATTAGAAGTTTACTTTTGATTCTTCCTCTGCTTTTGTTCATGCCATAATATATCATGTATGATCCCTTTCCGTTCCCCTGTCTTTGATATAGTTCCTGTATTTCGCTTTTTGTATGAGCGATGTTCAAATCAAATCCTCTCCAATTCCGGTGAAAGTGTTACAAAATTCTTCAACTTTCGGATTTACTGAATCTCTTCAATCTCTTGTTTCTGTCTGTTACACCTTCGGTGTGAAACTCGTCGTCGTAATTCCTTTTTTATGTCTATCTATACAAAAATCTGATGAGTCTGAAAAATAGCTATGCTAATCGTCTAATAGTCTTCGTCATAATGTATCGTTTCTGTAAATATCTGTGCAATAGTTTTATCTATTTCTAATTTATTATCAAAAATGTTAACAAAAGCTTCACTAACTAATTTCACAGTTCTAGGTAAATCAGAATCATGTTTATACTAACTTTCATTCTCTAACACAAGTCATGTGGTGGACTACTAACGAAACAGTGATCTTGTTGATATTTTTAATCTTACTGCTACAAATTGTTTCATTAATGGAGCATATAAGGAAGGAAGGAAAATATAAAAGGACGTCAGAACTATATTAAAATAGTATTCTAATAACCACAATGAATAAAATAGAACAATACATGATTCAATCATTGAAACTACTATGACTAAAACAAAATAACACTTCCTAGAAATTCGATTAGCGTCCTTACCCCGAACATTTTGCTTGACGTGTAAACTAATTTTGAATGACGTGACATTTCAGCCAACACAAGGAACAGGCCGGGTGAAGGTACCTCGGAAGAGGGGCGAGGCGCGGGGGAGGATCAACCCTCGCGCCCAGACCAGACGGACATCAGCATCTCGGGAGAGGACCCTGTGCCTTCAGTCGTACGTATACGGTCTTATTGTTTCACTACTAGAATACTAACTACTACTTTTTAACTGGGGCAGCTCTTTTTAACAGCTGCCACCACCTTATTAGCTCATTTTCGTGTGTCAGTTAGTAGGTTCATGAAACCTACTAAGTTGGTGTTTGGATGGGTGACCAACCATTACATACCGAGAGTTTCCTCTGTGACTCAGAAAGCACGTAAAGCCGTTGGTCCCGGCAGTCATTTGTAGATCTTTGACAGTCGTTACAGGTGGCCCAAACAGTCTGACAACCACTCTTACCAAGGAGTATCGTATTACCCGGTACTAATTGGGTTGTGGAGATCAGATAGGCAGTCGCTTCATGTAAAATACCGTATTCAGCTTCATCCGGTTAGACTGGAAGCCGACCCCAGCATAGTTGGGAAAAGGCTAGGCTGATGATGAGTTAGTAGGTTCATGAAAAAGAGCTAATGGTTTCTTAGAAAGTTTTCTGGGGTCTCTTAAATGTAGATTCGGGTTTCCTGATACTGTCAAAGTTAAAGAAGTATCTCTGTATCGCCAGCTTCCTAACCAAAACGGCTATTTTAACTGGACTGCCTGGATGTCCAGCACTGATGAACTAACAGCTGTCCAATAGCTGTCCAAAGAGGATTAAAGCCTCGCTTCGTTTGTGGAGTTCTTCTTTCTTTATCGTGTGGTCAGTGCCTAACCTGGTGTCAGAGTTTTCAGGCCGCCCATGGGCCTCTGACTTGGCTTTACATGCCGTCGACAAATATCTCTCAGGCGTGCTGGTTTCCTCGCGATGTTTTCCTTCACCATAGCAAGTGATAATTATACAATACGCACATGAATCCGAAAAATCAGAGGTGCGCGTCTTGAGTTCGAACTTGAAACCTATGACTTGGAAGTCGGGTCACACCACTAGTCTATCACTGCTTCTTCTTCTTCTTGTGGAGTTATGACAAGCCTTATACTTAGTACCAAGTACGAAGGTAGGTCCTTCAAGATTTAGAATAAAAAAATTGAAGATATGTGACTGATGTGACATCCAAACCGCACTGGGGTCACGTGTTCTCAGAGAGTGGAGGCCTGTGTCCCACGAATGGGAAATCTATAAGCCGGTATACTTAGGTTTATGCGCACGCTTAGAATCGGGAAAAATTGATTAGCTCAAAAAATTGTATGTTGATTAATATGATGACACGGTCAGCTGAGTAAAAATTGCATCGGGATTCCCTGATTAAAAATCCCGGTTATAGTGCCGGAACTGTCTCTGATATGGGAAATATCACGCGATGACCTAGTTTATTTATTTTTGGCAAGCCGTGGGACGTGTGATAGTGGTAATATCCCGCTCTGTATCGCGCAAGGGATTATAAGGATTTATGATTAATGTGTACGGATATAGGATGGATTATTGACCGTTGACCACAGTCCGCATTACGCTGTATGAGCTGTATCCCTTAGTTAAGACGGGCTTTTCATAACCGGACATTGAAATTGGGACATTTGCAGATATTTTCCACTACCAGTAGAACATCTCAATATATCTAATTATAAATTACTAAATTCGTATTTCAATTAAACACAAAACGGGATCAACACATCGCTACTCTAAAAATAAAACTAGCGTATTCACCGTTTTGTCACGAAAATACATAGCTGAAAATAGACGAGGTAAACAAAATACTTCAAGGCTATTGACTTAGAAATTATTCGCCGAAGAGAGCTAACGTGTATTAGAACTGTTGGAAGATTTAAAATTCAGAAATTAGGCGATATTCATTGCTGTGCGTGAAGACGTGACCTGCCGGCGTAATATTTGTTTTGGTATTTTTGCTAGTGACCGCGAAATTCGCCTATTCCATAACAGAGGACCTGGACCAAATGACATTCTATAAGCGATGTCGAAGATGGAGAAGACAAAAATGTTTTGACATAAACTACCGTTTGGCTTACCTTATTGAATGTGATTGAGAAATACAAAACGCTTTGGCAGCGTATTGCCACTTGTCCAAGTCCTCGGAAGACCCAAATAAGTGGCAATTTGTTTGCAAAGCCTTAATTCATTTTCTACACTGGCTTTCAACCGGATTGACATAAGGCTTTTCGGTAAATCATGTCAGTCCCATTCATTGTTGACTTTTCCATCTGCATCGTTTTCGCTGACCAAATGTCGCTTTCGTCAAGCCTAGCCAAGTCATCTGGTCTTAGAAGAACTCCCGGAGTAGACCAATTCTTATTTCAAATTGTATAAAGAAGTGCTGTAACGTTTCAGGACCAGGAGCCTTCAGGCAGCAACGTGAACCAGGAGTCTCGGGCGCCCGACAAAGTCGTCATCATGAACGCGAAGCCCGAGGACCGTGCCACCAGCTTCTTCGCACAGCCAGGCATCCTTGCCGGTATGTATATTTTTATTAATAATATCCTCCCGAGGAATTTCGCTCACGGGTACCGCTCTCTCGGCGACATGATAGTGCACAAGTGTATACGCAAATACAGGTGCACGGGCGTGCACCAGTGCAAAAAAAAAGAAAACAAGAGGGATCCTCTCTCTCTTTTTTTTATTAAGTTGGTGGTGGTATATCGCCCCCGTACCGCGGAAAGCCCATAAAGAAGGTGGTCCTGCGCCTGATCCCTCCCCGGGTCATGTCGGATTGCCACCCAAACGGACCAATATTATTATCCGAGAGATTGAAGAATTACTACTCCATTACCAGCAAGTTCTAATTGTTTTTGGCCTCTGAACGATTGTCTAGACATCGTACAGACATCGGCCTGTTACAATTTTACTCGTAAAAGTTATCTATGCATATAAGCATAGATAACTTTTACTGGCATTCTTTGAATAGTCAGTACCTGTCGTTGTGTATATTGGGAAAACATTTTATAGGTTCTCTCTAATGTCTGCATTTATCTTTGTTGCTTCTTAAATATATCTAATTGTTTGTTTTCTCCTGTTTCAGCCGTGATCGGCGGCGCAGTAGTAGGCCTCTTATGTGCAATCCTGGTGGTGATGTTCATAGTGTATCGCATGCGCAAGAAGGACGAAGGTTCTTACGCGCTCGACGAGCCTAAGAGAAGCCCTGCCGCCGCGTCGTACGGCAAGGGTCACAACAACCGCGAGTTCTACGCGTGAGACGACACAGAGCAACCAACGCCACGTCCCCACTAGTCGGCGGCCGCGCCCTGACTGACCCGTCTCCTGTCTCCGGACTAGCCATTCCATTTTTAAATTTTGACAGTTACGCACCATACCACGCAGAATGCGCGGGATAACAAATAAAAAGTAATTAATTAATTTATGAACGTGGCTAGAAATTGTTCTGTGATTAATTTTTAAAACTACGATCGATGAAATTATTTATTGTTCTATAAATGTTTGACATGGATGAAATTGTAATGTACGGATTGTACAGTAATGTACAAGCCAGGTACAAAAGATGCAGCGTACTGTCTGTACGAGAAGACAGTATGGGTAAAGTTAAAATGTTAATAAATTATCATCTTTGAGACCAAGTTTTTTAATCATTTGTGTAATGATTTTAAATGGTGTTTATCAGAGGTTTCGATGTTTTGATGTCTCTATTGAAAGACCAATGTGGTTCGTATGTTCTGAATGATCGATCTTGTATGTTTTCTGTAAAAAAATGAATTTTGTGCCATCCGCTTTCTTCAACTGTATATTGCCAATTCTCTTCGCGTAGACTATGAAGTCGTCTCGATAATAATTTGTGGACACGTCCATCACTTCGACTATTATGTGTAAAATAATTATGTATGTGTGTATGTATTTAGATCGAACTCTCTAAAAATAAGTAGATTTTGTAATATTTTGCTTCCAGTTCGTCATCGAAATTTTTATTTTTTTACTGAACAAATGTTGTATCTATAAATATTCACTACCTTTGTCAGCGATGATTTAACTAACATCATTTTCTACGTAACAATAACAATTAATTGGGTTTTATTTTAACTTTAAGACACTAATTTAATTTAAGTAAGTTTTTTTGTTGTCATCTTGGGGTTTATAATTTTAGGAATTGACGTATCTCTATTATTTAGATTGTTTTTAATCTAGTTTTAGATATTTTAATCTCATTTAATTCGATTGTAATTTCTGGAAAGAGGTTGTGCAACGACTTTTTTACTTTATATATTTGCTTGTGTGCCATCTTCGATTCCCCAATTCTTCATGTAAATTTTTCGGCATTAGTAAATTATGCGTGTACGCACGGCGACCAATCAAGTTATACAAAACCAGTTTATGCGGATCTCAAATTGTATTGGAAATCTTATAAAGCGAGGCCATGTTATACTGGAAATGGAAAGGTTGATGTATCACCGTGTGTAGGGAGTTACGAGTACCTCCATCATATTATGTTGGTTATGCACAGTATGTACCAATTAATACATATGTATGTAGTCACCCACTACGGCGAAGCCCAAAAGGCAATAAGTCAAAAATCATACCTTTTGGTTTCCATAGTAACTCCATCGTAAAATTTACTAATTTTAAACGCAATCAAATGACGGTGTTATTTAACTAATTATTTTAATTTAAGTAACACATTATGTCAATTAATTTATTGAAATGGAAACTAAAATCACTGTAATTACAAGATTGTTAAGCAAACTGTAATTTTCTTTAATAGTACACTGAAATATTTAATTACCTATATGTGTAGTTGCGAAATAAATGAGCCACTGAATGTATAAATATATGAAAGAAAGTCGAAATTTAAAACATTTCATTAGTTACTTAGTTATTGGGAATCGCACCTGTTGCAGATTTTTCTAGAAAAGAACTGTTTGCGTAGAAAATGCTTATGGTTTGGGTACAAATCTGTAGGTTCCTTATGGTACTGCTTTCAACAGCATTACCTGTTATGGTCATGGCCGGAATCGAGAACCAGTAAATATCTTGAAGCTAAGTAAAATCAAAGTTGAAAATGGATTCTACAACATAGTTATGCACCCAAATATCTATGTAAAACTTAAAGAACTGATTAGGCGTAAAAAGGTCACAATTCTTTACCCAAACTTAAATGATGGTGGAAATAAATATCTTCACTTCAGAGCCACAAATCCAGGCGTTGAATGGAACTGCCCTTGTTGCTACAAGAAACGTTACCCCGAATTTGCAGCCTCACTGTGCTTTTCCAAAACAGTGTTTACCTACATTACTATCAAATAACATCGGTGCTTCCAAAATGGCTCTAAATTTTTATACTCAAAGAACGCAGTTTATTTCTAGAAAAATCTAGACTAATATCCAAATACATTCCTATCGGATTGGTACATTTTAAGCTGTAGAGGGCCAAGGCTCGTTAGCATAAGAAATTTGTACATTGTAATTGTAAATTCTTTTAGAAGTTAAAACTGAGTAATTTATACGGTAATTCTTATTGTATAACCAAATATAACTAGTTTTTACTACGTTTTTTGTTGCAGCTCTAACTTAGATTTAATCATTGGTTGCTTATGATGCATTGAATAAATTATGTCACGCGATGAACAAAAATTATGACAGATATTATGGTCTATGGTAGACAATGTACTTTTAAGTCCTAAACGTCAGGTTGCAGTCAATCTACCCTGATAGTAGTCAACATTATGGTAAGACATCGTAGCCCATTTTGACGGTGTAAAAAAAAGGAATATTAATGACATCGAATGCGCTGTTGAATTTTCTACTTTCGGTGCTGACCTGAACGTGCCAAATCCAACGGTGCGATAAATATTTCCTGTGGCATTTCAAATGCCCATTGATATGTTAATCCTCTAGCGTCAGTTGCTTTCAAAACGAAAGAAATTCAAATTAACTTTGACTCAATAAAGAAATGTCACCAGACGCCTAAGAAAAACAGCTAGTTACTGACTGCCTACGAGTGCATTGTCTACCTAAATCTATCAAAATGCGTTCTTATCTATAAATAACGACACATACGTATTTCAACCTTTTTAAAAAAAATCTCTTTTGTCATTAAAACGGCATCCAATACTTTTTCTAAATTAATTTATTAAAATTAAAAACATAGTTTAGAGTTAACATTTTTTATTGATATGAACGCATTTTTGTTTAATGTAAGCGTATATTTTGCTTAAAATACATATCTGATCGTATACATAAGCGCTAGCCGCACTTTTGACAACGAAAGACGTTAAAATGCAATTATTTTAATCTTAAAATATCGATTATTATTTTTAATTTACTATTAATTTATATATGTTTTCTGACTTTTGAGAATTTGCATCCTTAGTGGATATTTTTTTTGTAACAATTTATCAATTTTTTCGATGAATTATTTGTTTAGTTAAGAGATGTTCAGTAATAATATTTATTTCAAACGCCTAAATAAACTAAAGAGCAAATTGCTATAACATGTAATCCGTATAAATAAAAGGTGCTGAAATGTACACTATAATCCTAAGCTGTTTATGAAAATACATTCATTAATTTGTTAATTAAATATTTAATTCACTAATAAATGATTAGATGATTAAAATTATTTCAAAAGTTGCCAGTGTTAAAAATATAAATTACAACAAATAAAAATATTCTAAATTAAAACTGCCTATTTCTAACTTAAACGGCATTTTACTACTGGCCAATAATATTTACTAGTCTTTAAAAAATAATATTTCGTTCAAAAACTGTTGTTTATTTTTCCTAAACATCTTCATTTCGGTTTTAACAAAAAGAGGCTAATTTTAAGAAATTATTGTATAATATGGTATTTACTAATCCAATTTTATGCTTTTAATTCTTTGGTTTTTCTTATTTTAAAATCTCATGTTTTTGTAACTTGTAAGGAGGTAGGCTAGATAAGCGTATACATAACTATCGATGTCCACCTTGTAAATAATTCTCCTTTACACTTAGGTAAATATACAGGATATTATGAACAATTATTGTGTTTTATTATTTTTCCTTTATTCATTTCTTCTCTTATAATTTACATTTTTACATATTTTTAGTACAAAAGTATATCAAACTCAAAGCATCTATTTCAAATTGACCCGTGACAGGCACTTTTGCATAGTCAAAAATAAGCTACGTACAGTCCAGCCACAGGCATAATAACTGTGAATGAGCTGTAGTTTTCCATTCGAAAATGGTAAAGAATATAGAGAAGAATAGGCATGAAACTCCATAGACACTCTTTTCAAATCAAGTTATATATATATTACATAATCCTGGGTACAATATTGTTGCTTCTATATGTGAGCACAATTTAGAGAGAAAAAAAAACACAGTTAAAACCATAAAACTAAGTCCTACTAACCATAATAGAAAGTCTATGTATGGTACTCACACTTACAAAAACTCGACATTCAAAAGTATAAAAAAATAGATTTCCAAATACCAGGAACGGTCAGGACTGGACCAAATTAAGTCCATTGTGTCAAAGTCATCGACGTCATCGTCATTATTTCTTGCATGGATAGATGCACACAACCTGGGAGCCCAAAAAGGTCGCTATAGCAGAATCAAAATAGAATAATCGCATGCGTATGCGATTAACTGACATTTTATAATGTTAACTGCGTAGTTAACAATTTAACATTATAAAATGTCAGTTTGTGGCCATTTTACGAACTGTAACGTGATTCATATTATTTTCCTATTTTGATTCAGCTAAGGCGGCACTTTTAGGCCCCCAGCTCTGATTAACCGTCCGTGCTATGAAACGGTCACACTATAATTATATAACAAGCAAGATGATAAACACATCGCGAAATGAAGTATTTCCATAGCACTAGAGCAAAATAGTTCGTCCATTACACACAAGATGGCGCTAGTAACATCGCTGAGAGCATATTTTAAATTATCACGTACAGATTTTCCTCAATGAAAACGAAATAAGAATAACATCAATATCCAAAGTACTGGAGCACGTGCTTTTATGTACCTACTTCTCCAAAGTACTAAATGGTACTTACTTTAATCTACTAATTACGCCATGAAATAAGTATAAATAGATTCTGGCACTGCATTCAAGTACTTAAATAAACGCTGATAACATTTTAACGAAGAGAGGATTGATGCATTTAAAGATGCCTACAGATTTGCTTGATATTTGTCGATCGGCACATGTGATTAAACAAGGCCGAGTTAATATTTATGTTAGTAACAAACGATCAACAATATTTTTCTGTCCTAGATTTGTTAGCAGCTAAAATTAAGCCAATCTTATGCACCTCGGCTTGGCATTCGTTTTAAAAGCAACTTGCAAGTACACACGGCGACACAATCAAGCAGTACTATCCAGATCCAGTATATAACATGGCCTCACTTTGTATAGATTTCCCGTAAAATTAGAGATCCGCTTAAACTGGTTTTGTACGGCTTGACTGGTCGTAGTGCGTACGTGGTTAATTACCATGGCTGATTAGGTTGTCCGTTGTTTAATCGTATAGATTTAATTTTAAAACTGCGATGACAATAAAATCAAATGAGAACTGCACTTCCAATTCCACTACATTACCGACATACGGTAGGAATAATTTCCGTAGACTTTTTTGTATAAATAGTTACTCTAAGTACCCTTTAGTGTAATTTCAAGACTGCATCCATCTTTATTTACAACGGGAAATAATGTGTCACTGTATTCAAGGTTAATGACGTCACTACAGCCACGTTGTAGATAAAGATCCATAATTTCGACGCTCATACGTAAGGCAGCGTGGCCGAGTGGTCTAAGGCGCTGGTTTTAGGCACCAGTCCGAAAGGGCGTGGGTTCGAATCCCACCGCTGTCAAAACCTTTTTGCTCTTTATGTGTTGGTTTGATTTTAAGAACATGGTAATGATGACTACTTTATTACGTTGTTTCAAATATTTTATTAATAAAATTAATAAATGTTTTGTTTTCTGACACGGCTTCGCTAGTATCTAACTCGCTTACATTGTTAACCCGGATTTTATTGAAATAGTAGATACAAATCTTAATAAAATGGAAGAGCGTTACTGCCAGTTTCCGAATTGAGTAATTGAAGATTAGGGACTTGTCAAACTAAAACTAAAAAAATGCATACTAAAAAAAAACATTTTTGCAAAAAATAAACGTAGCAGATAGCAAAAAAGTCAATGAAACAAACAAAAGTCACCGACTTCCGGAAGTAGTTATTTTTCACTTTTTTGTGTATTTTTGGGAAGTCGGTTATTTTTTTGCAAAAAAGTTTTTATATTTCAACTTTTTTGAAAAAAATAACCTCTCCTTTTTTTTAGAAGTCGGTTAACAAATACGTTGAAGGAATCACCTTAGAAGAGTTTGAATAGTTCAAGATCGATGAGTTCACCAGTCAAATAGGTAGGTACCTACCCAAATCAGAAACTGGATTTAAGAGATAAAAATTATCGTATCCAACTAAATACTAAGATTTTGGAAAATCAAACAGTGTCACTTTTAAACTTTTCTTGTTGCTTTGCAAAAACCGAGAAAAGTAGACCACAAAGCAAAACCAAATTGATCATGACGTGATCCAGATAATAATAATTGATCACCAACCGGATGATCAGCCGAATTAAAACGAGAGCGCTATCGCTTAGAAAACTATTATATACCATATAACTAATGAACCGTAAAACATAACATAACTAACATCCTCCCATTAATTAAAACTAAGCTTTAATAAATAACAGCTCTTTGCTAAAACATAATTGAGACAAGTTCTTGTAAAAAATCTCCCGTGTCTTGTCATCTTACGGAAATTAATTGCTAGTTAAAATAAACATGGCAATTGTACACTTTACTTTTAATATTTAGGGAGTTACTCATGTTTTATGCAAACTTGGAGTGCACTATGGCAATATAGTATACTAGCTTTTGCCCGCGGCTTCGCTCGCGTTAATTTAGAATTTGACAATCCATTCGGGTTGTACTCTGCTTGTAAATCAATCATGATTCGAAAGACACGTGGCGCCATCTATTCTCATAAGTACGTTATTGTTGTTTTCCTCGGGAACAGTACTTTTTTTCGGGATGAAAGGTATCCTATTTCCGTTTTTGTACACCTGATAACGTATAATTATGCAAAATTTCAGGATGATCGGTTCAGTGGTTTATACGTCAAAAGGTAACAAAGGTAGCTTATGTCCGCGACTTCGCCCGCGTGGGGTTCGAGAATTGATCCACGGGAACATACCATCGAGATTCACATTTATAATATTACTAGGATTAGTAAGGATTATTTCGACGAAAAAGGCCACAAATCTGGACTTTTTCGTCGAATTTGTTACACCGGTAACAATGCGTTTCATGAATGTTGGGTCGGAATTGACCCGTTACCCTCTCGCACACTCGACTCGACTAGCATGTCCTCAGCGACTCTTTTGCGATTGAGTTTTTGGAGAAAATTCAGGTATTTTGGGACTAGCCGTGCGGCAACATGTTTCATACCCATGTGATTATTTATAATGGTACGGATCGACTAAGACTCTAAGACACAGAAAGTTCAGCGGCTATCTCTCTCAAACTTTAAAGAGGATTTTTAGTCACTATTTCCTTCACTTTTGCGATGTTAACTTTAGTTGAAGACGTTGATGGCCTACCAGAGCGCGGCAAAACTTCCATCACATCTCGACCGCTTTTGAATGCTTTGTACCACTCATAAGCACGTGTTTTTGATAAAGTCGATTCACCGTAAGCCTTCTGTAACATTTTCAGGGACTCCGAACACGACATTCCATTGACGAAGCAAAATTTAAGATAAACTCTTTGTTCGATGTTTTTGTCCATTATGAAATTCGCAATACGCACTAGATATGATCTAACTAAAACAGCACTGTATTTAATCGAAATAACAGATGCAGCTCAAACTCCGCGCCAAAATGGAAAACAGTTGTGCCAATCTAAGAAGAAAAAACAAAAAATTGAATTCGGAACCATAAACAAATCATCGATTCCCGATACTTTTTTGACTGGATGTATATCTATCTAGGGTCAGAAGGTTATCTAGGGGAGTGGTTCTGCTTACGGTGATATGTGAAAACAGTAAACCTTTTCTTTTACAAACACGAAAGGTGTTATATTTAACTTCCTGCTAATCCCAATTATTATTAACTGTTAGTCATAAAAACCTTGACCTACGCCGCCTAATAACACAACTCGTGACTTACCACACCTATTAGAAATTGACAACTGTCTTTTAAAAGCCAAAGGCATTTATTATCTTAACTAAACTGGCAATTTCGCGCCCAAAGCAATAAACTTACCAAAGATTTATATCTTAGATTAAACGCCAAGCTCGTGGCTAAATAATAACAGCCGCTCGGTTCGATCTTTAGGTTAATCAGTGATTGCCTAGGTTGAGCAGTGGATGGGTGACCACCCATTACATACCGAGTTTCCTCCGTGTCTCGGAAAGCACTTGAAGCCGTTGATCCCGGCTGTCATTTGTAGATTTTTGACAGTCGCTACAGGTAGTCAGTGGCTCAAAAAGTCTGACAACCAGTCTTACCAAGGGGTAGCGTATTACCCAGTACTTACTAACTAGGTTGTGGAGCTCAGATAGGCAGTCGCTCCACGTAAAATAATGGTATTCAGCTGCATCCGGTTAGACTGGAAGCCGACCCCAACAAAGTTGGGAAAAGGCTAGGCAGATGATGATTAAACGCGAAGCCATGTTCACGTTTCTATTAAGTGGACAATGAGATTTGCATAGTCTTGTCTCTCTTACTCAGACTACACATCGAATCAAACGTTTCACGACATCATTCCGTAGAAAGAAGGGAGAAGGAGAGCACATCTAAGATTTAAATCTATCAAGCTCTCCTCTAAAAAAACTTTCAATCGATGTTTTGCGATTACGAATTAAAATAATGGCTAAATCGATTGCAGCGATTAATCAAGTTCAAGGCGAAGTAGTGCGGAGTAACCGGTACCTCGGACTCGATACCCGATCTCGATACAAAAGCCGAAAGAGAGTGTAATTAATCGATGTCCGATGTACATGAATTTGGAGATCCTTTGCGTATTATTTACATATTTACAGTGTAGTTTTAAGCAGAGGCCGGAAGAAGAAATCAACCTGTTGAGAGTCGAAAGCTGTGAAAAAAAAACAAAATGCTCTCACGCAAGACAAAGTTCCTGTAAATCACAACTCAGTAGTGCTGGTGTACTACCTATGACGTGGTAGGTACACTCGGTTAACATGATCTAATGAAACGAATCGCATAAGGAAAATCACAGGTCAACATAAAAACTAATGAATCTAACTCTAAATACCTATATATTATTTACGAATAATAGTTACAGTTAAACACAACAACTAGATATCATACAGATACAAAATGATTATAGACATTAATAAGTACCTTGTTACAAAAAAAACCATAGAGCAGGTACCTCAGACTCAATTAAATCAAATAAGTAGGCACTTAACATGACTAATTCGTAATTACAGACAACACCGTTTGTAAAAGGTACATAATATGTACCATCTCGCGTAACGGAGGTCATCACTCATCTGTTTCTTCTGATTCCGTTCATTGCTCTGTGGGTTTTTTGCTAGCTACATTTTTTTCGCCATTGTTTATTCACTTAGTTTTAAAAATTAGCATAATCAAAATAAATAAGTGGACTTGCGCTTGGTGACAGCGAAAGTTGTGATAAGAGCTGACAGGCTACTAGACTTGTCTTTTTAATTAATTAATCATGTCTTAGCGAAAGCGTTAAGAAGAAATCAGCTGTTTTCTATTATCATTAACACTGAAAACGGGTTATTTACCATGTTTACTATTATTTTAGAATTCCCGATATTTCGGTGGTGTTACAAGCACCATGATTACGGATAAACTGAAATTAGCCACGAGCTCCTCACTAAAGTCGACGTATATAAGAAGATGGCTATCAGAGTAACTAGATGAGCCTTTGAATGAAGATCAAGAATTGCCTAACGTAGCTGGATGAACTGACGACCTAAAATGGTAGCTAGGAGAACCAGGTCTTGTGGTGCAACTTCACCACCCGTAGACAAGACAAGGCAAGACAACAGAAGACGACAGAATAGAATTAAAAGTTCAAAGAGAAACTGTCAACAACGACTTAGGTACAAACACTACATAGTAACAACATAAAAAATTTGAACTTTGGACGCCTTAGGCCACAACATAACGCAAGAAACTAGCGAGTCGGCGGCCAAGTTCAAGTTTGAAGGCTGAGTGCAATAATTCACACGAGAACAGTTACTTGATGGAGGTACGTTGCACCTGAGGTGATGTCATAACATAACACAACACCGGTTGACGACAGGATCATAATCATACGGATGTAAAGGACGAAATTGGGCAAAGTCGGTGTGGCTTTTACAGTAGCGGTACCTATGGGAAAGCCCGTCTTAATTTGGTCTAACCTCGAGTAAAACTTATACTGTCGCTTACAAGGGCGTACCCAGCATTTTTTAAGAGGTGGGGCAGGAGTAAATAAACTAAGTAGTAGGAAGTTAAAAATGCTTTTTATTTACTGACTGATACGTTTTATTGGCTGTAATACGTACCTTTTTTTTTTTTTTTTTTTTTTTTTTTTTTTTTTTTTTTTTTTTTTTTTTTTTTTTTACGGATGGGAAATCATCAAATGACTTCTCCCGCTCTGGGTGGAGTGGGAGGGAGTGTCAGACTCTTACTGACTAAAACCCATCCATGTTCCTTCATTGCCCTTTGTGTTCCAGGGCCACGGTATCTCTTTCGAACAGTCCCGCAGCCCCGGCAGGCATCGGCCCTTGCGGGCCCCTTCTTGGTTGCTGACATCTCTTTGAGGCGCGCGTGGAACACGAACGCGCCGTCGACACGGCCTGTCGTCATAAGACGGACGGACGGTGAGCTAACCCATTACTCACCGTCCACAGGCCCGCGCCTACGGTGGCCGGGAGCCACCACGTGGCCCCCGACGCCCGGTGCTTCGCCCGCGGCGGCTGGGACGTGAGATTCTCTCCCTCTCACGTCCCGCCACCTCCTTCGCTAGCATGACTGCTTCGCAGAAGGAGGTGACGGCTTCCCATTCCCTCTCGCTCCGGACCATGGCCTGAACCAGGGCCGGGAGCGAGAGGTCGCCGCCGCCGATTGCCGCTACGAGGACACGGCGGAGCTCCGCCCAAGCGGGGCAGACCTCCACGGTGTGCGCCACCGTGTCCTCCGGACGATCCTCACAATGATAACACCCGGGCGTTTCCTCCCGCCCGATTCGGTGCAGGAACCTCCCGAAACAACCGTGTCCGGTGAGGACCTGCGTCAGGCGGAAGGTGAGGGCGCCGTGGCGCCTCTCTAGCCACTCCTCAAAGAGGGGACTTATCGCCACTATTGTGGCGTACCTTATTTCAAGAATAACCTGCGAGGGTTCTGGCTAAATCTAGCTAAAATTTTGTTCAAATGTATGTTGTATTGTTGTGCTTCCAGAACCCTCTTTCTATACACACCCATCATACAGAGGCCGACAAGACAGTTTTCTGTCATTGTTGACCTTAACCAAGTTTTTATTTGAATGTGAAAAATGTTAAAGTACCCAAATTAATATTTAATTTTGTCATTATATTAATTTTGCCTAAAAAATCTGAGCTTCGGGTCAGAGAGCAGGCTGGGGCAAGTGCCCCACCCTGCCCCACCGTGGGTACGCCCATGGTCGCTTACGAGATATCTTCTGTGATTGTGCATTATTTTGAGCTCCCGAATCACCGAAGCCATCCCGTAAGTGACAGTATAAGTTTAGTTGTAAACCGTGAAAGCTTGAAACAGTGTTTACCTCGAGTAATTGTTGAAAGAATAATAACGAAAGGCGACGGACAGATTATTTCTGGAAGTTACTAGAGAAGATATTTAGTCTGTCATCTTTTTTCTGTCCACAGATGGTCTATTACATTACAGGTATGGTAATTAAGTCGATACAGCAAGAAAACTTGGATCCCTGATTCCTTATTCCGGCCACTTGCTCTCGTGATTCTGTGTGACAAGCCCGCTACACTATTTATTTATTTATTTAAATAACATGTGAGACTTACAGCTAAAATAAAACAGATCAAGGACAGTACAATAGTTTGAAAGCCAATTACAGGTCTCCACTTATAAAATACAGAGAAGAAAAAAGTAGATTCTACGGACATTCATTCACATTCATTCTATGCCCAAACACTGCATTTACTCAAAGCCAGAATCGTATCTAGCGACCACCAGAAAAGCGCCGAGGCAATGAAGCTCGACAAGTTCTGTGAAACGATTAAACTGTGTATCAAATCAACTTGTCTTGTTTCCCGCAATTAAATTAATCAGAAAAGATCACCGGAGGAATGAGAAAAAACATAATTTTAGCCTACGAACCTAATTGGAGGAACATCATACAACGTCGGAGCATACTAAATTATAATACTTAACTATTTAATTCAATTACAAGTTGTGATATCTTAAACGTATCATTAATCTAATAACACGGACTTAAATAGACGCTTATACATAACTGTGAAACCAGTGTGGTTTAATATTAATAGCATTAATTCGTTAATGGTACTCAGCTCAGTAGCCAACACAACTAAACGGCAATGTTAAAGAGTTTCGATGCTATTAAAGTGTGCCAATATACAATTACAGGAAGTAATTGACCTCCTACAAGTAATAGGTATCATAGAAAACGAACAACAAAATCCCCGCTAGAAAAAATGAACAGAGAGCATAGAAAGATAAACATCTTCAAATTTTGATTATTAGGTATTATAAAAGCAAGAAAGAAGAATCTGCTATCCATCCTAGAGAAAAAAATGTTGAGGACACGACATCTTCGAGATTATTCTTAACAGGCTACTTGAAAACGTCGAAAAAAAAAACATTTAGTCCGTCAGCTAGATCACCAAAAAATGTTGGTCACGTATTTTTTTTGTTACATAATCAAAAAATGATGACGATACAGCGCATCAAAGTTCAAGAGACTTGGGGGCTAGTGACGTCACTGGACAGTAAAAAGTATCAGAAATTTTGACGTCATGCGAGATTTCAACGCGCTGTATCGTGGGCATTTTTCGTTTACATGACAAAAGAAAAAATACGTGTGTCCAATATTTTTTGATAATCTAACTGACGAACTTAATAGATTTTTTCAGGCAAATACCCTATTATTAGACATAGGTCTGTATGACCGAAAAGGGAGTGAATGATAACATGGCGGTTGACAGGGGAAAATAGACGATGAAAACGTATTTCCACGACCCCAAGTTACATGGGACAGGGGCGGGAAGGTGATGATGGTGATATGCAATTTTTTAAATGAAAACACAGCGAAATTAGCATCATACCAATAAGTAAGATGCGATACCACCGATCTACCGGGAGGCAGATTTGGTATACCATTCAAAGAGCAAGCAAGCAATGGTCTCTTAACCTAAAGCTCTTGATGATACTATCTTTCTATTAGACGATAACGACCCGTTGACTAATGATGATGATTCGCACCAAAAAGCTCAAACGGAATCTTTATGGTTATTTCTGAATGGCACTAGGTAGGTATATGCTATTAAATGTCTACTCCTCTTCCGCAATTAATAGACTTATTTATTTTATTAACTCAATAAAGTCATAAAATTATTTATCAGGCTAACAGTTACGCAGAGCACACACACACACACACACAGCATTTCTATAAAGATCTGGGAATTCCAAAAGATGACTTTTTTGAATATTCGTGTAGGCGACGCAGTTCTAAGTTATCGTTATTTTATAATCTAGGTTCATCTAACTCGCTGATATACCTAGGCTTAGGATGAATCACTATAACCAGGTGTGAAGCTTGGATGATTCACAAACCTACAATCATGTAAGCACAAAACGGAACAAAAACGTCGACTGTCTTGACTACAATTTCAGGGGTAAGCACTCTTTTATCCATCAGCTCTAATCGCGTCGTGTAAAATACTGGTATTCAACTGCATCCGGTTAGACTGGAAGTCGACCCCAACGTACTTAGTTGCGAAACGGTTAAGAAGCGCAGGCCACCAGCTAGCGAACGAGCGAGCGAGCCGGGCGAGCCTCTTTTCATACTATGTTTCGGCTATTTCGGTAGTTCGCGGTGTGAACCAAAGAATGAAATGATAAGAGGCTCGCCGGCTCGCTCGCCCGTTCGCTAGCTGGCGGTGGTGTGACCTGCGCTTTAGGCAGATAGTGATAAACGGTTTATGAAACTATTGGCCCTACAGACGTTGTCCTGTCTGAATCGACTTTTTCAGGCTTCTTCAAATCTGTCTTACCATTCTGAAGAGCCTACCAACAAACAGCATTTAATTTTTATTTATGTAAAAGAAGATTTTCGGAGGACTTAACTAGCCCTAATGAGCTTTCAAGACCAATGTCCTCTGCGAGGGTCTTAAAAGCTCGTACAAGGAATTTAAACACATATACAAATCATAAAGAATATTCTAAAATGTAGCAAATTCGGGCACAATATTAATCGATCTGATTCTTAGGCGCGTCGCTCACTGGTAAGTCGAGGCGACGTCGCGTCAGCGTCGGTGCGGCGTCGCACCACGGGCGAAGATAGGTCTCTGCGTAGAGTCGAGGCGCAGGCGGCTATGCTTCCTTCACATTTTACGTAATTCATTCACCATGTCGTCGTCAGAAGACGAAGACGTACTCGCACTGATACAAGTTCTTAATTTAAATAGAAGAAGATTTTGGGTGCATCCATATATGTTGCGACAGTGTGACAAAAGAGGTTCATTCAGAGCTACACGTGACTTAAAAAGTTATCCCGACAAGTTCAAAAAGTTTTATGGAATGTCAACAGAAACATTCCATTTACTGTTGGAAAAAATGAAGAATAGTTTACAGAAGAAGGACACTAACTGGAGAAAATCAATTTGCCCTGAAGAAAGGTTATTGATTACTCTAAGGTAAGTTTTTCATTTATTTAGGTTTCAAAATCGTCGCGCATATTTAAAACGTCTAAACGCAGCTACGCACGAAACCAAATGACAAAATGGCGGTGGAGTCGTGGCTTGGGCACACTTGAGTGCCCCTCCTGCGCCTGCACCTCACCTCCGCCCCGCCTTCACCTCGCCTCCGCCCCGCCTTCACCTCGTCCGCGCCGCAACTCTTGTATATGAGCGCACTGCCATTCATTTGTAAAGAAAAGTTTGTTGCGGCGTGCCTCTTAACCGCCCGCGCCTCAACTGCACCTCGACTGTTAATCGTGTGAGCGACGCTCCTTAGATGCGATTTCATGGATGTTATCGATCGGTGTCAGTTATGTTGATCTAGTAACAGTGACCGAGATATACCCTAATTTATTTAAGCGCTGTCTCTCCGAGACTCCGACCTCAGTCCATGAAAAATTAATCGTCATTGAAGAGATTTTAGAGAACAATGCCACGGTCGTGATGTTTATCTCAATTAATCATCAGAAGTACAGGTAGTCTGAATTGAGTGGATTGGTTAGCAACAAGAACTTCCTTTCTCTGCTGTCCTAGTATTTAAATTATAAAAATTGGCCTTCATTTAATTTTTAACTGACCAAAAAGGAGGATTCAAAAGTTCTATGTTCGACTGTATGGATTTTTTTTATGTATGTTCACCGATATCTCAGTCAGTTGTAGACCGATTTTTGACTAAAATTTTATAGGCACATAGAATGTTTTTCATACAGGGTGTAAACAGACCCTTCACGAAGCTGTTAACCAAGCATTCTGTACATCAAACTGTGTCACTCCCTACGCAATTTTTTTTGCTGGGAAACGACTTTTTTTTTTGGGTGAAAAATCACGTTTTACGGTAAAACTCAATGTAACGCACTCAAAACTTGGTGCTGATAGTAAACGGGCCATGGAGGTAATTAAAGTAAAGATAAAACCTGACAAAAAAGTATTAAAAAAATCTTGTGAAAAAATTGGAACTTTGACCTCTAATATCTCCGTAACTAGAAGGTTCCCAGGTATGGTCCAGAACAAAAAGAAATATCGCAATGACGGGGAGAACAAGTGCCTTTCGGCTTCGTTAAGGGTCTTTTTACACCCTTTATATGTACTTTCTAAAGCAATTCAAATATTTTTGCCTGGTAATCATCAGCTCATGTTGCTGAGCTGATGATGGAAGGTAAAAGTCAGGATCTGATGCTGATTTTCGGAGATTTACAATCATCATCATCATCATCAGCCCATAGCAGTCCACTGCTGGACATAGGCCTCCTCAATTGCACGCCACTCAACTCGATTCTCAGCAACTCTCATCCAGTTGCTACCAGCCACCCTGCGAAGATCGTCACTCCACCGAGCCTGAGGGCGTCCCACCTTACGTTTGCCGATTCGCGGTCTCCACTCAAGAACACGTTTACCCCAACGGTCATCGGTTCTACGGCTAATAGGACCGGCCCATTGCCACTTCAGCTTGCTGATTCTGTGAGCTATGTCGACAACTCTGGTTCTCTGCCGGATCACCTCGTTTCGGATGCGATCCCTCAGAGAGACTCCGAGAATAGCGCGTTCCATAGCTCGCTGAGCGACCTTGAATTTATGAACCAGCCGTACCGTGAGTGTCCACGTTTCGGCCCCGTAAGTCATAACAGGCAGGACGCACTGGTTGAAGACTTTAGTCTTTAGACTCTGTGGAATACGCGACGAGAAGACCCGACGAAGCTTCCCAAACGCTGCCCAGCCCAGCTGAATTCTTCTGTTAGCCTCCCTCTCAAAGTTGTTCTTACCAAACTGCAGAGTTTGCCCGAGGTAAACATATTCTCGAACAACTTCGAGAGGACCGCCATTTACAATGGAACGCTTCAATAATAGACAGCAAATCTGTAGTGATTGCTGTAATCGCTTGGATGTTTGTTGTTAACACATCGTCATAACATAAAATACTACTCTGGGGGTACGCAGACATGTGTACAGTACACCCAGATTTCGACAGTTATTTATGTTTAGTTACATTTTCTTGGGGATAAGCATGTTACCATATATTGCATAGATATTACAACTAAAAATGGAATAAAAATAGGTAAAAAAACTTTTTAAGTTAAACGGTTTTATGTTAAACATACATTGCAATGTTTAAGATAAATGTACTAAAAACCAAAAAATAATAAAATAGATAAAGTCGTGGGAATTATAAACATATGCATAGACTAGACTAAAATAAAACCGTGGGGCACGTCAATTGTCTACAATCGTTGATTAAAATGTTTGTTTTGTAATGTTACACTATAATTAGGCAGTTGTTCAACCGACAACGATGGACGTGTGATAAGTAGGGCTAGAATGTGGAAACAAGCTAGCAAGCTCGATTATAAGCGAGTTTTAGGGTTTCATAGTGGCGAGCGAGTAGTACTTTTATCATATGTTTTGTCGATTAAAGACAAACTACGAGCAGTGAAACGATTCCTCGCCAGCCAGCAGTGTGAATGTCCAACGATAAACTAGTTGAAACATCTCTTTTATTTACATGGAGTGTATAACTATTGGAATTTCCATGAGCAAGAAAATAGTAAGTAATTTCCTCACCGTCTGCGGGCCAACTGCCTATTTTAACGACGAATTAAACGATTCTTCTATCGCACATTAAGTCGATAATTTGTAGACAATTGACGTGCCCCACGGTTTTATTTTAGTCTAGTCTATGCATATGTTTATAATTCCCACGACTTTATCTATTTTATTATTTTTTGGTTTTTAGTACATTTATCTTAAACATTGCAATGTATGTTTAACATAAAACCGTTTAACTTAAAAAGTTTTTTTACCTATTTTTATTTTCTAGTTTTTAGTTTTTATTTCGCATTCTGTTTAATTCATTTAGTGCTTCATTATTGCAAGGTTTCTTGCCCGTTAGTTTATTGCAGTCCAACTCCTCTATACGTAGTCCCTGCAAAGATCTTACTCTACTAAGAGCCACGTAGGCTTGACCTTCTTCAAACAGTTTCGCGCCTAAGTATACGACTGCGTGATCCACAGGGTGGTGTACCGCTAACGACGTATCATTTTTAGCCACCCTAACGCCACACAGTCCTCAACACGATACAAAATCTTGACTTGGGTGGTGGATTCAGGCTGGATTAATCAGATACCTAAATTACAGATTCAATGTCTAAATTTAAATCTTATTATTATACGCCATTTGGTGGCTGCGCCCATCTTAAATATTGAGGTTGTATAGTGCACTGTATTCTTCTTGTCAAGCCCTTTTATTTGATACCCATATTGGTGGGATTGATAAAAAATTGTTATCAGCCATTTGGTAGCGGCGGCCATCTTAGATTTCAATTTTGCATAGTAAATTGTATTCTACTTGTTGAGACCTTTCATTTGATACCCATGTTGATGGGATTGATAAAACCTAAGTTATCCGCCATTTTGTAGAGGCCGCCATCTTGGATTTTAATTTTATATAGTACATTGTATTATACTGGTTGAGCACTTTCATTTGATACCCATATTGATGGGATCGATAAAACCTACGTTATCCGCCATTTTGTAGCGGCCGCCATCTTGTATTTCAATTTTTTATAGTATATTGTATTCTGCTTGTTGAGCCCTTTCATTTGATACCCATATTGATGGGATTAATAAAACATAAATTATCCGCCATTTTGTAGCGGCGGCTATCTTGAATTTATAATGATAATGAATAAACATAATTGTATTGTCACCAAAATCCAAAGTGTATACAAAATTTCAGATTAATCGGTTGACAGGAAGAGGGTGAAATTTGAATTACTAAATTTGACCCAAGAATAATAAATATATAAAACAAACGGGGTGAGCTAAATAAAACCGTTTAAAAACCGTTTAAAAATAAATGTTTTGACATGGTAATAAAAACTTTTTTCCACTTTTTTGTGTTTTTGAAATCAGTTTTATTTTTTGCAAAAAGTTTTTATTATGTCAAAACATTGTCAATTAGAGGAGCGAACAGTCGCCAGCACATCAAGTTACCAAAAACTGTCAAATTTCTCCAAATGATTTCAAACCATAAAATGATGTGGTATAGTTAAGTTCAAAATCGAATAAGAAAATTTGACAGTTAGTGGTAATTACACGCGCTGGCGTCTGTACAAAAAAAAAATTGACAGACAGGAAAAGGCCTAAATGAAATAACGGATATTATTTACGAGAGGAATTAGAGCGAAGCGCGCGTCCGTTAGCCGCTCCGCCCTAATCCCTCTGCCGCACAACGCGCCGGCTGAATGGTACGGCACCGCCCCGCCGCGCCACCGTTGCCGGATGGCGCTGCAGTGCTCAGTTCCATACTATATGATACAATACTTTATTAGATTTGTGCCTATATCACCTGCCTAGCCTTTTTTGGGGTCGGCTTCCAGCCTAATCGGATGCACCTGAATACCAGTATTTTACTTGGAGCGACTGCCAATTCATGTACTGAATTTATGGTGAATGATGGAAGAACGGCGCGCGTCCGTTCGCCGCTGCTCCTCCATCCTACTGACGCACTGCGACTGAATCGTTCCCGTTGTTGCCTACATGTAAGTCGCAGATACATAGTTAGGAGCAGCTACAATATTCCCAGGTATAGTCCGCACGTTCTACACAGCAATGGTAGTATGTGTAAAACAAAGTTTAATGTAAGATCTCAATGTACCATGTACTGAGAAATAAATAAATACAATACAATACAATACGTAGTGATAATAAAAATACCTAAAGCTGAAAACGAATACCCTAGTACTACTACGAATAGAATTAGCAATATTGTATAACAGTTGCGTTTCAATTTTGGTGTACATTAAAGTATAGTCTATTCTACTAAGACAGAAACGGAATCTATAGATTTTTGGTTGCCTAGGGTTTTATTCTTTATTTCCAACATTTTGGGTACCTACCTATTTTTTATACAGGGTGTAAACAGACCCTTCACCAAGCCGTCAACCAAGCATTCTGTACATCAAACTAAGTAACTTTACGCAAAATTTTTTGCTGGGAAACGACTTTTTTTTTTATCACGTTTGACGGTAGAACTCAATATAAGGCACTCAGAACATTTTGCTGATGGATGGATTGAATAGTACGGGGGTCGTGGAGGTGTTTAAAGTAAAAATCTTACATTAAAAACATGTACTTAAAAAAAAACTTGTGAAAAAGTTTGACCCCCAATATCTCCGTAACTAAAAGGTTCCCAGGTATGGTCTAGAACAAAAAAATTATCGCATTGACGAGGAGAGCAAATGCCTTTCGGCTTCGTTAAGGGTCTTTTTACACCCTTTATTATACAAGTATACGGGGTGGAAGGGACACCGACGCGAAAACGGTTACCACGTATTCAGTACATCATTCTGAACCGCCACATAGAAATTTTTCATCGGTTATAAAAAAAAACAGCTGTTTCCAACAAAACTGCAATACCTACACGGTCAAAATGTATGGAACAGCTAATGTTTTTTTCACCCCCTATTACATGGGACTAAAACAAATACAATAAGAATATTTGTACGCCATCGACAGCAAGACATAGCATTCATTTTATTAATATTGACCTCTAAACTTTTCTTTACCTATGTTCTACAAATGAATTTGAAACATAACTGGCGAAAAGTGGGTGTACTGTTAGGTGCACCTCTGCCTAACCCTTCTGGGATTACAGGCGTGATGTTATGTAATGTGATTCTTTTCAGGGTTCGGGGTAAAGCGCGTGTCCGTTCGCCGCTGTTCCTCCAGCCATGTGGCGCAAAACTGTTTTTTTTTTCTGAATTGGCATCTCGCTGTTCAACCTAGGAGGTTATCGTCTGCTTAACCGGACTATCCTGTGTGTGCCTTGAGTGTAAGGCCTCCAGGCCTCCTCTTTTTGCAAGCTTTTTGCTGTGGTTCTTCAGCCATGAGGCTAAATATAAGGGCCTAGCAAACCAATAGAGTTGTTTTATGGCCTCAAATTAACAGCTACATGAGAACGATGTTTATGATTGATTAATGTGAATAAATAAATTTACATAATTGATTGAAGATCAACAAATATAAATATGCAGTTAGTCCAAAGTCGTAAACCGAAATCAATGTGAAGCAGTTTATAATATGCAAAGATCATAAACCACTTGAGTTTTGCTTTTACAACACTCATTAATGTCAACAAACTAGAACCAACTCCTACAAATTAATTAATACAGTTCTTATGTATCAGTGTCTGAACTACTTAGGGCGGATAACGAATGTCACTAATAAAATTGAACGCGAAAAGTACAAGGTTACATTTAAATTTAATCGGTCAGTATCATCATTATAGTGGAAACGCCAAGGTATCCCACCAAAATTCAAATCTTCTTAAGTTTTTTGCAATTTGCAGGTCAGATATGGCTTAACAAAGTTGTAATCTTTAAACTCATCAATACATGCCTTTTCATGAAATAGTTATTCAATGGGATTAAATGAACCGAGGGTTGTATTGGTGATTGTAATGATTATAATTCTGTAACTACATACGTGTTACGATCGCGAATCATATTTTGTTCAATACAGGAATATTTTATTATATTTTAATCATATACCCCCGCACCGAGCGATCGACGACGGACGTGTCAAAGAATCCTTTGCCTACTAATTAAAGTAAAGATATAGACCAGTGAAATTTGTGTCTTAACGCAGTAATAATAGGGTCCATTATCGAGTGTTACGTGTGTTTCGACTTAATAATCAACCGTGGAGAATCAAAAGTGGAGTCATGGTTGGCTCGCAAAGCGCATCCCACTCAAATCCCGACCTTACTACTTGTGGTGAATCACGGGAACCCTCAGTTACATTGCGCAAAAGAAAACTACCTGATTGCGACTGCACAACGGCTGCCCGGGAGCTTACCAACGCACTCAAGGAACTGCGCTTGGAGCTAGATGCTAAGCTGTCAAAACTCCATGAGAACATTGTGGACACAATCAAGGCTGATCTAGATGTTCTCAGAGACACCTCGCTCGAGATTAAAAGCGATATCAGTGCATTGCGCCGTGAACATTCTACCTTCAAACAACAAATATCCAAATTGGAGGAATCACTTCAATACCATTCTGATCAGCAAGACGATTTGAAGATACAAGTGGACAAGATTGACACGCGTACCTCATCTATTAATTCGATGGGTGATAAACTTTCCAGTCTCGAACAAAAAATGGAGTCGTTGGAACAGCAGGCAAGGCTAAACAACATTGAAATATGTAATGTACCCGAAAAACGTGACGAGGACCTGCTTACAGTCATGGAATCTGTTGGTGCTGCTCTGAAGTGTCCTATTTCTCGTCAGGACATCCTATCCATTCATCGTGTGCCTCACGCTCGCAACGAGGAAGGTAGTCGCCCGAAGAATATCATCGCAAAATTCTCATCACGTACACAGCGCAACAATATTATAAGTGCCAGTCGTTTATTTAAAAGTTTAAAATCCAACGACATCGGCTTGTCAGGTACCTCCCAAAATATATATATTAACGAACATTTAACATTGTACAATAAAAAATTATTTCGCGAATGCCGTGATTTGGCCAAAAAACATAATGTTAAATATGTGTGGATCAAAAATGCCACTGTACTGGCTAAAGAAACCGATAGCTCGAAAACTTTTGCTATACGTTGTAACGATGACCTTATTAGAATCACCCAGTGTAAACAAAATAAAAATATGTAGCTTAGTATACATTTTACATGCATTTCTCCACATAGATAATGATTACCTACTTCATTGTGTCGCTTCTTGTTCTTATTTTAAATTTTGTGATGTGGACGTAAGTAAGCAAGCAAATATGGTAAAAAACAATCAAACTTTTTTTATATTACTTTTTTTTATATTACTTTTCCGTATAACATATGTAATATTGTACGCTTTTTGTGGTTACTATAATTATTCTTACGATATCAGTGGTGTTGTATTACATTATTTTAAAGTGTTTAATAGTCTCAAACGATTTTGTTTAAGCGTAACTTATAACATAATTTTGACAGTTATTATGAATCATGGTTACAAAGTATTTGTGTTTTACAAATTGCAGGGTGGCTACTACGTACTGGCTCCAATTTTTCTAGGAATACCCGAAACTTTTATTTATTTAACTTGTTTACACGTTTTGTAATTTAGCTAACATAATGCACAATAACAGTATATCGTTGTACTATCAGAACTGCCGAGGAATTCGAACCAAATTGCACACATTGTTCATGAATATTTTGTCGTATTCTTTTGACGTTATCATACTAACCGAAACTTGGCTTACGCCTAGCATTGCTGATAGCGAGTTTATTGATGACAGATATTTAGTTTTTAGAGATGATCGTAATCGTGTTGCGACAAACAAGCGAGAGGGTGGGGGGGTTCTCATAGCAGTGCGACGTGATCTCCGACCGATGAGAATAGTGACACATTCTGCTCACGCGAGCATCGAGCATGTTATCATCCAGCTGCCTGCGTCGAGGGCCAACACACGCCACATTATAAGTGCTGTGTATATACCACCGCGGTCTCCTGACGATGTGTACGGTTGCCACTTAGATATGTTGCAGGAAATTCTTGTCGACACCAGTACCGAAACGTTTTATGTGGCTGGTGATTATAACTTGCCAGATATTGTGTGGCTAGACCGCGACAAGTCGACACTTGCGAGACCAACGAATACCGCAAGCCATCATTTATTTAATTTTATATCCACCATCAATGCTACACAATATAACACATTTAAAAATAATCGAGGAAGAACACTTGATTTATTTATTTCTAACGTAGACTGTCAATTACAATCGGATGTGGAATTATTACAGCAGGATAGTTACCATCCCCCATTTTCCGTTTTGAGTTCTCTTGAATCTCAATTTACACCAATGAAGCGAAATACCACCACGAAATATAATTACTATAAGGCCAACTATGAAAGTATTAATTGCGAACTCTTAAAACTTAACTGGGATGAATTACTTTCTCACCTAACTGCCGAACTGGCGGTCTCAACGTTTTATGATTATATATATGGGTTAATTCGTAACCATGTCCCTCACATACGAGCGAAAACTTCTCGTTTTCCCTCCTGGTTTAGCTCATCGCTTATTAATATCTTTAAGAAAAAGGAACGTGCTTGGATAAGATGGAAAAAAAAACGTAACTTGTCTGATTATGAAACCTTCTCAAATAATCGTAAACGTTTCAAATTGGGTTGCGATGAATGTTTTAAACGGTACATAAATTCGGTCGAAGACAGTATACCTCTCAATGTCAAGCACTTCTGGTCATATATATCCAACCGCAAAGGAAGAACGGGTATTCCAGCTACTATGCACTTCAATAATATTTCCTCTAGTAATCCTACTGAAATATGTAATCTTTTTTCAACTTTTTTTAAGTCTGTTTATGAGCCCTCAGATTTTGCCCCCGAAAATTGGCAACCACCTAAAAATTTTGCTGATAAATCTATATCCCTCCCTAATATCTATCTCAGCATGGATGAAGTACAAAGAGCGCTTAAAGCTTTAGATCAAACCAAAGGACCTGGCCCAGATGGTCTGCCGCCCATCTTCTTTAAAAATACTGCCAATACCATCCACTTGCCACTACATATAATTTATAATAAATGCTTAACCGAAGGATTTTTCCCCATTGTATGGAAGAAAGCCTTCATCACACCTGTATATAAGAGTGGCGATAAGACCGACATTAAAAACTATCGCCCTATTTCGATACTTTCCACTTTGTCTAAGCTTTTTGAGGGTCTCGTGCATAGCTCACTTTTTCCTTATCTGCGTAATCTTATCATTCCAGAACAACACGGTTTCGTTAAATGTCGATCAACCGCCACAAATCTTATGATTTTTACAAATTACTTATTTGAGAAGATGGACAACCGCATCCAAGTGGATGCAGTGTACACGGATTTTCAAAAGGCTTTTGACAGGGTGGACCATAAATTACTTTTGGATAAAATTGCCTTCAACGGCATCAGAGGTAGTTTGCTTAGGTGGTTTGCGTCTTATATAGTTAATAGAACTCAAAAAGTTGTAATAAACGGTTACGAGTCGGACTATGTTGTTGTGGAATCTGGTGTGCCCCAGGGATCTGTATTGGGCCCACTCCTCTTTATTCTATTCATTAATGACATTAAATCCTGTTTTATTAACTCAGCCTTTCTCATGTACGCCGACGATGTGAAAATTTATAAATCTTGTTTGAATATTCATGACTGCCTACTGCTTCAAGAGGATCTCCATAGACTCTCTCAATATTGCCTAGATAACAAGTTACAACTCAGCTTGCCAAAGTGTAATTCTATATCATTTACCAAAAATAAAAACACAATTCATTTCACATATAACCTGCATGGCATTCCTTTGAAAAAAGTGGAGTCCACACGAGACCTTGGAATATTGCTTGATTCCAAATTACACTTTGATATTCATATCGATAATGTTATTAACAAAGCCTATCGGATGTATGGTTTCGTCATGAGATCTTCAAGGGACTTTAAAAAAAAGACTACTTTCTTATTTTTATACAAGACCCTGATTCGCTCTCAGTTAGAATATGCTGTTCCTATTTGGAGTCCTTTCTATGGCAAATACTCACATAGACTCGAAATGGTTCAAAAGAAATTCCTACGTAACGTGCAGTTTAAACTTTATCACACGAGAATTTCTTATTTACAACTACTCAAACAACACAATCTCTTGAGTTTGGAGTCCAGGCGTACGCTACTCATGGCCATGATGCTGCATGGCATTTGTAATAATAAGTTTGATTGTAATGAACTTACCAATAAGTTATGTTACGTAGTACCTAGAAGTATTATACGGCGGGAGGTGCGCGTTCCTCGTCTGTTTCACACTGAGAAGTGCAAAACAAACGCCGGTGAGCGGGCACCTCTCCGCCGCCTTGTAGTAACCTATAACACACACTTTACTGATACCGATATTTTTGCGTTTACTCCTGCACGATTTAAAAGAATGGCTATAACATTACTTACCGACAACCTTTCATAACTTACTTTTGTTTCTTTTTTTTCTTCTTTTAATTAATAATTAAGATAAGTGACCGTCCGTCCTTTCCTCTTTTAAGTATTTTTTCTTTGAATCCGTGGACAATAGTGTGGGTTATACGTATATTAAATGCACCTAATTAGCTCTGATATACAAATTGTTACGTGTAACTGTTTTTTGTCCCTAAATAAATAAATAAATAAATAAATAAATTTTTTATTCAGTGCGCAAACTTTGACAAATTAAACTTAAATGACTTTTTATTAAACACCTATTTTTATTTTGATAAGTCTTAGTACAAAAAAATAAAATTATCGTTAACGAAAGATGTTTACTTTGAAATTGAATTTATGGCTACTCGCCGCCGCGCGCCGCCGGCGCGCGTGGTGAAGCGCTCACAGGCGTAGGTAGGTATTTACGTGGGTGTGCCCGTGCGTGGCTCCACTCTGCCACCCGGCAGGGGATTTCACCCCCGCTGCAACACCGCCGCGTACGCCGCACGGCGCGCGCTCCTATTGATATTATTACGAATGATAGTGTCCATATTTTGCTGATTTAAAGTCGGATAAAAAAATAAAATAAAGTTTTGAACTAATGATGGAAATGTGTTCTATTACTGATACTGAACCACCAAAAATTTTTTGCGCATTGCTTAAAAAATATTCCTGTATACAAACTGACACTGACCTGCAAATTGCTAAAAAAAACTGGCGCTTCCACATTAATATGAAATATTCACACTGACAGCTCTTGACTGTTGCTTCCCTTTTTGAAAATATTTTTAAAGTGAAACTTTTACCTAAATCGCACCAAGCGCCTCTGTAGTGGAGTTTAATATTTTCATTAACACTAGAAACGGGATATTTACCATGTTTACTGTTTGTTTTGAGTTCCCGGTATTTCGACGCTGTTGCAAGCACCATGATCACGGATAAACAAAAAGTAATAGTAAGTAGTAGTTTAATATTGTCCAAATTAACAGCTGGATCCACCTAACGACCAATGCTAAATATGGGTATTCCTGAAACGAGGCACTCGAAACTCGTAAAAATAACTCGTAGCCATATTTTCAGAGCTTTCAAGCACATATAGCTACGCATCCTATTTCGTCATCATCAAAGAGATTTAAATAAAAAACAAATAACATTGAATTAAACGTATCGAAAAACCCGACTACAAATTGTATTGTTGTGGAGATTTTAATTTCCTTCATTTTGATACCCTAATCGATACCCTGACCGATAGGTTTGATTGAAAAAAAAAATTTACGACTTACAATTTAGCGCCAAAAATCCGCCATTTTTAAACACCTATCTAAGGACACCTGGGTTTTGAGATGAATCTAATGATACCTTAATCGTCGAAATCCATCCAGCCATTTGGAACGTATACGAGGTAATAAAGAAATTTACAAAAAACAAACATACAAGAAACGCACGAAAAACCTTTCCTTGGCAGTCGGGTAAAAAAACAGATTTAAGATTTATACTTCAACACATCACACAAAGACATAAAAGTAAATGATTGTCTATGCCAATTATTACTGTAGCATAAAACCTTACGTTAGAAAGTGACACCTTGATGACAGCAATCAGAACTAGATCCTGTTCAGCTAGTCACACGAGTTTTTATTTACGACTTTCGGATGTAACAAAAAAAAAACATTAATTATAAGCGAAACTTTAGTAAAATTAACCGAATCGATTTGACGAGAATAATGGTTTTATTAACGATACCATCTTTATGGGTTTCGTAGTTTCTGCTTGTGACTTCGCCCGTGTAGAGGCGGAGATATAACCTGGGAACAAAATATCGGGACAAAAATTATAATAGAATGTAACATAACATAACATCACGCCTGTAATCCCCGAAGGGTTGGGGAAAGGTGTACCTAAAAGTACACCCATATTTCGCCAGTGATATTTAAGTCCGAGGCGAGCCTATTGCCATCAGCCGTGCCTAAATTCAGACTCCGTGGCTATTACTGAGAAATTCAACACAACAAACCCAATAAAATCTTGCTCGAACTGGGAATCGAACTCAGGACCTCATGCTCAGCAGTCGCGCGACCAACGAGACAGTCAAAGAATGTAAATAAAAGGAAAATGTGTCGTAATATTATACAATTAGGATATTTTTTCGCAAGACCCAAATATTTTCCCTGATGACCCAGGCCATAAGAGACTGTACCACATTTCATCCAAATCGGTATGAAGAGACAGCAGTCAGACAGACAGTTAGTTTCGCATTTATATAAATTTATAGAATTTTATAAGCTTAATCAGGAAATCAGGATTAATTGAAATCAGTCATATTTCTCCGTCTTATGAAGCGATTATTATTTTAAATTATGTTTTGATACCCATCGTCATGGATATTAGTGTTTTTGACCTTGGCAATGGACCCATTGCCAGTCATTACTGCCTATTTACGACGTAATGTTTGATTTATAGGTATCCCTTAATTTCCGTTTAATTGACAGGATACTGACGTCTAATGGCTATATTTTATAATAGATCTAGAGCAGCAAATTGTTTTACGAATACTTGCTTTTGTAGGTGACGCAGTGACAGAGGAATTTCATGTGAACATCGGCACCATTCCGGATATCAATACACGCCCAAGGCTATCCTAAACTTGTTAATAACAGGAATCGGACCCTCAGAAACAATGAGATTATCGTTTTCGGGAACAGCATTTCAGGGTCTAGTCTACTGAAAAGATTTTAATTTTTATCTGACACCGATGAACCAAAAATTACAAGAAACAAAATTTTGAAGACATGAGACATCCATCATCCTGTACTGTACCCTCATGGTGTAAGGCCCACTCCTTCCCACTTATGCCTCAGCAGTGGGTTATCCACTTTTTTTTCTTCTTCGTATGGCTGGCACGACAATTACGTTGTATTTGTTTGAACATTTCCGTGGAAGTGGTTACTTTTTATTCGCTTATTATGCTGTGCCACATAACAAAACATCAAGTCTGTCAACCACAAAGGGTTAGGTAGAGGAGTAGCCACATTTCGTCCGTTATGTTTAAGTCCCATTTAGGGTCGCCGAGGCCCTTTTTTCATGAAATCTGTGTGAATGGAAACATCCGCACATACCTGGCGGAGGCTGCAAAGCATGCACTTCTTAAACGAATACATATATAAACACAGGTTTAAACAAACCTAGATCGCGTTGCTACCAAACATCTGAATTGAAATATCATTACTTTCTTGCAACTGTTGAATATATTTTACTAGCAACCTGCTCCGGCTTCGCATGGGTGCAATATACATAAAAACCTTCCACTTGAATCACTCTATCTATTAAAAAAAACCGCATCAAAATCCGTTGCGTAGTTTTAAAGATCTAAGCATACATAGGGACAGACAGACAGCGGGAAGCGACTTTACTTTATACTATGTAGTGATAGTGAAGTATAGTTTACTTATAAGTACTAATTATACCATCGTATGAGAAATAATACTACGGCACCTAAATGTACACTTTTTGTATTACTTTAAATAAATAAATAATTCTATTCGAATACACTTTCTGATTTGACGCTTATCGTATACTTGGTTTGTAGCACCAACCTAAGTTAAACACATACTAAATTTACGCCATTTTTCCAGAAAGTTCTAAGAACGCCACCTGCTATCTTGACAGGCACAAAGAGTATGTAAGTGTTTCTTCGCCAACATTCATACAAGATCCAAGAAGACAACAGAAGAGGACAGAATAAAATTAAAAGTTCAAAGAGCAACGGTCAACAACGAATTAGGTACAAACACTACCTACCAACAACATAAAAACAACTTTTGACGCCTGAGGCCACAACATAACGCAATAAACAAACAGTCGGCGGTCAAGTTCAAGTTTGAAGGCTGAGTGCAATAATTCACTCTATTCTTATTTCTATGCACTATCTTGACATAGGCACAAGGAGTATGTAAGTCAGTGGCGAAGGTTCCATACAACCCGATTCCTACCGGCTTCCCTTTGAAAGATGGCACAGTCAGTATTCTAAAGGGTGTAAAAAGACCCTTAACGAAGCCGAAAGGCACTTGTTCTCCTCGTCATTGTGATCATTTTTTTGTTCTGGACCATACCTGGGAACCTTCTAGTTTCGGAGATATTAGGGGTCAAAGTTCCAAATTTTTCACATGTTTTTTTTAAATACTTACTACTTTTTAAGGTTCTAACTTTACTTCAATCACCTCCATGACCCGTTTACTATTCAAAGCATCCATCAGCAATAAGTTTTGAGCGCATTATATTGAGTTTTACCGTAAAATGTGACTTTTGACCCCAAAAAAAAAATTCGTTTCCCAACAATAATTTTTGCGTAGAGTTACTTAGTTGGATGTACAGAATGCTTGGTTGACGGCTTCGTGAAGGGTCCTTTTACACCCTGTATAGACAAATAAAATAATCACATTAAAGATATGTACTCCGGGCTTACCTCTTACAACATTGACCCTTCGCTACTGATGTAAGTGTTGCTTCGTCTACATTAATACAAGATCAAATATAACAATAACGTCCAAGCATTACTTAGTTAACCGGTAATAAAGTAGAAAAGTATGTCAATTTGGCCTGTTCCAGAGTGATTGGCCAGAGAAGGCAAAACACCGAGAGAGTGGGAAAAGAATGGGGGAGGCCTTTGCCCAGCTGTGGGATAGAAAAGGCTGCTAAAAAACAGAGAAACGCAAAGATAGAGCAGTAACTTAGTTTTATCTTAATCTAAAATCTAAATTGTAACTGAGCCTAGAAAGAAACTTGGTAGTCATGACACGCCTACGGCTTTGATTTACTCTTCTTTTAAATAAAAAGTCTGAGATGGGTGTTTCTTTTTTCATTATGTGTTTGATTTATTAAAAAAGGAAACACTAGCCTTTTCATCGCATTATTATTCCTTTATTTATTTTTGTACAAATTAATTACATTAAAAAAAATCCTTTATCAAAATGTAATTAATGTGTACACAAATTTTCATAGGTAATATTAAAAAAAGACAAATTGTAACTCATCGGTATTGGGAACAGGGTCCAAGCTACCCGGTCAGGACTCCAGAGAGAGGAATTATTTAATTATGAGATATTATTATTATTTCTCATATTCATCGTCATTATCATTATGCTTATATCAAATTAATAGCGCAGCAAGTCTTTTGCTCCCATACATCCTCTATGCAAAGCATCATTAAAAAGTTATAATTTATCATGAATTTACTATTTTATGGATGTTCGATAACTTACATTTTTTTTTTACAGGTTCAGGTTTTTCAAAAAGTTACTAAATTGGATTCCCATCTGGAACATGAACACATAACCTATGAGTCACAATTTGCTCACTGCCAAAATTTGCATAAAGTATCTGGAAGACAACCATTTTAAATCCCAAGGATTACAAGCTATGTTATATAATTTCATACAGATGAAACGCCTCATACGTCGCATATTTATGATCTAACACTATAATTTTGGTTTCACGAACTGTTTAGTGTCTCATAACAAAAGAACTAGATCCATTTTCAATCTCCACAAATTATAGAAGCTATAACTTACACCCAATATGTCAAACAAGGATGGGGTCGTTGCACTGAGCCAAATGACGCTAATGTACTAATAAAATGTTCCTTAATTAATAAAATAACATCGATATCCGCGCGTCACATCGATCGCTGGCCATCTCATAATTTACGAGTGTCAGTTAGTAGGTGAAGTTCGTAGGTATGGCTCAGTTGCGCAGGAGTGGTGGTACGCGTTTCTTAGTATATAAGCGCGGAGAAATTCTCTCACTGCATCCACTCAGCCGAGTCCTCTGTAGCAAGCTGAACATTAGTAACATGGCGACCAAGTTTGTAGTAGCTGTGGCGTTGTTGGCGCTGTGCCACGCCAACCCCGTCCTTATAAACGGTGAGTGCCACAGCCCTAAAAACTCAAAAAAAAAAAAAATCTTTAGTAATCCATCTTAGACATTTTCTAGATTTGCCTCCATTGCTTCTCAATTTTCAGTAAATAACTCGTGCAACATAATTTTTTCAATCAATCTGATTTAACCCTCAAAGTAATACTGATTTTCCCATTCCCTCAGGTGTGCTTTACCGTGATGGACGCGCCTTCTCCGTGGGCCAAGCGAGCAGCTACGGCGGCGGAGTGAGCACAGCGCAAGCGAACGTGAACGGCGACGCGGCGCAGGCGTTCGGAAGCGTCAACGGCGGCGGTGCGCAGCTGGCGCGCGACGGGTACTACTACCCCGGACAGGCGATCGCGCAAGCGCAAACCTACGACGCGGTGCCCTTCCCTGAGAGCGCGTACGGCGCCGCCAAGGCTGTGGCTCAGGCACAGAACGGCGCGTACTACCCCGTGCCGGCGCCCGCCACCGTCATCACCTACGAGCAGAACTTCGCGCCCGCCGCGTCCTCCGTGTCGCACGCCGACTCGCACGGCGCCGGCGTGGCGCATTCCTCCGCCAACACTCGCGGCGTTGGCGGCTACGGCGCGACCTCGTCCAACGCTAACACTCACGGCGAGGGCTCCGCCGATTCCAACGCTAACGCCGGCCTCGGTGCCACCAGCTCCTCCGCCAAGAGCCACGGCGAGGGCTCCGCCGTGTCCTCCGCGCAGACCAACGGAAACGCCGGCGTCGTGTACCTCGCCGCGCCCGCCCCGTTCCACAACCAGCCCGCACCCACCGTCGTCGACCTCAAGACTCCCGTCTACTATACATCGTACGCCCCAGCTGTCCCCGCTCAGGGTGTCGCCTCCTCAAACGCGAACGTGGTCGGCTCTGGACACGCCGCCTCCTCCGCTAAGGTCGGTCACGGCCAGGGCAGGACCATCTCCTGGCGCTTCGGTACACTGTACGACGGTCCCGCTTCCGCACAGGCTCAGGCCAACACTTACGCCGGTTATGGCGCCGCCAAGTCTGCCGCCCACACCCACGGGTACGGCTCCGCCAACGCGAACGCTGGTGTCAACGGCCACGGCTCCGCCAAGTCCGTCGCTGACACTCACTCCGGCCACGGCGTTGCTCAGTCGTCCGTCCACTCGCACGGCGCCGGATCCGCCAACGCCAATGCTAACGTGAACGGCTACGGCGGCGCCCGGTCTGCCGCCGACGTGCACGTCCATTACTACGGCGGCTCCCGCAGTTCTGCCGATGCGCACTCACACGGCTTCGGCTCCGCGCACGCCAACGCTCTCGCTGCCTGAACACTGAGCAGTCAGCTCGATGCGCCTGCACTAGTAAGCAACCACATCACGACGACTTCCGGAATCGCCGAAAACTTGTCTTGATGTATTTGCGAAGTGCACGACTGTATTAAGTAATTTATTAAAACTTATTTATTTAACTTATCACTTAACAACATTGTCGAAAAAGTGACGCAAAAAATTGAATGCCATAAATAAATACCTACAATTCTATAAAAAATACTCACTGATTTATAATTTATTTTCCTCACACCTTATAGAAATGAGATGTAGAGTTGATGTGCAACCAAAGACCCCTGAACTACAAGCTTTGTACATATAACTATTTAGTTTAAAATGTGTTTAAAATAGTTATCTGTTTATGCTAAGCGGCATTACGCAAGGCAATCTTCCCAGTTATAAAACCTGTTGAATAAAGAGGTACACATCTATCCTCTGAAACTCCGTGACTGTAAATTAGCTGTGAAGTCGATTGGCTTAAGAATAAAAGCTACGACGGCACCTACCTAGGCTTTGGTATCATGGCTGCCATAATCTGTCCAGTAACTAATGGGACCGCGGTCACGAAATCGTTAGTGGAAATAGTGAACCTGTGCCTGTGAGCTGGCTTCTTCCGATTCCAAGACCTTGTCGCGGGGCTAACCTAAACTGAAACCTTAAAACTAAACGAAACTAACTCATATACAGAGTGCACACTCACTCTATTACACACACACACACACACGCGCGCACACACACACTCTAAGACCCACTCGCATACATCACACAAGTGCGCCCCTTTTTGTATTTTCTTTTTATTTATTTTTCAATTGCATACACTTAATGTTAAGTGGAAGAGCGCGGTCACCTAACACAAGCATCTCCTAAAAGGTGATCTCCAAATTATGTGTTTAACAATTTATACAATGTATATGTTTTTTTTTTAATATTTTAGCACAAAAATGCTAATAAAACACCCAGATATTCCAAATAACTTGTCTTATATCGATGGCCGAAAGGGACAAACTGAAAATCTCCGCATACCAAAACATAGATTCTGCTGAATATTTACACTTACGGGAGAATGTATCCAAGTACTGCTCTTACCACAGCGGGATGATACACGACTTGTCCGGCGGCTCTTTTTGTATGCAAGTCTGTTCACTTTAGCCATTAGGGATTCCCTTAGGAAGACGTTCATTAACCTTATAACAGATGTATAAGATCAATCTGCCAAGATTCCAGAGCCGCTGACCAATAGCCAGAATGGATGGAACAATGTAAACAAAAGAGATGTTGTATGAAGTTTGCTATGTTATTTTCTATAGCCTAGAAGGTTTTCAGCAAACATACCTATTCAGCACGAAAGCTTGCGTAGGGCGTAATGAGTGAACACTAAGTTTATAGGTAGGTACAATGAAAAGTTTCATACAGGAGCTATTTGGCGCACTTTCAGTTTTCAAAAAGAGCCAAAAACTATCTACGGGTTGTACGGCAACGTTGATTTTCACCTCATCGTACGAGGCTTAAACCAAAATGTCTAAAACAGGCAAAACTTTTCAAAGAAATTGTGGTCTTTCAGTAAATCTGAAGCATCTGATGATTCTGAAAAATTGAATTGAGACAAATTTTAAAGGGTATTCTATACCTACAGTAAAAATCTTTACAGGGGATCAGGAAAACCTTTGTACCTTTTTTTATGTTCCTTTCTTCTTTTCTGTATTTAGTGTGTACATAATTTTTTAAATGTAAATAAACACTTTCAAAAAGAAAAAACTATGAGCAGTCAAAACGTAATTCCCCATAGATTTTGTACGTAAATAGCGAACTTTCACGCTAATGTGCTAACTCAATGAATCAACTATTTATTGATTTCAAAGCAATTAAATTATTATTTTTTCAATGAATTTAAAATTAATCGGGTTTTCGGGCATTGATGTTTTTTTTAAAGAAGTCTTGGCATTTTAATTTTCCTAACTATTTACCAACATCGCCCCCCCCCCCTCCCTCCTGAAAATGTAGTTGAACTACTTGTAGAGATTTAAAAAAATGGCCCTTAATTAAGGGCGATTTAGCCTTCATGATGTATAATTTTGTAAACAGGTACACAGACTGATTAAATAAATAAAATACAGTATGTTAAATAAACATTGTATTCAATTACATTATTTACTTAAACCAATTAATATTGATTTGTGTTCAAAGAACATCTTTAAAATTTTGTTATATCAAGCTGCACGGCGACTAAAGTTACAAAAACCGTGGATTATAATTTGAAAATATGTTGATTTCAAGTAAAGAGAATTTCACCAACTGGGTCAGCAAAAATTACTAGGTAATTCCTAAGAATGTATTTACGATTTTACGACTTACTGCAATGAACTGGCAACCCATGTGATGTATCTGTCCCATTTTAAAAAGAACGATACTTTAAGCGAATAACGAATTTGACATTAATTAAACTTGTTTCAATTATTTCTCTACTTATACATAATCTTCATTAATATTTCTACTCGCTTAATCCTGCAAAAAGGATGACAATCGCCCGCAAACTTCCTTTGTTTAAAAAAAAATCTATAAAATTCTAGATACTGGCCATCACACGTAAAAAAAAGTTGTAGCGCCATTTGTGTTTTCGTTTTATTATTCTTTCTTTTATTAAAAATAATGGCTAGTCCTTTTTTCTTACCAGCCAGCTGCAGTGAAAATTGTAATAAAATATTGAAACTTCATAGAGGTTGGCAGTCTATGGTTTTAAAATAATACGTTTTTGTTTCTCAAATGATATACTAACTAGCTGTGTGAAATCATTGATCCTTGTCAGCCAAAGTATCACGTAAATAATAATATTATTATTTAAAAATATGGGAATAATCGAAACATGATGGGTGTAAAAATAACCTTAACGTCGTAAGCTGAAAAGCACTTGGTCTCCCCGTCCGTCAATGCGATCATTTTTTTTGTTCGAGACCATACCTCTAGTTACGGGGATATTGGGGGTCAAAGTTTTTTTTTTTTTAAAGTTTTGATGTTGTAGCTTTAATTTAAATAACCTCCACGACCCCCGTACTATTCAATGTATCCATCAGCACAGTGTTTTGAGTGCGATACATTGATTTCTACCGTAAATCGTGATTATCACCCCAAAAGAAAACTGAACTTTCGTTCCAGGACTATCTATAATTGAGTGTGATTATACAAGACAATATCTCGCTCAATCAATTTAAAGGTTTATTGGTAGTCAATATTACGTGTCCTATCACTGTTTATTTGCACTAAAAAAGCACGTAGCAAAATATGCCTTTATGTATGACGCGGTGCGTAAAACGATTACGCAGACCCCAACTTGCGTGCTACTTAGCTAGTTTTGCTACTTGCGTTTGCGATTTTGCGACGTGCGACTGACAGAGACAGAGAGTGCGATGTAAAGCAAATGCCAACAAGCGAGAGTCACGATAGCATTTGCTATAATGTATGATCAGAACGGTGCTTTATTTTGCTATAATATGATATATTAACAACCACTAGTACAGCATGCTTGGTTGACGGCTTCGTCAAGTGTCCGTTTACACCTTATAGAGGCATAGTAGGGATGGATAAAGATTATATAGTAATAAATATGTAGTACACCCACATTTCGCCAATTATGTTTAAGTTCCATCAACCGGGCACAAATCCGTGCTTTAATCTTAATATATATATATATATAACAGAAAACATTGATTTCGCTTACAATTCAAATTATAATTATGTAATTTCATGAGCAGGATTTATACAAAACTTCAATCAGTAATAAAAATAATATTTATTCATTTATTTAAACTTCATGTACAAAAGTGGTACAAAGGCGGACTTAATGCCACAAGGCATTCTCTACCAGTCAACCAGTTAATATTCTGTCCATTTCGTTGTTACCTACTTACAAGTTCAGCCGCTACGAAAGCGCGTAGCACGCACATTCGTAGCACCTACGGCTCTGTCGATAGCGATCAAGCATTGCATATTTTATGGTAAGTTACTTGGATTATATATGTAGTATGGATGGGACGCTACCCAAATGGATGTACCTCTAAAAAAATGACTGGGACTGGTCGCGGAAGCCTATGTCCAGCAGTGGCTTTGAGACTTAGATTTATTAAAATGAATTATAAAAATATAATATATTTATTCAAAGTTAGGATTTAAATCTAAGAAGTAATGTTGGTATAACAAAGTTCGACGCCTGTACTAGGTTAAACCTGCATCACAGGCGGCACGTTTCTAATACATACTATTTCGACAATGGATTTCTTAACAATATTTATAGTGAAAAAACATAACAGTGAAATAAGTTAGTATGGGTTAATATAAAGGGTGTAAAAAGACCCTTAACGAAAACGAAAACCACATATTCTGCCCATCATTGGGATCATTTTTTTGTTCTGAACCATACCTGGGAACCTTCTAGTTACGGAGATATTGGGGGTCAAAGTTCCAATTTTTTCACAAGTTATTTTTTAAATACTACTTTTTAAGGTTCTAACTTTACTCCAATTACCTCCATGGTCCGTTTACTATTCAAAGCATCCATCAGCAATAAGTTTTGAGCGCATTATATTGAGTTTTACCGTAAAATGTGATTTTTGACCCCAAAAAAAAATTTCGTTTCCCAGCAAAAATTTTTGCGTAAAGTTACTTAGTTTGATGTACAGAATGCTTGGTTGACGGCTTGGTGAAGGGTCTGTTTACACCCCGTATATTATGATACACCTAATGTACTGAAATGCTAATTATATGACACTAACAAATAACAGTTTATTAATATGTCATTAATCAAGCCCGTTTTAATTCCATGCAGGCTTGAAGAGGAATATAAAATACGAGTAGGTTTCTTTTCAAAATACTCATTAAGTTTCGTACAAGTTACAACTTAAGCTTGGTAATAAAAAAGCTCCACTTGCATAATAATTATGTCCATCTGAAGCTAGCTGTGAGGTCGTTGCACTGTGCTATATGCACTCTAAACGATGCTTATGTACTAATAAAATGTTCCTTAATTAATAAGATCTCGTCGATATCCGCGCGTCACTTCTATCGCTGGCCATCTCATAATTTACGAGTGTCAGTTAGTAGGTGAAGTTCGTAGGTATGGCTCAGTTGCGCAGGAGTGGTGGTACGCGTTTCTTAGTATATAAGCGCGGAGAAATTCTCTCACTGCATCCACTCAGCCGAGTCCTCTGTAGCAAGCTGAACATTAGTAACATGGCGACCAAGTTTGTAGTAGCTGTGGCGTTGTTGGCGCTGTGCCACGCCAACCCCGTCCTTATAAACGGTGAGTGCAACAGCCCTCCAATATTCAACAATTAAACACGTGTGAAATACCGAAAACAAACCAAAAAATTATATTTGGGAATCCATCTTAATATTTTTCAAGATTTTCCTGCATCACTTTTAAATTTTCAGGAAATAGCTCATGAATTATTATTGTATTCAATCAGTCTGATTTCGCCGTCATAGTTATACAATCTTTCCATCCCCCAGGTGTACTATACCGTGACGGACGCGCCTACTCCATGGGCCAGGCGAGCAGCTACGGCGGAGGAGTGAGTACAGCGCAAGCGAACGTGAACGGTGACGCGGCGCAGGCGTTCGGCAGCGCCAACGGCGGCGCGCAGCTGGCGCGCGACGGGTACTACTACCCCGGACAGGCGATCGCGCAGGCGCAGACCTACGACGCGGTGCCCTTCCCTGAGAGCGCGTACGGCGCCGCCAAGGCCGTGGCTCAGGCACAGAACGGCGTGTACTTCCCCGTGCCGGCGCCCGCCACCGTCATCACCTACGAGCAGAACTTCGCGCCCGCCGCGTCCTCCGTGTCGCACGCCGACTCGCACGGCGCCGGCGTGGCGCACTCCTCCGCCAACACTCGCGGCGTTGGCGGCTACGGCGCGACCTCGTCCAACGCTAACACCCACGGCGAGGGCTCCGCCGACTCCAACGCTAACGCCGGCCTCGGCGCCACCAGCTCCTCCGCCAAGAGTCATGGCGAGGGCTCCGCCGTGTCCTCCGCGCAGACCAACGGCGTCGCCGGCGTCGTATACCCCGCCGCGCCCGCCCCATTCGCGGACCAGCCCGCACCAGCCGTCGTCGACCTCAAGACTCCCGTCTACTATACATCGTACGTCCCAGCTGTCCCCGCTCAGGGTGTCGCCTCCTCCAACGCGAACGTAGTTGGCTCCGGACACGCCGCCTCCTCCGCTAAGGTCGGTCACGGCCAGGGCAGGACCATCTCCTGGCGCTTCGGCACACTGTACGACGGTCCCGCCTCCGCGCAGGCTCAGGCCAACACTCACGCCGGGTACGGCAGCGCCAAGTCTGCCGCCCACACCCACGGCTACGGCTCCGCCAACGCGAACGCTGGCGTCAACGGCCACGGCTCCGCCAAATCCGTCGCCGACACTCACTCCGGTCACGGCGTCGCGCAGTCATCGGCCAACTCGCACGGTGCCGGTTCCGCCAACGCCAATGCTAACGTGAACGGCTACGGCGGCGCCCGGTCTGTCGCCGACGTGCACGGCCAGTACTCCGGTGGCTCCCGCAGCTCTGCCGACGCGCACACGCACGGCTCTGGCAACGCCGCATCGTTCGCTAGGACTCAGGGCGTGAACACCGCCTACAGGGTGACCAACTCTCAGGCGAACTCCTCCGGCTTCGGCTCCGCGCACGCCAACGCTCTCGCTGCCTGAACACTGAGCAGTCAGCTCGGTGCGCCTGCACCAGTAAGCAACCACATCACGACGACTTCTGAAACCGCCGAAAACTTGTCTTGATGTATTTGCGAAGCGCTCAAACTCATTAATTTATTTAAATTATTTATTTATTGAATGTCTCAAACACAATGTTGTGGTACTAATTAAGAGGCAAGATGACTGCCATAAATAAATGAAAGACTTTAAAAGTATACTGAATTATTTTATTTACAACGCCACCACTAGTTATCCATCAAAATAACAAACAAAGATAAAATACTTATATCAGAAATAGTATCAACATTCATATCAAGTTCAGATGATCACAGTTTCCCCTGCATGAAAGGTTTAAGATATTTGTGGAAGCTCTGGTTGACGGGCTCCGCATTGAGTGGACTCTTGAGCGCTTCCTCCATCAGGCGCTCGTACACGCGACCGTCGTATGCGCCCAGGGTGGAGTTCAGGATCTAATAAAGAAAAATATTTTTTTCAATGTTAAACAAGAAGGATTTGGGGAAGGTCTTTGGATTCAGACATTAAAGGTTAACCACAACTACAGTCTTCACACTCCTGAATTGTATAAGTGTGTGTAATGTAATAATAAATGCCCATTATACTATGGAGGATTATTATTTTATTAAAAATGAAACTATGAAAGATCTACTCTTGTGATAATTCAGTCCTAGTAATGACTATGATCGTACCTGATCCCTGAAGTCGAAAGCATCTACCAGTCCAACCGCGTTAGGTCTGATCTTCCCGAGGAGTTCTTCATAGGTACCCTGTAGCTGTCGCACGTCACTTTCAGATATTGACGTGTACTGAAAGACAAAATTACAAAATCAGTTATTGTTCCCTGAAAATTACGAAACGACGAATGATCAATCAACTCATTTGAATCACTACACCTTTTTAAGGTACAGTCATCAAATAAAAAGGATGACTTTTTGCTTTTTTATTGCTTAGTGACTTTCGGTAGGTACTGGAGGCATATGAACCGCCTTTCAGCATGCGACGGTCATTCTGTTCTATTTTAATTTTTTTTAAATAGTCGGTAGAAAATTTATTATTTACTAGCTTTTGCCCACGGCTTCATATTTCCAATCAATTCAGGTTGTACTCTACTTGTAATAATATAATTCAATCATGTTTCAAAAGACACGTGGCGCCATCTATTATCATAAGAACGTTATTGTTGTTTTCCTCGGGAACAATACTTTTTTCGGGATGAAAGGCCGTATGTTCGTTTCTGTACACCTAACAACGTATATGCATAATTTCAGGATGATCGGTTCAGTGGTTTTGGCGTGAAAAGGTAACAAACCAACAAACAAACTTACTTTCGCATTTATAATATTACTAAGTAGTAAGGATAAGGAATTATCAAACTAAATGCATAAGTAAAAACTGTAAAAAGGCGGACTTAATACCTTGGGCATTTTCTGCCAATCTACCTTAAGTTGATGCAGAGACGATACACAGTAGGTGCAAATAACAGTACTAGAAAATATTTAAAAACTAAAATATAAGAATAAAAACATACATACATAAAACAAAATATACAAAACTAAGAGAGATGAACAAGAAAATCTTCTACAACTTCGTTCTGACCACTTCTCGTTGTATTATCAATTTCTAAATCACATTGCTGATTGCAGCCACAAACTACGAGAGATGGGACACTTAGTATGGTCTCCTGCGTGTCCTGTTGACCTGTTATGTGCATGGTGAATGAACTGATACCGCTGAAGACCCTAAAACTGGGCCTGTGGACGGTCAGTAATGGGCTAGCTCGCCGTCCGGCCGTCTTATGAGGACAAGCCGTGTCGACGGCCACGTTCGTGTTACACGGCCGCCTCAATGAGATGTCAGCAACCAGGAAGGGGTCCGCAAGGGCCGATGCCTGCCGGGACTGCGGGACTGTTCGAAAGAGATACCGCGGCCCTGGAACACAAAGGGCAAAGAAGGAACATGGATGGGTTTTAGTCAGTAAAAGTCTGACACTCCCTTCCAGTCCGCCCAGAGCGGGAGGGTCATTTGACGATTGCCCATCCGAAAAAAAAGGACCCTAATCTTAGAAGAAAAAGAAGAATCACATTGCAGTAAATTCCATTGATCTTTCCCCTTATACTAAAGCTTTTGTCGTCGCAAAAGATACTTCACTGGAAAAGAATAAACATAACAAACCAAGACAGCTGTTAATTTAAAACTTCCTCTACAAAAAAAATTGAACTCGTTGATCTCAACAAAAAGCTTTATGATGTCATGAACTTGTGACCCAATAAATATGGTAATGTGACGTGACACTGAGGTAAGGTCAAAATCAAGTCATTCTCTGACGTCACGGCTAACTGTACCTCTTTGACTCGTCGTATACGAGTAATTGAAAGCTATATGAATGGATGGAAAGGTTTCGGGAAAAAACATAAAACTCTAGATCTAAAAACCACCTTTCAAAGCCATAGGTAATCAAGCTGAATTCAATTTCTGTCTATCATCCGAAATATGGCAGTTTTTACGCTAATGGAATTGTAAAAAACTTGGTACGAGTATTTTCTCAATTTAAGATTTATTTTAAGGTATTTTTTGTAAGTGGAATCATTATCATCGGTGCCTTGAAAGCCATGGGCGTACCCAGTATTTTTAAGGGGTGGGGCAGAAGTAAATAAACTAAGTAGGAGGCAATTAAAAATGCTTTTTATTTACTGACTACGTTTTATTGAATGCAATACACCATCTCAATAATATCCAGCGAGGGATCTGGCTAAATCTAGCTAAAATTTCGTTTTAAAATGTATGTTGTGCTTCCAGAACGAGGGTTTATATGCACACTCATCATACAGAGGCCGACAAGACGGTTTTCTGTCATTGTTGACCTTAACGAAGTTTTTATTTTAATTTGAAAAATGTTAAAGTACTCAAATGAATATTTAATTTTGCCTAAAAATTCTAAGTTTCGGGTCAGAGAGCAGGGTGGGGCAAGTGCCCCACCTTGCCCCGCCGTGGGTACGCCCCTGTTGAAAGCCAGTTTACATTGATTAATAAGACGAGGACCTCCATAAATAAGCGATGGGCAAATGAAAGGGCTATAAAACGCAAATCAAGCCAACCGCAGAAGAAGATGAAGAATGAACGAAATATGCAAACATACATTTTTTTTTGGATGTGAAATCATCAAAAAACCCCCCCCTCCCCCGCTCTGGCTGGAGTGGGTAGGAGTGTCAGACTTTTACTGACTAAAACCCATCCATGTTCCTTCTTTGCCCTTTGTGTTCCAGGGCCGCGGTATCTCTTTCGAACAGTCCCGCAGCCCATGCAAACCTACTTGAGAACTTTTTAAGAAAAGCTTAAAACACCACACTTGGCTAACCGTCTTGTGGTCACCTTTCAAGACTCGCCGACACACAAGACATGACAGATATTAATTGTGTCTCATTAAAGTGGGTCTCAAAAGATTCAATATTACTCATCGGGACATTCGAAATACTAAATAAATACCAGACAATTTTTTACCGAACTTTGTCACCTGTAAAATCGATAACAGATTACTTTCTCCTATCATTTTTTGCTTTGAAACTAAGTCAATAGTTTAACAACTGTTTATTTGGACGGACCTAGTTTGTCAAAATGATCGATATTGATCGGCTGATCTTCGGTCGGTTGTACCATCAGTTTTTGTTGCAGTTCTTCCGTGTGTTGACCCCGTATTTGGGTAAGTATAATAACTGTTCGCTAGACCTTTCGTTGTCTAAGGTTATTTGTATTTAGAAAATTGTTGGTTTGACTGTTTGTTTGAATAAAATTCTACTTCGGGAGAAAATTCATACTTGTTAATTTAATAAGAAAAACCGAAGAATGTTGAGCATTAAACACGTGGGAGGCATCTTAGCAAACTAAGCTTTATGTCGTTCCAGACAATCCAACTTATCAAATGAGGATCAGGCGTGATCGAGGTCAAGAGCAGGCAGATGCCGGGTGGATTGTGTGTGGAATGATATGAAAGAAAAAGAAGTAAATGATAGCATGACGGTTGACAGAGGAGAAAGAAAAAAAACGTGTTTTGCCGACGCTAAGTAACATGGGACAAGGGCAGGAAGATGCTGATGATGGTCCAGTTTACTCTTACTCCAGAGAAAATAGACTGAAGCCCACGATTAACGCCACAGCACACAACATGTGTGACTAAACCATAATAAACGGGTAATCAATGTCTGGTGGTCGCCATTGTTGATAGATAAGCACGCCATTTACCGGTGCTAGCAAAAAAACGCACTTCTCTGTCAGTTTATTGAATTAAATAGACTTTTATGTGTTAAGTGCTTATTAACTTTTGACGCTTAAGAATTAAACATATAATTTAAATGTTTATCGCAAGTTTTTGATGGACAGCTAACATTTTAGAAAAAAAAAAAAAATCCTAATCAAATCTTCAGTTTCAATTACCAAAACGAAGACTTATTCTTATCTTCTTCTTACTATTAGTACTAAATCTTTAAATAGATTTTCTTCAGGAGTTTGCTGTGTTCTTATTTTTTTTTAAACAAAAAAACAAGCAGGTTTATTTTTGTGCTTCTAAAACAACTTAAGACTTTGAACACTAAACAATTAATTAGCAAAATTACTAAAATAAACAAAGTTAACATCTTCAAATATTAAATGCAAATGAGAAAAATTTGCATTTTGCATAATTTGTTCAAATCTATACATGACATACTCATGCACTATTAATTTGCAAAAGACAGGACTTTTTTTATCATAAAAAGCATATTTTTGATTAATGAAATCATACGTTTTTATTAGAAAAACATTTCTCACATAATCTAATTCTTATGATTTACAGGATTCGATATTAAACTTAATCGATTTTGATTTAAAATCGAATCAGATTTTATGACAAAAGTTAAAAGTTTTGACAAAACGATTTTGAATTAGGTATTTATAATGATATCAATAAAACCAGAATTTTTAACTACATACTATAATGATATGTATTATCATGCTTTTATTAGGTGATTTAAAAAGGATATAAATTATGTCAATATAAATGGACAAAAGTAACATAACTAATTAGATCGGACCGTTTGGCAATCGAAGGTAAGTAATTAATCAGTCCTGGAGATTCCAAAATCTTTCGTTCATTGTCAAGGTCGGTTAAAAATTGATTTATGGTTAGGTAACAAGTTTTCTTTATAATCTAGTGTTTTGTTTTTTTTAACCGACTTCTAAAAAAGAACAGGTTCTCAATTCGGTTGCATTTTTTTAAGAGTCTCAAGAGATCTTAAGAAAAGATTCGATTTTCAACTGAAATCAAATATTTAGATTTATTTATAAGTCGGCTTTTTTCACTAATGAAACTAAGTAATCCAAAATGTGATCAGCATCTATCAGTGTCATCATTGCTGTGGAATATTGACACAGATAGTTCATGAACTCCGTTTAGATGTTCTGAACGCGTTCAGTTCCATTGATGAAATACGCCGTTAATACTACGAGCAAAAATTAATATCTAACCCCACAAGCCAAATTGATGATTGATTGTGAAGGGGCTAGTTTCTGATGTAGACTTGAGCCACTTCCTATGTTTGGTAGCTGATAGGCGTCGATTGTTGAAATTAAAGCAGAAGCACTAATCGAACTTATTTTTATTTTTAAATAACAATTTACTATGACAATAAAAGTAACAAAGAAACAGATTAGCGAGAAAGCACAAGCAAGCAAAGCGAATATATGAAGCCGGTGAATATGAAAACTTTTGTTTAAATAATTATAAAAAATATACATCAAATAATAAATAACAAAACTGCATCAAACTCTAATCTAACACTATAATCACATCAAGTTCGTGACCCACAACACAACAAACATAAATAATTCAACCATATTTTATTTTCCACCGTGTTTTATTATCTCTGATATCCATAAATTTCTCCACACGTACCTATAATTTATAATAAAAACTAGTCTTTAAAATTTAGACTATTCAACAGAGACACCTGCTCTCAAAATTGTTGTTAGGCTACGATATAGAGATCATTTTATTTTAAACAAAGTGTATCACATTATTGAAACGAACTTTCAATTAATTTTATATGGAAATCTTAATGTTGGAAAGAACGGCTTTTAGATAATATATAGAGATCATTTAGAGAAAATCGTCATGTTTTTCAAATGTAATTGGCGTCATTTTAAGACTTGTCTATAAATCACGATACAGACTTAGAAAAAAGTTGCATTCAAAACTGTGGACTGATTTATTAGTTGTTGTCAATAAATAATTGCAGCCAAGTATATTAAAAATACATCCATTCAAAATTATCCAAAGTTCATCAAAAATAACGGTAAATAAAATTATCCGTACTTTTTTTTTAATCAGCTGTCTAAAACAAACGCATTGTGCAGTTAGAATCCTTAATTTATAACGTACCGATTCCGATAACCGTTATGTAGATAAAAACTTGATAACTGATATCCTGCGCATACCGTAGACTAAACACAGTGCATTATTCTTGTTATAATTCACCTGCCAATCGTAGTCATTATGGCAATCAATTGAATGGTTCTATGCAAAGATTTGAATCGAATATACTTGGTTCCATGAATCAGTCTGTTAGAATTTTAATATCTGAAGATGAACAGATGTAACTGCCAAAACAAAAAAAAAATTAAAAGGTATTTAAAGTTGCATGTATGAAGCTGACATTTGGTCATTTATTATATTTGCAGCGGTTTATTATATGCCTCATTACACAAGCTGATGTTTCTAATTCAAGTTCTAATTATAATCACAGATTACATATGAGAATAGCTTATTATAATACTGATACTCCAATCATCTTATTGCTAAGAAAAAAAAAACAATCTATAGAGCATAGACAAACCCTATAAACACGAACTTCAATGCAGCCGTCAATGTCAAAACACAACGGAACTCAAACATAGTTCTGTCATGATGACGACGCGGGAATGTATCAAAATTCCCACAAGTCACACCTTTTATGACGTAAATTTGTCTTAACAGATCTTTTTTCTTTATTTGGTAAACTGCAAACGGTAACAACTGCCCCAGCACCAGTAAAACTGCACAAAACTTTAATGTGTCAGCTTTATGATAACGAGACAGAACGGTGCGTTTCAAGTAGGTACTTTCAACCCGACATTTTTACAAGAAACACTAAAAAATTACGTGCTGGGAACTCCGGGAAATGCACTAAAAATGTCTTGAATCATGAGTTTTAAAAGGTGTCATATTAACATTCTAAAATTAAAACCCTATAAGGAAAAAGAATGAGCAATGCACGCACACCTAAAATTACGGGTTACATTTTTGTGTCTAATAAAAATGCAAAATGGCTGCCCGTAGACAGGCTCATAAAGTATGTTTTTGCTCTTGCAGTGAGTTTTTACAACGTATTATTTAACTGTACCTGTGCAGATAATCAAAGCTATTGTGGGACGCCATCGTTTTTTTCGCATGATCCAGTTATTTTAGATTTATCTACATTATCTAACAGTACGGAATAATTGCTATTTTGTTCTTCTCTCGAGATATTTGTGTCAAGTGTAGATTGTGGAGATATTGAACGGGATCAGTAGACTATTGATCGGAGATAAGGTCGCCGGTCGCCGTTTATACTGTGTACTTTCTTATTGTTTTCTTGAATGATGATTTAAGAAAGTAGTGTAGAAGGTACGGTATCACTGTGTAGTATCTATAACCTACTTACCTCACACACACAAACACCTAAATAAAGCAGCTGATTTTCCGCTACAGTAATTTAATGAATTTCCTGGAAAAACATCGTATTTCTGGAAAACAGCGGATTTGCCGAAAGTTGGTGTTTTAATTATTGTTGTCTTTTATCAAGGAGACTATTTTGTTTCTCATCTCAAACACCAGAATCAGATCTCACCAGCAGCAGGTCTCCTAGTTTCTCCAGCGCCCAGTAGACGGTGTACAGATGCACCAGATCGTACAACACCTTCCTCAAAGGCTCTGAGACAGATGAGGTCGTTCTTTCCACCTCCAACTTGTAAGTTGACAGGAGGAACGCACGGCAGTGGGCCTAGGGACAAAGATTATAGTATGTGATCATTGATTAGATTGATGTGGTATGTCATAAAAAGCTTTGGCACATGTTAAGTCTGAATGAACGACGAAAGTTACACTCGTGAATGATTTTTATACAAGCGCAATTTGCGTCAACCGCGGAAAACTTGACGTTGCATTATCAAGGCATCGATGTATAGTCATCGATGTTACAATTTTAGCAGAATAATATTTCGAATTCATCTAAGGAACCCCTCCACGCCAGTTCTTAGGTACCTTAGTAAAAGTTCAATAAATTACTGATGCAATGGCTACATGAAATTAGACTTGCGACTATAAAGAATAGCCGGGACCTGCTTTGTATGGATAGGTATACGAAGCAAAAATTATCCCTCTCGGTTGCTAATTTTTAAGACATTTAAACGATCTTCCTCTTTGGACCTTTCTCTTACTCCAAAATCTTAACGCGTTCAAATTCCACCATAAAAATAGTTATTACTACCAAACCATATTTTAGCCACGCCTCCTCAGTAATTTAGCGAAGAGAATATCTTAATTATAATCCTAACAAATGCATAAATAAAGACATTAACAGTTCAAATATTAATAGTTATATTTTTAACTGCAGACCATTGATTGATGAAGACAATTTAATTGAAGGAGTAACCACGAACCATAGCCAAGCTGTGCGACTTTTTTAATCTACATTTTTAATTTAAAAACCGTTAGGCACATAAACTAAGGAAACGGCCTATAAACTTAGGAAAGCCATTAGGTGTGACACAATAATATTAATGTTGCTATAATTAAAATATAATAATAGAGTTTTATTGCTTTTTGTCAAACATGATTAGTGTTAATTAGTGGAATTAATTTCTTTAGCTTCCTGTTTTAGGTTGTTGACATCGTTTTGTATACAGACCGTAAATATATATATTTTTTAAATTTAGATATGTCGCTCATTTGGTGCAACAATGGCGTAATTACACTTTTTTCAAAACAAGTTTTATAACGTCAAAATGTGCGGAAAGACTATTTACATCGGGAGAAACATCGACAGAATTGAATTTGTGGTGATTTGCCGCGAGATGGCGCGAGTGTCGTTGTAGAATTGAGTAAAATGACGCCATTTCTGGTGCTACAACGTCTGTATTACATATATATTGGTAAAACTATGACAGAATTTCGTAATTACGTCAATGCTTGTCAGTATACAAGTACAAACTTAAATTCGACGATGACTGGAGTGAAGCTGAAATAAAAAATAAAGAAACAAAGATCTACTAGTTAACGAATAAGTAAGGCAATTGAAGATATCAATTTGGTTCCAGCGTACTTCAAAAAGAGAAATTTCCGCAAACAAGAAAAAATATTTAAGGGAACTGTTACAAAAAAACATTATTCCACGATATTACTCTGCTTCTTATGAAAGTATTTTGTAAAAGTTTTGCAATTGCTTAAGTATTTTTCTCACTTTTTCTCTTGTATACTTTGTCTCGGTTGCATACTGGCGCATATCACTTAATTAAAAGTAGATAATTAATCTGTGACTATTTGTGCCAATTAAAACATTAAAAATATTACCTAGATGATTTTAAGATGTTAGTATTAAGATGTTTTCACTTTTAATCTTAATTAAATTCATGCCTAGTGAAAACATGGTTGTTTTTTCTTAAGTTTATTTTGTTAAACATTCATAAATAAATGTTTATGTTGCTTATATTCAATTATTTAGTTTCATTATGTCACAAATGCAAAATTTCCTAACGAATGCGTTATTTTTATATTGAATTCTGAAGCAACAGTGGCATATTTACAGGTACCTTGTCTTATTTTTGCCTGTAACCTAGGTTACCTACAATGTACAGTGTACATTTGGACTATAATAGAAACTACACATATTAAACTTACTTTAGAAACCACTAGAATCATAATAAGTCTCGCCAAAATGCCATACCTTTAATCTGAATCTTTGATTGCATCTCCTGTAAAATTTCTAAAAGTGTAATTACGCCATTGTTGCACCAAATGAGCGATGTACTATCGCTATTTTCCGGCTTGAGGACGGAATTAGCAAAACTCGAATCGGTAGACATACAGTCGCATGATCGTAAAATACAAAGTGGTTTATCTGATTTAAATTAATACCTTGTGGACTTGTGGTGATTCTGTATGTAACCGAATTGCTTTCTCAAACTGGCGACAAATTCCTCGTTTAAACTAAAATCCTTTTAATTTTTATATGGCTTACTCAGAATCGATGATCGTTGATCTCTTTAAAAAACCCACCTACCTATTTACCTTTTCCTGTTCTACCAATTTTATTTTCAGCATCATCAACCTCGAATGGCCCCAATAGGCTTAATTATAAAGAAAACTTTTATAAATCCACTGCATGAATAGGTTTCGCCAAGATACGCATTTAATTTAATTCAATCCTTAGCTTGCCGTGCACCTTTTCTCGACGTGAAATAAAATATTTTGATTTTGTCGGCTTATGTTTTGACACTATTTTAGACACAATGGCAAACAAACCTTACCATCACCATCATTACCTTACTATCATTTGACATAGTTTTGTAGAAGCCATCATTTAAAATTAATCTGAAGTCATTAAATAGCCTAATATTATTATAATATCTACTATGAGTAAGATAAATTGAATTGTGCCTTTCTTTGAACTCTGTTTATGATTTATAATGAGTATTATTTATCATATTAGATATAAAGAAGCAGTTTATTATTTTTGAATTTATTGTAAGATCTATGAATGGAAAGAATAAAAACCTGCCCCCATATTTTATTTTGACCGCTTAGTTTATAAATGACTCTCTATATTTAACTTATGATTACGATTTACCTTACCTGACTCATTTTAGGCAAGAAAATCTTTTAAACATACACAAAGCACAACAAAGCATTAAATAACTTTTTTACATATCCACACATAAATCCTTCCTTATTTGAGAAAATAAAACATAATGAAGATGACAAATAAATAAACGGCGAATTCTGTTATGAAACTGATACTGACACATTTTGAATTAATTTTGATTTGAATTTCGAAGAACAATTTTTATTAGACTTTATGAGATTAGAACGCAACTTTAGTTAGCAAAAATATGGACGAGATATCAATAATCTAACACCGTAATAATTTATTAAGACATAAATAATTAGTATTAATAGGAATCTGGTAGCGATAAAATCATAAAATGTTGACACTAGAAATTAACACTCAAGCGACAATAATATACATATAATATATATATCTTCGATTAACTGTTATTTTCCAACATTAATTGAGGAAAATGCGAAGTATCGAATTTCTCATTTACCAAGAATTTTTGATGCATGATAAAATTAACTAAGTGCGTGGCCATAAATTTCATAGACAAACAACTAATTAAATATCGCTGTAGGTATAAACTGCCACGAAAAGTAAAGTGCACTTCTGCAAACAAAAAAAGGTACCCAAAGACACGTTATGGTCAGTGAATTTATCGGAAAACAAAGATATACATAAGCATAATATTATACAGGGTGTAAACTGACCCTTCACGAAGCCGTCAACCAAGCATTCTGTGCATCAAACTAAGTAACTGTACGCAAAAAATATTGCTGGGAAACGACTTTTTTTTTTGGAGTGGAAAATCATGTTTTACGGTAGGACTCAATGTAATGCACTCACAACTTTGTGCTGATGTATGCATTGAATAGTACGGGGTCCTGTCCTGGAGGTATTTAAAGTAAAGTTATAACCTTAAAAATTAGTATTAAAAAAAAAAACTTGTGAAAAAGTTGGAATTTTGATCACTAATATCTCCGTAACTAGAAGGTTGCCAGGTATGCAATGACGGGGAGAACAAGTATTTACCTTTCGGCTTCGTTAAGGGTACATTAACACCCATCATAGATAATAGATAGGTACCTCAGAAGCAGCCACCAGTTGAACTGATGTACTGTTCCATGCGTCTTCGGGAGCGAGACCTCGTTTCATATATTTCTTGATACTGGCCACTGCTGATGCAACTTTACTGTAAAAAGTCCCAAATATTTAAAACCAGCTTCTACAGCAGCTGTACCAGGAGTCCAGGACGGTATGCAGGATACATTTTCCATTATTGCCAACGTTATTCGATCGCCAATAGAGCCTTTATCAGTGTAGCTTCTACCAATTAAGCAGTCGAATGTATCACAAGTCTATTCTTGGATATCGTGAAGGACGAATGATTGAACAGATTTAAGATGGGAGGACTATTTCTGGCCACGTTTGCCCCGTGAACATTATCAGATCGTCACACCACCTTCGCCGCGCTCGACCTTGTCGGCGATGTCCACCTGCAGGCGTCCAGTGAGTGACGATCTTTGCACACCTCTCCGGGTGCATCCGTGCGACATGGCCAGCCCACTCCCACTTTAGCTTAGCTGTTTTAACTCCAACATCAACTACTTGATTTATGGAGCGCAGGGCGGTGTTCCTGCTATATTAGTGAAGATAAAATTGAATACTACATACATATATTTGATTACCATACAAAATAACTTCATTCTTACCCAGAAGCAACTCGTCGAAAGCCTCTGATGATTCCATCGACGGAGTTGTCCCATTTCAGTTTGCTGCTGATCTTCTCTGACAGATAAGACATTGTTGGGCTCAGTGGTCTGCCAGCCAATGCCTGTTCCCACGCCTTTACTAAAGACCTGGAACAACCGTCTTATTTAACAAATGGTATTGTTGCTTCCAGCCTTTTTTGATTGGCTACCTTCGTACAAGCTTTCATCGTGCTACCCATTATCTTTATGTTCTAACTAGCTTTTGCCCGTGGCTTCGCTCGCGTTAATTTAGAATTTGACAATCAATTCGGGATGTACTCTGCTTGTAATAACATAATTCAATCATGATTCGAAAGAGACGTGGCGCCATCTATTATCATAATAACTTTATTGTTGTTTTCTTCGGGAATAGTACTTTTTTGGGGTTGATGAAAAGTACCTTATGTCCGTTTCTGTACACTAAAAAACTGTAAAATTTCAGGATGACTGGTTCAGTGGTTTAGGCGTGAAAGGTACTTACTACTTACTGTCGCATTTATAACATTAGTTAGGATTACGAAGTTAGGATAATAGTTAGGATTAGGATTTTAGTTTTCTTTTTCTCTTATTCTTTCGATTCACAAGGTTAATTTATGGCGACCTGGACATCATTTTTAATCATGCCAAAGCTACACCAAAATTTCATTTGCTTATCCATTTGCCAATAAATTAAAATACAAAATCAATTCGCCATAATATTTTACCAATACAACACTTAATCAAAGTCATCATAAATGTTGCGATCCCGTTAGTTACAGTTTAGATAAGTTACTTTAAATATCGATAATTTTAAATGACAGCGTTTTATTTGCGAACCTATACAGAAAAACTCCCAACAGCCCCAGGTGAATCATCTACTTAATGCAATTCATTCACAATTTATTATATCATTTCGTTTTGTAGCTAATCTAGATTTTGCATTAGTTTTTGTCAAAATCCAATGATATCATTGAGTAAGGTGTTTCGATGAGTTTATTAAACTGTAGTATTTAACTATATATTTGGCAGCTCATACATGACTATGAATCATCTTCCTACTCGAGTACCTTTTGAATCCTTTTTTTTACAGGTCCATGTCTTAACCATCCTCCGTCATCTATAATCTTGAATTTCAAAGCCAAGGCGTGTATCGGTAAGTTGGTAAGACGCAATAAAAAAAAATTACGGAGGTCGCTTGTATTGAGTGATCTACAAAATCAAAATGGTTCAAACGTCCTTTATTCAAATGAGGCTGATTCTCAGCCACACACCACTTTTTACTGAGAACAACCCATCAGTTAGTACTAGGTAATACGATTCCTCTTGGTAAGACTGGATTTCAGACTTTTGGGGCCACGGACTACCTGTAACGACTGTCAAACATCTTCAAATGTCAGCCAGGACCAACAGCTTGACGTGCTTTCCGAGGACTGAGGAAATTGGAATCATCCATCCAAGGACCGACCAAAGCAAGCGCGGCTTAACCTGAAAATCAATCCGTGCGGCTGTTATATTATTGAGCCACGAGCTCCTAATGAATTACTATATACAGGGTGTAAACGGACCCTTCACGAAGCCGTTAACCAAGCATTATGTACATCAAACAAAGTCACCCTACGCAAGAATTATTGCTGGGAAACGCCTTTTTTTTTTTGGGGTGAAAAATCACGTTTTACGGTAAAACTCAATGTAACGCATTCAAAACTTGGTGCTGATGGATGCTTTGAATAGTAAACGGGTCATGGAGGTAATTAAAGTAAAACCTTAAAACTTTGACCTCCAATATCTCCGTAACTAGAAGGTTCCCAGGTATGGTCCAGACCAAAAAAATGATCGCAATAACGGGGACAACAAGTGCCTTTCGGCTTCGTTAAGGGTCTTTTTACACCCTTTATTTCCTCAAATGAGTTTACCTCGCAGTCTGCAGCATGAGCACAGTGTTCTCTCCCTCGTAGGTGACAGCAGCTGTCACGAGCCCGTAGATCTGTGGCAGGTTGGAGGACAGCATGTACCCGTGGCCGCCGCACGCCGCGCGGCCCCGCTCCGACATGGCCGATGTGTCCCATGACGTCACCGCCTTCAGGCAGCAGGCCATGGCGTGCAGCTAGAAGGGAGATCATGGGAAAGTGGTTTATGTAATAACAAAGGCACAAAAGGACATCAACCAAAATGGGCTAACAGGTGAACAGCTGTATTGGGAAAAAAGAAATTCATAAATAATTTAGTAATAATATTTAATAAACATTGGTTTCTTTTGGGAGTGTCAAAATAAATGATATTAAAAACGAATAAAAAAGATTTTTAATTGATTATTGGTTGTGTATGGTGACAGTTGCTTTGCTGTGCAACATGCGGGATGCATTGAGTTAGGGTTGCCAAAATAAAAACTCAAAAAATAACATCGATATTCGATGTTTCAATTCGAGAGCTTCAAAACATTAAAATGTTTGATGGAAGACCGAGCTTTATCTAGCCGTTGGAATATTCATCATTAGCATCATCATCATCTTAACCACACACAAATAAAAAAATATAGTTTATGTAGAACAACATTTTTTTTTTGAAGTGTTAAAAATCGATTTGAAATCGATAACTGATTCCTAGTGCAGAGAACTGGCAACCCCGATCCAGAACCGATTGGTGATCGATTGTCAATGTCAATGTCATTCGCTCTGTGATCGTGCTCTTGTTCGTATACTATTGTGAATATTATTTCGACTTTGGATATTTTTGACGACTTACGCTTTTCAAAATGGATTCTGATAATTTTTTACCTAACGACCCCGGCTCACTCTTGGACTCAGAACCCGCTTTAAACGTTTACCCTGGCATTTCTTCGGATAATGAACCCGTTTTATATGACGACCCGCGCATGAATATGGACTTCCCGATTTTGCCTAGTGAATCTATGCATTGTATAAATTGTGGTGTTGAAATCACTCACAGGAGAAGACACATTATTAATCTTGTGGAAGTGCAGCGAGTTATACTGCAATGGATCGCTACTATTGAAATTGTTGAATTTCCTAGATTAACATTTGATGAACTTGTGTTATTAGCATGTGGAACATATCAGATTAAACAGGCAAAGTCTTATTATGGAGAGCACATAAGAAATGATGGTTCCTATACTATTGAAGTGTGCATCGATAGAGCCAGTGACCTTTTACAAGGATTTCCTTCGGTCGAGAATTGCACATTATTGCGAGGGAAAATACAAAGCCGACATATAGGCCGTAAAATATATTTTGTATATATATTATATGAAGATCATAATCAAGGCATACAAGCTATTAAGCATTATTGCTGCAATTGCATAGTCGGCCGAAGGACTGTAGGTTGCTGCGCTCACATCATGTCTGTGATATGGTATTTAAGCTGGGCCAGGTATGAAAATGTAACTCCACCGGCCCAGTTTTTAGACCACGTTTTATTAACGTATGAAAATGAATAATTTTACAAATAAATTGATTTACTTTAAAGTGTTGAAGTTTTATTTTTTATTATTATATTAAACAATTTGATACAAAACTTCCTATATATATGTTTTCTATGTACTGTAAGCCACTCAATAAAATCAAAAATAGTGCAATATTTTTATGTTCATGTTCAAGCCCAAACGCCATACAAAGTGGTTGATGTCCTTTGTTGCCTATTTTTTTTTCACATCAAAATTTCCACGCCAACAAAGTCGAGGCAATAGCTGTTTGATATGAATAAACTGACCTCAGGCAGTTCATCCATGTCCCCCTTCTCCAGATCTGCGGTGACCTTCTTGTACATCCTGGTGAGCCACTTGGCCGTCAGACTGAAGGCGTGGCTGGAAGCTATGGCGATGAACAGCTTGTGTTGCTGTGTCACGTAGTCCAGGATCTGCGGCTCTGCAGCACTAGGAATAGAGAAGATAGTTATGTATCAACCGCATATCAAATCAAATCGAAAGTCATTTAAAATTCAGATTAGCTGCGAAAAAGTGGCGGATCAAACTCCTCGGCAAACAAATCACAACATATCTAAATTGCATCATCATGGTGGTAATTTTAGGTGTGTTTATTATGATTTGGTAAGTAAAATTCAAAAAAGGAATCAAAGCATTTATTTCAAGTAGGGCACTTTTGAACTGTCGGAACAAAGACATCAAAGAAATGTAGCTACAGTCCCAGTCACAAGGCATAAAAACTGTGAAAGTACTGTATTCTCTATGGAGAAGAATGGGCAAGAAACTCCTTGGACACTCTTTTAAATCAGAATATTTTTGGTTGATTGTTTTTAGTTATAATACCTTGGTTACATCATTCATATTGAGATGGTACATTATGTGAGAACGATGTGCACGTTAAAAGTGTAGGTAACGTCGATGTCCCTATTTGGTTTGAATTTGGTACCCATCGTATAAAGTAGAATGCTAAGTAAGATGGTTCAATGATGGATGATGGCGATGGATGGAGGATGGGGGTAGAGGATAAGTAAGATGGATCAAGTAACACTGACTGACTATTTCCACAGACTACATTAAGAAGTGTAATGATTGAAAGTCTTATCAAAGCTTGCCATAGGATCAAATAAAGGATTTTTCCAGAGGTCACTTACCCAGGCTTTAGCTCCGACTGCCTCCTGACCGCGGAGTATCTGACAGCGATGGTGACAGACCTCGCCAGCTGGTTGGCCATGCCGTTGACGATGAGCACCCTCACATATACCATTGTGCCGTAAGTCAGCTTGCTGTTCGGTGATTTTCTGAATGTACCATCCTGGAGACAGAAAATATCGTATTTGCATGGAAGGAGAAAGCATCCTCTAGAGCCTCCAAAAGTTTGGCTTGAGAAAATATTCTGATCTTTAAGAAATTCTAGCTGCCCTTTGGGGGTACTGCTCAAAGTCACCGCCGTCATTCTGACAAGAGCTCCAAAAATCGTTGACGCGATGAAAAAAAAAAATATCGGTATCACTCTAAGTTTCAGAAATCAAGATCTAGCAATAGAACAGCATCTTGTAGTTGACGTCTTACGATAAATACAATAGTAATTTTATTTTATATTCTTTTACATCTTTCGTACCTTCAGAACCTGAGCATTCTTCATCAGCATCCTGTCCCTCTTAATCCTGTGGTGTTCGAAGCCAAGGAACCCGTTGTTAACAGTGTTGAAGCCAAGCTTGGCCCCGATCTCCCCAAGCTTAATCCCTGGGAGAGGCATGTGAGTCTCTTCGTCCCGCAGTTGTATGAGGAAGGGCTGGATGCCGCAGCTCTTACCCTGGGAGTAAAGATGGGCCATCACCACGCAGTAGTTCGCGGTGTGCGCCACTAGAACAAGATTAGTTTGGTTTGATGACGTCATAGTGATCCTGACCTGATACACCTGCGTGGAGGTCGATTTTTTCTTTTGCGATACTACTGGTATATAAAAAATCCTAAGTCCCAACACGTTCAGACTTCAGTCGACATCTACCAACTCGCACTTGGCGTGGTGAATTACACTTTCCCTGACAAAGAAAGGCTGATGTGACGTTATTTTCATACTAAATCTAAAAGCTTGTCTTGCCCTTATAACTTTGTACTCTTCATGATGTTAGTGTTTCTGAACAGTCTGCTTGCCTTATGGGCTTGCCGTATTGTTGGCCGCTAGGCACTCCACTGTAATTATGGGGTGAAAAGGTAATAGTCCAAGATCCCAGGGTGCACAGGACATACTAACAGATGGACTGAGTCTTCTTCTTAGCGTGTCGATGGCAATCTAAATTGTGTCGGCCCAGAACTGAGCTACTAGTTTGGCGCTTTCGGTAGCGTCCATTAGTTCCTGTTGTGAACAAACAACAGGGCACGCAGGACACGATATTAAGTGCCCCATTGTTTGTGGAACAGCTATGCCCCATTGTTTATGGACTGAGTTACAGTTGCATTTATAATATTAATATGGACTTCTACCTTAGTCAGGTTATAAAAGATGGAAACAAAGGCTACTCAAATGTAACTTACAACTTCCGGGCCACCATTTATACGCAGTCAGTGTTGGACTGTGCAGGACAAACTCTTCTGTTTTTGGATCGTAGGTAGCGGTTGTTTCCAAGCCACGGATGAAAGTCCCATGGCCGAGCTCCGTCTGAAAAATGTGATTTTACAATTATTTTTAAGTTTCTTTCATGAAGTTTCGAGAGATAAAAAGCTAAATAACAATTATGCAAGCAGCCATTTTCACACAGACTTTGGAATCCCATTTATACGCGTGTGGTTTAAAATTTTCTAACTCATTCAATGTTTTATGGTTCCAAAATTGCTTTTTGGAGTGGGCCTTTCTTGACTTTCAAAATTAACAGTAATTTTCAAAATAATTTGATTTCGTCTGTTTACTCCATGCTAGTTTTATTCATGTAAAATATATTTACTGTAGTTCTTATATATCCAATAAAATAAGAATCTCACTTCTCTATCATAACTTTACGCCGACGCAATCGTCAACAAATTTTATAGCTAGCTTTTGGAGGTCCGAAACTGTTCCACGGGAATTCACTCTACCATTATAAAAAGTATTATATATCCATCTATTTCATGGTCTGTACGTGTGCTACATTTCATTCAAATCGATTCAGCCGTTAAGGCGAGAAAAAGACGTACAAAACGACATTGTGTGTTATGTTGTATTGTACCAATTTTCACTTTGAATAAAATTTATTATTTATTTTATTTATTGAACAAGTAATTTTGTTCTTAATAGAAACATTCGCAACCTGTGCATAAGTGCCAATGATCTCCATCTTGCTGGCTCTCTTCATCCAGTACTTCTTCTGCTCTTCATCAGCGTGGCCCAATATCGCCGGTATGAACATAGCAACGTGTAGCGAGAATGGAGAGTTATCTTTGAACACCGCTGCATGCAGGAGACTGCGGTAAGTGGCGCTGAAAGCATATAAAATCATAAGATGAACTTGAAAATAATTTAAATTGAAAATTCGTAAAGGATAAGTTGATTGCCATAGGTGACTATACAAAAAAAAAATGGATGGATTGTGGCATTTGAAAAAAGAGGGGTGAACGTTAAAAGAAAATGCTTTGCAACGACTACAAGTAATATGGATTAAGGACAGGAAGATGATGATGATGAGGTGATCATAAAATCGTTCATAAGCTGGAATTCTATCAGATACGGTATCATGGCTAAAGAGAGATGATGGAGGAATAAGCTTTATTTTTCTTCCCTTAGTTTTATTTTCCACTGGTAGCATTTTTAAGGACTATTGTTTTGCTTTAGACAATAGTTTTTTAAAATAACAAAATAACCACTTTCTGGACCCCTGACACAGCCAGAAATTGTCGCGGCAGACCTCGTAGAAGATGGCGGGTGAATGTGGACAAAACCAACGACCAGTGGACCACATTAGCCCTGGACCGAAACAACTGGAAGTAATGGGGAGAGGCCTTTGCCCAACTGTGGGATCACGCAAGCTAACAGTATCAGTATCAGTAATAGTTAATTAAGCTCTTTGCCAAATTCGGATATTTGGAGCTCATTTTTAAGGGTTTCGTACCCCAAGGATGGTCCACGGGACCCTATTCATAATTTCAACCCGGAATCACCCACTGTTGGGTATAGGCTTCCCCTTTGCCCTTTCTTCTGCCATTGATCCCTAGGACCCTTTTATTCGATATTAAACATACTCAGCCTTCTCCTGCTCTGTCTGGTTAGGATCCTCAGCATCTTTCAGCGCTCGGAACAAAAGAACTGCTTTGCGTATTGCGTTCTCATACTTCTCCTTGTGACTGAGGTACTCTTCTGGGACCTCGTCGATGAGGCCTTTGGTGCTTAGCACCTTTTGCTCTGGAATTAAACGTAAAGTTATTTTAATGCTTACTTTTCGACAATCGAATACTGCTCCTGCTAACTTTGGTAGGCTTCTTCATCATCTTCCTGCCCTTGTTTCTTGTTACTTGGGGTCAGCGCAATACGATTTATTCTTTCCTTTTCCTATGTCATTTGTTTTGACTCCAATTTCTTTCAAATCATTCCTTACACAATCCATCTATCTTTTCTTTAGCATTGCAAGGCAAGCATTGATAGGCTTAACCTTTAAAGAGATGCTAAAAATCAGCACTTCCACCGACCTAGACTAGACCTAGAATAACATGTCTATGATTTCTGCTCTACAAAATCACTCTGTTTGAAACCTGGGCGAAGTTTTTGTAAATGGTGCTATTACCAAGATTATACGAGCGCCTGATCAAATACTCGTGATGAGCATTCAAATACAAAACATTGCTAACTGGTTAAATTTACCTCCGTAAAGTCTATTCTATGTATAGATTGTTAATCATCTCTAACTAGTGTATGAAGATGAAGGTCAATCTTAGAACTTTGGGCTTCAGACCGCATTTTTTGTCGTAAATGGTAGTTACCAGGTAAGTTGAAGGTTGCAATATTGGTCTCAGTGATTTGGACTTTGTTCTGAACGTCGTTCATAATTTTATCTGCTACACTACAGTTGGTATTGTTGACTATAATTAAGATAATGTTATCAGGGCACGCACGCAGGTAAGATAGGTATAGTAGTAAGCTATTCTTATCTTTTGACCTTTATCTATACCCCTAGCAAAGTGAAATCATATAAGTATCTATCTATACCTACTTAGTCAAGTAATCAAGCTATACAGCCAGTATAGTTTGACCTGCTACTATATAGACTTTTATTAGAATAGGAGGCCAGCGTAAACAGGAAATGTGTGTCCGGTCTGAAGTTATTAACACTACGCATGTACGAAAACCAATTCTGACGTTAGTACGATATGACACACTCGTTTACATATGAGTATAACAAGTTACTCAACTCCACACTCACAAACGGCAAGTAAATTTACAAATGAACTAGCACTTACCCAACTTTCTTCTGTTTTCTGTCGCCTGTACACTTCCATCTAGGTAATTAGTTAACTCTTCCACATTAAATTCACATTTTTTTCTCTCTACCAACAAATCCTGGTTCACTTTCGCGCTCATATTTGGAATTGGAACGAGTCAAACAATTTTATTGCAAAAATACTTGCGTTTGTCTGTGGTGGGGCGACGATTGTGTGAGATATGTTAGCTCCTTAGTAAGCGGAATAATCGCGCTATCAAGACGCAAATATGCTGATAATTGTTATTGTTATTCTTATCTAGGGCTAATAAACTATTTTGCAAGGTATTACGTACTTAGATTATAAGATGTAACCTAGTAAAATGTTTTGATAATGTAACCTTGAACCTACTTTAAATTGATGTATGCTTCTAGTTGAGTTATAGACCATTTAGATTACGTATTTTTTCTTGTTTTCTGAGATTGGTGCTGTGAGTGATCTTTGTACTTTGAACTATTTACATAAGATCATTCAAAAGACGTTTGTGATTGTGACTATACTTGTGTTATAGTTTAAGGAAAACGTTGGATGCAAAGTTATTATATTATGATTTATAGTCATGTTCATTTATATGTTGTGAATATGATGAATTGTATTTTCTTTGTTAAAAACAAGATCCAAAAAAAAATTACAGTAAAAGATTTAGTAAAGTATAAAAACATTTAATCGTAATCCTCTTCCTTAATTTTTATTAGATTGTGTTGCTCTTATCCAGATAACATTAATAACAGTATTAAAAATAAATGCAACAGAGTATATACTTAGATTAGATACGTTACAACAAATACAACAGAACTGCAATTCGAGGGTAAAAAAATCTAGACTCAAATTACTCTGTGCTCAATCATTGAAGCCATTGCTTTACACACTCGCATTCCCAATGCTATTCATATTGACAATTTTACTAAGCATTCATTGCTTTTTTTTCCGTTACAAGCAGACAATTTTTTCAAACAATATGAAGTACCTATTACGAACGTACGGTCTATTTTGGGTTACACAATTGGGTAGTTGCGACGTTAACCAATAAATTGCAAGACAATAGACATTAAAAAAACCATTTTATTTTAGACCTAAGAATCCAATTCATTTTCTGTTTACTGTAAAATTAGATTTTTATTTACTTACTTTAAATAATAAATAGTTGAGTCATTGAGTTGGTAAATTACTGACGTCAAAGGTCGCTACTGCCAAACAAAATCTATAGGGAACAGCGTTTTGACGGATCAAAAAAGGTATGTCAATTGATTGGTGGAGCAACTGTTCTACCGTATTGGGGTGCGGAACCTCTCTAATTAAATAATAACACCAGCAGCTTCATCACAGTTTCCCCTTGAGCATCGGTCTCAAGTACTTGTAATAGCTCTGGTTGACGGGCTCCTTGTTCATGGGGCTGTTCAGGGCTTCCTCCATCAGACGCTCGTACACGCGGCCGTCGTAGGAGCCTAGAGCCGAGTGGAGGAGCTGGAACAAAAACGTGAGGAATAAGAGGCCTTACCTAGAAAGCAATTTTTTCTTTTATAACCAATACTCCTTAAAGTGGGGACCAAGTCAGAAAATGGTGCAGTGGGCCTGTATTTTTAAGACTTTTAACAGGATGGTTAAAACTGTTTGGTATAAAAAGGAACAGTTAAGCTGCTACGGGCCGATTGCAGACCGGCTGCGAGCACCCGACTTTACCAAAATTAGTTCAGTACATTATCCCGCGTCCGTAATTTTTCCGAAACATAAGTTACCTGATTAAATGACAATTTTCTAGGCCTTCAAAACAAGTCCAAGCAACCTTATGCATAGAATGTAGGCTACTTACTTCATCACGTAGATCGAAAGCATCCACAAGCCCAACTGCATTAGGTCTTATCTTCAGCAGCAGTTCCTCGTATCTCAGCTGTAGGTCCTCCAGATCATTCTCCGATACCGACGTGTACTGCGAATTAATTATTTATCTTTAGAAATAAATCATGTTACTACGCAGGCACATTTTTGGAAAATATTTCAATGATCTTTCCAAAATGAAATCATCAATTAACTCCCCCCCCCCCCCCCCCCTGGGCGGAGTGGGAGGGAGTCAGACTTTGCTGACTAAAACCCATCCATGTTCCTTCTTTGCCCTTAGAATCGTATTATTTATTTTGTTGCTATTTATTTATTTATTTAAACTTCATGTACAAAAGTGGTACATAGGTCCTTACCATAAGAAGTTCTCCAGTCCTCTGCAAAGCCCAGTAGTACAGGTAGAGAGTTGAGAGCTGGTCCATAACTATCTTGACGTTTGGACTTGAGTTGGCAGTCAGTGTCACGATCTCCTGTCTATACGTATCTGCTATCACTGCTCGGCAGTGGGCCTGTGGGACAAAACAGAAAGTTAAAGATGATGACTACGTGAAACTGGATCACCAATGTATTTGCATATCTATAGAATATTCGCCCGCTACTCAATTACGAAACCGTGTTTGTAACCCAACAATGGTTAGTTAATTGAACTCTATCGAAGTGAATCAGAAGTCTCAATTGTCTGAAGGAACCCGCTGTCCCATCCATATTTGTACTGACTACGCATAATATTTACCTCTGCCGCAGCAACCAGTTGGATAGTGGACATTTCCCACGCATCAACCTGAGATAGTCCCGCTCGCATACGCTTCCTCATATTTCTCACACATGCGGATAACTTTCTGAAATGCACACAGAAAGTTCAAAAATAAATAAGAACATCAAGGTACAAACAGATCATTTATCAAGAGGATTTACAATTATCTTGTGCAAATCAGCCTGTCAAATCAATCAAGAAAGGAGATTAACATCTACTTACCCTGCTGCAAGAGCTTGGAATGCTCTTATGATGCCGTCAGGACTGCTGTTCCAAGGTGCCTTACTGCCAGAGAAGGCATGAGACAAGTACGATACGGTTGGTGTCACTGGCTGCTTGGCTTCCGCTTGCTCGTAGGCTTTTACCAAGAACCTGGGAGATAGGAACATGAGACGGTGTAGGAACAAACATCGAGGTGGAACTTGAGAACATAAGTCTAAAATCGCCCCAGCCATCATTAGGAGTGGTCAAGCTCTATGTGTATGACATCCTGTATGCATCTTTGTATAAATACTACTGGTACTGTCCACGATCAAGGGTATCCACAAATTGCTAAATCTGTAACTTTTAATAGCACTACAAATCAAGGCAGCCACAAATCTAGCGAGTAGAATGGTGAATATTTAATTAGGTAGTTCCTGAAACCTTTAAGTTACGTAGGCATACAGAGTCTCATCCGACTCACGTATTATGACCGCACCTGCTTCACCCACTGGCATTTAGTATAATACCTGGCTGTCTGCAGCAGCAGCACAGTATAATCTCCCTCATAGGTCCTAGTGGCCGATACGAAGTTGTACAGATGCGGGATGCCGGAGGACATCATGTAGCCGTGCCCGCCGCATGCGTGCCGGCATTGCTCGATGAGATAGGCAGCGTCTGAAGTGCTGATGGCCTTCAGGCAGCTTGAGAGGGCGTGGAACTGGAAATAAAGGTGATTATGTAATTTTGGTGACATCTTGCAACCCGCACTGGGCCGCGTGCTGAATTACGGCCAGAGACATGACTAAGAAAAATATTATTTTCACTATCAGCAAAACGAACGGCGCTTCTAACCAGAAGGTTTCCCCAAGGAGTACACTGCGGTAACGCTACCATTTGAACCATTACCATTAGCAACGCACCTAACGAGTGGATCAGATATACTTATATCAACGACTTTTAGGATTAAATGTTATCTGTGCTTTAGTTTCCCATAACAGTACCTACAAGAAGATAGGCTCGCTGAAATAAAAACGAATTCATCATAACCTAACCTCAGGCAGAGTGTCAGTGTTGCCACCCTTCATTTGAGCGAGCACAGCGCTGAAGCTCTTCCACAGCCAGTTGCTGGACAGCTGCAGCGCGTGCGCAGTCGCGATGGCAATGAACAGCTTGTGCTGCTGTGTCGCATAGTCCATGATCTGGGGCTCGCCCTCACTAGAAATGGAGATGGTCATATTAATATAACAAAGCAAAGAGATTAAAATATCTTAGAGAAGATATAGAAAAGACGGTTCCAAGTATCAGTGACGCCCCCCCACCCCAAAACAAAATGACAGGTAAATGCCAAGTTTGAAACGTTTCACCTATACCGATAGCAACCAGTAGGCTCTTGCAAGAAGATTGATTACAATTATTTCATTTGCGTTTTCACGAACTTTTAGTAATGAAAGCCAATAAAATTGTTGTCGCAAAAAAAAGGCTGATAATGGCAAGGAATATGGTAGCTAGTCTCCCCAAATATGGTCAGGAGGGCTAGTTCTTTTAAAATTAACCGACTTTAGTTTTTACTTACTCAGGTTTCGGTTTCGACTGCCTGCGTATGGCAGAGTACCGCACGGCGATGGTGCAAGCCTTCGCCAGGTTGAAGGCAGCCTCGTTCACCAGGATCACGCGCACGAACACCATCGTACCGTAGGTCAGCTTGCCGTGACGAGCCACTTTCACGTAGGTACCGTCCTGGAATATTAGAACGACGTGATATAGAATCTTCCTCATCTTCTTCCTGCCTTTGTCCCATGTTATTTGGAGTCGACGTAACATTTTTTTTCTTCCATTCTCCAGGGGAGAATCAATCGATACGATGTGATATAGAATACTGGAGAGATAAAATGGTTAGCCAAGTGTTTTCTGGTTTCTAACAATCTTAAAACGTAATGATGTCTTATATATCTTTAAGGATAGAAGCAGGTCAAAACCACTTCTTTCATTTGTATTCTTCGCAGTCACGGTTGTAAGAAGCGTGTCGCTTAAACGGGTAGCTCGTGGCTACGTGCAATCATAGTTATTTCGAATTTTTCTCCTTCTTACCTTTAAAACCTGAGCATTCTTCATCATCATATGCTCCCTGGGTATCCTATAATGACTGAACCCTAGGAATCCATTGTCAGCTGTGTTGAAGCCCATCTTCGGTCCGATCTCTCCGACCTTGATCCCGGGAAAAGGCACGTGGGTGTCTTCATCCCGGATTTGTACTATGAACGGGTGGGTGCCGTGGCATTCACCATTGGTGTATAGCTGGGCCACTACGATGCAGTAGTTGACAGTTTTTCCCACTGAAAGGACAAGAGTGTTTAGATTTTTTGCGATTTTTTTGTGGAACTTCAACTGCCGTAAGTCGCGTGAGTTTAGCCTTAAATAACCTGTCGCAAATAATACAATCCTCGGAAGTGTCAAAGAATTATCAGCCCGCAATGTAATTTATGAAAAAAAATTATAATCAGCATATTACTTACGACCACCAGCCCACCACTTGTATGACGTCAACGTGGGACTATGCAGGACAAACTCCTCAGTTTCTGGATCGTAGGTAGCTGTCGTCTCCAGTCCTCTTATAAACGTGCCGTGCCCAAGCTCCGTCTGTAAAGAAACCATTGTTAACTTTGGTCCTTTCATTCTCACTACTATGTCTTGACCTACATCTTCAATTGGCTTCAATAAACGTAGAGTACTCTGAGTGTCATGCTCTTCGTCGACATTATGCAGTGGGACAATGCGCCAATTACCATACAACTCAATGTACATATTTTTAACCGATCCCTACCTATTGCCAAAATAACATAAAGATATGCCTGCCTTTTCCCAACAGTATTGGGTTTGGCCTCCATTCTAACCGGATTCAGCTGAATACCGGTATATTACATGAAGCGACTGCCTATCTGACCACCACAATCCAGTTTCTGTATAAGACGAAACCCCTTGGTGAGACGGTTTGTTGTATATTCAGACTACTTACTAACCAGAAAACTGCTAGAAAAAATAAACACCTCATTTAAATTCGTACTATGCTATTGAATCAGTTCAACAACCGTATAATTTAAAAAATAGGCACTAGAACAGACCTGGGCATAGGTCCCGATAATCTGCATGTCCAGTGCTCTGGGTAGCCAGTAGGACTGCTGCTCCGGCGTGCACTGGCCCATGATGGTGGGCACGAACATGCCCAAGTGCAGCAGGAACGGAGACACCTCCTTGAAGAACGCATCGGCAGTTCGACGGATGACGGGGGAGTTGATGCTGAAGAAAGATTGAAAATGGACAATCAAAAGAAATTAGAAGTAGATTATTTATGCTGGTATCTCTACGTTTTCTGACTTAATTAGATTTGGTATATCTTCAAGATTCCGTCAAAGAAAAAGAAATTTTATTATTTCTTTATTTTATTATTTATGCAAACATTAGACAAATCATAGAGTTTGATAAAAAGTACTTTTTTAATCATCATAAGAGAGTACAGCTTATACACGATTGTTAAGACAATCAATTTGAAGTGCTTCTGCAAAGTTAAATAGTACTTCATAAAGTTTAATAAACTGCAATCGATTATATCTTAAATCAAACAAAATTAAGTAATCAAAACAATTTTCCAATGTTTTATCAAATAGCACTCCATTGCTTTCTTCATTTAAAATAGTTCTCATTTTTCTTCACATTTTTCGTCCTCATGCTCATAACTTGATTCATTTATGCTGTCACATAGTCAACTGACAATGCCCCCACAACATTATGAAACTCACTGAATTCATTAGAATCAATTTAAATACAATAATGCATATTTTGTAAAATTAACAATACTTAGTAGAGATTTACGTGAACATTTAGTTTGACCTTTTCTTTTATGAATGAGTTACACTCCTTCATAATTGAAGAAAGGTAGGATTTCGTTTCTCTATGTCCATTTTGAATCGTGCATTTCATGTGTCTGTCATTTTACCCATTAGCTCAGAGTATCGCACTCCACTGTTGGTCTTAGGCCTCTCTGATGCTGCTCCACATCACGCTGTCCTAAGCCTTCCGCTCCTGTCACCCATAAATTAAGTAGCTGGGGAGCGTCCCCCACTACGGTAGCTGATACGAAGGCTCCGCTCGTTTGCACCATTGCCAGTTCAGCTTGATTGCACTCTATAAGCTCTACCGATAACTCTAGAATTACACCTACGTATATTTACCCGAAAGACTCCAATCCACTGAGTTCAGCCAGTTCGTTCTTCACAATGCCAGCATACAAGCACGACTTCCTCACTGCATTCTCATATTTTTCCTTGGGGCTCATGTGTTCCTCTTTAATACTGTCTTTGGATGCTCCACTGTTTAAGGCTACGTCTTCTGGAAAAGCAAATGTGGTACTTGAAGTAGGAACTTCAGCTTTTACATTATCATCGACATATATGTAACAGATGTCCATGGCTGGATATAGGTATGTACAGACGCCAACACATCAAGCTACCCGTAACTGTAAAATTTTACCAATCAACCTTGAACCTAATTCTTTAGCGATAAAGTTGTAATTCTATTAAAGAAAGACAGATTGTAGTAGCTTGATGTGCTGGCGTCTGTAGTGTCTGTACATGGAGTTAAGAATTTCATCGAAGTCTTAAAACACGAACCTTTAGTAAAACTTTCCAAATTAGAGCCACAGAAAATCATGATCATAAAGTAGAGGAATGGTTCAGATATCCCGTAAACCACGAATGCTGAAGGGGATATTTAGAAAAAAGAAGAAGAAAGAACTGTTTATTTATTTGTTACATAGTGTTTTCTTTCGAAGTAGATATGCCAGATTATGTATGTATTCCTAAGCCCCGCTTAAAATCTTAATCTACTAATTGAATGCGTCTCAAAATCCAAAGACCAGTCTATACTAGTTGGACTTGTTTATGTCAACGTTGAAAGCTCCAAACAAATGAATAAGTAATACTAAGTTCACTGACGGTCGACCACTTTTCAACCTTATTACTCAGGAAATAAGGGTCAAAAACGGCAGACCCTCAGTGAACTCGGTAGTACTTAATATCATTTATTTATTTAAATGTAGATATTTTTGGACAATTTGCTTGTTTTCCTCATTCGTGATTTGCATTTGCGTAACTCGGTGTTCCTCCATATTAAATTGCGGTAATTTACGTAAATGCAATACTAGAATTATGGTAATGTATCCTCCAAATTGTTTGTGAATACCTAACTTATTTTTAAATTGATATTCAGCAACAGATTTTTATCATTTTACAGTAGTAATTGCGCTCAAGCAGGAAGGTCAAAGTATTTTTCTGCAACCCAAAAAAATCTATGAACCTCCCTGTATATTATTTGGTAACTTATGTTTATTTTATTGCCGGGACTTTAAACTTGTAAAACCAAGAAAAATAAAACGAAATTTCGAAACCCCTCGCACCTCCCCACACAGATTTACGCTCATGCATATGCAACGTCCTCCCTGGAGATGAAAATTTCCTACACCCCTGCAACCATCAGTCGCGCAGAGTCCCAGCAAGCGAAGCCTAGGTTTTCGTCGTTAGTTCAAAGCGCTCGTCGAAATCGATTGGGTTACAGAGGCAGTTATTTCATACGGGGTGGGAAGTACACCGACGCGAAAACGGTTATCACGTATTTAGTATATCATTCTGAGCTGAGCCCTACATAGAAATTTTTCATAGGTTATTAAAAAAAACAGCTGTGTCCTACAAAAGTGCAATACCTACAAGGTCAAAATTTATGGAGCAGCTGTTTTTTTTTTAAATGATGTACTGAAAACGTGGTAATCGTTTTCGCGTCGGTGTCCCATCCACCCCGTATATTCACTTACCTATTTTTTTCCTTTCCAAAGTATTCTTTTCCCCTCCATCAATGATATGCGTTACTTCTAAAATATTAAAGTTGCATTTCGCTCGCTCCATCGCCAGATCAGGGTTGACCTCCATCTTTGTTTCTGTCTGACTCATCTTTCAGAATTTTCAGAACATCTGAACTGTTACTTTGTTTAAGAATACAGCACGTTGTACGTTAATTCGTCGAATAATTCGATGTCAACTGAAGCTCTGTCGCGAGCCGTGAGTCGTTGATATCGGACCTCATCAGTAGGTACCTATTGTATTCACCTTATATCCATATAATGCGCGTGCATGTAGTTAGCATTAATTCTCATTGATTGACGATCATCGAATTATTTGATAAAGATTTTCTGATAAAGTATCTGTCAAATGCAATGTGCATTGCCACCCGGATACTATTCGGCAATTTGACATTGAAATGTCAAATTGCCGCAAATATTGCATTATGATTAACACAAACAGCTCGTAACTAGCATTTCCAAACACTAACGCAGACAGATAATGATGATTTTCCCACCGCCAAATCGTAGCACTTGTAACAGAAATCAGTTCAAAGACTGCAAAACACTCACTGTTTCTAACAAAACGATATTTTGAATAAAAACTCAATGGTCAATTCACAAACTTGCAGGTTACAGGGCACTAGGCTGATACACTGATTAAACTAACTGCACAGACAATGCAGGCCATAATATTCGCGTAGTGCAATTGCGCTGTGCAAGTGCCCTTGAATGATTAAACCCTGATGCGAATGACCTCTACGTCTGCTCCGTTGCGATGCTATTTATATCTTAGTGCTTAAATAATTCACTGACGTAGCGAATTATGTAAAGATAAACAAGTTATTATATAATACGTGTATTTTCAAGACTTTTGACTTTTTCAAATGTTATTTGCACAGACCTGCTGGGTCTGTTCCCCTGAATCCAGAAGCTCGTCGACTTATGTTGATGAAAGGAACCGCTTAATGGATATATTTAATCTGGATGGATGCGAGATCCTTGGGGCAGGCTTATGTCCAGCGTGTTACGGTTAAAATGATTAAGATATGGGAGACCCTTTTGTAAGGTCTGAAGTAAAACAAATTGTCCAAAAATATTACTGTATTTATTTTAAAAATTAAACCAAAATAATAAAATCATCGAAATCGTAAAAATATAGAAAAAAAACATTACAATAGGAAATCTTAAAACAATGATAAATATCATTGAGCTTCTCTTCTTAAACTTAAAGTTGGACCATACAGCTTAGCAGCACTTTTCAACGTATTATGCAATATATTATTTACAACAACGAAAATGCACTGGGTTCTTTAGGTATACAATATTTTACATTGCCCATTCGCACTAGACTCATGCTACATTTCGTGTAGTCCACCTGTTACTCCAAAACCGTACTTATTCTAATTAATATAAATATCACAGTCTAGCCCTCATCATCATGGGTTTAAGATATTTGTGGAAGCTCTGGTTGACGGGTTCCGCGTTGAGGGGACTCTTGAGCGCTTCCTCCATCAGGCGCTCGTACACGCGACCGTCGTATGCGCCCAGGGTGGAGTTCAGGATCTACGAAAGAGAATACAAAATTAAGTTAAATGAGCTTCGACCAGAACTCTGCCACGTCGACAGCATTAGTAGTAGTTAGCAAGATACAGGTCAATTTGCACAAGGAGCTAAACCGGAGTCGGGACCTTGTTTGTGAACTTAATGTAGGTTCAACTAACAAGGTCTTAATCTTATCATCTTTTCAGCCGAAGACGACCACTGTAGGACAGGTCTTTCCCTAGAATTACCAAACGGTACACCGCTGACCGCGCTGGCGTTCATTCAGAAGATTTCTGCTAGGTCGTTGTGGTAGGCTTACCTTGAAGGGGACTCCTGTTTTAATTCTCGCAAAATTCTCTATTATTATTGGTAATTTGCTGTTTATGATCATTCATCAGCATCAGCATAAGATCCGGATTTCACGAAAGTGGATTCACATTCGCTGAAATTCTCATCACGTCTCTCGTCTCTTTTGCGATCGGTCGCATCTTGCTCGTTTTGATCCCACTCGAGCCAAATCCGGCCTCATGGAGATATCTATCTGAATATCACCAGATATGCAAAGATGATGTCCAAAAAATGACCCAGAATCGACAGAAATGAACTGTGTACCAATGGATTGGCATTTAAATATAATATAATGTGAAATCGTTGTAGTATAGGAGCTAAGAGCAAAATAAAATAAGTAAAAAATTCTTTTATTTTTATGTTTTTTTATTTTTATTTGGCCCATAGATACTACAATCGTTATAGTACTGTGTGTATTATTGGTAATTCTGTAGCTAAGGATTGCAAATAAAAAAATACACAGTTGCTACTGGCTATTATGCGCGGGCGCGGCGCGGTGGACGGGTTGACGTGGGGGGTGTGTATAGTTCCAAACTGTATTTTCTTTGATTATTTGGGCAATAAAGTTTTTATGATAATAATTGTTGATTTTTTTTTATCCAAAGCAACATAATTACCAATAACACACAATACGTTGATTGTAGTATCTATGAGCGAACAAAAATAAGTATAAAAGTTAGAGTATTTCTTTTGCTTGTACATTCATGTGTAACACAAGTTATTGTAGATTAGAATGTCGTTGTTGTTATAGGAAATATCATTAGAACTTATCACAATAAGACTTACATTATGAAAATAAATGATTAACAACGATATTCTCACCCACAACATGGCTCTTAGCTCCTATACTATACCAATTATTTTTATATTTGCAATCTTTAGCCACAGAATTACCAATACACACACAACACACACAGTACTGTAACGATTGTAGTATCTATGGGCCAAAAGAAAAAAAATATACAAAAAACAGAGTGTTTGTTATGTTGTGATTTAATATGATGTTGTTATTATGTTGCTGTTGCTTGTGAAATGTGTTGATGATAATTATCACAAGTGATACAACATTAAAACAACGTCATATTAAGCCACAACATGACGTAAACTTATTTTATTATTGTTTTAAACGAATTTTTTTTCTTATTTTATTTTGCTCCTAGCTCCTATACTATACCGATTTCAGGGTTGCCCCCTTGGTAACATTATATTATATTTCAATGTCAATCCACTGGTATACATTTCATTCCTGTCGATTCTGGGTTTTTGGTCCATACATTTTTGGACATGTCCTTTCCCAGGTATGATGAACTTAACAAAGTCAGCCAAGGCTTATCAAAAGATCATCAGGGCATAAAAAGACAAATTAATGTTACCTCATCTCTGACATCAAAAGCGTCGACAATACCAACAGCGTTGGGTCGTATCAGCGCCAGTAACTCTTCATATCTGGCTTGCAGCCTTGCGAGATCGTCTCTGGTGATAGTTGAATACTGAAACAAACAGGTAATTATTAGATGAATAGTTTACAGCTTACAAAGTAAGTATTATGTTAAAGTTCTTTCTTTGGGAGGAGCATCAATTCATATGCTATCAGTCGGGTGAATCAAAGAAAGTGCCTAAATTGATTTTATCCAATTTCGAACTTTTAATGATTTTTTTTTCAAAGGGTCAATTAAACTGATATGGACAAATTGCGGATCAGTTGCGGACAACGTCCACGGGCAGATACTTTAGTAGTACTTTCTAAGTTGTCTGTCCAGACCTGCATCCGCAATTTGTCCGTACCGGTCTAACTCCTGTTAGGTATTTTGGTTATGTAATGGGCCACAATTGGAATATGGCCCATTCCAGACCCAAAATACCGCACACGGGGCCTAGCACGGGTTAGTGAAAGAAAGAAAATACATCCTATATGTATTTTCTTTCTTTCACTACTGATACTGATACCACATTCACATATCTTTGGAATTTTGGTTATAGGACATGATTCTACACGACATTTTCCTTCACCCTGACTACCGGTGATAAAATATTTACCAAGAGAAGATCTCCTCGTTTCTCCAAAGCCCAGTAGATCAGGTACAGTTCAGCCAACTGCAGCAGTACTGGAGCCAAGTTCGGTGACGAGTTGGTGGCATGGCGCACCATCTCCTTCCATGACACCGAGCAGAGGATGGCGCGGCAGTGAGCCTGTTTGTTGTAAGAAAAGGAACCTTAGATGTAAATACATGTATAAACAAAGATAAAAGATACTGCGAACTTCTTCAGAGACGAAGACCACCGGCAAAAGAAGAACATTTTCAATTTATTGGCAAAAACACAGGATGTAAAACAATTTATCCGATTACTATAAATTGAGTACATGATACATCCACCAGCGGGATATACTCACCAGCATGATATACCCATTTAAATTTTACGAAAAAATTCAGCTCTTTTATACATTTTAAACAGTCTGATGTATGGTAACATTTTGCGCGTCGATGTTCCTTACACCGTGTAGATATATCTGGGCATAACGAGGTAAACAACTTGATAGAAATATGCCACATTTCCTAATTATTTTCATAAATAACTATTTTGAAAAGGATATCTTACCTCACTGGCATTAACAAGCTGAACCGACGCGTTGTTCCACGCGTCTTCGAAGTCCATACCAGTCTTCTCGTAATTGTAAAGACTGTCATAAGCCGCTTTTGTTTTCCTGTATAGCAATTAGTAAAAATGTTTAGAAGTGGAATCCCAATTTTAATTTACCGGTGGACAGTCACAGTGGTTATAGTAGCAAGTAGCTCAGTTCTGGGCCGACTCAGTTTAGATTGCCATCAAGACGCTAAGAAGAAGAAGCTGGTTATCACGTGATACCACTCGGCAGGTGATGAAGCGGACCGCACATTGCATTGGCTTGTATGAAATCCTTTGATGCCTAACACGCGACACCGCTCGCTCGACCGCGCGGACGAGTGGTGTCGTAGCTGAATTGCCTTAGGACTTGTAGGATGGCAGATTTATAGATAGTATTGTATTGGATAGATTGTACATTCACCAAAATTGTTACACAGCTCTTTTACAATAATGCTAATCCTTTGAGTGCAAAGGCAGTCTATCCCTCTGTGTCATACACTTAGTGATAAAACCACCGAAATAATCCAGATAACTAAATATACCTAGTGACTGATAAGAGCAAAAGGCGAGGACTTTGCCCAACAGTGGGACTAAACATATAAACGGAACATAATATGCAGCTCATTATTGAAGGTGTTCTTACCCTGCAGCGATCGCTTGGAAGCCGCTGATGATGCCCGAAGGAGTGTTCTCCCAGTGCACGCGGTCATTTTTGAAGAACTGCACCAAGTATGACACGGTGGGAGTCATCGCGTTGCCCAGTGTGGCTTGCTTCCATGCTTTTACTAGGAATCTGGAGCAAAATATCGTTGTTATTCATGGTTATTTAAGATCTTTCGTCTTTATGTATGAGGATAGGTTCGAACTAGGTCCATAAACAATCTAACCCTACCATATTGTTGCCTCTATGTCCTTGGAATTTAGTGATAGTGGTGATACTTTAACTAAGATCTTCAGATGGTTGTATGTTGGGACTAGTGAATCGGACAATATCAAATCGGCAACGGACGCATATCATCCTCATCACTCATCATCCCTTTCGAACAGTCCCGCAGCCCGTGCAGGGCGGCGACGGTTCCACCCTGTATAACTCAGGGCCATAAGTCCGCTGGCAAATACCAGGTTCCTTTTCAAATAACCCACAGTATAAGGACCTAAGAGACATTACCTGGCTGTCTGCAACATAAGCACAGTGTATTCTCCCTCGTATGTGATGGTGGCAGTCACGATGCCATTAATCATGGGCAGGTTTGAAGAGGCCATGTAGCCGTGACCTCCACAAGCTAGCCTGAACTCCTCGATCCTGGCTGTAGCGTCGCGACTGCATACTGCCTTCAAGCAACACGCTAGGGCATGTAGCTGAAAAAATAAAATTAACATGATACAAAAGTGGCTGGGGCAGACTGGATGCTGAAGGTCGGTAGGGTAGGGAAAGGCCTATGACCAGTAGTGGACTGTGATGTGATGAAGACATCAACTAACTAGTAAGTTAAGAAGGTCTTCAAAAAAGGTTAAAATCAGTTATTTAGCTTGTATAAACAATAAATCAAGTAATTTAGACAAACACAAGTTTTTTATTAAGACAAATTAATTAAGACAATAAATTGCCTCAAAAGCAAAGTCTAAATTAGCAAGAAGACTATACGCACTGCTGTACGCAACTTCTTTCATCTGATTTCCCAACCGTCGTCGCTCGTGTCAAAACTGTTACCAACCTCGGGCAGTTGATCCATGTTACCCTTGCCGACATCCTTGACGGTCTGGGCGTAGCTGTTCCACAACCAGTAGCCGGTGACGCGGAAGATGTGGCTGGTGGCCACTCCGATGAACAGCTTGTGCTGTTGTGTCACGTAGTCTAGGATCTGGGGCTCTGGCTCACTGTGAAATGATGAGATGGAGAAGATGAGAGAAGATCCATCAAGAATTACTTAACTTGCTGAAGAATTTCGGGTAGAAGATATCGTGTCAAACTAAGTAAATCTTGTGCAATTAATTTTATCACCACTGCTCTTTCAACGGTGAAAGAAAACATGAACATCGAAGTTGAAAGTTATACCACGGAATGCTACTTTGGGATAAAAAGTATCCCATATCCTAAAGTATCCCATATCCTAAAGTATACCTGTGTACTAAATTGTATCGATATCCGTTCAGCCATTAAGACGTGAAAGTAAAGGTAACAGTTAGAGCTACTTTGCATTAACCGCTTTTATAATATAAGCATAGATGACAGTAGAAAAGTAAATGTCTTACTCAGGTTTCGGTTGAGACTGATGTCTGACTGCAGAATATCTCACAGCGATGGTAGCAGCTCTAGACAGTTCATACGCCACGTCGGTTACGATGAGAACCCTGACAAACACCATGGTGCCGTACGCCAGCTTCTCGTTCTTTGACTTTATGTAGGTTCCATCCTGGAAACGTCAAATAAGGTTTTTAGAATTTGTTTTAGAAGTACTTCCTAAACGAGAACCTCTGCAATATTTTAGAAAGACTTGACAATTCTAGAACTTTTTCGGGTGTTGGATATTCGACTTTTGACGCTGAGCTGAACGTTGCTAATCCAGCAGCGCGCTCAATGCTCCTTACAAAGATTCCCACCATCGATTTAAGGTTTAGGTCGCAGTGTCTAAAGAGGTTGGTGATGCAATCAACACCGAAGACTGAAAAAATAATAGGATAATCTCGGAGATAAAAACTTGCCTTTAACACTTGAGCATTCTTCATCAACATATTCTTCCTTGGAATCCTAAAGTGCTCAAATCCTAAGAACCCATTGTTCGCCGTCTGGAAGCCCATCTTAGGCCCAATCTCTCCAACTTTGATGCCGGGAAGAGGCATGTGGGTCTCCGTGTCACGGATTTGGACAAAGAATGGATGGACCCCATGGCATTGACCGTTAGTGTACAATTGAGCCACTACGATGCAGTGATTTACAGTGTGTGCCACTGAAAATGAAAAGATGAGTGATGAATTAAATAATAAATGACAGACAAATATTCATACAAAGCCTAGTGGGATTGACTTGATCTGTCTATGATCTGACCTGACTATCAAGAGCATATCAGGGAAGTTGAAAAGAGACTACCAAAGAGGGCAAAGAACTAGCTACACCTAGTTCTAAGCAAAAATGCCAAAACAGAGAGGTATTAGTGCGCACAGAAGTCAGCAACAGATTGCAAATTTCTGTAGCGTCCTTTATTTTCAAAACAAAGATGATATAGACAATAAAGCAAATGCATTTTTAAAAGATGGGGCATTGTTTAATTAAAAAGTTTATAAGATATGTCGACTTACATCCACCTGGCCACCATTTGTAGGAAGTAAGGTTTGGACTGTGGATGATAAACTCTTCTGTGCTAGGATCGTAAGTGGCTGTAGTTTCTAATCCTCTGAGGAATGTTCCGTGGCCGAGTTCAGTCTGTAACAAAATATAAGACCAGATTGTTAAAGTTTACGTTTAAAAACCTATGATATCTATAAAGACTTCGGACCTAAGTAGGTCGGTAATAGATTGCGGCGACTCCCTAGAGACGCCGCAATCGCACTTGAGACTCATGCCCTGTAACCTGTGCACTCGATGACCTTATGATTGCGCAGAGCTTAAAATACTAGATGGATGATTGTTACTAGAAACCCAATGGCACGTTTATTTGTTGGATTTCATTTCATTTTTTAAGTTTGTTTAAAAGCACGATGCGCAATCAGACCCTATACTGCCGTTCACGGATCTAATGCACGCTACTGACGCAGCTACTAGGCCCAACTGATCTAAGAAATACCATCGACTCGTAAATAAGAAAGAAGAGGAAGTTACCTGTGCGTAAGTTCCCAAGATGCCCATGGACATGGCCTTGGGCAGCCACTCCGCCATCTGCTCCGGTTCCGACTGGTTCAGGATCGTCGGCACAAACATCCCCATGTGTAACATGAACGGAGATATATCCTTCACCACTCCGAATGTTACACGGTACTTGTTTGTAGGCCTGTCGATTGTTACATGGACATGAAAAGTTGTACATTTCATTTCAGATGGGCCGAGACTGTTACTAAAGAAAGCAGCTACAGCCCTGCCGATACTGTGCAGTGCGGTTATGTAAGGGTGTGGTAAAATATCACGTGATCTCATTCACCCGCTGGTAGGCGTCAACTACCAGCCATCTATAACCTTTAGTACCGCGTGGATACCTAGGGCACCGTCTCAGTTAAACTGCATGCCAGAATCTGCATTCTTTAGTTAAAGTCTTGGTCCGTCTAGCTTCTATGGACCACTCTATGTAGAAGTAATAATGGACCATACGTTTATAACTTCTTACTTGAATCTCAATGACGAAGGTTTTCTAATCAACTTATAAATGGTGAAAAAAGACCCTTTACGAAGCCGAAAGGCACTTGTTCTCTCAGTTACCTTTTCGTTACGGAGATATAGGAGGTCAAAGTTCCAATTTTTTCACAAGTTTTTTTTTTAAAACCACTTTTTAAGGTTTTAACTTTACTTTAATTAACTCCATGACCCGTTTACTATTCAAAGCATCCATCAGCACTAAGTTTTGAGTGCGTAACATTGAATTTTACCGTGAAAATGTGATGTTTCACCCAAAGTCGTTTCCCAGCAATATTTTCTGCGTAGAGTTACTTAGTTTGATGTACAGAATACTTTGTTGTCGGCTTCGTGAAGGGTCCGTTTACACCCTGTATTATTTTTCTAATGTCTCTCTCCATTAATTTGACTCACCTAAATGCGTCCATTGAGCTATGTTTTTGAGCATATTCTTTTAAACTATCGTACAATATGCAGGACTTTCTGATAGCGTTCTCATATCGTTCCTTATGGCTCAGGTATTCTTCAGGTACGTCATTTTTTGTATCAAATCCGGGAGCATTGAGCACTATGTTTTCTGAAAGAAGAGATACTAATCAGAACACTCTAAAGTTAACATCTAATAAGAGATCATTCCGTGAATGAATGAGCTCACTTCTTACCGAGACCCCTCGGTGCCTAAGAAAGCACGTACAGATCATTTGTAGATCATTGACAGGCATTATAAGTAGGTAGTTCAGAAGAAGGTTGAAGGTCTGAGAACCAGTCTCACCAAGGGGTACTGTGTTTACCCGTCATGGAAGTCAAGGAGGCCACTTATAAAATACTGTCTTATTATGTGTCTTTGATGGTACGGTTGGCGCAATGGCTGAGTGATTGGCTGCTGCGCTGCGTGTCGTGGATTCGATTCCCGCATGGAACAAATATTTGTATGGCCTACAGGTAGCTGTGCCGGGTCTGACTGTTTGTGTATGTGACTTTAAATGTTTGTAAACGCACCCTCAGGAGAAACAGGAGAAATTCCTTGTGTGAGGCAACGTTTTTATTAAAGAAAAAAATAACCCAGATGCAGCTGTATCTTCAAATCCACTCTGACGTAGTTGGGAAAGCGCTCATCTGGAGTCAGATGTGTGCAACAGCAATAAACATCTAATGGGTGTTAACAACATCTTCTCTTCTTACAAACTTAAACACTTTCACGGATTTTATTATCCCTAATCAATTTCATAGAAATACACAATCGAGCAATGCAGTGGCGTAGCGTGGGGGGTGCCGGGGGGGCCATGGCCCCGGGCGGCACATTTCAGGGGGCGGCAGAGAGCAAGAGCCAGGACGTGGCAAGCCGAACCACGCGGTAGCGTCAGGTCATAATTATCAGATCAGGTAATTACTAAAGTCATCGGGACTACGTTGCAAAAACAAGGACAACCAAGAAGTGGAGCATTTTCCTTAATGTATGCCGCTGGCCCGGGGCGGCTTTTCATACAAGCCTCACGTCTATTCCGGTCTGCCGCCCCGTATTTTCTAGATACAAGCACTTAATTCTTATAGCCTGCCGCCTCCCTTTTTATATCTGTATTTATGGTAAAAAGAAAATCGAACCTATCTGGGATGCTAAAATTTTCTAGCTCGCTTCGCTCGCTCTTACAGCTGAGTTTTCTTAATCGTTCCATATCTTTAATACATTCGTAGAAAAAGTATGTTAAATTCCATTTGTTTGAATTGTGAAAAGAAAATCTGTTACCTATCCGAGGCGGGGTGCTAAAGTTTTCGAGCTCGCTTCGCTCGCTCTTCCATCCTACTTACTCTCAAATCTAAAGCTTTAATGCATAATTCGATAAAAAGCTTATTTATCTATATGAATAGTTAAAATAAAATGTAATTTATCAGATGTGCTAAAAAAAAATTGAGCTCCCTGTTTTTGTTAATTTTCCGAACGGCAAACCTTATACACTAGGTATTAGCTATATTAGCAATTGAACATGACAAACCTACATACATACGAACAAATGATCATCATCATCATTCTCTTGCCCTTCTTATCCCAATTCATTAGGGATTGGCGCAGTATGTCGTCCTCTTCCATACCTCTCTAAATCTTTATTACTCGTCATCTCAACAGAAACCACCTTTCTTGAAAGAAATTGTGTATAAAAAAGATTTTACTTTGAAAAATAAAATTTATGGATTTTTTTTCAAATAACTAAAAGAAATGCTTTGTATTTTGACTCTTTCCTACGTTTCTTGACTAATTATGAAATTAGAGGGGGCGGCCAAAATTACATTCGGCCCCGGGCGGCAAAACAGCGCAGCAACAGTGGAGCAATGAATTTTGCCTGATAGTACTTAGTAGGTATTTCTTAAGACGAAAACATGGAATTAGGCTTATCTCTAAACAATGTTATCATCTGTATAAAATCCACGAGATTGTAAAATAATTTAACTTATTAACATTAGTAGGAGAGCGATAATAAATAACAGATAGTACCTTATTATAATGTTACATTGCACTTTATCAAAGTTCAAGGTATCTATGAATTATGATTTATTCAAATTATTTCAGCAATTTCTCCCGTTTCCGTTGACCATTTATAAAGTAATGATTAGACAATAACGTAAAAGCAAAAACAAAAGTACTTCACTCCGACAAAATATTGTTGAAGATAAATTCTGCCGATATTTTGAAAATAAAAATAAACAAAACTACAAACAGCCAGGTCAAAGTCCTATATGATACAATCAGCACTGGCTTTAACTGTGATAAACGAATAGTACCTACATGATTAATCTTCTTATAAACACAAATTAACCATACGCTCTAAAGCTGACAAAGATTTCTTGTAGAATTTAATAAGGCTTATTGCTGGTGCCTTTGCTATTAAAAAAGAACAACTCACCAACATCCCGCCTCTCTTGAGTCTCTTGTGGCCCTCCATCTATCAAATGTATCAGCTCCTGTACATCGAAGGTGCATTTCTTCCTCTCCTTCACCAGGTCTTCGCAAATTTTCGGTTCAGCCATGTTTGTTGACGAACACCTTTGTACTGACTCCACGGTCGTACTGATACTCGCCAATTATCTTTCGCTTGCGCTCGTATACTGTTTGATAATAGCTGATTAGATTATGTGGGGGGCTCCTTGTAAAATTTAAAATACCTAAAGATTGGTATTGACCGTTGTTCGATCGATAGCAGCAAGCCTATAAGAAGATCAAGGGCTTAATCGAAAACGACAAATAGAAATATAGCTACTCTCACCGAGACAGGTCGAATACGAGACGATGCAGCCAAGTTAGGAACTCCGAGACTCCTCCGTACACTCTCGCCCTGCCCCGGAGTGTTTCAGCAAGAGCGTACAGCCGCCATAAAGGGTGGAAGGGACATCAACCAACCTGCATGGTGGTTTGTGGCCTACTCTTTCTCACAGAGATGATGCCTATCTCCCCGCAGTGGGAACGCTAATGGCTGATAGTGCTAAAGGTTTCAGTGAAAAGAAGATTGATACGGCATGGCTAGAAGGCTTGATACTTACTCGGATTACGAGACTAATGGCCTGGTACCTATTTCTTGGATACAGGCCTCAGAAATATCTAAGTATTCGTTTCCAAACACTGCTAGAAACTTGGCCCTCCAAAAACCAATCAAATATTCATGAAAGAAGCGGTTACTCAGCCTCCTATTCTTTCCATTTCTGCTGTATGAAAACCTAGTAAGTAGTCTGTCGTATGAAAACCTAGTAAAGCAAAAAATTTAAAGCTTCAGTGGCACCATTTTCTAGTGAATTTATGAAACAACTGAATTTTCTGAACTGGTAACAAAAATACGACGTGTAGTTTAGGAGTTAAGAGGAAATAGATGAGCAATCAAACTTTCACACATAGCCTGTTAAAATCCTGCTTCGGCTTTGCCGTAGTCGGGCAAAAAGGATGTAATATCCAAGGTTTTTTTTTAAGATATTAGTATGTAAGTACATGGCGAAATGTAGAAATTAAACTGATTTTGTTTACGCCAAGAAACTGACGATTGAAAATCTTTTCGAATAACCCGACCTCTATGGAAAAATCTTTTCATAGACACAGAAGGCCTCGAAAAATGTAAGGATCTTGCCCTCATCGTCTTGTCATGTAAAATCTATGGTTTCCCCTACTTCTATTACAAATTTCCCGGTCGGCATTTCAGTATTTACGGCAACCCTAAACTATTCCAAGTCCATTCTCGTGTCACTTTTAATGCCAGTTTTATTATCACTGTTTTAGTTACCTGTAGATATTTACCACCTGGGTACTTATGTACGGATGATAAATGGACATTTACACCTACGACTACATAGGATAAGTACACGATCAAAAATCAAAGTCCAACGAGTCTGATATTAACTTATTAAGTAAATAGCACAAAGTACAATAACGTGTTATTTTTTTGCGAAAATGAAGTCATCATTAATTTGAGGACTTTGTAAGCCATATCTATCCTGCCTGTCGCGTTAATTGCAAGATAATCCTTGTAAGTGACATAACATGAATACCATTAGTTTCGCTGTTTGGTTTATTTTATTGACATAAAGATAACAAAAGGAAAATCTAGTCCTCGTGACAAAAACTTTGATGATTCAGTGTCAACATGATTCTAGACCGGCGTGGTTTGAATCACGAATTCACAATATTTATTTCTCACTCTCTTACATGTTGTTATTATCACGGGTACCGACGACGCGAAAATGGTCGCCACGTATTCAGTACATCATTCTGAGCCTCCCAACACATAATTTTTTCATCGGTTATTAAAAAAATGGCTCAATAATAATAATTTCTGTAGTATTCATGACTTTTTTAATATGAATTCAATGTAATATATTTCCAGGTTATACTGTATCTTTAGTAAGTAAGTTTACACACTTTAGTTTTCAGCAAAACATGTTCGATCTAATATTTTTAATAACACATTGTATACCATGTTTTATGCATATAAAATATCTTAACATTATCTGAATCACTGGTCTAGACATTTACAAAAAAATCAAGTGTGCCGCCTTTTTTTGGTTACGCTCCTCGACAACAGATGGCACTTGGATGGATGGTTTTATTGACATAAGTGACATCTATTGATAAATTTATACACTAAGTCACTAAATAAGATGAAAGTCATGTCATGATTTATCTGTCAAATTACAAAGAAATAAGTAAACATTTAACTTTATCTCAATAAAAATCGATTATAACTTACTTTTATTGTTCACATTGATGATTTTAATACTGAAATAGGCGTTTTATCACTAAAATATTTATCTTTCATAGAAGGAAAAACACGTTCGTCGCGGTATTTTTTGTTACAAGGTTGACTAGTAAGTGGGACGTGCGGTCATTACCTCTGATGCTTCTAGACTAACAACAGCAGGGCTGCCAGTAGACAATTATAAATTATTCGGCAATGTTTCTGAAATTATACAAAATTCAGTGTCAGGATACAAACAGTGCTAATTTTTTTTTAAACATACGCAATAATGACTAATCGTGAATTTACCTACGTTATTTTTTAATTTGTATTATAGTACTCACAGGCTTAACGCCGTATCCAATTATACATGAGGGTCCAGGATACAAAGAGGATACAATCAGTTACCAAATTATACAGATTTTGTATCCAATTATACAATCTGGCAGCCCTGAACAACAGTCAACAACTCAACAACCTCAACAACATTTGGTTGATTTGTACTACGAGCAAAATATTCATCTACGACGTTTGGTTGATTTGCACTACGAGTACAAGTCGACACTAACCTGACTAACAATATAGTTTGTATTAATTGAACTGCGAATATTACTTAGTAATTAGTTCTGCCTTCCATTTGTGTTGCCGTGACCAGGGTTCACGTCATTAAATGTACTGATTCACTTCAGTGCAACGAGAAAGAACAATTTATATGCGTTACGACAATAATAACACAACGTAACTGTATGATTTTAGGAATTGTGAGAGACGACCTAGAGTTACAACGACTACAATAACACATATTTTTTATAAGATAACGGTTAAGTTATCGTGAATGAATTGTTCAGCCACTGGTAGCGGGGTCAATTCCCGAATGGATTTATCAGTTGATATACTTGCGTTCCTTTGTCATGGCTTATATACTGCTAGGAGTGCTAGGCACTGCTAGGTAAGGTGGGTAATTTAATATGGTCATTCTTCTGGCACTAAATCTGTTTTCGCAGATGAAGTATAGTAGATACTAGATAGGTACCTACCAATATAAATATCTTAGTTCAGCTAAGGTATAGGTCACGCCAATCTTCTAGTTCGCTCTGAAGTTGCAACGGCTCGTGTGCCCCGCTCCCGCTCCTCGGCGTGTCCCGGTGACACCTGTTTTGTTGTTACTGCGACTCTACTCGTCACAACTTCAGAGCGAACTTCATTATTTTAAGTTTCTAATAAAGTCCATTTATTCACGACTCATGAGCATCTCTACATAGGTACCTAATATAATTTATAACAAGATTTGAAATTTACTTTTGGAGTTATACCTAGGTATTTTGCTTGAAAACAGTAACTTTGTTTTCATTCACATACTAAGAACTATGAAAACCAAATTCAGTTTTGCTGTTGAGTGTACATTGACTTATGTCATGAGCGTTAAAAATATTGAATTAACGGTATTAATACGCGGTAATACTGAAAAAAAAAAGTAAATATATATGTATAAATAAATCAGAAAATTAATATAAAGGTTTTTTTTTATATGTTCGTAGCTTATTACCTAATACCTACCGTAATAGCTAATTAGTTTTTTAACGAGAAAACCATCGCATGCCTGTATAATACATGAGTAGGTATTATTATGAGTATGATGTGATTTTAATGTGATAAACTGAATAAAAACGTTTTGCCGTTATAACCAAAAGAAACAATGATTCATCAATATTGTACAATTTGTAAAATCAAAGACTTTGTATTGTCTTTGATAGAAAGGCAAAGATCAATGTATTGTAATTTATGCTACTTTTATGTTCTCGTTTGTTTAATAAATTACGGTATCGTAAACGGTGAATTATATTGTTTTATTTTCGTCAATATTTTCATTAAGTTACGTAGGTAGTTCGCAAATATTATGAAATGTACCTACATAATGCATTATGCAGTTGCTCTATTTTATGTTCATGGTTGAGCACCAACGTCCCACACATTTAATAATTGAACCGTTTCTAATTTTTGACAGGAAAATCGCATTTATAACAGTACTTACGGTCGTATATAAAGTTAAACAAAACTGAAAATAAATATAAATGTTTTAGTATTTTATTATTGCTATAATAAAATTTATTTAAAAGATATAGTATTTTATTGAGCAAACAACCCATCACAGATCTTATAAACTCCTTTATAGAAAAACTTTTACAAAACAAAAAATATTCTAAACCTATTATCACAAGTTTCGTTTTCGTATAATTTGGTATCACAGTTTCCCCTGCATGAAGGGTTTAAGATATTTGTGGAAGCTCTGGTTGACGGGCTCAGCGTTGAGGGGACTCTTGAGCGCTTCCTCCATCAGGCGCTCGTACACGCGACCGTCGTATGCGCCCAGAGTTGATTGGAGCAACTGGAGGAAATAAATAACAACATAAGTATCGTAAAAAGTACCTACACCAAATATAAATTATCGCATACCTACGCGATTAATGGAACTGCCAAAATCAACCCCCTACAAAAATTACCCCCATACAAAAATCGTTGATCTCGTGATCGCAACGGTCGCATGCAAGCAAGGTTGATATGAAATTTGTCAGTAGTTTCCCCCGTCGCCTTGGAAAGCACCTGGTCTCTCTCCAGTGGTGTCTGATGACCATTCCATTCCCATCCATCGGACTATAAGAGTGGAGGGTACCTGTCTATAATACCTCCCGCGTCGACCCACACCGCCAACTAGCGAGCGAGCCGGGCGAGGCATCGTTTCACCTCTTTTCATACTTTGGTTCACACCGCGAACTATAGAAAAAGCCGAACGAAGTATGAAAAGGGCCTCCTCCGCCTCGCTCACTCGCTCGCTAACTGGCGGTGTGTGGCTTGCGCTAGTCTCCGCTAACATTGCCTGCCATAGTCGAGATCAGAAGGACTTTCATACATAAAATATCCTGCTGGCACTACAGCGAAATTATTTGACTATACAGTATTTAAATTAGATAGATGCTGTTTAGTAAAACTTAATATGCACTTACCTCATCGATAATATCAAAAGCGTCCACAAGTCCAACAGTATTAGGTCTAATTTCCCTCAGCAACTTCTCGTACCGGGATCTCAAGTGCACCACATCGGTATTCGAAATTGACGTGTACTGAAGAAAACAGAAGAAAACGTATGCTGAAGAAAACGATTTCCAAAACGGATGCTGTATTATGCTGGCACTTCACATGGCGTATTTTTCAAAATTTTCGCGTAATTGAATCGAAAGAAAATGTTCTGTATGCCTATTGAGATAAAGATTTCTTTATTTTCATGACAGAAGGCGAATATTTGTCCAGATCTGCCAAGTGAAGTGCAACCATTACATTACAGCTATCAGCCAGCATCAAAGTTGACTGATTGAAAATCCTCTATAAGGTAGTCTTCAGGACTAAGGCTATTTAGAATTCACTTGCGTTCCTTCCGAGATTCCCAGAAATCTCCGACTCACGAGCTCGGCCCATGCTTTCTGTGTTGGGGTCGCCATTATACGGTACAGCTAGGTGACAAAGCCCTAACTGTGACGAGGTGAACCAAACATGATTCAGCGATGATAGATTCCGAACGGAGCTTGCCGCTCGTCATGGATCGAATTTCGGCATTGTTATTCAAGAAATACTGGAGCTCATGTAGAACTCATGCCTCAAATAAAAGCCTCTCAAGCTAAGGAGCGTCGCTCACACGATTAACAGTCGAGGTGCAGTTGAGGCGCGGGCGGTTAAGAGGCACGTCGCAACAAAGTTTTCTTTACAAATGAATGGCAGTGCGCTCATATACAAGAGTTGCGGCGCGGGCGAGGTGAAGGCGGGGCGGAGGCGAGGTGAAGGCGGGGCGGAGGCGAGGTGCAGGCGCAGGAGGGGCGCTCAAGTGTGCCCAAGCCACGACTCCACCGCCATTTTGTCATTTGGTTTCGTGCGTAGCTGCGTTTAGAAGTTTAAAAAAAAAAAAAAAAAACAAAATCTTCTTCTATTTAAATTAAGAACTTGTATCAGTGCGAGTACGTCTTCGTCTTCTGACGACGACATGGTGAATGAATTACGTAAAATGTGAAGGAAGCATAGCCGCCTGCGCCTCGACTCTACGCAGAGACCTATCTTCGCCCGTGGTGCGACGCCGCACCGCCGCTGACGCGACGTCGCCTCGACTTACCAGTGAGCGACGCGCCTAAAGGCATCCTATGATAACAGCCCATTCGAAAGCACTGGCCACAGCAGTGTGCACTGTACCAACACGTAACGTGAGGAGTATAGAAGACAAAATTAGCCAAAACACTCTCATACTCTAACCTGTAGCAAGTCTCCCAGCCTCTCCAGCGTCCAGTACACGGCATACAACTCGATGAGCTGGCCCATTACCTCAGCCAGTGGCGCTGACATGGTCTTCATAGCCTTAGACATATCCTCGTAGAATGTGGATATCACGATACCTCGACTGTGTGACTGAAAAGAACATTGCTGTTATGAGTATCGAGAGATTTATCAGTATGCTTCTCAACTAAGATAAAAGACAGCCAGAAAAATAGGCAGATAGTCAGAGTTACTGTAGGAAAGACTAAGGTAAGGAACAAGACTAAACTGATTATGCTTTCAGAAAAACGAAGAAAACGCAAATCAGTACGTGGGTATAGATGAAAGGATTTGAAGCGATGTCATAAACAAATCATCATTCCAAACATAGGGTAGTTTGACTAACCTCGGCAGCAGAAACTAATTGTATCGATGTTGTATTCCACGCGTCTTCCTGAGACATTCCAGACATGATTTTCCTTGTCATACTGTCCACGCATGACGATATTTTCCTGTAATTAAACAAATGAAAATATGTACTCATCACTCAATCAAAAAAAGTGTTTCTAGATACTAATAAAACGCCCGATTCATGCGTGGGTTGCATTTGTTCCGTTCGCCTGAGTACTGCATTGCCTCATCGCACGCTGCTATTTATTTCCTTTGTTTTTTGCGAAGTCGTTGTTGCAACTCGCGTGTTACTTGCGCGCTTAGCTCGGGGCAATCGGTAAGTGATGTTAACTTACTTCATAGCGACTATTTGGAATCCACGTATGATACCCTCGACAGAACTTTCCCATTTGTCACAGAATCCTGGAGCGGAGACCGTCTTCAAGTAAGCAACTGTAGGAGTCAAGGGAACTGTGTCGACCTGACGCCATGTTTTGAGTAAGAATCTGAAAAATTTAAACCAAAATTAAAAATGTTTCAGACCAAATCAATCCGTCGAATCTATTTTCGTTCCAAAGATCAGAAAATATGCTATCTAATTGTGACATAGACGTAGTCTTACTCGTTTACAGAGAAACCTACTACAAACACTACCCCTTCTAATTGTTTTCGATCACGGCGGCTAACCACAGCGGAAACTAGCCATCGCCGCAGGAAATGTACAGTGCAAACTACGTGTGTGTGTGCACACAGGTGCACTTTCTCTTTCCTCAGTTTCATAGTCCTTGAGATGGCAGTCCGACACGGTCGAAAAGAGATCTGACCAGTGGCTAAACGTGCTTTTGCGTTAACGACATCTATACCAAAGTCGCGGGAAACAGTTGAAAGACAGTCGAGAAGTATAGTAGAACAATTCGCATTAGGCATATACCCAGCGGTGGGTGATTCCGAGCTGAAATGATGACGATGATGATTACCACCATACCAACCAATAGAGTCATAAAATGCCACGAACCTAGCCGTCTGCAACAGCAGCACAGTGTTGTCTCCCTCATAGGTGCAGGAGGCCGTGGTGAGCGCGTACGTGGGGGGGAGGTTGGATGACGTCATATAGCCGTGCCCGCCGCACGCCAGCCGGCACAGCGACGTGAAGCTGGACGAGTCTGTCGTGCTGATGGCCTTCAGGCAGCAGGCGAGAGCGTGCAACTGGAACAGAAGGGATCGTAAACCAATTTCGTTTCGCATAGCATATTCAGTCAATAATGTTACCACTGCTGGCCTGGCCACTGCTGGTCAATGATGCATGTGTCAGACATCATCTCTGTGGGAAGCGGGTCCAGTGCGTGTTGGTGGAAGTCACATGTCTTCGAATTTTTCGTTCTAGAACCTGTCACTTCCACAGGATGTTATCCTTCACCTTTTGAGTTTCGTGCATGGTGATGAAAAAAAAATTACATAAACGACATACAACACGAATGACGGGGTTACTTGTAGGCCACCACAGCACTGTAATAGCGTTAAGAAGAAGATAAATAAATTTTGAAGAAATCATTAAATCTCATTAAAGTTCTCAGATTCTGACTCACCTCTCCTAGTCTCTCCATGTTTCCCTGATGCAGCTGGTCATTGATAAGATTGAAGCTGTCCCACAATCGTCTTGCATTCATCTTCATGGCGTAACACCCGGCTATCGCGGATAATATCTTGTGTTGCTGCGTCACGTAGTCCAGGATCTGACGCTCTGGTTCACTGAAAGATAAAGTGATAACACAACATCACACATGTATATCCCGGAAGAGTTTGGCAAAAAAAGAAAATAATTAGTTCAATACCAAAAATGCTGGATGGTTGCTTAGATGGTGGCTAATTGAGTTGGTATTGGTAGGCCAGTGTGAACTCACAGTTAGAGATCCCTGACATCATGCATGACACTCAATTTTTTTTAACTTGGCGTTTATAAGATGCAGTCAAAACGGCACGGACATATTGCGGGCTGGACTCTGAACAACGGATTTTGATCGATGTACTAGACATATCCGTTCGACAGTCCTAAATCCGGCCCGGTCGGTTTGATTTAATCTTTTTAAAGTGTCATGAGCTAGTTACAAAATAACGAAGGGGCTACCTACCCCGCTTTAAGCTGAGACTGTCTCCTAACCGCGGAGTACCTCGCACCGATGGTAATAGCCTTGGCCAGGTAGTTGACAGAATCGAACACTATGACCACCCTCACGAACACCATGGCGCCGTAGATGAGCTTGCTGTTCTTAGACTTTACGTAAGTGCCGTCCTGAAAAAGCACAACACGTAAGCATGTAACAATTTCACAAAAGACCTTAATCCTCGGATACTGTGATATCTGGTTTTGTAAGTAGGTCTGTCAAGGAAGAGTTGAAGGATAAGCAGTGAATACACAATATTTCTTTTTTTATTAACCTATTTTGTCTCACTGCTTGGCAAAAGTCTCTCCCATAACCTTCCACTCTTCAATCTGTAAGGTTCTCTCCGGCCGATTTCTTACAAACGCCTCTAAGTCGTCACGCCAGCGTTTTATAAGCTCCCTCAAAACTTTAAATCAAATTAGGGTGAAAAACAGCTATAGCGTCAAAATTCATTGACAGGACAGTCCCCAAAAACAGAAGTAGCGTTTCAGTTGGAGAGAAGGAATCGCGCAAAAAATCACCCCAGCAACACATCTGTCTATTAAACTAGAAGAACTTAGTATCTTCAACTCCGTAGGACCTATCAAATATGCAGAAAATTCTTACCTCCAAAACCTTAGCATGCTTCATCAGCATATTAGTCCTGGGTATCCTCACATTCTTAAAACCTAAGAAGCCATTATTGACTGCGTTCAGCCCCATCTTGACTCCAATCTCCCCCACCTTGATGCCTGGTAGCGGCATGTGGGTGTCTTCGTCCCTCACTTGGACTATGAATGAGTGGATACCGTGGCAAATACCCTTGGAGTACAGCTGGGCTATCACGATGCAATAGTTCGCTGTGTTCCCCACTGTCAATAAAGCGGTATTTAGAGTATACGGGCTTATTAAGTCTAGCTAACGTCTGGGCTGATGATCAGTTTACTTTTTCATCAGAAAAGAAGACTCTCCGTTGCTCATTCACTCGATCAAAGCGTTCACTAGATACGAAATTATACACTGACGTATCCTAAATCGTGATATTAGAGTTAGCCGTGCGATAAACTTATAGTTATACAGAAAGAAACCGACAGCAACCGGGAAGTAGTGAGGTTGTGGAACTTTCCACCCTGTTCTTGAAACCTCTAAAATTATAAGTAGGTAGCATACATTTCAGTTCGGTTTAAACTTGCAAGGATCGAACAAGTAAAACCTACTTACATCCTCCAGGCCACCATTTATACGAAGTAAGCGTTGGACTGTGCAGTATAAACTCTTGAGTTGAAGGGTCGTAGGTTGCCGTCGTCTCCAGACCACGGATGAATGTGCCATGACCCAGCTCAGTCTATAATAATAAAGTACCATTCCAACATTTCAACAAACAAGATCAATAAAATTATACGTAAGTACGCTACGACGACGCCCTCAGGCTAGGTGAAGCGGTTATCACAGCAGTGTGGCTGCCGGCTAGATTAGACATTCTGGGAATCAGATGATGCAGCCTCTACAAATCATCATCTAGTACGATTCTTACGTATTCCTTTTACTTCGTCGACGTTCATACATCTGCGTCTGTTTTACCTGAGCGTAACTCCCGATGATGCTGCAATTCAAAGCCCGATGGAGCCACTTTTCTTGCTGCTTCTCATCTGCCTGGCTCATGAAGACCGGCATGAACATTATGTAATGCAGCCCGAAGGGAGAGCCATCCTGCGATATGGAAGAACCCAGGACACCGCTTAGAAGATTCCTGGAAAACAAAGCAAACTCTAAAAAAAATCTTCTCTCACTAGAGTCGGGTTTCCATGAAAGTGGAAAAGAGTTGATCGGAGTGACTTGCGGGAATCGACCATTGGTTGATGACCAGATCTTGTTTCTCATCTGTCCTGTGATTGGTTAAATCTTGCACGTCTCTCCTGTAGACGGCAGAAAGTGAGCACCTTACCGCTCCAGAAACTTCTGATTCTATTATAATATTAATGATGTTTCAATACCTGTAGTTAGTAAGGTCAGTGTTGGTTTCTTGTTGAATTTTCCGAAGCAAACCGAACAGGGTGACTGCCTTCCGCATAGAGTTCTCATATTTCTCTTTATGGCTTAGATATTCGTCTGGCACACCGCCAAAGAGCTCCTCCCTCTTAGTCAGTATTATCCTTTCTGAAAAAGAGACGAATCAAATGGCAAGGATAGAACACTCTGTAGGTCTTCAATTGATAAGCTACTGCTTCATTCAATTGAACATTTCAAATTAATCTACTGCAGTCGTCATATGTCCATAGCAAATTACATACAAATTAAATTTGCTACGGCTTCTTTACCCGTACATGATTTTTCCTACAGCTTTTGGCTATAAAAGCCCGACATTTCTTGCAAAAACACCACACATTCACCATTCTTCCATCAGTCACCAGTTCTACAAACAAACACTCCAAGATGAACAAAATCTTCGTCTTCGCTTGCCTCTGCCTCTTCGCCGAAGCACAGTTGCCGTTCACCTCCGGTTGGGGTGAGAAGCATGGGGGCGTTGCTCCCATCTCATGCAAGAACAAAGAAGCAGTTGCTACCATTGTCAAGCTGATACAGAACGAAGCTGAAAGATACATCTTCTGCCAGCAGAAATCCTGAAGGCAAAAGACGATCGACGCTATTCTGAAGACGATACTGCGATATTTAAATGGCGAATACGTTTATTTATAATGTTGTAGAGTGTGTAGGTTTTCTTCAGAAGAACCGTTGATATTGTCAGTGGGAGTGAGCTATGACAGAACTGTATTTAATTGTGTATTTCTGAGTTATGTATACGTAAGTGTGCCATGTTGATAATATTCAGCTTGAATGCAAATACATAAAATAATTATGTTCTCTGAATAAAAAATCATGTGACATTTTATTATACATTCGATTTCTCTTTTAACTCCACCTACTCATTCTTCGAAAACATTATATTATGGCACTATGAAACTAGCGCTGCAGGTATACGAGTACAAAATTTCTAAGGGCTTGTTTCACTTTTCGATCAAGTTCCCGTTAAGTTACTTTACTTGGCAGATAATTTCGTTCAGAGGAGCTCGTGGCTAAATAATAACAGCCGCTCGGGTCGATCTTTACGTTAAGCCGTGCCTAGATTATTCTGTGGATGGGTCACCACCCATTACATATCGAGTTTCCTCCGTCATTTGTAGATCTTTGACAGTCGTTAGATAGTCAGTGACCCAAAAAGTCTGACAACCAGTCTTACCAAGGGTATTACCCAGTACTAACTAGGTTGTGGAGGTCAGATAGGCAGCCGCTCCATGTAAAATACTGGTATTCAGCTGCATCCGGTTAAACTGGAAGCCGACCTCAATAAAGTTGGGAAAAGGCTAAGCAGATGATGGCTTGGCATATAATTTCATCGTGAAATAGGCCCTAAGAATAAAACCTACACACGCATAGGTTATTTTATATTTTATCGACCAAGACAGAGGCAGAATTAAATGCCGGAGCTGCGGGACTGTTCGAAAGAGATACCGCACCCTTGGAACACAAAGGGCAAAGAAGGAACATGGATGGGTTTTAGTCTGTACGAGTCTGACACTCCCTTCCACTCCGCCTAGAGCGGGAGGGGTCATTTGATGATTACCCCGTGGAAAAAAAAAACAAGACTTGATTGCAAAAAAGGAAGCATACTGTAATTTTGATCTCAAATTGCCATTACTTATAAGATTGTGTCTGTACGAAACTTGTTTGTTTAGATACCAGTTATTGATTGACACAGATTTTAAGTGTGGCCGCTATTATGAAATTAACATAAAATGGCGGAAGTTAGGCAGGCCAAATAATTGAACGGCCTAAATTATTGTGAAACTTTTAAACTTACGTAATTCGACAATATCACCTGTATAAATGGTAAAAATGAAATCTTAAAAATCCGAGGTGCGCTGCTAAATGTTTCGAGCTCGCTACGTCTACTTCGGTCGTTTAATATTCTGAAACTTTAACTCATAACTCGACATAGTAATTTCAGTTATCTTTGTGAATGGTAAAAAGAAAATCTAAATATCCATAAAGGAGTCGATAGTTTAATAACTACCTACATGACGGAATATCACAAACGAAAGGGTATTTTTTTTTAGGGATGGGAAATCATCAAATAACTCCTCCCGCTCTGGGTGGAGTGGGAGGGGGAGTGTCGGACTTTTACTGACTAAAACCCATCCATGTTCCTTCTTTGCCCTTTGTGTTCCAGGGCCGCGGTATCTCTTTCGAACAGTCCCGCAGCCAACGAGGGGTCTTTGACTGACCTTTGCATCTGACTCATGAAATATACATGTCCGTATACTGTTATACAACAGCCCCTTTGCTCCGAGACTCTTGGCCTTCTTTTCAACCTTCTATGAACCGCTACACAAATATGATGTGAAATTATAAAAAAAAAATAGGAGTGGCCCTCCATATAACTGAGGGTTAAAAAAAAATATCTTGTGTAATTGTGCGGGGTGTGTATCGACAGCTCTTGAAAAATTATACTGAGGTTCCTAAAATACTTTCTTAAGTCAATGGTTGATGAGATTTAGATTATATGTAGATGATAGCAGCCCTATTTTGGTCCCTATTGTTCATCGATTAGTTAGGTATAGGTACCTACCTAACTAATCGATGAACAATAGGGACTATAAAGGGTGTAAAAAGACCCTTAACGAAAACGAAAACCACATATTCTGCCCATCATTGGGATCATTTTTTTCTTCTAGACAATACCTGGGAAACCACAGGTTCTGGAGATAATGAAGGTCAAAGTTCCAATTTTTTCACCAGTTTTTTTTTTTTAAACCACTTTTTAAGGTTTTAACTTTACTTTAATTAACTCCATGACCCGTTTACTTTTCAAACCATCCATCAGCACTAAGTTTTGAGTGCGTAACATTGAGTTTTAACGTAAAACGTGATTTTTCACCCCAAAAAAAAAAGTCGTTTCCCAGCAATAATTTTTGCGTAGAGTTACTTAGTTTGATGTACAGAATGCTTGGTTGACGGCTTCGTGAAGGGTCCATTTACACCCTGTATACTCTAGGTACCTATGTAGGTACAATCGTGACATTGACTATCGATAAATATTTAGGTAGGTATTATCAGATACAATAAAATAAGCCATTTAGTCTGGCCAATAGCTTCAAATTGAGTGTCTATTATAATGTTCATAATGGATGGACAGGTAATTAGGTACGTACCTACTATTTAATGTAGGTAGTACCTATCTAAGCCTATTACACGCACGTCTCGTTGGAATAATTATACTTACTGACTTGAGCGTGCTTGCGCACTCGGCTATAATTAGGTAGCTAAGTAAGTCTGGGTATCTTTAATTAAGAATTATAAATGAAAAAAATGCACAAAGTGTAAAATACATTACATTTTGAACCTAAGGCATGAGGCGATAAGAGCTAGTTTTCGAAGAAGTGGATTGAAAAAGTATTTCTCTAGAATGATATTACAGTTAGCATGTATAAACATTTGTTATTTACACACAACAAGTGTAGATATACCAATTTTATTGATTGACTATATTAGTAGGTGCCAGATGAATGAAAAAGTAGGTACATAACTACATACCCGCTAGGTAACTATATTTAGGTATCATAAAAACATACAGGCCGAAGTTGTATCTACCCAGTTATACCACCACTCACAATCGCTAATCAAAGTTCATTTACCTCTATGCTTCCGCTCTATGGTCTTGTCTTTTCCTCCATCCAGAAAATATGTCAATTCTTCCACATTGAAAGTGCACCTTGCCCTCTCTCTGGCCAAATCCTCGTTCACTTTGCCCATATTGATTAATTTATTATTATTTACCACAACACGTTGTACTTTAGAGCGAATATTCGCTTGACTGGCGGATTTATGCGCTAAGTCGGGTGGGGTCAAACTTACTGACGGTCGAACAGCTATTTTATACTGACGATGTTTTTTTTTGTCAATGTTTAAAATCAACTGGCAATAAACCGCGAAACTCTTTTTTTACTGTAGGTAGTTAAACTTGATTAGCATTCATAAAAACAAGTGTACAATTAATATCTGTCCTATTAATATTTTAATGACTGCATGCTACAGCTGTATCGCGGCTTTTTGAGCAGTAAATAGAGTAAGGCGTAAGTAAACCCATGCGCATAATTTTTTTTTAAACCGGCCAAGTGCGAGTCGGACTCGCGCATGAAGGGTTCCGGTATAATCGTAATAGGAGAGCCCCCTTTAATTTTTAATTTATTCAGTATTTGTTGTTATAGCGGCAACAGAAATACACACTGTGTAAATTTCAAATGTCTGCCTATTACGGATCATGAGAAATACCAATTAGGCTAAACATACAGCTCTGCGGCAGACGGAGAGACAGCTGTTTGTGATCTGTCCGTTTACCACAGAGCCGTATTATATGTTTTAACCGTAAATCGTATTATTACAGTCAATCTGGGTAACTTTGATTCATTCGGGTAACTTTGACAGCGGGACCATGAACTAGTTTTGATTATTTTTTCGCATGAAGCCAACACTATTCATAAATGTTTATTTTAGATTTGCAATGTTACCCAGATTGATAAAAATAATACTTATTACTACTTTTTTATGCATGGCTCTGTGTGTGTCAAAGTTACCCATTTTATGAAGGTAACTTTGACAGGGCACAGAATTGAGATTTTCTACTATATTGGTATGTTTTATAAACTTTCTGTGAATTTCTATAGATGGAAAGTAATACGAGAGCACTGATAAAATAAAAAACACTCGAGTGATAGGCGTAAATTTTTTAAATATAGTATAAAATATCGCCCTTATCTGTCAAAGTTACCCAGATTGACTGTACACTTGATGATAATAAAATTACACGGTACACCCATACAAGAAAATGTGTTCTTTTACGGCGTTTTTGTTTGAAAATATTAATGTAGGTACTTACGGAATCCGTTGTGTGCGAGTCCGACTCGTATTTGGCTGGTTTTAAAAATAAAAATGTAGCCAACGATAGATGAAAAAAATAACAACGATAGAACGGAATCCTGGGAAAAAGATAAAAGATTGCCTGATTACAAAAGTGATGACTTTTAAACATTTAGGATCTTGAAGCAAATAATGAGTAGGTAGATAGATAATGGTCCCAATTCTTTAAGTTTTCCGAACTTTTGATGAAAATTCCGGTCTTTTCATACCTTTGAATTGTGCTGAATTGTTTTATACTGCGATTTTTTCGTCGGCGTATAACAACCCTAGAATAGATAATCTTAGATTGACAGTACTTTATCAAAACGTCAATTTCATTGCACTTCTGTTAATTGATACTCATTTCACCCATATGCACCCATCCTTATTTGCATTGAATTGAATAAAAATACTATTACTTCATGTATATTTTGACCTATGTTGCAGCCTGCTAAATTACATGCTATTTTCGTTCATTTCTCGATGACGTATTATGATAACCACAGAGTACATTCTAATATAATGAGAACTCTACTTACTTCTATTCTAGCACTAGCATGTTGTGTATTTTCCGCTTTTTTCTTCCTGAAAAATGCCTCTGAAGAGCCATCTTTTTTTTTATAATTATCATGGTCTGCTGTAGGTCAGGAAGGAAGTATGTAAGGAAGTGTTCAAAAACTAAAATGATGAACAGTAAATAAATAATATAATTAATAATAAATAGTAAACTTTAATAATTACGGGAGGCACGCTGAATTTTTGCGAGCAACTCAGCATGCCCTTCACGCCATGCTACACTTTCACCTCCCATTTTGTCACATATTTGTTTCGTTTGGCGTACGCGCTTGCTTGTCACGTATATGTGACTCTGAGTAGAGTTAAAAGGTGCAGGCGCGTGCGACAGGTTTTCTAAGGATACTTTGACGGCAGGCACCCACCCATTCGAGTTTTAGCGGAAGCTCTTAGTAAATGATTATTATCATACAAAAAAACATATAAATAAAACACCAAAATGGACCCAAAGCATTTATTGGATCATATTTTTTTAGGTTAATTACAAAGTGGTGATCACTTCTTGGCTGTGACCGCGGCCTCGTCCTCCCGCGCGAACGTCTGCAGCAGCTCTTCCTTCTTGGCGGCGATACGCTCTTCACGGCGCTTACGGGCCTCCTTGACCTTGTTACGGCGGGCCTCGGCCTGGTCACTGGAAAATAAAGAAAAGTTGTTAGTGTCCATTTTTTATATGCCAATAGTGTTGAGCTAACATGAGGTACAGTGCTGCCTAGTTCTTTTGGGATTCTTGGCAAAAGGACTTTGTTAGTAACCATTTGTGAAATTATCTGTGGAATTTGTATTGGAAAATAAAGATTGCAGTGTTAGTAGTACAAGCTTTTATTTGGTCCCGTTCAAGCAATTCTTTTAAAAACAGGTTTCTATGTTCGAATACGAAAGCGTTTCTTACCTGAGCATCTTAGTCCTAGCCTTCTCAGCCTTCTTCCTGTGGATGTACTCCATGAGTACACGCTTGTTCTTGAAGACATTACCCTTCGCCTTCATGTACAGGGCGTGGTATAGATGCCTGTCGATCTTCTTGGCGGTTCTGTACTTGAGCAGCAATTTACGAAGGACCCTTTGTCTTTGTACCCAAAGTTCCTGGTGATGGGAAGAGGACATTCAATTAAAATCATGGAAGAGAAACTGTATCAAATATTTTTTCTAGTTAGGTTTTAGAGCAGAGTAGAAGTGTATTTATAGAACATGTTTTTCTAACTGAGATAATCTTGGTATCCTGATTTGGTAAATTTCATCAAATTGCTAGTCTACATTCATTTTGGGCTGACTCAGTTTGAATTGTCATAGACACACCAAGAAGAAGATATTTTTTTTCCTGATATAGTTATTTGATTTCTTTCTGCATTAGCCCACAAAATAGTTATTACAATATTAGTGAAAACTTCTGGGCTTATAAAATATAAATACTGTTGTGCCCGCAACATGAAGAAATAATCCTAAACAAAATAGAAATTGCATTGCACCATCTTAGGTGAAATTCCAATCAAGAAACATAGACAACAAAAGCTGTGTAGGTTCCAAGAGCTAGAGGCTAAAACAGTCCCAAAAAAACTAAAATGTTGTTAATTTATATCTTTTGAACTCACCTTCTGTGGCATCCTGGCATTAGCAGTACCTCTTCTCTTACCGAAGCCACAGTGACGTCCTTTTCTACGGGCCTCTGTGTTCTTGCGGACGCGAGCACGAGAGTGTACGGCTACAGGCTTCTTGATGACGAGACCATCCTTGATCATCTTACGGATGTTCTGTCCTGGAAGTTACAGAATTATATTTGCTTATTTGAATCTTGTTTACATCAGACAGTTGGAAAAATGAAAAAAAAAACCTATCTGGGGAAAACTTATTGCTTTCCCAAAACAGTCTCACTGAAGCAACTATCCGAAATTTTGAAAAAACCTAGTGGCACACACATCTCCAAAGTCACGCCATGATAAATAAATAATATTGTGAAATTTTAGCCAAATTGGAAGGTATTGCCTTCATTGATAGGTAATCTAGGTTATGTTGTCTTTTTGATAAAACTGCAAAAACTGAATGCACACACAAAATCCGGAACAATGACTACATCATAAAAAAGACGAAAGAAGATTCCTCTGACCAAAGAAGGGTAAGAATCCACAAAAAAAAAAATTTGTCATCTGGCATGTTGAGTTTTTTCACTATTCACACTTCTAATCGCACTTGTTGATCATTGCAGTCAAAAGATTATGAAAGATCGTTTATAGGTTCCTGAAACACTTTGTTTACTATCGACAGCAGGCATGTCCATCAAGATCACGCCGCACCGCTAAAATATTAAGGTGTGGGTACTTACTGGAGTTGGTGTTGGCGATTTCATTGATCTCATTTGGATCCAACCACACCTTCTTTTTACCACATCGCATAACAGAGGCTGCAAGCCTCTTCTGCAGCTTGAGGGAACTGAAAACGAACAAAAATCCTGTATGACCACATGGCTTTGAGGCGGACCGATAAGACGTAGAAGTTGACGAAAGGTTTGTTTCCGCGAGACAAAATGAATATCTAACATGATTCTAAAGTACTTTTCCACTTAAAATAACAGTTATCAAGGCATTTATCACTAAATATTTTAATTATTTGTCAAAACTAACCTCATCTTGACTAGGTGAGCTCCAACGCATACAAGAAAGAAATATGGCCGACTTTCTCAGTGGTGGGTAAATGTTACTAAAACTAAATTGACCATTTAATATTTAGTCGATTTATGACTGCCAGTGCCATTCACCAGTTGCAAAGTCATTTTGTTATTTAATAATAAATTAAATGCAAACTAATGCATTCTTTCATTAGTAACAAAACTAAATAGACTCCTTTTCGATACAGATCTAGAAATTATTAAAACACTAGCTTCTACCCGTGAAATTTTTTCGTAAGAAATTTTACAGTCACATGTTTCACGCTTGCTAATTTTAAGGGCAATATTGTAAATATAGTATGTGAAGTTTACAGTACGTTGTTATACGTAATAAAATAAACTGTTTATGAAGTTATTCGGACCTTTTTTAAGGTAAAGGCAGTATACGTGCCACCAACAAAATTATTTTTTATTCAGAAATATCACCACTTTAGTATGGACAGTGGCACATTATACTGTTATCAAATCCACAAATTATCCGGCGATTAAAAAAAAATTGAAGCATGTAGGTACTTATTTAATAATTTTAGAAATTAAAAAAAAGAAAATTAAAAATGTTAATCTCAAAATTCATATAAAAATATCCTTATTAACATACATTTTCGTTTTCCTACCACTTCCGGTTTTCGCTGCCTTATAAAGGGTTAAAGAATAAAATAGAATTAATGACAGGACCTTACTCGCTAGTGGCGCCATCGTGTGAGCTCAAAAACGATAGCCCGTTTTTGAAGGTCAGTGTCCAGTTCCACTTTATACCCGACTTACCAGACCCGCTACATAAACTCGCGAAAATGCGATCATAGGATACTCATTTTTTCGGAACTGTAATCATAGAATGTCCTCTTGTGGTGTGGCCGCATATACGAGTTAGACCTCCCTTTTATTATTATATACTCTTTGAGTTAGACAAACAAAATTAATTTTACGCGCCAGCTCGCTTGCCAATCGCCTTGGATAGGACAGGGGCGGGCTTCGTGTGATTATACCCTAAATATACGGAACGTTTTACGAATTTGACACTCGCTCTTGACAGTTTGCTTTTGACATCTTTTTGACGCAAAGTCAAAAACAAAGAATTCATAAAAACAAAGTGAAAGTGAGTAATCGGCGTAAATTGCTTTTGCTTTATAAAAATCTATTACAGAATATTTTTATGTACTTAGACTATACACTGTCCGAGTATTGACCTATATATTCCACGCTATGGAAAGCTTAAACAATGACATAGCAATAAAAAGTGAAATAAAATCTTCAGGAAAACATAATAAAACGAGCGAAACTATTTAACGCAATTAAAAAGTCAATAGAAGCTTAGACGGTGATAACGTCAGCAATCTAAACCAGTTTCCCTCAGGTTGGGGTATTGGTTGAGCAATACATAGCTCAAGAATATTTTCGTTACGCAAAACTTGTAGCGATTACTTGACCGCGGCAAGTGGATCTTGAATTTATCGCCGTTTCGTCAGTTGTCCGTGCACCGTTAATCGGGGACGTCGTGCTTTTTTCCGTGCGTCATCTTACGACACAAAATGAGCAAATCCGCGAATGTTAACCCAGATTTACAAAGAGAAAGAGAGAAATGCTCTTTCAATATAACAGAACTTACAAATCTGCTGGATGGCGGTCCTCAGATGACAGAGGAAAGGAGGAGAAGAGGTAATTACCCTCTGTATTTTTTTATTATGTGTTAACTGACTGATAGGTGTTATGTATGGCTAGGTTTTTTTTTGCCAATCAACATGACCTGTTGCTATAACTTAAACTTTGGACAGTTTGAACATTATACTTACTTTAGAATCTCAACCTCACAGCAAAACATAAAATGTTTGCACATTTCCTTTGTGTGTTGCGTAATTGGGCAATAAGAACTTTCCATGACTTAGAAACTTGGTAATTGAGGATACAGTTAGTTTTTATGTGAATTATGTAGGTATATTTTATTTTAAAAAATGTTTGTTAACTAGAAATGACCCTGACTTAAGATATCAACATATATTCAAACCTAGATTTTGATGATAGTCCTAATAAATAAGTTTCAATAAGTTAACTAATATAATTCCTTCCCACCCATTGTTATTGTGAGAATGATACCGCAGGTCCAAAGTTTCATTTAAACAGATACAACCTTTGTTATCTAAACATACATGAGTTCATTTTCTCAAACAATAATATTTTAATATGATTTGTATAGGAAGTATTCTGTAAACTAAGTACCTACTGTATTGAAGTCAATGTGGTATTTAATTACAGTTGTCGCTTACTAGCTAATAGCTAGCTAATTAGGTATTGCTGGCCTATTAGCTTCAAAATCAATGCTAGCATATTAGCACCACATCTTGACAAGTTCTGGCTAAATTATCTGGTATATAGTGGAACTGAAAGAATACTGCATTCTTTTTATATAAATTACATTTTTTAATATTTTAATCTAAAAAAATGTTTAAAAATAGTAGCTCACTGGTATCGGGAACAGGGTCCAAGAGAACATATAAAAAACTAGCGAGATATTATACATATAAAAAACTAGCCCACCCCGGCTTCGCACAGGTGCAATTGTATACATAAACACAAACACCTTCCTCTTAAATCACTCTATCTATTGCTGAAAACTGCATTAAAATCTGTTGCATAGCATAAAAGATCTATGCGTACAAACAGCGGGAGTGACTCAGTTTTATACTATGTAAACATAAAGATGAGGCAGATATGTTACAAGTGCGTGCAATGTGAGGACTCGAAAACATTCCAATTGCGACATCTCGTTTTTACTCCTCATCAATATTGTTCAAATGATAGCAATCTCTTTTACCTACGTATTATCCTATCTTTTGTACTATTCTGTAGTGGAACTTATCAACATGTACTGTGCACTATAGGTCGCAACCAGATTTTAAACCCAACTATAATATATCTTGTGTGCAATATCATTGATTAGGCCCTGTTTTTCTGCATCTACTAGGGCAATTACAGTTCTTTCATAGTTATTATTCCTTGAGCCTGGGAATGTAGCTTCCAATTTTTTTTTTTTTATACCTTCTTTGACTATTCAAAAGGGCCTATAATGGGTCTTTTTAAAATAAATGCTTTGATTTTGACTACTGAATCAGCAATAAATTATTTAGGGCATTTTACAAGACACTTAATAAACATAACTTGATTAGATTAATAAAAAATTGATCCTTTTATCATTGACAATATCAATAATTAATTAATGATAATTTGAGATACCTAATTACTATTTGAGATAAACCTAATAACTTGTAATCTTAAATATTCAGAATAGTTTAAAAAATCTTTTATGATGATTCCTATTATAAATGCTCACGTGCCTGTCTGTTTAAACCCTCTTCATGCAAATAGATGTTGTGTGTAGTTCCAGCCTAGTCCCTGGACTTACTTTTCATCTGGGCTATTCATTTTAAATTGTATTTATTTATCTTCTTTCTACTATAATAAATGCGAAAGTTTGTGTGGATGGATGGATGTTTGTTATTCTTTCACACACTAACTACTAAAGGGATTTGGATAACATCTGGTGCGCAGATAGTTTATAACCTGGATTAACACAATGGATACTTTTTATTCTGGTGGTACGAGCCAGTAAGTCAAATACCCAAACTCAAAGCATTTATTTCAAATAGACCCATGATAGGCACTTATGCATAGTCAAAAATAAGCTACCTACGTCCTACAGTCCAGCCGCAGGCATAATAACTGGGAATGGACTGTAGTTGCCCATTCCAAAATCTTTTTACCGAACTACATGCGGGTGAAGCCTCAGGCATAAGCTAGATATATATATTTAATACAGCATAATAATATAAAGCCCTTAAGATAATATCTTACAACCATTAATTAACACATACAAAATAACTCTCGTCATTGAATAAATGACTAGTTTAGTCTCAGCTGTAGTTCAAAGTTGAAAGTTCACTTCAAGCTATACATATATAGCACAGCAATATAACAATACTGTAATAATACAGAAACATTATGGGCCTAATCAATTGTACAACAATGAAAATCAAGCAGCTAACATTTATCTTATTATTTATTTAGGCCCTTAATGAACCATGAGGCATAAGCTAGCCAACTTTTCATTCCTAGGGCGTTTGGATTGAAGAAAAACTTAAATTAATTATTAAACCAGGTTTTTAAGATTGGTCTACCCGAGTCGGGCTTTAAGAGGGAACAAGGCCTGCGAGGAATTTGAAAACTAGGTATTTCAAGAAACTATTGCCGTTACGCTGCGTCAGGCCTGTCCCCGTAGAGTGCGATAGTGACAGCTGCAGCTCAGACCGATTATATCGGAAAAAAATTGACGTGATCGACCCTTCGTATTGTCCTTTTTCTCCGCGAAAACTGAGCCGATTGAATTATTTTTGACATTAAAATTTTAAGAAAGAGTATCATTGTATAGGTTCCTATCAATGTAAGTATTTTATGTTAAAAACTTATCGAATTTGTCTGGTAGGTCTCTAATCACAGCCGTAAAAATGGGGCATTTTTTGGAGAGTTATATTTTCTTTACCTTTTAGTTGCTGAAAAAAAGGAAAAGTAGTTTATGAAAAAATGAAAAAAGATTGCTCTAGTTATAGGCATTATTCAGGAAGAAGAAACAAGGAAAAAACATTTATATGGAGAATCGCAGCACTGAAAATTTGCAAACATTTATTTTTTGCAAGCATAGGTACCTAAAACTTTTGCTGTCTGTGTTATTTTACACTTTAGTGTGCATTCTTATTATTTACTGCACACAAAACAACAAAAAATATACAAATTGCAATAACATAGCATTGTTTTCAAAGGCAAGCACAATTGTTTATGTTGATAATTAAAGACCTATTTAGATAATTACTGTCATTTAATCTGGCTGAGAGATCTGGCAGAAAGTTTAATTTAAATAATGAGTAAGTACTCATAACATTAGTGTACACCGTTATATTTTTGTCATGGTTATGAAAAGATTAGCCAATCGACTACAGTCGATTGCCCAGGGTGCGCCGGACGTGACAGGAGGTCGGAGGGAACGTCGCTCAGGGAGGTTCCTTTCATGCACCCCAGACGGCTCAGACCTCAAGTGCGTAAGCGGCGTCTCCCCACAAACAATGGCCTACCTTCCATCTTGCACCGCATATCACCTGCGCTCTTGGTGATTTATTTACTGCATCAGTGAGCGTTCGCGTGGCCGAGTTTTGGGCTATACATATTTAAACTTTTTGCCATCGATACGCTAAGAAGAAGAAGTTTACTCCGTAATCCTACTAATTAAAACTATTTAATATAATTTTTTTTGGTAGGGACAATAATACAATTTCAAAAAAATACTAGCGAAACCTAACAAACTCTCGTGTGCGGAGTTTCTCCAATTACCTTGCATAACGAATTCCTACCAAACTCTTTTGAAATATTTAAGTTATTGACCCTCATCCCCCTTAGAAGCGTAGGGAATCCAGGCCTTCTTATCGACGACGTCAAGAAAAACAAATAGTAGTCTATGACCGAGATATGAGCCTTAATATCGCGCTGTCAATGACATCAGGGACCAAAGGTCGACCCCAAAGCGTCTCTTAATAATATTCGTTTGAGAAAAATAGTTTTGCACAAACAAGTTATAAAAACAAATTATTTATGACCAAAGGCGCGCACTGTGAACATGGAGCACCTGCTCAGTGAGGGGCATTCTTTTCTTTAGAGAAAAAATAACAATTTCATTTCATTTTTTAATTTTATATTAGGACTAGCTGTACCCTGCGATTCGTCCGCGTGGAATGATTATAAAATATATTACTTGCCTATTTGAATCGGATTTTGTTATCAATTTCAAGGGTTTTATTTTTTTTTGCACAGAACCCTTGTTCTTTTTTTATAATAGAAGTTACTCCTTATAACATCAGCTATATGCTAGTAAAAATCCTGTCAAAATCGGTCCAGCCCTCCACAAACTGTCAGGGTGCACTCAGCGCCTTTGAATCATTTTCCACTGGAATTTTTCTCTCGTTTTTTTTTTTCAGTTACAATTCGTTTATTTCAATGTAAAATTACATTCCCTGTACAGTCACGAGCACCAATATGTATACATTTTTCTAAATTTTAAACCAATTTTCGCGAGAAATAACGATTGTAACTTGGAGATAGGATCTTTTTCATAAAAATATGAGTTCCAAAATACTATGTTCGTAACAACATGAAATTTTAATCAGAACAGTAGGAGAAAAACACGTTTAAAAGTTGATAAGTGTTTACATAATTATTGGTACTCGTGACTGTACGCAGCACTCCATTTATGTAAATAAAACGAAGGACGCGTGAAATCAGCTGTTCACTTCCTGCCTAGCTACAGAGTTCATCGAACTCGTCGTCGCGCTTGGCGTTCGCTACGTACGTTTTGCCACGGTAACGATACATTGCGTATGAGGAAATAAAACAAATCAAATTAATTGGATTCCCATAACATTCCTGAAATCATTTCTTGTCCCGGTCATCTTAGTATGATATTATACTGAATTCACCCCATCAGTTTGTGGAGGGCTGTCCCTTACACCCTCCATTCTATCATATGCATTCAGTAAAAAGCAGTTATTTTAAAATCACAAACACACATATTTTATTTATTTGCATATAGATTATTTCATAGAAATGAATGCCCATTACAGAGTTCGGTGACCTTAAAATTTAACGGCCATGGACAAGATCAATGTATTCTGCATTTTACAAGATGGTTCAGGACACCGCTGATTGCTTTCGCCGGCTGCTGAATTCAAAATCAACATCAAAAATAAACTTATACTGTCATTTACGGGATATCTTCTGTGATTGTTATCGTATCTTCCGTAATTGGCGACGGATTGACCTACGTTTGTTTAAATTTTGTCGCCAGTTATTTCATCGAGACTCGGTCGAAGTCAATTTTTCTTGCCTAGGACTACCTTATCTCCAGTCTAACGTGGTACTGCCAAATCGACGTAAAAATCTGTGCTCGCTGAACCACCACAAAAACTTTTTTTTTTTTCTTTATCATATTTAGATATCGTTTCGCCAGCTAATAAATTTAACCCTTCGTATGAGAGTTGATTAAAGCAGTCGGCTTTGTTATGTCTCCTCTGAACTTTGAAATGAACGTTCATCTTAATTAATCAATATTCCGGTTACTAAACGGGGGTGGATCTGCCCAAAAAACCAACTGTTCGAGATCGACATGGTCATCGAATGTGCCTGTTATATCACACTCGTTTGGCTATTACGGCGCCATGGATCAGTAAGAAAGCAATCGTTAGCAAGTCATATGCAACTACGCATTACGCATCTCTTGGGCCTTTCATCCAAGAGTTATGGGATCACTATACCTATTTAGTAAAATTAACCTTAGTAAGCTTAAAATAGGCACTCCAAAAATTTACTTATCATAAAAACTTTTTCAAATTTAAAATTCTTTACAGAGACAACAGTTCTGAACGAAGGCATCCACATCGAGGAAGTACCATCAGAGTACCTCAGTCATAAGGAGAAATACGAACTGGCTGTGAAGAAGGCATGTCTGCTGTTCAAGTTAATTCGCAGGCTGCAGGAGGAGGAGAACAATGGAATGGAAAGCTTCAGGTGAGGATACAGTTTCTGATGAACAGGAATGGGTTCGAAATAGCACAGAACTCAATGTTATTTTAAAGAAGATACGCTACGTTCATACTGAGCGGCGTTCAAATATCGTTGCGTTGTTACGACTGCGATAGATAATACGGAACTTATGATACAGAAAGAGATAGCTATTAAATTACGACAATTGTCTGAATTTGTCTGCAACAATTTGAGCGCGCTAGTGCGATATCTACTTCTTTTTATTTATAATATCATTGACGGAACTGATATTACAGAATTCAGAAGCCAGAAGCCCTCATACCGACTCATAAGCCCGGGCAATATTTTAACGTAATATTTTTTTTCGCGCGTCGGCCTTCATTCCATGTTAAAAAAAGCAAAGTTGCATTTTTTCTAAGCACTGGTGCTCGGTTGTATTCTCAATGCTTGGCTTAATACCGTGAGTTGAAAATTCATTTACGCAATAAATAATCGACCGTGCGAATGAGGGCGAAATTCCACCTTGAAATCCGCTCAGCTTTGGGATAAACCACAACGAATAAAAAATCGAATGTTTCAAAGCGTTTAACACTGTGCGAACGACTCAGGATTGTATCGGTTACAAGTTGTCTAGTAAAACGTATCCTAAGTAAGCTCCATTCAAAACTGATAAAAAGCCTAGGTACCGTCTACATTATAGTAGTACAGACGCGAGTACATCAAGCTACTAAAATCTGTCATATTTCTTGAATAGATTTTCAACTTTATCTCTAAAGCATTAAGTTCAAGGTTGTTTGGGAAAATTTGACAGTTTCGGGTAGCTTGATGTGCTGGCGTCTGTACCTTTTTTATGATCGTATACGTATCCACACCACAGAATCGAGAGGCTCCCGATACGTGACAAATTCTTCTCGACGATATGAATGTAAAGTGAAAATAAATATTATTAACATACGAGGGTTGCACTAATGCAGCCCGAAGTACTCGTACCCCACAGGGGGTGCCCTAAGCGCGCTGTCGCTTAGTTTATAAGTTTTTTGCCCTTGGCTGGAGGTCTAACGCTCGTGGCTAAATAATAACAGCCGCTCATAATCTTTAAGTTAAACCGTGCTTGCCTAGGTTTGTCTGTCGATGGGTGACCGCCCATTATATACCGAGTTTCCTCCGTGCCTCGGAAAGCACGTTAAGCCGTTGGTCCCGGCTGTCATTTGTAGATCTTTGACTGTCGTTACAGGTAGTCAGTGGCCCAAAAAGTCTAACCCAGTACTAACTGGGTTGTGGACGTCAGATAGGCAGTCCCTCCATGTAGAATACTAGTATTCAGCTGCATCCGGTTAGACTGGAAGGCAACCCCAATATAATTGGGAAAAGGCTAGGCAGATGATGATGGAGTCCTAACACTCGAGGTACCCACAGGATAGTCCGGTTAAGCAGAAGCCATCCTTCTATGTTGACTAGCGAGATGCCATTAAAAAAAAATGTAACACTGCTCTTTTCACCTACAGGGCAGTCCTGGGTGGTGCCCTCGGCGCAGCTATCCTTCAGGACGGCTCCCCCCTCACCCTTCACTACGTGATGTTCATACCCACACTGATGGGGCAGGCGTCAGTGGAACAGCAAGCCTATTGGATGGGCAGGGCATTCAACCTGGATATCATCGGGACTTATGCACAGGTTTGTTATAGTAACACTTTATTTAGATGATATTTTTTTGTACGAAGGATACCGGCATCGATTGCCGGCTAATCCAGGAGCTTTTTCAAATAAGTAAATCAGTAACTTTGATACTACCTTTTTAGAGCTTCAGATTTTACCTTGAGACTTCCAAAAGAACCCAGAAACTCACTATAATGGTATATAGTATAATGGTTTTAAGTTGGTTTATACAGACCAACTTAAAACCATTAACTGCAATAGTGCATCATCATCATTCGCAGCGTTGTTTCACCTACTGCTGAATATTAACTGTTCACGGAAGCATAATTTTATCAAACATTAAGTACAGCACCAGCAAATCAAGCTACCTGAAACTGTCAAATTTTCCCAATCAACCTTGAACCTAATGCTTTAGCGATAAAGTTGAAAATCCATTAAAGAAATTTGACAGATTGGGGTAGCTGTACATAATTTGAAGACGTTCGAAATATGACTCACAAAAACCTAAACGCCATCTTATCCAAGAGGTTTTAAGTGAACCATTTGTCTTTTGTTTTTCTAGACTGAACTCGGTCACGGCACGTTCATCCGTGGTCTGGAGACGACGGCTACCTACGATCCTAAGACCAAGGAGTTCGTACTGCACAGCCCCACGCTCACGGCTTACAAATGGTGGCCCGGAGGATGTAAGTAATCTCATGGTTTATGGTGCCTCCTCACCGAAGTTCCTCTTTGTAGAGCAACATTTTGCAACCAAAAAAATTTCCTAAGTTTTTTTTGGAAGAAACTACATAACGCCACTATATAGTCAGCTTCTTCTTCTTTTTCGTGTGGTTAGTGCCTAACCTGGTGTCAGAGTTTTTATGCCACCCATGGGCCTCTGACTTGGCTTTACATGCCGTCGAGAAATATCTCTCAGGCATGCTGGTTTCCTCACGATGTATTCCTTCACCGAAGCAAGTGATAATTATACAATAGTCAATATGCACATGAATCCGAAAAATCAGAAGTGTGTTGTGTGTTGGGTGCGAACTCGAGACTTATGACTTGGCAGATGTTTATATTATATAACGAAACGCTGGCTCTCAATTCAATTTGAATATTACAGCATATGAATAAAGGTCACAACGAACAACGAACCTAACATAAACCTAGTTAAAATAAAACGGATGCCGATGATTTTTTGTGCAAGAAAGATCGGAATCTGAGCGGGAAACGTGGGGCTTGCAAAAATGCGATTTTCTACTTTTCTTTTTCAATAATCATACATACCTAAGTGTGTTTATACAATGACATTGAAATACATGAATTATTCTATACATAAACTAAAGCATGCATGGCCTAAGGGCGATGTATGTACATAAATAATTCTAAATATTCACTAAATCACTACTTTTCGAACACAAGTTGCGTTTATCTTTTATGTGCTTATCGTATGAATATTACGTTAAAGATGTACTCATTTCGGAATTTGATTATAACATTATATTCGATAAAGTTTGTTTTGATTGAGTTACTAGGTAAACATTTGTTGACATGGATTAGTTTCAAGTAATATTCTCGAAAATTCTAATGAGACAATCTATCATTATTTCTAAGTCGATTAAGATTTCTCCTATCCCTCTGAAATTACGATTTCTAACCGACGGAAGCGAATATTAACATTAACTTTTTAAACTCTATAGATTAGAGCGTTTTCCGGAATAATGTTCGAATTTCAAATTTCAAAAACGAAGCTATCTTTGCAAACGAAGTGGGAAGATTGGCTATTTTGAATCTCCCATAGCTAATGAACTGTAGGTAAGTCTGCATACCAACGAAGGCGTTTATTCCTAGTAAGCTGTAGTAGTAGATTAGCTTAGAAAGTACTAAGCGACTGCTGAGTGCGACTTAAAAAATCGCACTTTACTGGCATCTCTTGACTACTTGGTAAATTACATATTATAATTGAAGTGCTAAAATATATTGACAAATTCGGTTGCACACTAATGGCGTCTGTGACATTTTGACATTGAAAATGGCGGCCACAGTATAAAAAGTTGATATTAGCCAATTATAGTAAATACTGGAAAACACCACTAACCATTTATTCCATCGAATAACATAAAATCTACAAAATTCTTTAAAAAAATCTTTTCTCTCCAGTGGCCCACACAGCCAACTACTGCATAGTGATGGCCCAACTTTACACCAACCGTCAATGCCACGGCATCCACCCGTTCATAGTCCAGCTGAGGGACGAAGAGACCCACATGCCCCTCGCCGGCATCAAGGTCGGCGAGATTGGCGCCAAGCTTGGCATGAACGGCACCAACAATGGCTTCCTTGGCTTTGAACACGTGAGGATACCCAGGGAACATATGCTGATGAAGAATTGTCAGGTTTTGGAAGTGAGTATTGAGTTTCAACTAGTTGTGTCATGATCATTTTTGCAGTACAATTGATTCTGAGTATTATGGTGGACTGCTGGACATAGGCCTGTTGAGCAACAACACCCGGTTCTCCGCCTTCCGACTTTCTCAGAAGCCTTTTTAAAGTGTAGCTGGGTCCAGAGCTAGATGGCCAAGATCTTTACTGAAGGATATCGTAGAAACAATAATTATTATTGCATCTGTAACTTTGAAACATGTCCCAGCACAATACAATCCAAGACAAACGTTTTCTAAGATTTGAAATTAGCGTATGTGGTAGCTGTGATTTCTCTAGTGTAGGTACACATATAGGGTGACTGGTAATTAGTGACCGATACTTAAACACGTGATTGTACTCATGATAACAAACAACTTTCCCAAAGAAACATTTTTTAAACGGCTAACAGGTGATAAGTCACAGGCGCGTGCTTGCGAATTTTATACGGCTGTTGTGTTATTGTGAAAAAATTGTGTGTATAAAAGAATTGTTTCTTTGGGAACGTTGTTTGTAATCACGAGTACAATCACGTGTTTAAGTATCGGTCACTAATTACCAGTCACCCAATATAATACATACATGCAACATCAGCAACATGCCACAATTAATAGCATTCTCCCCAATTCATATTTTGGTAGACTTTTCAATAAGTATTCTACCAAAGCGCTGGTTCTTTATAAAATAACCACCTTTCTTTTTGCAGGATGGCACATACGTAAAATCCCCGAGCTCCAAACTGACATACGGAACCATGATGTTCGTACGCGTCGTCATAGTGAAGGACATGTGCACCTACATCGCGAAAGCCGTTACTATAGCAACGAGGTACTCTGCCGTCAGGAGACAGTCGCAACCGAAACCAGAGTAAGTACTAAGTTTATTTATTACTTAGCTTCTTATGGCGGCCGAGACGTAACGCACCGGATCAACTCAGGATGGATGAAATGGCGACAGGTCACTGGAACAACTTGTGACCCACGGATGCCCCTCAAGTTAAAGGGGAAAATATACAAGTCCGTGATTAGACCTGTCGTACTGTATGGATCGGAATGCTGGGCTGTGAAGAAGATGGATGAAAAAAGATTTCATGTAGCGGAGATGAGAATGTTGAGGTGGATGTGTGGTGTGACAAGTATGGATAAGGTAAGAAACGAGTATATTAGAGGAAGTTTAAAAGTTGCGCCAGTTACAGAAAAATTGAAAGGGAATCGACTGTCTTGGTATGAACATATGATGGGGAGGGACGAATCGCATGTGACGAAAAGAGTGACGAATATAAACGTTGATGGAAAGAGAGGGAGAGGAAGACCAAAGAAACGATGGATGGATTGTGTGAGGAATGATATGAAAGAGAAAGAAGTAAATGATAGCGTGACGTTTGACAGAGGAGAATGGAAGAAAAAAACGTGTTGCGCCGACCCCAAGTAACATGGGACAAGGGCAGGATGATGATGAACGGAGTAGAGACACTTATCCAGTAGAAATGCTTGAAGCTTAGTTTTAAATGAAGATGTATAATTTCGAACGTAACTGGCGAGATGTGTACTAGGTACACCTCTGTCTAACCCTTCGGGGATTATAGGCGTGATGATATTATGTTATGATGTCATTTCGAACGACTTCGATTCGACGAACCCCAACTAAACAGCTTTTGAAGTCGCAGAGATACTCTAAACCTTACCACTACAATAAGTTATGATTCGCGACTTACTGCACGGTAAAATTCTAATGAGTTTATGTTGGCACCAACTTGTGCCAGTGTGTCAGTGTACTACTGAAGAAATAAATAATTAGTGTAAGTTTTTAAAAACATAATATCCCGCTACGCTGCGCTGGCGTTGGCAATTAAAGATAAAATTGAGTCATCGACCTATCGTTGTCTCAAGAAACCACAGCCCGTAATCATTCACTTTTTATTTATAATTATAATAATATCAGCCTATTAAAGTTGCACTGCAGGTCAAAGGCCTCTTCTCATACAGAAGGTATGAATATTGATTACCACACTTGCTCAAGGTTTTAGTACTTGTTATTCATTTTCATGAGATATAAATGTTTTGATTTACCGTGTGACGACTAAAGATTCCCGATCGAATTCAAAAACTCATTAGAAGTCTAAAGATCCAGTACTTCTCGTAAATAACAGACAAAACTTAATATTAGGAAAGTATCCAGTCAGAAAAAAATATTGTGAAAATGTAACAGTTCCGATTCACTTGTTTCTGAACAAAATCGGATCTTGTATTTGTTACATTACAGGGGAATGCTCCCGGAGAGGGAGCGCCAATTCGTCAATCATTTTCATACGACAACAAGTTACAAGTTTCTATTTCGAAGTTTTTAATCTCTGTATGGTCAAACGCACGTCAGTTAACTCTTGAACTGAAACTGCCCTTACTGCAAAAATTGTCATAAGGTGTTACCTCACCAATCGATCGATCGCCGATCGCCGATCACCAATCGATCGATGGTAGAAATGACGACGATAAATCAATTGGTGTCGTAGAAACTGTCGATCGACGTCGACTTAACCATTCTACCATCGATCGATGGCCTCGATCGACGATCGATCGATTGGTGTGGTAACACTCATAGTCAAATTGTTGTCGTAGTCTATGATAGCTTGAGACTATGAGTCATAGACGTGCAGTTGACAGTACATCAATATTCAATATCATGTACAGGTCGCACACTATATTTTTGGTCCTACGTTATAAAAAGTTTCACTTTCATTTATCCTTTTCAAAATGTATTGGGTGTCTTGTATGTACTGTATGAATATATATATAACTATTTGATGTTTCTTCTCAGTTTAGTCTGATAGAGGAAACACCGACCTCATCTGGTTTTAAAACATATTTCATTGTTTGTAAAAGTGCTCGTAAAAACCAATTTACAGAATAAACATAATTAATAATTTTATTATTTTGTCCTTGTCTTTATTTGCACCTTAATTTCCAGCGAACCGGAGCCTCAGATCATAGACTACCTGACCCAGCAGCACAAGCTGATGGTCGGCATTTCAACCGCGCACGCGTTCCAGCTGAGCGCAGAGTGGATCTGGAACATGTACAACAATGTCACCGCTGAGCTCGATGCTGGAGACATGGAGAGACTGCCTGAGGTAAATATATAAACATTACATTACACAAAATTACGATATTTTTTTGTAAGCAGAAACTGCAGAATACCATTCCAGCTACGATCGTATTATCCTACAATAGCAAGCGACATATTTGACAAGAAAGACATTTCCGTAGCATTTATTTTACGATCATGTCCCTTTTCTCACACCCAATATTTGCTTCGATTTATAAGTGTAGGCACCAGCACACTATTAAGAACATCAATTCGTCGCTTATTCGACAACACCGCGAATATAAAATAGTAGTATACATTTCGCGGTGTTGTAATATAAAGGGTGTAAATAGACCCTTAACGAAGCCGAAGGGCACTTATTCTCCCCATCAATGCGATCATTTTTTTGTTCTAGACCATGCCTGGGAACCTTCTAGTTACGGAGATATGGGGGTCAAAGTTCCAACTTTTTCACAAGTTTTTTTTTTAAATACATGTTTTTAATGTAAGATTTTTACTTTAAACACCTTCACGACCCCCGTACTATTCAATCCATCCATCAGCACAATGTTTTTAGTGCGTTATGTTGAGTTTTACCGTAAAACGTGATTTTTCGCCTCAAAAAAAAAAAGTCGTTTCCCAGCAATAATTTTTGCGTAAAGTTACTTAGTTTGATGTACAGAATGCTTGGTTGACGGCTTCGTGAAGGGTCTGTTTACACCCTGTATTATCAACGACCCTCCCGCCCTTTGCTCGAGCCAGTCCGCGATGCTGAGCCTGTACTTTTAAATCAGCCCCTAAATAATGATATCATTCAGATAAGCCGAGGTTCGTACCCCACAGGGGGTGCCCATAATGTGCTGTCGCTTAGTTTCCAAGTTATTTGCCCCTAGCTGGAGGCCTTACACTCAAGGCACCCACAGGATAGTCTGGTTAAGCAGAAGTCAGCCTCATAGATTCACACGCGAGATGACATAAAAAAAAAAATCAACGAAACAGAAACATTTTCTAAAGCACTAGGGTGAATGTAATGGTTTAAATCTTTATTTAAAAAACATCGGTGTGTCCACCCCCAGCTGCACGCGCTGTCGTGCTGCCTGAAGGCCGTGACGACGGCGGACGCGGCGGAGTGCGTGGAGCGCTGCCGCCTGGCGTGCGGCGGGCACGGGTACATGCTGGCCTCCAACCTGCCCACCACGTACGGACACGTCACGGCCGCCTGCACCTACGAGGGAGAGAACACTGTGCTGCTGCTGCAGACTGCCAGGTCAACTGCCATACATGTCCTTTTCGTCATTATTGTTTTTTTAAACTCATAACAAAATCGTAATATTTTTATTATCTCAACAGATACCTAGTGAAGACCTGGCAGCAAGCGTCAGGCGGCAACACGCTACCGCCCACCGTGGCGTACCTCACGCGGGTGGGCGCGGGTCGCCGGTCGCCGCCCTGGGACAACACTATCGAGGGCATCATCAAAGGATTCGAGGTCGTCGCCGCTGGGTAAGAAATCCTAGTTATTTTGTACGTGTTCAATTTTCAACTTTCGGCGCTGAGCGGAACTTTGTAAATCCTTCGAGCGTCGGTTTGTGCTGAAACGGTTCCAACCGTTTCAGCACAAACCGACGCAACAACTACTGCCAACATTTCGATGTCAGATGGACTTCTAGCGTGATCGTGTCTTTGGGATTGCGAAGTGTCCTTTTACTTCACCTTGAAAACAGCATTTAGAAAATATATTCCCAGAAAAATAATGTATAATATCACTGTTTATAATTTCCAATATTGTCGATACCTTTCTATGTCCAATTTGGTTAGAAACTTCTTAAAAAAACTTCAATATATTACCAAAAATCCTAAACATTAATTATCATTTCTTGTCTATCATGTCATGTTCGTATCCCTTGAAATAAGATAAAAACAGTCCCCTTATGCCGGGTACACATTGGTGTAACGTAACGTGAAATGTAACACGAATGAGCCGTCCAGACTTATGCAATGCAACATGAAATGTTAAAACAACATTTGTTTCAGCGTGTGTTACATTATATGTTACTTTTCACCAATGTGTACCCGGCATTATGAAACAAAGTTACTAGATGCCTTGTTGTGATTACAGTAAGATCGCTCTCTGCGTGGCAAACATCGAGCGGCGCCAGAAGAGCGGCCTGTCGTACGAGGACGCATGGAACATGACGTCCGTGCAGCTCACGCAGGCTTCCGAGGTAACACATACACGATACACAGTACAGTGCCAACATTACTGCAAGCTAGGCCCAGGAGACTGGCCAGAACTTTACAATTATGAAGAGTAGTGGGTTATAAGGAAGCTCCTGGCTAAATAACAGCCGCATGTTTGATTTTCAAGCCGAGTGCTTGCCGAGGTTGGTCCGTGGATGGGTGACCAACCATATGTCCGTGCCTCAGACAATACGTTAAGCCGTTTGATAGTCATTACAGGTAGTCAGGGGCACGACTACCTGTAACGACTATCAATGATTGCTACACTACACAAATGTTTGGGGCGGCACTTCCAATCCGGCAATATATTATATTAACGTGTTACTTTCTTAAAGGATTCTTTATATATATGTTTTTCTTCCTCCAGGCTCACTGCCGCGTGTTCATACTAAGCTCATACTTCGAGGAAACTGAGCGACAAGTGAAGAACACGTCGCCACAACTAGGCGAAGTGTTGCTGCAGCTAGTTGACTTGTACGTGGTGTACTGGGCGCTGCAGCGAGTGGGAGACTTGCTCAGGGTAAGTACTACACGTGACGTCATCACATGTATAAGTAGTTGCAAACCGCAGCAGCAATGCCGCCCAGCCCTGAGTGACGCAACTGGTTTTTATGTAAATCTAGGAATAATGGCAGGTGACATTGGCGCCATCTGCGGAAGCATTTACAAAGAGTTACTTTTTCACCAATGAGGCTGAAATATCTACCCTTTTTTAGGGTTCTGTACCCGAAGGGTAACCAACGGGACCGGACCCTATTACTAAGCCTACGCTGTCCGTCCGTTCGTCCGTCCGTCTGTCTGTCAGCGGGCTGTATCTCATGATCCGTAATACGTAGTAGGTAGACAGTTGAAATTTTTACAGAATGCGTATTTCTGTTGCCGCTCTAACAACAAATAATAAAAATTAAAGGGGGCTCCCCTACTACATGAGCGAGTCCGCCTCGCAATTGGCCGGTTTTTCCCTGGTTTTAATTAATATTACTTTCTTTATTTACAGTTCACATCTATCTCGGAGCGGGACATTGGGAAGCTACAACATTGGTACGAGGAGCTCTTGACGAAGCTGCGACCGAACGCGGTCGGGCTTGTCGACGCGTTCGATCTACGGGACGAGGTACGTTTGCAGCTTGCATTGGTTATAGAAAAGCAATTATGAATACAGATTCAAATGAAAGGTATCGAAGCTCCGCAGACGTGGACGTTCGGTTTCGATAATGAGACGTGATAAAAGAACATAAAAACTTTTTTACAAGCTTTTATTTAACGTGCAATCTTTGTATGTTTGTTTTGGTCAAATCTTGCAACTGAATTTTATAAAAATTGCTGAAATTTTGCATACTCGTTTCCTTTGGAAGACTATGCACGGTTAGCTAAGTGACGTCATTCTAAATCCAAACTCAAAGCATTTATTTCAAATAGACCCATGACAGGCACTTTTGCATAGTCAAAAATAAGCTACCTACAGTCCCGCCACAGGCATAATAACTGATATGATATGACGCCAATATGGCGGACTAGTTATTTTTTATGCAACCCCGTGATATGGATATGAAATTATTTAGTTCAATATTCACTTCTACTTCTAAATAGATTTAGAGCGAAACCTTGCATTTATGTGAGAAGTCCTTGCATTTGTATGTGTGTGAGTTGATTTACAAAGAAAATATTAATTACAGATTCTCCACTCCGCCCTGGGCGCATACGACGGTCGCGTGTACGAGCGCCTGATGGAGGAAGCGCTCAAGAGTCCCCTCAACGCGGAGCCCGTCAACCAGAGCTTCCACAAATATCTTAAACCCTTCATGCAGGGGAAACTGTGATACTACTAACGATACATTAGAAAATATTGCTATGGTAGCTCTCTAGACGTAGCTAATGTTACGTAAGTCATTTTTAATGCGAGATAAATGAACTTAATCAAGGTGTATTTAAGGGCGGCGCTGCACTAGGTATATTTGGACAAATATTCTGTTTTGTAAAATAATCTCTGTGGTTTAACTATAGCGTTTATTTTGTATTGACCAAACGAATATTTGGAAAAATACGCCAAGCGTGGCTTATAACTGTGAATTATAAAGTCAAGGTATATGGGTGAGGTTACTTATTAAGAATAAAATAGAAAATCAAATATTTTTAAAACTATTTCATCGATAGGTGGTGGATGTAAATCATTCCAATAAGTAATATATTGCACATAGATATTACAGTATTACAGTCTTGACTGGAGATTTTAATCATGAGATTTATGTTAAAAATATTTACAATAAAGTTTTTTATATATTGTTAGTTGCGTTTTTTATTCTGTAGCTGTAATGATTAAGTTTTTACCTCTGAGGTGAAATATCTTCTACAACAAAAGCTGCCAGCAAAATCGCTTGGCTCAGAATCGTAACAACTACCTACCGTTCACCTTGAAGGCTAAACCCTTGCTGATCCAAGAACTATTCTAATTCGAGTCACACGTTCTACAAATGCTTTCTTCGGCAAATCCTTTGGGACGCACAATATTTTAACCTCGTATTCGAAGTGCAACTTCGTTCAGGTCTTCTGACTTAAGCGAAGCGATGGTCTTCGAAGCCCAGTTTGTACTTGGGTACTGGACCTACGGCGTCTGGCGCTCAGTCGTTATCACAGTCTTGTCATTATTGTTTTTCGTCAATGAAGCCGGGTAAGCGGGCGAGGTCGCCTGGTACACCGAAAGTTTTATTATAACCCTGAACGCAACCATAAATCCTATTCCCTAATATTGACAGTTAAAAATGACATGACATTGACAATGCTTGTCAGATAGCTAGGAGCAGAGCAGCAGGTTGTTGTCATTTTCTCAAAACAAAATGGTTTACTCAAGAAAACAATACCAAAGTTGTTTTTGTTGCCGGTTACACGCCGCCTTAATCCCGGTGCCGTTATTTGGAGGGGCTTGTGTGTATGTGCTATAAAATGGCACGAGAACTATTCCGTAAGAAGTGTGCCAAGTGTAACATCACTGCAGCAGAGGATAAGAAACTGGGCTTCCACAGATTTCCTTTACCCGGGAAACATGGAATAGCAAGGTATGGATGTTTCGCCAATTATAGTATGTAAAGCGAGCCTTTTACCAACAACCGTTTATGAATGGGCTGCTAGGTACTGCGAATTTCCTTTTGGAAAGACCCCAATATCACTTTACCTGACTTGGGAATCATACCCAAATCCAAATGCTCAAAATTACAATCTGAAAGTCTATGGGTGGTTTTGGATATTTGTCACACCGTTGAACAGATTTCATGAAATTTTCCATAACGCAAAATCTAGGATTATGACACAGCCTACCGAGAACAGCTTGAACCAAGAAATCATTCAATAATTCCAGAATACGAGTTTGGGCTGAGTACTGTTACCCAGATGAGGACTGGACCTCAGAGAAATCATTGAAAGACTTGCACTTTCAACACAAGATGATATGCAGTAAGCACTTTACTGATTCCTGCTATACCAACAGTGCAAGAACAAGATTAAATATTTTTGCCATCCCTACTGAAGCAGAGGATTTATCAAAAGATATCTCAGTTAAAAAATCTCAAGTAAGTTATACATAATTATTAAAAAATGCCTTATGTATTATGGTATCGTAAAGAAAATAAAGGTATTTTTAAGTTGCATACAGGCTTTTTGATAAAATATTAATATTTCTTTTTTGCATTTTTTTTTCAGTTAGATGTCATGGAAAACAACACGGAATTGGTAAATCATTGTCACTTAAAATCGGTAAAAAGAAAAAAGATTGAGAAAAACTGTTTGGCATTAACACAAGAAGCTGAAATGGAAATAGGTGAAACCTCTGTTTCATCTATGAGTAATATGGGTGAGTAGTCTGCACAATTCAACAATTTAATCATCTTTGAGCATATTTATAACAATAGATCAGCCCTTCAGTCAAAAGTGCTAGGGTAATCTGCAAAATGACAATTTCAATTGACTGTGCAACCTTAGAGCATCCCCCGTTACTCCCTTGGCTAGCCCAACATTATTTGCAGATTTAAAAAAGTTTGCGAAATAATGTTTGAATAAGCACAAGAAAGCTCGATTTGTAAACAGTTTTTTTTTTTAAGTATAGCATAAGTATAATCAGCCTATATCGATCCCACAGCTAGGACACCTCCTCTCTATGGATTATAGAGGGGCACATCTAGCAACCCGCAGTGGGCCCGTGTGGGCCCAATGCGGGTTGGTAGATGTCACATGTCTTCGAATTATTATTTTTGTCTTTCTAGAAAGGACATGCCAGTTTCCTCGCGATGTTTTCCTTCACCGTTTTGAGAGCAGTGGTGATCAAATAAATTACACAAAGAAATGCGCTAAGTTGGGGCCGCCGCCACCACTGGGCCACTGCTGCTCTCTCTGACTATGCTTATGCTAAGCTCAATATGTATCGTTTTTTTTTCATAGATTCTAAGGCAAAGGTGTCAGTAGAACAGACCAGCATTCTATGCAATTTTTTCGAAGAGAATCCTGAAGTTATAAGGGGGTATAAGCGGACACCAAAATTGATGAATAAGGTTCAAACTAAATGGAAGAATATTACTCCACATCTCAATGCAGTTGGACCACCAAGGGATCATAGGTCTTGGGCAAAGGTAACAAAATTCTAAGTACTTACACTAAACATGATAAAAATTTCTTCAAGTTTTCTTTATAAGTACTAAAAACCAATTATGATGATGTTCTAGTCAATGCGCTGTTGATAAGTTGCCAGGAATTTACTTCTTTCAATTACCTAAAGTAAAGTCACGCCCTTTCCCTAGGGGGGTAAGCAGAACTCCAGAACGCCGCCTGTTACGATTCTTACATACCCCTTTTGCTTCGTCCACATTCATACAACTGATCATACATGCACTCTAGTTACAGCTACTACGCGTATGCACTCAACCTTATCAGTTTTCGCCAATTATTGTTTGTTTTACTCTTCATTGTTTATTTTTCTACTTTACAGTACCTTTGTGATATGAAGGCAAAATTAAAGAGGAAAAGTATAAAATGGAAGCAAAGCTGTGATGGCAAGGATCCTATCATGTGTAATACTAATGATTTCAATGAAATCAGGTTAAGAATGTTACAAGTACTTCGTAAAGATATATCAAGTTCACAAGAGTCCCAGGTACAGTACAAAATGTATTTATTAAAAGCTATGCAAAATTAAAAATAATATAAAAATGATTGGCAAAACAGAACGAGACTATTGACCTACTAGTCTTGCTCTTCCTTGGAGCCTCTCTGTGACTATAAAAGGTCAAATTAAACTAGCTAGCAATGCTCCGCATCCATTTTTAACCGACTTCAAAAAAGGAGGAGGTTCTATGTTCGGCTGTATATTTTTTGCATGCAATATGCGCATTCTGCATGTTAAGATATTGATACCCATCACATCTATAGAATTTTATTTAAATGAGCTAGAGACTCGCCATCAAACGTAAAAGTTTGGCGAGTTTAGAATTAAGCAACACCTCTGTACTATAATTTAATTAAATAAATATTAAAAAAAAATAAAAAAATTGAACCCTCTATAAAATGCTTTATTGCATAAAGAGGAAAAGGTTCCTCATTTCTTACTAAATCATCATAGAATAAATTTCAGGATTCTAACATGTCAGACTTGGAAACAGAAGACAACAACAATTATGATGATGATGATCTTAGTAAAGACGAGAATTACGAAATGGACCCATTACCAGACGAAATACCAGATGTGAAACCAAAACAAGAATGTTTTGAACAAAATGGTTTGGTTTTGAATGATACCCCACCGCCAGACTTGCAGCCATCTCACCTTGAAGACGAATTTGATTATTTCGGGAAAAATGTAGCGGAACAACTGAGAACTTTACCCTTATTAGTTGCACTAGAAACACAAGAAATGCTTTTGTCAGTATTAAAAAAGCAGCGGTTAAAAGTGCTGAGTAATTCAGATCCATTGAGCAGTAATTAATGTGATTTTTGTATTCTAATGGAATATTTAAATAATTATTTTTGTTTGCATGAAAAAGTCATTCAGTTTGTAAATAAAATGAATGTAGGTAATGCAACTTATTCCTCAGTTATTTTATTTTCTTTTTACCAAAAATCATAGAACAAGGAGGCATGTTCTGTTATAGGGGTGAGATTATTATTGTGATGCAGAGGTAATGATGAAAATGTTGTTGAAAAAGTTTTAAATTGAACATGGACAACATTTTCATTTTGCATCCTATTCCATAAAACCAAAGAAACATGAATAATAAGGATAGATTGTGTTATTCACACAATCTATAGTGCCATGGCATGCAGTATCCATGCATGCGACAAAACTAGTAGTCTCACTCAAGTCACAAGTGTGTTAAGTCTGTTTTCTGATCAAAATTAAAATATTCTTCTTAAACGCTAATCTAATGTCAATGAGAAAAAATGACAGATGCATGACGTGCTTACTTACGTCAAAATAGATGCTCATGTCAGTTTTTTGTTGTTGTTGTGTTTCACTGTAAAGTTAAAATAAATGTATTTACTTTATACTATTTTGTCAGTCACATTTGCATATAATAATGGCCTACAGTACCATTTTAAATAACAGTGTATGCAGGGCATGTCTCACAACACAAGAATCTTTCTCTTATTTAATATTTGAGAATGTTTCTCCTGATATTTATTGTTTCTGTACCTCTGTCCAGGTAAGAAATCATGATTTTTGATTGGATATAAGAAATTGATTCAATAAATTTAATTTTTCAATACAATTGAGTCTTTTTTAGCAGCCATGTCGATCTGTGTTATGGTCATATCAATTTTTCTCGAGATCGCGTGATTTTATAAATAATACAGTGTGTATAAAATGTAGTACTCATAAGCATAATGAATATTTTAAAATCTATTTAAAACCAGGCAAGAAATGTGTTGAAAATAACACGTAAAAAATACTAAATTATACCATTTTAAATTTTGCTGCTGAATATTCGAATAAGACATAATGGCAAATATTAATTTAAAGTAAAACACTAAAATAAAAAAATAAAACTATGTAATTCAATAAAACCGGGACTTTTTCCGTACTGAAGTGCGCTCTATACTTGTCAACACTCAAACTGTAGGTAAATATGCACCCGAATATCCGATCACTACTTATATTATTATGTCCCCTAAACACCAATATTGTGTTTTTTATTTAAAAGACTACAAGGAACCTTTACGTCTATAAATTCCTTTGCAGGTATCCAAAGATGAACAATTGCCAAGAGGCATTTGCAACGCATGTTATGAGCTTCTCAAGAAATACTCTGAGTTCAAGCAAACATGCCTACAGTCTCAGGCTGCCCTAATTGACATTGCAAAAGAATTAAAACTAGAAATAGACATCAAAACTGATGGTGTTGAAAACTATGAACCAAATGAAAGTCAGAAAAGCAACATAAAGACCGAGATACTTGACAATGCTGTGAAAGTGGAAGATATTGACCATGGTAAAGTAGAGTGGTTTTTTTGTTAGTCTATTATGTGTCCCACTGTGCACATTGGGACACCTGATAGGCTAGGCCAAATATATAAATACTAGATGTACCATACCATTGTAATGGCATTTTTGTACCTAGTACTACCTTCTTGTATTTTTTACTACTCGGCCCACCTGCCTACTACCTTTTAAACCATCCCTGACCTATGTAGAACCACTGTAAAATTTCATCAAAATCGGCCAAGGCGTTTCTGAGTTTTAGTGAGACAAACAAACAGCAATTGATTTTTATAAATATAGATATAGGCAAAAGCCTCTCCTTTCTTTGCCTCATACAAATAAAATTGTATGTGAAAATAAGTATGGCCGATTATTTTTAGTTTTACTTACCTTTAACTACACCCCTTTTATACCATTCTTCCTTTCCTGATCTTTGTGGGAAGAGTACCTACCTAAAATTTTGACAATAATTGATTTCCAGATTACATTGATGGAATTGATCATCATACAAGTCCAGAAATTATTGAAGAAAAATGTATTAAAAGGTTGGTTATTAAACTTGAAACATGTTCATGACTTAGTACACATTTGCTATTATTTTGGCACTCAACATAGTATAATTCCAACATCATTCAACTTTCCAGAAAAGTGAAGAAGTTGGTAAAATTAAAACAACATAAAATAAAGCTTAAAGTAAAGAAGAAATTCATTTACACTTGTGACATTTGCCAAAAGAAGTTCAATTTCAAGGAAAGATTTGAAGCACATCAGCTGGAGCATGAAGGTAAAATAGTAAGTATGTTCACTGCAGAATAAATAGGTTTAATTTTCATACCTGATGACCTGAATCATCATCTTCCTGGCCTTATTCCATGTTACTTAGGGTCGGGTTAACAAGTTATCATTTTCCATTCTCGGCTTTCAACAGTCACACCTCCTAAACATGAGCTAGATTTCGATATTGTGGGTGAAATGACGTCTTCCTATTAGCATAGCATTTATGAGAGTTGCTATACAATATTGTAATTTTTCTCTGTTCAGGCTACAATTCACTGCTCACCGTGCAACAAAACCTTTGTGACATGGAGTGGTCTGAAACGTCACAAAGAGAGTGAACATACTCAAGTGAGCCTAGAAAGTCTGAAGTGTCCTGTTTGTGGGAAGATCTTCAAGAGTAGACAGACGCTGAAGATGCATGAGAAGGTGCACGGAAACAGGAGGTTGATCATGTGCGATGTCTGCGGACGAGGACTCACTTCTGCTGTTGTGTTGAGGGTAATTATTGTTACAGATTTGGATAGACTTTCGTTTTGCGCCATATTAGTTGTCCCTTTCAGAATGAATAGTCTTCTTCTTCGTAATGAATAAGTACGACGATTGAATAGTACCAACTGCAGAAATTACCAAAAAAAAAAAATTTGCAAATACCTACTTGTGCTGATCTAAAAGATTCTAAAAGAATACCGACTTAATTTATAGTTTAGATTTTTATTTTTTTATTTATACCACCTGTTATTGTAATTCCTCTTTTTGCAACATTCAGTGTACCTAATTACCATCAATGTTTCAGGCTCACTTAGAAACACACAAAGAGAACCGAGAACGACATTTTACTTGTGATCAGTGTGGCAAGAAGTTTTTCACAAAAACGATACTACAATCACATGTGTCAAGGCGACATTCGGGCCGCAAGTTCATATGCCAAGTATGCTCATACAACTTCACAGATAAATACAACTTGGCCAAACACTTGCTCATACATGAAGGGCATAAGTTATACAAATGTGACATTTGTAATAATTCCTATGCCACACATTCGACGTTAACAGAACATAAGCGCCTGCATTCTGGTGAGAAGCCCTATGTCTGCAATTACTGTCTAAAGCCGTTTGTTTCAAGGAAAAGACTGACTGATCATGTAAGGATACATACTGGAGATAAGCCGCATAAGTGTACGCTGTGTGAACAGAGGTTTACACAAAGAGGGACTCTAAAGAGGCATATGAAAGTGCATGATAGGGCTGCGCCGACACTGAGTTGAATGTAGATATGCACTTTCTATGTTCACACTGAATTAAAAGTGATCATATAAAGCATAATAAAAGCGGAACTTTGAAGGAGATGCCTTGGAAAAATCAACTGCCTGTTGATTCCGTTTGACCAATATCATTCTTCTAATCTAGCCATGAAATCATTAAACTGGGTTGACGCCAAGATATTGCAATGACACTGCAGATTATTGTGGCCAAGATACAGACTCCTGGTGTGTATAAAGGCCTGCGCAAACGAGGGACAATTTGCCCGCTAACAATTTGCAAGAACTAATGGACGTCATCCAATAGATGAACAGAAATGGTCATTTCTTTCTATCCAGCAGACAAAAGTTATTCGTCTGCGCAGGCCCTAAGATCAATCAATTTATGTATCTTGTATAGAGAAGTGAAAATAAACAGTATTATATTTATTTATGAGTGCTTTTCTTACAATTTCAGCAAGAAGAGAATTTGGAAAAAAAGAGATTATTCATGCCCACATTTATTTGTTTTAAATTAAAACCAAGTGCTTTTATCATGATAATTGCAAGGTTTAAAATAAGGCATAGTAACCCATCGCATAATTCCAAAAATACACGTCGTTGTTTATTTTTAGTCACCACAATGGGAACCTCCACTTACCTTCACAATGGTAAATTTCACATACATTTCGTTAACAATTCATCCAAAATCCGAATCTACTTAACTGGTTCTCAAGGATTTAGGTTTTGAAAACAGCACTTTTATCGTTCATAGATATGTACCAGACAAAATAAACCATCCTCCACCAAACTACAGGTAAAAAGTAATTAAAACCATAATCTTCAGTCAGAATAGTCATTCAATTTTAAATTCACAAGTTTTCAAACTTTGAAAATTATATTTTGCTCTAGCAGAAACTCATGTTACTCTCGACCAATATCATAAAGGCAACACAATACAAGTAATATTACAGAATTACATTTTTCAGGTACTTGTAGCCTAGCCATTAAATTCACACCTTGACTCTTATGATCATCATCAGACATCAGTGTTCCACTGTGAATATTCTGCCACAGTTTCTTGTAACCTAGCCCTTAGTAGTATATTTTGTGGTTTATCCGCATTTTCTGCTTCTTTCTGCATATGTCCCTTCATGTGCCTGTTGAGGGCACATTTCTGTATGAACGCTTGGTCGCATAGCACACATTTGTGAGGCTTTTCACCCGTGTGGATCATTCTGTGATTCCGCAAGTCTTTGCGAGACATGAAGCGTTTTGGACAGAGGTCGCAACCGTATGGACGTTCACCTGAAATTAAATGAAAAACACGTATAAGCATAGCTTCGTGTAACACACGGGAATGCTTCGACCCATGACTTAACCGATCAACACCTGTAGTCAGCAGTCGGAAAATCTGAAAACCAGTCCGACGAAGGGGTAACGTGTTACCCAGTAACAACTGGGTTGTAAAGGTAGTTGTTCTATGTAAAATACTGGTATATGGTATTATACCTTTTGACCGCCATAGTCACATATACATATGTACGTGACAATAGCGCGTGCCCTGAACGCCAATCCTCACAAATATGTGACAAAATGGTAGGTGAAATTGTGGAGGGCACGCGCGTGCGTTTATGCTCTGGCGGTTAAGGAAGCTGACCCAAGCTAGGTAGAAGATAAGACTAGATTAAAAAAAGAAACAAACAAACCTGTGTGTGTTCTCATGTGCTGCACTTTGAAACTTTGACTTTTGAACTTTTTATCACAGTATCCGCAAGAATACGGTTTTTCTGAAGAATGAGATCGCATGTGTTTGAAGAGGTCACCCTAAAAACAAACAAAACAATTTTAATTTCGCTCATAGTTGTTGTTGTTGTTAATATTATTTATTTAAATTAACTGGTGATACTTTACAGAAAGAGATAAATTAAAATCAACAGTAGGTGAAATATAATTATTATGACTTTAGAAAATCATATTTTTGTTGTTCTTGCTTCAATTATGCGCCAGAAATTCAGAATAGTTTACTGCACAGCATTTTTGCTATTATTTTAGGACCTAAGATGCAGGGCTCCCAGAAAAGTTTAACCAATTTTATAAACAAAATATTAATAAATATTCTTACGCACCTTGATATAGAACCTCATATCACACACCTGGCAGGCTATGTTCTTGATGCCCGTGTGCCTAATCAAGTGGGTCTTCAGATTACCTTGCTGTGCAAACTTCTTCCCACATTGCCCACAAATGTAATTCTTTTGGTTGCTATGCGTTTCTAGATGTGTCTGGAATATTTAATAAATGGTTTAGCATGTGTCAAGGATAAGGCACAAATGGTTTTATCAATTTTGGGTAAATATTAGGGAGAAACCACACTTATCCACCACAATCGCCTTGAGCCTGTCAGTGAGAGCCTTATTTCCACGAAAAAGACGTCAGTCGACTCGTTTATACTCGGAAGTGACTCGACTGGACAGAAAACCGAGCCGAACTAAAAAAATGATCGATAAATGTGATTTTTGATCGGAGGTAGTGTGGTCATACTATACTAACTAAGCAACAAGAGAGTCAAGCAGTGGCGTCTATTAAATAATCATGCAAGCTAAATCCCATTTATTAATAAAGCAGACAGACATACAAAAACAATATTTTCCCCATCTTACCTTCAAATTATAACTCTGCACGAATCTTGCATCACAGATGTGGCACACATGCTTTTTAATGCCTGCGTGTATCATCTCATGATTCTTCAGGACATTCAAGTATGCAAAATTCTTGCCACAAGTCAAACACTGATATTTACGGACCCCTTTGTGAGTGCGGATGTGGCTGTGGAGGTTGCGGACTGTAGGGAATGACTTGTCACAATATTGACATTTTATGTCTGGCTGAAAGGCAAGGAAATATTTTTATTAAGATAATTGTTACAAGTACCCAATAAATTGTCGGTCAGGGACTTGAAAACACAATATCAAACCATGTCGACAGTTTAAATTATTTTCCTAGATTTTCCCGCTACTTAGGCACATCTGCCATTGCTGGCAATTAACGAGAAGCAAGTAGAGCTGGCAACCAAAATAAAGCTGTTTAATTGATAGTTTTGGTAGCAGAGTGAGAAGTATCTCTCTTGCCGATACTGGACCAGGGCCCAACAATCTTTTGTACTTTCTTTTTTTTTTTGTCAGTCTGTCCTGTCCCACTGCTGGGCAAAGGCAAAGCCCTCCCCAATTTCTTTCCAGCTATCCCGGTGTTTTGCCTCCTCTGGCCAATCAGTAAGTAATTTCCTTTAGCAAGAATAAAGTCAAGCATTAGATGCCTCCGAGTTGGTTGTAAGACGGGTTTAGTTAGTGGCCTTTGGGATTAGTTAGAAGTACACGAAAATACCTTTTTACCAAAATGAACTCTCATATGCGCTTCAAAGTTATCATACTTTTGAAATGATTTCTCACATTTAGGACACTTCATTCTAGTTCTTTTTTTGAGACACTTTGCCAGTTCTCTCCGTTTTCTTATTCTCCTGAAACATATATTTTAGAGTTCATTATTACTTTGCCCAGCAATGCAAGCAATTCTATTCAATTATAACTATTGAACAACACGGGGCAAAAATACACATATTTTTAAACTATTTTATTTTTATATATTGATGAAATCATACAATGATTTGCAAGATACTTATTTCACACATACCTTATAATTTCAGCTGGGTCCATAGAGCGGTCTGGCACTGTATCATTGTCTGGCGTAAGATTCTGACTGAGCATATCGTCTGCTGTGATTTCTGCTACATTTATTTCAAGGATTTCATGATCATTGGAATGATGCTCTGCTTTAACTGGTTCTTGCTGAAATAAAACAATAAATTTGATTTAAAATTGACTTCTAAGCATCCAGGCAGAAATATTGAAATGACCTAAAATAAGTTCACCCTAGGTACTACCATGTTCACTAGGAATTGGATATTCGGATGCATATTTACCTAAAGTTTGAGTGTTGACAAGTATAGAGCACGCATCAGTATGGAAATAGTCCCGGTTTATTTAATTACATAGTTCTTTTTTATTTTATTTTAATGTTTAACTTTAAATGAATTGTCATATTTACCATTTGGTCCTATTCGAATATTCAACAGCTTTAAAATTGTATAATTTTGTATTTTTCAACAAATCTCTTGCCTGGTTTTAAATAGATTTTGAATATTCATTATGGTTATGAGTACATACTACATTTTGTACACCAGTATTATTTATAAAATACCGCGATCCAGGAAAAATACATTTTAAGAAGCCACTTTCATACTTTCGTACCCTATGCTGGGAAAAAATGTACTTTAGGTAAGTATGAATCCGAATATCCAATCACTAATGATCACTGACGTTCAACCACCTTTCAATGTTATTTACTCAGGGCAAGATTGAGGTCAAGAGTAGACCCATTTAATATAAAAAAAGGTGAAAAGTAGTCAACCGTCAGTGAGCACACTAGTACCTTCAGTTAAACAAACACTGAAAAAGAGAAGTTGAGGAAATCTGAATGTTTTTTTTAAATATTATTATAAAGGGTGTAAAAAGACCCTTAACGAAGCCGAAAGGTACTTGTTATCCCCGTCATTACGATATTTTTTTTTGTTGTAGACCATACCTGGGAACCTTCTAGTTATGGAGATATTGGGGGTCAAAGTTCCAACTTTTTCACAAGTTTTTTTAAAAATACATGTTTTCAATGTAAGATTTTTACTTTAAATACGTTCACGATCCCCGTACTATTCAATCCATCCATCAGCACAATGTTTTGAGTGCGTTACATTGAGTTTTACTGTAAAACGTGATTTTTCACCCCAAAAAAAGAAGTCGTTTCCCAGCAATAATTTTTGCGGAAAGTTACTTAGTTTGATGTACAGAATGCTTGGTTGACGGCTTCGTGAAGGGTCTGTTTACACCCCGTATAGTTATCAGTGAACACTTTTTAAACCCCTTACCTCATCTAAAACTTGTTGTTTTAAAATAAGATTGGAGCGCACAGCAGCTTGTTTGAAGTAATAAGACTTGTTCAGCATATCCAGACATGATTGGCATATTTGATGAGGTAAGTTGTCCCCTTCTTCAGCCTGTAATAATCATTAAAATAAATGGCCTGATTTAAATATAACGGGCACAAGAATACTATTCAGTTTTTTTTTTATACAGTAAAAGTCCAAAACATCGTGACGACATGGAAATACAGGTAAGTGGGTCTGGAAACTTCACGAAGGTGTAGTTTTTTACTACAGTACTTAGTATTACAAGGATAATTCACAATTTTAATAACAACAAGCCACAAACCTCAACAGACGTGCAAAATTTAAACATTTCAGGTGTGCAGACCATGAACAAATCTTTCAAGGATCCCGTGTCCGATAGGCATGTACGACAAATCTTTTTGAAATCTAAAAGACTTGCCATTTCTGTAGAAATTATTACAGAACAGCTATAACTTAATTTGAGGGTAAATAAAATGGAAATAATTGCTAAGCTAAACAAAAACAAGACCTTGGTTGGTCGTCTTAACAATTTGACAATGACATTGACTTTGAAAACAGTGAAATTTGACTAACAAAAATGACTTTGACGTTTAGTGTTGGGAAACCAAACATAGTGTTGTATTGGTACAGAATTTCCGACACTGTTTCCTACTTGACTTTTTTGAAAAAGCCTTAGCCCTGGCTTTTCCCAACTAAGTCGGGGTAGACGAGTTTGACATGATATAGTGTTACTAACACAGTGGACGTGGGGAAGCGTTTAATTACCTTTTCTTATTTAGTCACGAGCCTCTTCTACCACATAACAACTGTATTACCTGAAGGGGTACGCACAGGCACCTCATGTAGCTCATATGAGGTTAGCCTATTAATACGCTCACTGCGTTAGTCAAATTTGAAGACTTTCAGTTGGTACGGCATGGGGTCTATTATATCTGAAGCACGATTTGTTCCTGGTGCGTTGCCGGGTCGAAAAAACCCGTTCGACTTCAATCTGTTTAGGAGGACTTATCTTTATAGGTAGGATATTATTTTATAGCAATATGTTGACAAATAAACACTCAATAAAAGGCTGAAATCGCAGGTATATGCACTAAACGGGTTGTTTGTAAATAAAGGAATTGTCTGTTGGATCTCTACGACCCGTTACCGCACTGATTACTAAAAGTGTCGATACAGTTTTAGTGTCAAGGGTCATAAAAAAAACATCAATTGCGATAAAATGAATAATTTTGTGTTCCAATAATTATCACGATGTGCTGTACTGGTTGATAGTGTGGGTCAATCTGGCTGCAGTTTGTAGGACTTGTAATGTGTGACCGGTTGACGGGCTAGTACTTATATCCATTATCAGATTTATTCCGCTGACCCAATTTTATTTTTCTTGGAGAATCTTCACTTACTTTATTTTTCGTTGGTTTTTCTCCCTCACATGACGTAAACAACATTTTCCTGGATCGCTTCTTGTTCCATTCACTTTCTCTTCTCATTTGCATTAAAAGTAATCTAAACACACGGACCTCACAAGCTCAACTAGCATGTAAACTAGTGCGGCTATAGCATCGGGCATCGGGTCGTTTAGAACCGATAAACGCAATAGACGTAAAAAAAAATGCTTCAGTCGGCATCAGGTCGTAAGAGCCATTTTTTCGTACCTATTTGATTTATTTAACGAGGCAATTCCAAAACACTAACCGTCTCATTCACATTCATAGGGAGACCAAATATATCTGTCCCGCACCAGCGGTTGGCACAGTCATTTTTATCCCGCACCGGGTGAAAGATAAGCATCGGAGATAATCAACCCGATACCGCACCGAACGTGTTGAGAGATGTGTATGATGTGTTCCATATTTTTGCCGTGGAAACGTAACTTACTTCACTATATTACGTGGACCTTGCTTGTGGTCTTAATTAACTCCAAAATCATGTAACTTCGAGCTTGACCGCTTTCCAGTGTTTAAGCTAGGAAGACGAAGCGACGCCAAATTAAATTCAAAATTCCACCTACCTAAATACTAACTAGCTACTATTTCACGCGCATTTCAGAGATCTGCTTGACATTTCTTATAGTACGCGATTCGCCATAGCCCATTAGCGGGCTATGGCGAATCGCGTTATCGCGATAAATGTGGCCGGATAGATCGTTGCATCGCGTAGTAATCGGGCGATGACGAATTTTTATCGGGGCACTGTCGGTAAACTGGCGCGCATCAAAGGGTTTTTTCGCGACAATATTCGCTTTCGTGGCTACATCTGCGTCACTTCAAGTGCACTGTGACTGGAGCAACAAAAAGTGGAATCCTAGTAACCCCGACCACAAAAAGAAACATTTAGTACATGTTCGTGGGTCAGAATTAAAAATAAGCTCAGTTGGCCTACCACGGTAGTAGAAATTAAGAAATAAACAAGATTCTTTGATGTCATACTACAGAGCCCATCTCAATAAAATCAAGAAATCCATCAAGTCATCGGTCACCCGGCACGATGTGCGCGCCAACGCGACATTAATGTACACAAGAACATCGCGTATACCCGTACACGATGTTTTTGGCGCGCCAGCGCGACACCTTCGACCGCCAATGTAGCCCCCATTAGAAAAAACTAGCCAAGTGCGAGTCGGACTCGCGCATGAAGGGTTCCATACCATCGTAGTAAGCCTAGTACCCTTTCATTTTTAATTTCTTTTTATTATTTGTTGTTATAGCTTTCTTATAGGTTTTCCTGTAATCTAATCTAACAGTGGTTTTAATGAGGTAGAAATCCCACACTCCCCGGTGTTATCCCACAAGACCGGTCGCCTTGTGAAGGTTTCCACCCGTGAAAAAAAAAAGAAAGTTATGACCCTGCGCAAGTATGTCAGGTTTCAATATATTGTTTTTAATGTTTTTTTTTTACCTAAATACTTTGTTTACTTTCTATGGGAATTATCAACTCGATAAAATTAGATTAGGACATTTCATGTTGTGAAAAGTATGTCATCAATACTTATATTAACTTTTTGATTGATCAATTGATCATGCTGGTTAACGTTAACTGATAAGATAATTATGCTGCACCTATTAGTCTACTTAAAGGTATTTCTATATCTTATTTTATAAGATACCTACCTACGCTATCAATATTGGGTTTTCCGTCAGGATTTCTCAGTAGCAGCCACGGAGTCTGGATTTGCGCCCGGTTGATGGCAATAGGCTCGCTCCCTATTACATGGGGCTTAAACATAACTGACGTAATGTGGGTGTACTATTAGCTACACCTCTGTCGAACCCATCGGGGATTACAGGCGTGTTGTTATGTTATCAGACAAATAAAAACAAAATACATACCTACACGGTACATGTGCACGTGTTAAGTAGGTAATCATTAATTTCACAGGTAAATAGTTAGGTACCTACTTAAACTAACTTCATTCCAGTTTTGATAGTTAAATAAGTACATTTTTATTTTAACGCATTGCTATTTATGTCTACCTAAATGCATTTTAAAATGTAGTAAACAACTTATCCATATAGTCCATACAATAGGCATGTCATATCTGTGTATTGGTTTTTTTTTAATCTTAGTAGAATCATTGAACTTCAAAAAAGTTGAATGCTTTATTAGAAACCAGTTTTTCCTAACGGTAAATGACTCCGATCAATATGCGCGCGCTTTCGTTGTTTTTTTTTAATATCAAAGGTAAAATCAGCAGGATTGCTGATGCTCGCTACGTCATCCATATTCTACAAGTTGTGTTAGAGGTTATATTTTATAAATGGTCCCAATATATTTTCATCACTTGAAAGTATCTTTGAAAGTTAATTTCGCACCATGTTATCTTTAGATAATTCTCAAAACAAATAAGAACCAACTCATTAACTTACTTACGTGTTTTTGTGACTTTTGGTGTTAAATAGTTTGGTAATACATGAACATGTAGATAATGTTGTCAACTTGAGAATAACAAAGAACGCGATACCTATCATTCATTTCATTTTGTTTGAGTGTAGCGAATTGGCACATGTACGTATATATGTAGGATATCGTTGATAACAATATTGTTCAGTCATAAGTTTTCAGTGGCACTGTGCACTCGTGTCAGTGCGTCGTTTTTGTTTACATAGTACACGTAACAATACTAAATGAATATGAGTGTCAACGGTACAAGTGACGAAGTGCCCATAACAGGAATTCCAAGCAATCCAAGAATAAGCCGGCTAAAACAGCACTTTTGTGATGAATTCGGATGTGAACCAATGTTTTTCGTCAGAGTGCCGGGCCGCGTAAATCTAATTGGAGAACACATAGATTATTGCGGCTATCCAGTGTTGCCCATGGCACTTGAACAGGATATACTGATTGCTGCTGCGATATTAAATAAGCCAGAACTTCACGTAAGAAATATAAATAATAAATATAACAATTATGAAGCCGAGATAAAATCTTGTGTAGATGTAAATATTATATCAGACTCAAATGGAAAGCCATATTGGTATAATTATGTTCTCTGTGGGGTTAAAGGAGCTTTGGAGTTTTTAGGTGATGAAATTACCAATGGTCTGCAGCTTTGCGTGGATGGAATAATTCCTCCAGCGTCTGGACTGTCAAGTTCTTCAGCATTAGTGAGTGCAGCATGTCTGGCTCTTCTTTATGCTCAAAATGTTCCTCTGAGTAAAACTGACATCGCATCTTTATGTGCAAAATGTGAGAGATATATCGGAACTCAAGGAGGCGGTATGGATCAAGCGATAGCGTTCTTGGCGGAGAAGTATTGCGCCCAATATATAACGTGGCAACCCTTGAAGGCTACACCCGTGGCTCTACCCGAAAATGCAGCATTTGTTGTGGCCCACAGTTTGGCGGAGGCTAACAAAGCAGCTACGAATGATTTCAATAGAAGAGTGATAGAATGTCGGCTGGCAGGTAAAATTATAGCTATGTGCGCAGGTGCTGTTACTGATAACAAAATTATTACACTTAGTCAAGTACAACATAAACTTGATAATACTTTAGAAGAGATGGTGAACCTGGTTCATGAGTATTTGCCCAAAGATTTATATACAAAAGAGGAAATATGTGATATCTTGAATGTTAATGAAGAAGAATTGGAGCAGTTGTATTTAACACCAAACACAAAGCATTTAACGGAGTTTAAATTGAAGCAACGGGCTCTTCACGTTTACGAAGAAGCGATACGTGTCGAAGATTTTCGTAAACATTGCTCGCAAACGTCAAATGTCAACAGCTTGCATGGTGTAACCGGAAATAACATTCCTTTTGTACACGAAAATGGTGATGGTAATGATATGATAAACATTCTTGGGAAACTGATGTCCAGTAGTCACGAGAGCCTGAAAGTACTCTATGAGTGCTCTCACGACAATTTAGATCGTCTGGTCAATCTATCAAAGGAAATGGACGTTTATTCTCGCCTAACTGGTGCCGGCTGGGGCGGATGTATTATAGCTTTGTGCCCAAAAGAGAAAGTCGATACATATATTGATATGTTAATAGAAAACTTTTACGTCAAACATTGTAAAATAGATAAGAGTAAAGCTTGTTCTTATGTGTTCGCCACTACTCCGAACCACGGTGCGGAAATATATGTACCTAAATAAGTAATAGACTGTCGCAGTTATGACGACCATTATACTTTCATTTGTTTTCTAAAATACGTAATTTAACAATAAATTAATTCAACTTATCTTTCCAGGAGAAGAAATTAACAGTTGGTAATACTGAGATTCTTGGGTAATGCTACAGTTAAATCTATTTCAGACTTTTACCACAACATTTTTTAAATTTCTTTCCAAATAATGTAAGAGATAATTTATTAAAATTGTCGCTAAGCAAAACATATTATTAGTAGCCAGTTGTAAGAAATAAAACAAATGTACATCTATACGTAATGTGTAGGTAAATAACATTTTAAGATAACAGTAACAGAAGGTAATGTATTTCAACAGCATTTTATAGTAATAAAAATAAACAGTCAAGTGAGGTGCTTCGTATTGTTATCTAACTTCGGTTAATGTGTAATTTAATGGTAACATAAAATAAATTTTTAGTTTTTATTCCGTGTTTTATTATGTTATATTTGGATATACCTACACCAGACGTCGTTTGAACTACATCAGGGGATTAAATGTGTGAATACATACGTATGTACATGCCACAGAAAGCGATCTGTTCCATACAATACAACCCTTCGAAGTGCTGTTATAAAGGAGGAATTAGTGCACGACTGTACGTACAGACGCCAGCACATCAAGCTACCCGAAACTGACAAATTTTCCAAATCAACCTTGAACCTAATGCTTTAGCGATAAATTGACAGATTGTAGTAGCTTGATGTGCTAACGTCTGTACCTATATATATTCTTGTTAGTGTTCCTTTTCTTCTATGGGAATGTAATTACCTACCTAAGCACTCATACGGTTGATTTCATAAAAAATGTTTTAATTTTATCCTAAACTATTTTAATTATCATATTTCTTTGGAAATTAACCCCCCGCATTCTGGACACTGAGCTAAAATTCGGGACGTATGGCAACCCGACTCCCTGGGCTTGTTATCTCCTTGCTGAAGTTGCTGGCTGGACTATATTTTTAATACAGCAAGATTCCTACTTTCTAAGGCTGGCTTAATACACAGGAAAACGAAGAAAATACGTTTACTTACGACCTTAGACCTTATAAACTTTTTTTGGTCCAAGAAAACATCATCATCTCATCTGCTACTACTCAATTATGTTGGGATCGACTTCCAGTCTAACGTGATGTAGCTGAATACCAGTATTTTACATGGAGCGACTGCCTATCTGACCTCTACAACCCAGTACTTGGTAATAAGATACCCCTAAGTAAGACTGGTTGTCAGACTTTTTGGGCCACTGACTATCTAATGACAAATGACACCCGGGACCAACGGCTTCACGTGCTTTCCGAGGCACGGAGGAAACTCGGTATGTAATGGATCAAATGGATGGTCACCATCCGCAGACCAACCTAGGCAAGCACGGCTTAATCTAAAGATTGACCCGAATGACTGTTATTATTTAGCCACGAGCTTCTCTGGAGCTTTTGGTCCAAGAAAACATCAAACTTAATTGACTTGCTTTATTTTTTGATTGATTTGCTTTTACGAAGCTCGTTACATTAACTTCGCTATAGTTTTTAAATGCACCTTTGTCGTCCTTTATACGTTTTATCAACTGTCAGCCAAGTGTCAGCTGGCAAATGTCAATTCAGGTGTCAAGTCAAATTCGTTTTCAGATTTCATCAGATTCTTGTAGAATAACGAAATTTTTAATAAACAAGTTAATGTTTAACACAATTACGTGATTTACAAGTCATCTTTACCTTCTCATCACCTACATTTCATCGAAAGGTTTTAAGAAACGTAAGTGTTTGATTTGGTTATGAACATATTTGTGCTATTTTGGTATTTTATAGGAAAATTATAGCAATTTGTACATTTATCAATGTTTTATAGCTTACCAAGGAATAGCAGCCATGGTAATGCCTCAGGTATTCGTGATTTACTTCTTATTGCTATGATGTGTCACTTTATAATTTTGAGGTTATGTTCGAAACATATTTGTATTGCTAAGTTGATGAAATATTACCCAATGCATATGCAAATGCAATTGAGCGATAAACTTAAGGGATCGCTGTACAGTCCTACCCCAAAATTGCATTTGCAATTCTTATGTAAACCCTTTATTTTAATTGTTTGTTTATGTTTAGTACTAGTTTACAAATCTTGTTATATTTATTTATTTTTGCTTCCATGTTTTGTGCGCATTTATAAATATTTAGTAATTTCAACCTAAAATAGTAAACATTAGGTTGAGTGTCAGTAGGACTGAAAGAATACCCAGTAATAAAACATGTCTCTTACAGGAAAACTATCAAAAAGTAACTGCAAGTGCTAAAAGACGAATAAGACGACTCAAACTAAAATCTATTTTGTCAAACACACACAAACCTGGAGCAAATAGAAGTTATAATACTGTAGAAAAAACACAGCATCTTGAAATAACTGAAGATTCTAACAAGAACCTCATAGTTAACTTAAACCTTGACCCAGGAGATGTGCAAGATAGTTTAGTAAATAACAAAGCAGAAGAAAAAATAAACATGTCTTCCAGAGAAGATGTAGTAGCTGCCAGACAGGCAAAAAAGCAGGCTAAACTAAAAGGTACTAAGACCAAGGAGGCAGTACCAACAGAAATCAAAGAACAAGGTGCTGCACAGAATGCTGGCATAAAAGAAACTCCAGCCCCAACTGCAGTCAAAAAAGAAACTCCAGCCCCAACTCCAGTCAAAAAAGAAACAAAAGAAGAACAAAAACCTACTCCTAAAGTCAATTCACCAAAAGGTAAAGATGAAGTTGATAAAGCTGTTAAAATAGATGCTGTTATAGAAGCTGAAAGAAGTAAAGAGCAGATCAAAGCAGAAAGAGCTGCTAAAAAAGCTGCAAAGCATGCTAAGAAGATTGGTGGTGCTATAGCAGAAGGTGATGGTGCTTCAGAAAAACCTGCTGTTAAAGTAAAAGAAGTTCCTAAACCTGTTAATGAAGATATGACTGTCAAAGATGTAGTGGAAACTTTAAGAGATATACATAACGTAGCTAAGGATATGAAAGAGGTTACTAACAAGGTTAATGCTATTGATCTTAGTGGTAAAAAGGTAAACATAACTTTATGCTTGAAACACACTTCTTCCACAGTAATTTTTCCTCTGAAAGCAACCTTATGTTCATGAGACTAATGACCACTGCGATGCTAAATCTCCATGAATATCGATGAAAAGACTAAACAATTCTCCTTTTTATTATTACTTTGTATGTAAATCCCATCATTCAGCAGTCTTTGTAAGTAGAATCATGGAAACTATGCCTAAAATCATGCCTGTGTTTCCATGACGGTTAGACAGTGCTGCAATAGTACATTCAACCCCATAAAGATATAAACATGGATTTTTCCATAATTGTGTATACAATGTAAAGCTACAAAACATAGTAAACAATTCATTTCACCAAAACCTCCTACACAGGCCTGATACATAATAATATAAACACTCTATGTCAGATTTATTTAAGTCCAATGAAGTTAATCTATTTGAGATAATCATTTACCCAAAAAGGCTTTATTAACTTTAGGCTGAAGAATCTAACAAAAGCAAAGCAGATTTGAAGGCAGAGAGGCGCGCAAAGCAAGAGGCACAGAGGGCGGCCAAGCAAGCCACACAAGAGAAATTGGTGGCTAAACCTAAGGCTGACGTGAAGGCTCCAGAAGTTGATGTCTCGAAAGCTAAGGAGGTGAGTGTAAAATTATTGATAGAATTTCAGTTACTGAAATAAATTCAAGATTTTTGTGCTTTATTTATTAAAAAAACTTTGAATAAACCAGTTACAGGCACTTTTAAATATTCAAGGGATGGGTCAGTTGTAAACAAAAAGATGAAGGTACAGTCTGTTCACAGCCACTCACTGGAATTATCTGGTTTATTTAGAAAAAGGTATTTTTTAATCTTTATTGAAGTTCTACAAAGAAAACAGTATCTTTGTTCTTGTGCCAATCTCCATGTTCCTCTGCCAGCCTCATCCAGTTTTTTCCTGATGGCAACAATGTCGTCTGCCAATCTCGCCGACAGACGACCCACATTTATTTTCCCAAGTCTTGGACTAAATTTGGTGACAGCCTTAGTCCACCTGTCATCGGTGGGCCTTGCCTTTAATTTACGTTTAAGTTTTTCAAATTATTACAGGATAAAGTACCCAAACAGAAATCGTCAGAGAAACCAAAAGTGAAGTCTCAAAGTGCTCACAGAGTGAACTGGTTCCAACATCTGTACAAAGAACATGACAAGGAGTCACTCAAGTCTATTGCCATCAATTCCAAGTGAGTACCCACCCTTACCTATCAGCCACAGAGCCTAGATTTGTGCCCGGTTGATGGCAATAGGGTCGCCCTCTATTACATGGGACTTAAACATAACTGGCGAAATGTGGGTGTACTATTAGGTAGACCTCTGCCTAACCCTTCGGGGATTACAGGCGTGATGTTATGTTATGTTACCCACCCTTACTCTAGAAAATACAAGTATGATTTTAAAGTAAAAGTGAACTCTATGTACAGTAAATAAAGATGAAATTGAATTGTATTTTCTGTGTTACAATAGTTTCTTTAGTAGTATCAGGGAAAATACATTATCATTTATTATTTCATATAATGTATTGTTGTTAAAGTACTCCAACAACACAGTTTTCTGTATCATTGTTTGGTGATCTTTTTGTTACATTTATTCAGCAAAACAGTTACATACTGTTATCTTGTAGAATTTTGTTGTACAATAAGCTGAAAATGTTGTGGCAAATTATCTTGAAGCACTACTACAAGTTATTATGTCAATAATGGTACTTAATTTAATACGAGTCTAGTATGAGGTCAATTGTTTTGAAACCTTGAATGCCTATTGAGCAATATAGGCTCTTGGCTCGACAAATCAACATTAATTTTGTTAAACTTATACTGTCACTTATGGGATATCTATGTTGTTCTATGTTAAGGGATTTGGTTTCCTCACTTAGTCCTTAAAGTGGACCATTGTACGTGAGGCAGTTTTGTAAAAGTCCCATGTAATAGGGGGTGAGCCTATTGCCAACAATCGGGCACAAATCCAGACTCCTGATGGGGAAAGAAGACCTCATGATCTCTTGTGGTGCTGGCGTTGAGGCAGTCCTGTATATCAAAGTAAACTTTACTTCAAGTAATGTAATGTCTCTTTACAGTGTTGTCTTGTTTTCAGCTTGCACCCCGCTATCATAAAGCTGGGTGTCCAGTTGGCTTCCCGCGTCGTGTCCGGTTCTAATGCGAGGTGCGTCGCGCTTCTCGATGCTCTAAAGAAGGTAAACATTTGTGTAACTTCTTCTTTTCGTATCAACGTTACCTACATCTACAGGGTGGAAAGGACACCGACGCGAAAATGGTTACACGTATTCAGTTCATCATTCTGAATCCACTATCAGCTGTTCCATAAAACGAAGAAACAACTGTTCTTTTTAATAACCCACGAAAATATTATATGTGGGGGGGGGGGGGGGGTTAAGAATGATGTACTGCGTCGGTGTCCCTTCCACCCTGTATATTATGATGATACGGCCCAGTAAGCGACTACGTTTATTGCCGCGTCAGAGGCGTTCAACCTAGCAATCAACTCAGCTTATCGGAGGCCAATGATGGACATAGGCCTCTCCCAAAATTGCGCCACAACACCATCATCCAATCTACCGCAGCTACCTTCTTAAAGTCGTACGGGAAATAGCACGCAGACCCGTATCTGTTTACAAGATTCATTATAAACTAAGTATTAAATTTGATGGGTCGTTTATGAGTACATAATCATTATCTGAATAGTGAAGTTTAGTGAACAATCATAATTTAATTAATAATACGGTAATATTTTATGTTTCCAGCTGCATAATGAAGTAATAAGATAATTATGTCCATTTCCTGTTAACTGAGTTTGAAATTAATAGATTGAATTCTTATTGAGTATGCCATAAAGTCTACGCTGCACAGAGCCAATGGACCTGCATGGTGGATATTCGCATTTATAATATTAGTTAGGGCTAGTTAGGATTCGATTGCGAATCAGAAAGAGCTTTGTGTCTCTTTAAAAAATATGGTCACACCCACATAGTCCTTCCAGAGATGTCAAAACAGACCTTTAAAAATACCTATTCTTTCTATTAACCACAGATGGTCCGAGACTACACGCTCCCAGCCAAGACGGAGTTCGCTCGCGGTCTCGAGGCACACCTCGCCACGAGCCTGGACTTCCTGTGGGCGATGAGATCCCCTTCAGCTTCGCAGACCAACGCCGTCAAGTTCTTCCGCTACCATCTCACTCAGCTGCCCAATAACGTCGATGAGTTTGATGTGAGTTGTAGAAGAAACTGATACTTAAAGTACAGGTCACCCAGGTGCTACCCTACTTGGGTAACCAGTAACTGGATTTTGGAGGTTAGACTGCACAGTTGGCCCAGTGGCTGAGCGATTTACTGCTGCGCTGCGTGTCGTGGGTTCGATCCCCGCATGGAACTAATATTTAAATAACCTACAGTTAGTTGTTCCGGGTCTGGCTGTTTTTGTATGTCAGTAATACGATATAGGAGAAATCAGTTTTTCTCTAACAATAGTCGATATCTGAATGAATGCCGAAATATGATTGCATAGCCAACAGAGCATTTTTATTTTTACATAAATTTTGATGTCGTATTTATAAGAAAATAAAGGCTTATAGTTTAACAACATTTTCGATTTCACAAACATTATAAAGTGGCCATCATTATTTTACAATGTAATTGATAACAATTATTTATCTAATAAAGTTCATTGACACAGTTATAGGTTTCAGAACGACTGATACACTAGCGCAGAAAAGGAATCACAGATAACATTTTATTCTATCAACTAAACTTTGAATACACTTATTTAGCAGATTAACTGATTGTAATTATGTATGAGCGCATAATACAAGGTCGATTCTCTTACGACGGAACAAATACAACGTGTAAACAGACTTTACGAAGCCGTTAAACAAGCATTCTGTACATCAAACTTAAAAATTAGTATTTAATAAAAAAACTTGTGAAAAAGTTGGAACTTTGACACCCAATAACTCCGTAACTAGAAGGTTTCCAGGTATGGTCTAGAATAAAAAATGACCGCAATAGCGGGGAGAACAAGTGCCTTTCGGCTTCGTTAAGGGTCTATTTACACCCTTTATTTTTAATATTTACAGATCTAGGTAGGCATTCTTTTTACTTGTAAACCACATGAAGCAATGATAATAAAACGTCTTCCTTCTCTTGTTTTTAATTTACAAAATGTTACCCACAGGCAAAGAAAACATTGCAGGAAGAAATCGACCGGTACATTAGGGAACAAATTGACATGGCGGGCGAGGCGATCAGTATAACGGTGCGCAATAAAATATCTAACGGAGATATTATACTCACTTATGGATGGTAAGTAAATCACACTAATATCAGAGCAAATATAATTAAAATAAAAACTAACGTTTCAGCATAATTACTTAAATAATTGACAGTCGCTTCTTCTTCTTGTCGTATCGATGTTCCTTCCATATTACATGGTTTGGGCCCAGTAGGTGGCCACGTTTATGACAGTCGCTGTATTGAGTATATCGTGCATACTTAAAAAGACAGAGATTTTATCAATTTCTATTAAATATCATACGAGTATCAAAGCTTGATAGTCACAACTTCCGAGTTATACGTCGGTTCGAACCCAGTCGGGCACTTTGTGTTTACTACGTCACCACTACTCTCAAAACGGTGAAGGAAAACATCATGTGGAAACCAGAAATGTTCTAGATCGGGAAATTCGAAGACAAAGACATCTTTTAATACTCTATTATACTTTTTTCTCTTAAGAGAAGAGTGAGACAGCTCCGACACAAGTACTTAAGGGGGCTGCCTCGTTTTATATTTATATGACACAATTATTTGAGATGAAATAAATATTTGTTTTTTTTTTAACCCGCACTGGGCCCATGTGGTGGAACAGCCCATCACTTCTCGCGAGAGGTCTGTGTCCTAGTATCGGGAACATTATTAGAGGCTGATTACGCTAACATCACAATCTTACGTTCACAGCTCATCCCTCATCGAGCGCATTCTCCACGACGCATGGTCAGCCGGGCTCAAGTTCAGAACCATCATCGTCGGCAACCGCGTGCAGAGCTCCGCCACGCAGATGTTACGGCGACTGGTCGCGTACGGCCTGCTCTGCACCTATGTGGACATCACCTCGCTCTCCTTCGTCATGCGTATAGTGAGTAGACATGGATGTTAGATACAAATACTCTGAAGATCCCAAGCGTAGTGGTATGGTTGTTTAGACCAGGTCGTTCCGGTTTGTAATTCATCTTAGAACGACTGTTGCCCGCGATCTTCGTCCGCGTGAAATTATAATAAAAATATTACTTCCCTATTTGAATAGAATTTATTCTTTTGCACAGAACCTAATTCTTTTTCTAAAATCAAAATAAAGTTACTCCTTATCATCTATTTGCCAATAAAAGTCCCGTCAAAATAGGTCCAGCCGTCTCGGAGATTAGTTGGAACAAACAAACAGACACACAAATTTAAAAAAAATGATATAATTAGCGTATATACTTTCATATGCGTTCAGTAAAAAGCGACATTAAAACCAGACGCTTCAGTTTTATTTATTTTATAGATATGTAAATTATGGGAGCCTGCCGTTTTGCCGAAAAGATTTTGACCAAATTTCATTACCCAAACAAATTTTAACAACTTTTTTTTATACCATTGCAATATTTCGAGTGATTTTAGTATCTACGCATATTTTTATTTGGTCAAATTTTGACTTGGCAAAATATTACCAAGTATAATGTCATTATGGCATTTGGTCTTTACTCAAATGATTTATTACAGCAAACAATCTTCAGACAATAAACGTTTGGTGAAATGATTTGTTAAGACAAAAAATATTAAGGCAAAAATAGGGTAGGTTAGGTTAGGTTAAAACTGTGACCCCCTACGCACGAGCCGAGCGAGCGTAGCGAGCGGTGCCGCGGGAGCGGCCGGCGAGTGCCAGAAACGACTTGCATTAATAGAAAAAAGAGATTGTTTTTAGTAGGTTACCCAGAACTGAACTATTTAGATTAGGATAATTACTTACTTATTTTAAAAAAAATGGTTAGATTAGGTTAAAACTGTGACCTCCAGGAACGACTACATTATAATAGAAAAAAAATATGGAGAAAAACGCTACTAACTAAAAAAAAAAAAATAGTTAATATTCATATTATTATAACCTGTTTAGAATTTGTCTTATTTGATTTTGCGTATAAACTGTTATTCCAACTGAAATATTTGACTAAATAAAAAATGTTAAAAGTACTTGTTGGTAAACAAGTTATAAGTTTAAACGTTCACTTCCCAAACATTAGGTTTGCGTTACAATTTTTTGTGAATAGATTTTTTGCTAAGTAATAATTTGGCAAATGAAATTATGCGAAAAATTTTTTGGGAAGTGAAAATTTGTCAAATGCCTTTCGGTCAAACAAGGGAGACCCGTAAATTATAGTAGTGTGAAAGAATCAAACTCAAGATGTCAACAATGTTAAACTTTGTGGTTCCAAACATTGCCTGGTGTATGTAATAGTAATATGCAAGCGTGTGTGAACCTATTGTCCCCACTATTATGTCTACTGTGCCACTTCTCTATGGAAGTGTTGTTAGCTAGTTAGTCATCACTGTTGATAGTTGGCAGAAGTCGCTTAGATTGCGGGTATTGGAGTACAAATACTGTTATTGGAAAACAATTGGACAGGATAGAAGTTGAGATGTGGTGTGTGGTGGCTCAGTTCCAATTTGATCATCACTACTCCATGTTCCGTCCGCAGACCAGCAAGGTAGTCCTGGGCGCGAGCGCGCTGCTGGTGAACGGCTCGGTGCTGGGCGCGGTCGGCACGGCGCAGGTGGCGCTGGCGGCGCGCGCGCACAACGTGCCCGTGCTCGTCGCCTGCGAGACGCACAAGTTCTCCGAGAGAGTGCAGACTGACGCCTTCGTGTATAATGAGATCGGTATGTAACCTTATTTTATCCTCTAGCCGCCTTGATAGATGTGTAATATGAGGGGAGCAGAAATGCATGCTACTTAAACCGCTACAGACAGGGTATTTGTTACAGCGTGAAATGAACCTAACCTATGTAAAAAAATGATTTTGCATGCTATTATTATGGCGGAATGTGTCCTGCTGTATAACATTTTTATAACATTCTGTATACGGGGTGTAAACAGACCCTTCACGAAGCCGTCAACCAAGCATTCTGTACATCAAACTAAGTAACTTTATGCAAAAATTATTGCTGGGAAACGACTTTTTTTTTTGGGGTGAAAAATTACGTTTTACGGTAAAACTCAATGTAACGCACTCAAAACATTGTGCTGATGGATGGATTGAATAGTACAGGGGTCGTGAAGGTGTTTAAAGTAAAAATCTTACATTAGAAACATGTATTAAAAAAAAAACTTGTGAAAAAGTTGGAACTTTGACCCCCAATATCTCCGTAACTAGAAGGTTCCCAGGTATGGTCTAGAACAAAAAAATGATCGCAATGACGGAGAGAACAAGTACCTTTCGGCTTCGTTAAGGGTCTTTTTACACCCTTTATACCACATTTTATGCAAATAAATACTTACTTTCTTTGAAACTATATAACAAATAGTCATACCATTTTCGCTACAGATCAAAACTGTCCTCGTAACTAAAATACAGTACATAATTAACTTTCTTTTATATGAAAGATACTGAGTAATTGTGTAAGAATGTTACGAGGGCAGGCTAGATTTTATTTATTTCAAAATGTGGTCTCTAGTTCAACTTGGAACTGTCCAGAGTATAATGTGGAGCTTTATTTTCAGTTCAGAAAACACGGTACTATATTAAGAAGCTAGTACCAAGACACAATTCTCAAGCCCTAGATTTTCAGCGACACAAAATATAAGATTGAAAACCTTTTACCTACATTATTATTTCTATTATCCAGGCGATCCAGACGACTTAATTGACAAATCAGACGAGAACTCTCCTTTGAAAGACTGGCGGTCGAACCCCAACCTGACACCATTGAACCTCACCTATGACGTCACGCCACCAAGCCTCGTCACCGCCGTGGTCACTGAACTAGCCATCCTGCCCTGCACCAGCGCGCCTGTTGTACTGAGATTTAAGTTATCAGAGTATGGAGTGTAAATAAAAGTTTATTTATATAAAATTGTTGTTAATGTTTACCTTGTGGAAGGAATGGGGGGAGGCCTTTGCCCAGGAGTGGGACAATTAAGGCTGGCAAAAAAAAAAAAAATATTGACCTTATTTTTTTAACCCTCAACAAAAAAGGTGTGATATGTAGGAATAAGTTTTCTAGTTTGTTACAATTTAGGAAGGAAACACAATCATTTCTAAAAGTACTACAGAAGTATTTTAAGTTGAGAATGTGTCAAACTCTAGCAATATAATGGTGTCGCTGGTTTCTGGTATCTGAGAGGCAATCGTCTAGCTTAGGCACCAGTCTCCCACAATACAATAAAACCATGTATTGTTCACGATACCTAATAATGTAATTATGTATTGTGGTGAGAAATATTTATCTTATCTAATGATAAACAAGAGTTCTCAACTTCAAATGCTCAATTCTTATACTGGGTCTAATGAACGTGTATCGGTGTACTGGTACATCTGCTACTTTTGAGTGCCTGTAGTACGTGGATGTACTTACTATCAAAGTAATAAAATACCAGCTCATAAAGTTTCACTCTCCTACAATCTGCTATAGTTAGTGGTATTCAGACAACTGCTACTTATCACAGTGAATGTTGCCATAACAACAAATTACCAAAAAAAACAACAGCCTTTGTGTGCAGAGCTGGCCACGCCCATGATGCCGTCTTGTTAGGTAATTTTTCATACTCTATAGTGGAGGTCCAGTTATTTGTCAAGGTTTGCTATTGTGGACATAGTTTATATTTTTTAATAAACCATTCAATTCTATAGAAAACATTTATGTAAATAATTAGAATCAGGATGCTACAATGTGCTCAAATTACCAATATGTTCTAATAAATGATTGTTTCTAAATTGGATCTGCAGATTAAAATATTTTATGTATGCAGAGTGTTCCTTTTTTATCTTGAATTCTCAACTGAAAGTAATACAAAGCCCATTTAATAAGAAAACTGTAATTAAACTAGGAATAGAATGTTATGTTAATACATATTTCAATAAAACCACAATATAATTATAAATCACTTGTATTCAGCACAACATTGCAACACCATAAAAATGCACAAGAACTAGATGTGTTTAATTATTATATAATTAATATAAATGAAATATATTAGTGATATTAATAGAAATTAATCTTTATGATGGTGTTCAGCCTTATGGATAGAGAAATTTAATCTAACATAGATAATTACACAAAGGAATAGAGCATAGAGGAAGCCTACAACAAGTAGGGGCTCCTGCAACATCAGGAGACGAGGGAATGTGTAGCGCACCTGGAAATCTTGAATGTGATTCTCAACAACATTCTTCTTGGTGAATGAGATCACCGGGCGGCCCTTAGTGTCTAAGTAGGTGAAGTGCAGGCTGTCAGGCAGTCTTGTAACTGGGTAAGGCAGGTTTACTTTCACACTAGCTGATCCTTCAGGCAAGATAATCTTCGTGACCACCTCATCAACTTGCATGTCATCAAAGATGTGATCAATGACCCTCATCTTCAACAGGTAATCATTACCAGACTGGTACAAGTATTCATAGCTGGGAACATTGTATCCAAGTGTGTAATGAGTTCTCCATCCTCCAAACAGAGGGTATCTTGGTCGGAGATCCAGCTCCACAGAATCTTTCCTCACTTTCATGTTGGAGGTAGAGATGTTGCCGTTAGTGTCTCTATAGTACACATCTGAGGCAGATGCAGGCAGCAGGGTCTTGTATGACCTGATACTGGCAGGCCCACTGTGATGATCCTGTTGGTAGTCATAGCGGGAGAATGGACCCTTCAACTTGGCACCAGTGTGTTCAATCTCAATAACCTCCTCGATGGCGATGTTGCCCCAATGGGAGACTTCGATCAGACGCTCAACACGTGTGACAGTCAGGAAAGGAGAGTTGTTTTTATAATGAATGACTAATTCTTTCTCACTGAATGGTTTTACAGTAGGATAGGGTCCATACTGCAATCCACCCTCCTGTTGAGTGAATGGCTTCACTTTGGTGAACGTTTCAACACTCTTTGTATTCAGAAGAACGTTTGTTTTCTGCGATGTGACATAGTATGGCGTATACGTGTACAAGTTACCGATGAATTTGACTAGTTGGTCTTCCTGTTGTGTGATGGCTGTAGGGAATGGCAGAAGAGCTTTAGTGAACACGAAGTCTACCGTGACCAGTGCCGTTGAACCCGAGTTGACGGCATCTTTCAGCTCCACACGCCAGAACTTGACATAGTCATAACCACTCACTGTAGTTTCGACGAGTCGTAAATCTTTGTTGTTGCTGTCCTTGGCTCCAACGAACGCTACGTTATTCTTTGCAAAACTTTCCAAAGCTATCAAGAAATTCTTTACCGGCGTACCCCCTGTGTTCTCCAAGGTTAGTTTCGAAGTAATTTTCACGAGTTGCGCTGATATATCTAATGTTCGGTCAACATTTTTGAATCTTATATCACTAGATATGGTGTCGACGTTGACACTCTCACATTTTATTACGATGAAAAGGAGAAATATAAAAGAAAACCCTAATTTAGCCATCGCCGGCAACATCTTTATTTTTGACATTTGACAACGCAATAACCGGATGTACACGCCATCAGCTAAAACAGGAAACTCTAAGTTATGGTACATCGACTCTATGGTATGGGAACAATGTCGCCTGTGCATCATTTTAGTCGAATTTTCTTGTACGTGTTGTCCACTGGTGAACCCTCCTAACCTGTGTAAAATGGAGTAGCACTATACTCTATGGTTTGCTTTTCCGTTCATTCAATCTGTCAATCTATCGGTCACCTTCATTATAATACGACGATTCGTTTCATTCGGTTTATTTTTTTCTTTCACTTCACAGAATACTGTTGTGCGGAGTACGCTAATAAATAGACCGAAGAGAATTACAATTATTTTTTTTGTGAAACGTACCTACTGAAACTATTGTTAAAAATACGTAACTTTCACGTAATCGGTCACTAAGTGCATTTTACTGTGAGAATTCGAAGTTCCGGTAGAAAACTTGCAGTGCTTGGGGACGAGTTAGAGTGGTAATTTGTGGAACTCCCTGCAGGAAGTCGAAAGTTATCGAAGATGATAAGTCTGTTGCTTCGCGCGACCCTTACGCTACTTGGTAAGTGGACAATTGATTCCTATTTCATTTAGAAATGATATCGAATTTACCGTTAGTTCGACCCCGAAATCTAAGAACTTAAAAGTTTACACTTTCCATTAGTGAATTCCTCCTCGGATTAATCAAAATTCTAAATTTGTTCAGCATATATCTCATTTCCATGTGATTTTGATATTAATATACCCTGGTTTTGCCGACTTACCTCTGTTTTATGCTATGAATAAATTCAATATATTGTATGCTTTTCGTGTTGTTTTAGTTTTCAACTGTTTGTTGTCACCGGCCGAAGCTCTAAAGTACAGGGACAGCAATTATGAAAAAGGCTATGATGACATAAGCTATCCCAAGACTGTATCTGGTACTTCCCCTGGACTTCCAGCACAACATGCTACCCGAAGAGGTCTGGGGATATCTGCATGGGGTCTCGTTCTTTTAATTGTGGCATTAATCTTGGCTGGAATGGGAGTCTATTACTTTACAATTTGTTATGAGATTTGCCGACCAAGCAAGAACAATAAGTATGACAAAATGGGCATGCCTACTATGGCTTAGTGTAAATTTGTAAAGCCCTGTGATTAGATATGTCTAAAGAATTCAGAACACTCAGATAAATGATGATTTTATATTTTTAACTTGAGAGTGATTGATAGCAAGTGCTAAAAGTATATTAATACTGCTGTAGCTTATTGGCTACACATTTGTATGAATATTATTTTAACGAAAAATATATACCTAATATAGGTATATAACGACTGAATTTTGTCTCGAAAAAAGGGAACAAAACAAATTACATTCCCACATATCATAATAAGTAAAGCAATAAGTTAAATTAGAGGGTATTGTCACATTTTTGAATATGTTTTTAAATGGGGCCTTAGAATGTCTGTGACATAATTATTGTTCTGTGAAAGAATGAGAGAAATAAGCATAGAGAGGTTTTAGAAGGTTGTGACCTACATTTATAATTTTTATAAGTATCATACACCATTTTATAAACTTTGCTAATGAAATTTTGGGTGCTACATGCGTTGGAATGTATTAAAGGCTTTATGCCTGAAAGACTGTTTGGGACCAATTAAAATTACAAAAATCATTATTGTAGTAATTTAGATGATATTTATTGATGTAATGCACTTTTTATGTGTTCATTAATTGTAGTATTAACATAATTGTCTTTTAAACAAAGTTTTATAACAGGTGATGATTAGCAGGCTTTAGCCAACAATAGGAATTACCTCAGACAGATATAGGTGCCATACAAACAACATGATCACTAAAGTTTTCCTTATTTTTACACAACATTTGTGTAACCTGCCTCCAGTTGAGATGTCTTTCCATCTATTTATATTTGATTACTCATCATGGTCACACTACATTATTCTGTATAATTGTCGACAAAGGTAATGCTGATAATCCATTACTTAATGTATTTATCATAGAAATTCTTTGTAATCTCAAAATGTTTCTTGCTTGCTTCCTAGTAAAAGGTAATAATCATAATGATTGCAGATAGTGTTACCGACAAAAACACAAACTTCCATTAAACGGTTTATCGGACATTTAATCTGCTAATGTAGTCAAGTTTTTAATAGTTAAAACAACAGCAAACGATTGCTTGAATAATTAAGTGATTAAGCATTCGTGACGCGGTCGAGTTATCTGACGGAAATATTAAATTAACTGTTTAAACAAATGAATGTAGCACGTCGAACAATTATTAGACTAATTATGTCATAAATAACTAGCCTTACTCTAATTAAACCTTTTATCAGCATTATCCAACATGATACTGCCCAGCCGTCTATACGTAAGACTGTACACACTATAGCAGATAATATATAGAATAAGTCTTAGTTTCATATTCATTATGTTCAAAACCAATGCTCAAATAAATATTGTTAAAATTAAACTCAAGTTTTTTTTTTGCAGTATGCATCCTTAGTTTATCAGAACTATCTTATCTAGATCCTACATAACTGTAAAGTTCCACCTGTTATTTTTGGGGTAAGTAAACAATAAAAAATGAGTCATTTTCGTGTAGTAGTGAGTGATTGACGACTGTCGCATTATCTAATACACGACATATTATCTGCGATTTAAACTAAAGGTCTTAAAAGATTTATACCAAGCTTTCTTTTATCGCGCGAATACGTGGGCAGAATGATAAAAGCGAGTGTACTTTGCTCTAAGACAAAAAAAAGAATCATAGTTTTCGTCTGATGACTCACTTATTTTGGACCTCAAGCTAGAGTTACATAATAATACTTTAGCTATCGGGATCAGGTTTTATCACTAAGCCTGCGGTCACGACGATTTTTTGTCTAGAACTTCTAACGCCGGAGCGCATGTCTACCCAAATACAAAGACATACATCGTAAGCATCTCGGTTGGTTTAATGCTCAACCGGTCTAATGCAAGGATATTCTCAAAGTCGAAAAAAGTGGCCTTGGCTCTGTGGTTAAGCGGTGTTACGTGACAAACTAATGGCGGTTTGCAGTCGGACTCGAAAGTTATATTGCTCAAAAATATTAAATTTTTCTTGATTAACATATTTTTGTCACAACTTACACGAATATTAGATAAGGCGGAAAATCTTAAATTACACTGGGCTTACTTCAGTGATAAAATTGCAATAAAGTGTTACTAGCTCCTCAATGCCAGATGTAATCGTGATAATAAAAAAATGAGGTTAAATCACCAGAACGTGAGTTATTCATAAATCTCATTGTGGTAAACTAGGTATTATTTATTTATGTACACACAAAATACTTAACAGGACATACATTAAGATAGAAGAGCACAAAGGAACTGCTATTTTCCTTATCCTAACGTATTTAAATATGTGTTTTGTCACACCTGTTTTCTAGGTAAATGTACGTAGCCTAATATGTACATGTGTATCATATATGTACGTACCTAATTTAAATAACTTTTGTGCAAACTTATTCAATAGCATAGTAGAGATCTATCAACTTTGAAAACAATGGATAGGTATATACCTGTTTCTATCTCACAATAATGGTTTCCATTTTCCATAAAATGCAGCGACTTTGCATAGCTATTTATTAAATAGGTTGCTATTGTCCTCAACTTATTTATTGTTTACTTTAAGTAATTATTTTCCCGTACGCAGTTCTAAATAGGGAGATTCCACCACAAACCACAAGGTAAAGTAATTATATGCAAGCTGGGATTTACGAAAGGTTAAATTAGGATGTAATAAAAGAATAAGTATAATTGATTTGTATTATATTAAAAATTTATTAGCGATTTCACAATTCATAAAATTATCCAAAATTTCTTCTCACAACAATAAATGCTTACCAAAATTAAACAAATATTGGAAGAATGAAGAATTGTAGATAGCTAATATACACTCCAATTAAACATTAATTTAACTAAACTTAAGTATCAGTTGCGCGGGTCCTATTGTTTTATCATCAAGATTCATCAAATGAATAACAATACAATGATTCAAAAACATCAGTCGGTGTACGCTCTCTCGAGCCGAGCTCAAAAACTCGCAACATAACTAGTTACATTTGTAAATTTGTGATACTCAGATGTAACGTTAAAATGTCTCAGAAAATAAAAATAATATGTGATGGAATTACGCTTCATTCTGTATTACATAACTGCATATTTTTAAGCTATGCCACACATTAGATATACGAGTCACTGGCCCACTGGTGAAAATAAATATAGTTACAATTAAATGCTTGAACCCGTGTTGTCACTGTCGCAATCTTATCATTACTAAAATCAGAAGTTTTTGATATGATTTACACTGAAGATCATACTCAGAGAATATGGCAGACACTCAACCGTTTATAAAGTCCAGGTTAGCAGAAGGGAACTGCTGTTTATAACTCGTCCTTCTCAAGATCGATGTCGGAGAGGTCAATGTCCTCCTCTTGGGGCAGTTCGCCGTCCTTGCCGTCCCAGGGGTCTGTGGACGCGATCTTGGGCATCTCTGCGCCTTTCACTGGGGCAGTCTGACCACGGCCGAAGGATAGGTCCCTGGAATAAAGTGGTTTATTAGAATTTATTTAATGCTGTATGGATGTGTTAGCGTTGCAAAATCTGCACATATGTCTATTTCTATAGGTGTAACAAAAAAAAACCCAGGAAATCCAAGAATAGATTCAAGGTTGGTACGCGAAATTAAGACGTCATCGGAATTTTTGATGACGTTTGCATATTGATAGTTTCGAAATGTAAATTTTTGGGGAAATACCTGAGACTGACGATGAATGGAAATTATAATGAACTACATAAGGTAAAATTCAACAGCTTCCTTTTAGAACGTGATTCACACCTAAAGCCAACAGAAATTCTACTAATCTAAAAACACCTCATCAATTTTTTTTTTATAATACTAGCGACCCGCCCTGCCTCATACGGCGCCACCTATTGGATCCAAAACTATCTTATTTATTTATTAAACTTTATGCACATAATGTACAAAGGCGGACTTAATGCCTTGGGCATTTTCTACCAGTCTACCTCTCTATCTTATCTTTCTAGCTGGACCCAACCATTCACAAAATTTCATTGAAATCGTGGTTTCGGAGCTTAGCGTGTACGAACACAGTGACAAGCGATTTTTATAAGTATGTTAAGATTTTTTTTCATGATGACTCATTTCGCGTTTCGTCCTTCCTTATGGAGCAACGGATCGACGTGATTTTTGCATCGGGTTTTTTTTTGACCAGAGTAACATGGGCTTGGAATATGCACGGTTTCTTTGGACAAACACGCGTACGAGGTCGAGGGTAAAAACTACATATTATTTAACACTGTTTTAAGCTTTCACGGTTTATAACTAAACTTAAACTGTCACTTACGGGATATCTTCCGTGATTGTTCATTATTTTGAGCTCCCGAACATATTATTATACCTATTAATGGATGTGTGTAGTTTGGGTACCATGGGGGTTAGGCTGAAACTACAGAACCCTTCCTGTTACGATTGTTTCGTGCACGTTCATACATCAGCTCATATTCCGAGTACTGTGCATCTGACTTTTCCGAATAACATTACCAGTAAGGTCAATGTATGTCCTTCAAGAGGCGTCCCCTCCCGGCCATGTCACTCACATCTGTTGTTTTGCCTTTCATTCATCTTCTCAACATCACCATGGTATGTAAAAACTAGAAATCTTTTATAGTAAACTCACCTTAAGAACTCATTGATACCAGTCTCGGAGAAGGATCCTCTGAGGGTGGAGAACTTGAGCTTCTTGGCGTTCACGACAGCCATGGCCGGGTAGCCGAAGCCGCCGAGTTCCAAGGATTCTTCTAGAGCAGTCTGCGCGCCAGCCTCGGCCCACACCCATCTGGAAAATAAGTATTTTAGTAACAAACGAACTTATTAAAACAACCTTTTGTTTTCTTGCTGTTATACAGGGTGACGCCGACAATACGACAATCAATGAAATTAGTATACCTCATGACGTTCCCAGTCTGCATACAAAAATTCATTCGAATAATATCCAGTACTTTAGTCAAAGGACATTATTTTTCAATTACAGCATTTTCTACATGATGTAGATTAATAGGTTAGCACCGACAGGTTAACGATCCCAACATCATGCTGCCAACTCGCTACTTCAAAAACCTTTGCCAAATTCGTTCCTGATTTTTTTTTTCAGACGCGAATTAGTGCAAATTATACCTAAGGTTAGTAAAGCAATATTTATAAATGGTTTTTCGTTTACAGTTTTATGCTATTTAGTTTGTTTTTTAATTTCGATGTTAGGATTTATTTGATAGTTTAAAAATATTTCTATGAACTAGTGTTAGCAGTATTTTTATTTAGTGTCGTATTGTCGGCGCCACCATAATCGAATCGTAATTGATTTTAAGATTGAATGTAATTTGTGTGGCTTGGTCAAGGTTCTATTTTTGCTTTAAGAAATGTGTCTGATAGTTTCAAGCTTAGCGATGTTTTACTCAAGGTCGACTAAACTAACTGACTGACCTTAAATCCCATAGGACTTAATGCTTATATTCTCACTACTTGGGCCATTATGATCCTGTGATCACAAGCGTGGCATACAAATACAATACAGATCAATACAATGCAGTAATCTGTAGCAGCCTATTTTGCAAGGAAAAAGGTTTTCGTGTACTTCTAGATGAAATTACTCAGACAGGTGACAAGCAGCGTCATACACCGAATTAGTTTGAACTCATGAACATAACCAATGAGTCATACATTGCCGGAAAAGCCGACGTGCACCACGTTAGCGTAGACAGAACAGATTAGAAGGTAATGACATCATAGATTAGTAACTGTTATGATAGGGACTGTAGTCAAATTGTTTTATGCTGGCAGAACAATTTAAATGTCAACTTGTACCAAAAACTCGTAATTGTAAACGATAGCTATCGCTACGTACTAACTGTCGCTAAATATCACATCGCACGCGTATCATAAACATAATACACAGGTCCTATGATACACGTATTATGATAGGGGTTGTCTAGTTAGTGATAACAGCCTCGAATTACAAGTCGTAGGTCGCGTGTCGAACCCAGGCTTTACTTTCACTAATTGATTTCATCACCACTACTCTTAAACTGTGTAGAATATCGTGATGAACCCGGAAAGCGGGTTGGTGGATACATTCAGCTTTTATCAGTGTATGTACTGTACTAAGATGACCGGTACAAGAAATTATTTCAGAATTTGTGGGCATCCAATAAATTTGTGTTATTTCCCCATACGCAATGTATCGTTACCGTGGCAAAACGCACGTAGCGAACGGCAAGCGCGACGACGATTTCGATGAACTGTATACTTTCGATGTTAGAGTATTTAAATCCATTGTTGTTTTATTTTAAGCCGTATTATTTACATAAATGGAGTGCTGCGTACAGAGAATGTAATTTTAAATTGAAATAAAGGAATAGTAACTGAAAAATCTGAAAATTTTCCTGAGAAAAATTCCGATGAAATACGTTTCAAAATAAGGAGCTGAATGCACCCTGTCAGTTTGCAGAAGGCTGCCCCTTACACCCTGTATAATGGTGCTCGTGACTCACCCCCACATCTTGCTCTTGTACTTGTCCCCGAGGCGCGCCAGGATGGAGACGTAGTCGTTGCGACACGCCGCGTTGCAGTCCAGGATGTGAGGCAGCACGGACACCACGCATAGCGGCTTGTCGCTGCACGCCTGCATCGACTGCGCGTCCGTGATCTGCGGAGATAAGGGAATATTACATTTAGTCATTATTTTAATTACCCACATGGTATCTTAATAAGTTTAAGATAATATTCCCGATTGGCTAATGGATTTAATCAAGTAAGGTGTGGTGCAGTAAGCTGCAATCTATTACTCATAGTTATATTTCAGAACTATGACAGTGCAGTTTGTTCATTTCTCTTTACAACCTCACTAATAATATTATTTCTATGAATCAATTAAAGATTACAAAAATTGTAACGAATTTTCGATGACGATAAAATGATATAATAGCGGTCTGCTTCGAAGTATTCTTATCTAGAATCTTTCTATTTTATAGTGTTAGTCACACTAGACGCCTCGGCGGCCACTGCTACAGGCCGCGGTATCGTACATACATAACATAACATCACGCCAGTAATCCCCGAAGGGTTAGGCAGAGGTGTACCTAATAGTATACCCACATTTCGCCAGTTATGTTTAAATTGCCGTGTAATAGGGGGCGAGCCTATTCCCATCAACCGGGCACAAATCCAGACTCCGTGGCTGAAAAATTCCAGATAACACTGCCCGAGCCGGGAATCGAACCCAGGATCTCATGCTCAGCAGTCGCGCTTGCAACCACTCGACCAACGAGGCAGTCAAAGGCGGCACTATCACCACTTTCCAAACGAACCGCGTGTCACAGTTTACTCGCAATACGACATAAATAACGTATAGAAACGGATTATTTTGAATGGCCGTCGTGACAGAAGATAAGCGATCAACGCACTTCGGCGAAACGAATTAGATTATTACTGCCATCTCCAGAAAAACAGTATTTAATATTTCCTGTCTAGTTGGTTTTTAGTATTTAGAGTTGTGAATTGCTATCTTTTACTAACAGGACGAGTGGGAGTTGGCTAGGACCTTTCAAAAAGGGCGTTTTTGGGTATATTCTCAGATTGTATTCCGTCATATTCTCAGCTAAACTTGTATATTGAAAAGCTTTAATTTTCGTACGACTCTCTTGCTTCATCTGCAAGTAAAAGATGTCAATTGTTAAGAAACGGAATAAGGGCTGATAATGCCTTTAACCGAACCGGGAAGTGTGGCAGAAAAAGGGGAGACCTATACCCAGCAGTGAGTGATTCAGAGCTGATATTATGATGATGGTTACATTATAAAAAGGGATACTACGAGTAACATGGTTTTATTTACTAATTAAAATGTTAAAATATGTATACTTAGGGATTTATCTATGGGTCTATCGGTCTATGCAACCCGAAATAAATGATTTTATTTAATATAGACTATACAACTCTCGACTCAAAAATAATACTAGTGCTTTTTGTAGACAACACAATGAGACTGTAAATGAACATCATAATCGGCCTAGCCTTTTCCCAACTATATTGGGGTCGGCTTCCAGTCTAATCGGATGAAGCTGAATTCCATTATTTTACATGGAGCGACTGCCTATCTGACCTCCGCAACCCAGTTGGTACTGGGTAATACGATACCCCGAGAGGAAATGTTGAACAATGCTGTCAATTATGATAATGGGCTTAGATTACATCATTTTGTATCTTGCATGTTATTTAGAATTAACTTTTTGAAAGAATAACCTTTTTTTTATGTACACTGATTAAAGTGATTTTATTTTGACCTAAAATAATAAATTGCCGGCACTCTAGAATAAACACATCCATTATGGGTAGGTACTTGCACTCGCACATTTTGTAGTATCCGAATTATGAGATAACAAAGAGATGGATGTGTTTATGCATTGGGTAACCAACATTTTTAGTGTATTTTCGTTAGCTGATTTTTTTTCTTGTAAGTATCTAATGCGTTTTTCTTTTTTTACCATTATCCTTATTTTAGTGGTCTAAATGATTTGTAAAATTTTGTCCATCTATTTTAATGGGACCTTATATAATAGTCTTTTTTTGTGACTGTGAGGCTGTATAATTCTTCTAAACTAAAAAACAGATTTTAATGTGGATTTCAGTACATCTTAGAAATTAAAAATGTGTATCTGTTTTTAAATCTCTTGTCGCCACATCAGTACATTGTACCCGTGAAAAACCGGGGCGGATCGCTAGTGTTAAATAATAATCGGAGTTCTTATATAAGCTGAGATTATGTTTATATTCGCTCAGTAACTCAACTGTAATAAAGTTTACGACATATTGGAAGTGGTGCACGGGTGAAATTCAGTTTTTATAATCTGTTTAGGCCGTAAGCCGAAGGTGTAAAGAACGCAAGGTAAGGTAATACACCCTGTATTCACAAAACAATATAATGTTGGAGAATTCTCCGATTCAGGAGGAAGGATCTAAAAAGATTTTTCGTTTTTATTTTGGTTTGGGACAGGAATTAAACTGACTTATCTACTTCGCAGCTGACAGTATGCTGGAGCAATAGCTGAACTGCAAACATCATCACCTGATCGGCTTCCAGTCTAACCAGATTCAGCTGAATACCGGTATTTTACATGGAGCGACAGCCTATCTAGATAACAAGATATTTCTTGGTAAGACTGGTAGATGCTGGCTGAATGCGAACCAAACACTGCTATTCTCATTGCTCAATCAGTGTACCCGGGCTTATAAGTATGTATGTCAGTAGGGACTGTTCATCTCTTAGCTGCCACGGTGTATTTTATATTTGAATTGTTGATTTTATCTTTTTACTCTGGACGTTCTAAACTTGCTCGACTTTCTACATCGTTCTCATATATATGTTTAATCTTAACTTGTATGATGTAACCAAGATTTTGTAACAATATTTTGATTTAAAAGAGTGTGTATGGTTTCTAGTCCATTCTTCTCCATAGAGATCTACCTTTTGGATTAGGCAACTTCGGTACTTTACAAATAATTATGCCTTGTGACTGGGACTGTAGCTTCATCCTTTGTTATTAACATTCTCAAGTTCCTGTAATGGCCTAATTGAAATAAATACTTTGAGTTTGTATTCCAGCCTCTTTGTAGACTAAATCTGTCGACAGAGACTTCGCTCTACATAACCGAAGTATATCATATTGGATCTCCTTACCTGAACAATCTCGGGAGCGGGTACATTCTCGGCGAGCTTGTCAAGAGCATACGTGACGATGTCACTGGACGTCCTTCCTCCATTGTAGTCCTCAGCAGAGTCGGCGGTCTTCTTGCCGGACGGGAACAGCTTGATGGTCGGGTAGCCTTGTACTTGGAAGCGGGAGGCGATGGCCTGGTGGACTGTCGCGTCGAGGGCGCCTACTTTCACCTGGAAGGTAGGAGAGAGTAGTTATTTATATATTCTATTATTTATGTACACACAGGAAAATCATGATGCATCATGCATCAGGAGCGATGGGACAGGGTCGTCACGCAGTAGGTGCCAGAAGACGGGCATCGTCGCCGAGGGAGGCCTAGAAAACGCTGGCGTGACGACTTAGAAGCGTTTGTCACAAATTGGCCAGAGAAACCACAAAAAGAGAAGAGTGGAAGGCTTTGGGGGAGGCTTTATCCCACCAGTGGGACAATATATGGTAAGGAAAAAGAACACAGTAAAATATTTATAATGATTTAAACTTTTGAGTTCCAGCAAACTTCCGAAACGACAAAGAAATGTAGACAATAGTGTGTGAGAACAAGAGAACAGTGTTTTTTATGTTAGTTCAGAACTATGTATGTGAGAATGTTGTGTAATTTCTAGGATAAGGTATAAATAAGTTTCTTGTTTATAGGTAAGTTTAGCTGAGCTTAAACTATGCTTTCTCTACCCTCAGCACGCGTAGTATGACCACCGTAGAAACGGGACAAAATGACAGATTTCTTTTGTTGATCTGTCATTTTGTCGATTCTTCCGTCGACAAAACCCGTTTCTACGATGGTCATGCTACGCGTGCTGGTTGTCCAATTTGCAAAAACATTTCAAAACAGTTAAGTTTACATTGAAAGCTCATTAATTAAGTATATTTAGTCTTTCAATTGGTATAAATATCAAACGCAATTAGGTACCCCAAGTACCTACAAAAATATGATAACTAATATCAGATACCATAATTAAGTAGTTCAAAGTAAAGAAGTTTAAAAATTAACTGATAACTTCATAACACCCGCGTTATCAGAACTTAAGCTGATAAGGACATTAAGTGCTCTGGTTAACAGAGTAATTATTTTATGGTGTATTACTGATTAATGAACATGATAAAATAATTAATTCTACAGAAATGGCTACGGCCAATTAACAGAATAATAAAATTGGGAGATTTTTCACGCGTTCAGCTCTGTTTATGATTGTGTGGAAAATGGCGTGATTTTTATGTGTGTTGGTGGTAAGAGCTAACTTCATGTATTAGTGATACGGGGTAGGTATCTGAGCACGATTTACAACCGATTTGGCTTATTTTTTGGGTTCACGACCGTTTGTATTGGTACTGTATAGCGGTCAATCAAAATCAAATTTTAACGTTCAAAAATAAGTTAACCGAAATAGAAGTTATCTTAATGAATAAATTCCAATTTATCAGTTGTCTACGTGATAATTATGGAATTCTGTACGGTTGTTGCGGACCAGTCGGCTCTCCCAGGCATTGTTATCAAATCATAACATTACTTTAAGTGTATTAATGTAGATAGTACTATTTAATTCCCAGTCTCACACAATATACATTAAAGCCCACTCCCTTTCACAGAGCGAAGGGCCGAGTTCTAGCAGTGGGAAACTGGGAATGGTATATTTATATTTGTAACAGTTACTCCAAATGTTGGGAACAATATTTTGTAACGTATTTGTGTTATACCCTTGTTCCACACACTTAATCTAACCTAGCATTGCAGTCATATGAGATTCCGTGCTACAAGCTCAGACCGAGATAAAAATACCTGCACGAGTAGCATGACCACCGTAGAAACGGGTTTTTGTCGACGGAAGAATCGACAAAATGACATTTCTTTTGTTGTTCTGTCATTTTGTCGATTCTTCCGTCGACACAGTCAACCCGTTTGAAAATACTGGAGCAATGATTCAAACACTCCAGCCTACTCGCGCGCGATACACAGTAGTTTGGTGTTGGAGCTCCCGCGCTCTGTGCACCAGGATGGCGCCCATTTTTGGCATAATAGGGAAAAAACAATCGACGGCGACGCGCGTTCCAGCAAAGAGACTGGATATGTTTATCGTCAAAGTTCTAACACCACGTGTAAATTTTGGGCGGTTTTGACATTTTGATGCCGTTTGCTATAGAATTGCAAGACGCGTTTTGTCAGTCAACCAGTAACTAGCAACGTCTGTTTTTAATTTGAATTGTACACGAATTATAAAATGGTATTTTAATGGTTTCTGTGTAAAATTTTACAGTTTTTTCTCTCTTCAGTAAGATTTAGAATTTTTGATTTACATAGTGTTAGGACTTAAGCGTCGTTATGCTACCTTTCAATCAGGAAAGGAGGCAGGACCACAAATACCCAATTAAAAAACTCTCTAGTACTACTAACCTTGCCCCGAAGTTCAGAGGCAGCCTTGGCCCAGTGGGGCTCCAGGTTCTTGCAGTGTCCGCACCAGGGAGCGTAGAACTCCACCAACCACAGGTCTTCGCTGTCCAGCACCAGCTTCTTGAAGTTCTCGTCCGTCAACGTGACCACGTCTGAGTCCGACTGTGGAGAAGAAAATTATAAGCATTAGAAACGAACATGACATTATATACTAAAAAAATCCAACAGCAGGTTGTTTGTAAGATTTAAGGAGTAAAAACAAAATGGTAGGTCAATATGGAATTTAAAAAAATGATTTGGGATTTATTTTATGGGCTTGCAAACAGGTGGTAAAATCTTTTGGAGATTAGGGCTTAAATAAGAACTTTGAGTATAGTAGAACTAGGGCAGTAATTAAGCATAAAGGTAGGTATGATGCTTTGAGGATGTAAGACAAAAAAAACTAAATATATATCTTCATCTATGTATATCATGAGAAAATAACTACATATTAAGTCCAGATAAATAAATAGTGCGCAATATTTCGAAGATACTTCCGTAAGTGGAAATTGTTGTTGTTCTAAAACGACAGTTGGCTAAGATCCACTTTTGTTGAGACGAATTAAGAAAATAACGTGTAAATGCAATAAATTACTCCTTGAAGCTAATGACCTGTCTACGATGTCTACTGCGCACAGTAAACGCAAAATATATACTATTTTTGGTGTATTGTTTTATTTGTTATCAAAATGTTCTGTGTGCAAAGTACATTATATGTTTGCATTGCACTGGATACGAACTATCAATAACAATTAACAGATAAAATTAATTCGAAAGTATCGGCCACCAAAATAATTAACAGGAACTTATCCAGAGGAAAATTTAAAATAAATTACTTATATATTTTCTAAATTTCAACCTACATTTTTTTTTACAACTAACTTCATGCAACAGCAGTGTTATTTGGTGAACCTAAGCGTTGTTCTTCCAAAAGTAAAATAATTCAGCAAAATTGCAAGGGTAATTAAAGGCCTAGAAAACGCTGGCGTGACGACCTAGACGCCTATATGAGAGATTGGCCAGAGAAAACCGCACGAAGAGAAGAATGAAAGGCTATGGGGGAGGCCTTTGCCCAGCAGTGGTATAATAGGAGCTAAGAAAAAAAAAGTGCACTAGGAAACGGAGCAGACCCGATATGGCCAAATAACAAGAAAAGTGACAAATTCAACCTTCTTTGTCCTTTTTAGAAGAACTTCCGACTACTTATGTGGTTAAATCATCCTCCCATATACATATTCAGTGCCAATCTAAAAAGGAGGTCAGTAAGCTCACTGACGTGTCCCAATAGAACAATTTTCTAAAGTGAGAGGAAGCGTAGGAGTGTCGTGGGCGCACACGCATGACATGCGACGACAAAATAATATATTTCCTCCTACGCTGTGTCTGAGATTCTTCGATTTCTTCTCAAACAAGATACTTAAAAAAATTGCGAAATTATAAGATGTGCAGGCGCAGAGAGATTTTGTTTACCTACTCGCAATTTCAAGTATCATTTTGGATCTGATAAAAGGAGGATTTAGTTAATTATAGTATTGATTTCAGTTTCGATCTTCATTTATGATCTTATCAGTTACCTATGTGTTTCGCCAGGTTATTAATAAAATATGTGTATGGAAAAACATGTCGTTTATTTTTATGAGACAATCATCTGGTTCCAAGTCATTCTAAGTTTGAATACACGGAGGAGAGAAAGAGATAAATCGAATCTTAAACAACTCTGACTAAGGAAGAATGGTTATACGTAATCATAACTCTCCCTTTTAGCTTTGCTTAAGTCGGGTAAATCATATCAGTTTACCTCTTAAAATAGATAACTAAACTTGTTGACACAACAAACACGACTGCTCAACCACGTGATATGAAGATAAGATGTCAACGCCTTCATAATGCATTATGAAAACTTCCTTTTTATAAAATATATTTTGATTACAATGAGGGTCGAGCATGTAGACCTGGATTTGATGATCTAAACGGGCGCAGCTGGCAAAATATAGGTGTATAAACCTATGCCTAATCAGCTCAATACAGAATAGAGGCGTGACGTTAGGTATATGAATTGTAATGTACTTCGGAAAAAGGTCACATTAATCAATGTTACTATTTTTCTTTATCAAACAAGTGTGGATCATTATTTTAATTAAATAAGGTATCCACGTTTTAAAATGCCCTCTAAAACACACGTGGATGTCATGTAATCATGTTTACATTGGAAATGCAACAACTGTGTAGGTAACAACGCTTGTTTTATAAAATTTACAATGAATTTATTTGAAAAAAAAAAAAGTATAGTGCAATCAAAATCAACAGCGAACCAATTATTAAATCATGCCCTTATCAATTTTTTTCTAAAGAAAATTATATGATGTATGTGCGAATAATTTATGGTTTTCAATAGCGGTTGTATTTTTTGGTCTTCATCCTCTTCGACCTGAGTCCCTGCCGTTTGGCTGCACGTCGCCTGATAACTGTTGCATTTTTATATACAACTCCCTTGTGTTGAAGCATGAACTTCAACCTCATTAGTGCATTAATAATTCTTGCTTTCTCCGCATCCTTTATATTACCTCGAAACAGCTGAGTTTGTAACATTTTAAATCTATCGTACATCGTCATGGGAGTGGTCAGAACGGAGCTTGGTGTCATAGCTTTGGTGGTCATCGTCTTTTTTTTTAAAGTTGTTTTTAGCGCTTTTTTCATCCGAGCTCTCATTACTGGAGTTGAATATTGTTGTATTACTTTTGCTGTAGTGTATTTTTGAGTGTCATCTGTTGTTAAGACAGGTGCACAAGTGTCCAGGACACCATTTCGTTGTACAACTAGTGGTGGTTGATATGTTGCTGATGGTTTTCTTATGGTGTTTGTCCATGGAATGTTGTGACCATAAGTGTCTGGCATGGGTCGCTAGTGAAAACTTTGTGATGTAGTATCTTCAGTGGTAAAATGATTGAGAATGAGCTTATATTATAGATTTTGGTGTGATTTTATTGTAGGTACATAATATATTGATGATATGTAGTATAGTGATTGAGTTTTTTTTTTTAATTAATGAAAAATAATTAGGTCTAAGTCCAGCAATGGACTGCTAAACCCTGAGTTGGCTGATTGATTTATTAGGTCACCTGCGCTGCAATTGTTGTCATTTTTCTTTTGCAGAAAAAAGAAAATGAGAGAGCAGCCTTACACCATATAAATTGCAATATCAAAATAAAAAGTTTCCATATGTACAAGTGAACACACAATTTGAATCAAATATAAATTGTTTACCTAACCATAAAAGAAATAATAAATCTCACTGCTCATTCAAATGCATTCAGAAAGAAATGCAATAAAATGAATAAATATTTTTATAATATTCAAGAAAGAAGTATTTAATAAAAAATATATTGGTGATGCATTAAAGTCATTAAAATTTAATGAGAGTTTACTATCACCACATATTGTCTATGTCATTATGCCTAACTCCTTTACTCTGGGCAAAGTAACGTTTGATAAGTCTATCAAGACTTTTCATAATTTTTACCTTGTCTGATCCGGAGTCATCAGGTCTCTTTCCGAGACGCTCATAGGCCTTGCTCTTGACAGATTTGAGGGCAGCATCTACTAATCCGTCGGCTGTCCTTGCACCTTTGTACGGGGTATGTTTGCTACCTGTGAAGAACTTGATTGTGGGGAAGCCAGTAACTCCATAGTTCTTTCCGAAGCCCTTGTACTTGTCAGCATCTATAGCACCAACTTTAACAATGCCCTGGAAAAAATATGAATTTGTTAGACACATAGTCATTATGGATGAATGGAAATACAGGAATAATTCTCTGACAATTATTTCAGACTGTATTTGAGGATGATACATAAGCCGTAACAGATATTTCTTGCATAAAAACAACTTTCGAAGAGGCCTTTGCCCAGCAGTGAGATGATGCAACAGTAACAGTAGTTATTGTATTTGGAAATTCTTATAATAAAATAATTTCTCTGCGCTCGCCTTCTTAGCATATTCATAGCCCAAAATTCAGCTATAGTCCCTCAGCTCACAGGAACAAACAGTTGGGCATTGGGTGATCAGGTGATGCAGTGCAAGTTGGATAGTGGGCAACAAAAGATCTTCAAAAATATTTGAAAGTAGTTGGAAACAATGACAAGCAACAACAACCGCCCTCTTACCACTGTTTCTGAGACTGTTGAACAGCTGTATTTTTTAAGCAACATAAATGATTTTTACTTTAATTGACTTGGATCAACAAAATGTGTCACAATACTATCATGTGATTATCAATGACTAGCTCTTGCCTACAATTTCGCTGTCATTATGTATGGAAATTAACACATAGAAACGTTTTAAATGTAGCCTATGACACTTGGGGATAATGTAGCTTCCCGTTAGTGAAATAATTTTGGGGATTGGATCGGTAGTTCCAAAGATTACCCCTACATACAAACTTATAAACAAATTTTACCCCTTTTTATTATGAGTATAGATTTCTCTTGTGCTGAAAGTGGTGTAAAAACCGTTTTTCAACCGAAAGTACTAGAGATGTAGGGTGGTTCATTGAACTTTCTAGAATGTGTTTGAAAACTTTAAAAACAAAAACCCTCAAAATTCAAAATGATTTGCATGAGTCAATTTTATTAATTCATGCTTGACTAGAAAATTGTAATTTCCTTACATGATTTTCTAGAAAAGTAGATACAAGGCACACATATGCTTGTAGTTTTTTTTTACATAATTAATAGACACGTACCCTCAATGCTTTGGCGGTCTTCTTGTATTCCGGAATTAAGTTCTTGCAGTGTCCGCACCACGGCGCGTAGAATTCAACCATCCACACTTCATAGCTGTCTGTGACCAGTTTGTCGAAATTATCGGGAGTCAGCTCCACCACATCCGAGTTAGAGTCGTAAAAGGCGTAACCAGACCCCACGACCAATAAAACACCTGAAAATTATATTATCCATTACAACCGGCTCTTAATTTTACAAACATTGCCAATTGATTTCACGGTTTAATTATGTTATTTAAACATACCCAATAAATACGTGTGTAACATTGTATGTTGATAATATGCTACTTAATTTAGAAACTATAAAACACCGACTAATATTTTAATGAGATCGCACGAGTTATCGGCTAAACAATGACCCGAAGAAATAAACACGTCAGTCAATCATTTTGGCATATCGGAGAAGAAAGACACGATATTGTCAATGGAATTCGTGGACTCGCTTTATTGGTCAATTCAGATTTCCCGCAAAAAAAAAAATCATGGTTTGGATGTTATTTACAGTGGCAACCCTTTTCTAAACCCTGTTCAATTCGTGCGAGTCGAACTCGCGGTCTCTGGGTTCCGTACTACTCAAACTAAATTATATGGTTTAGGCTCATTCTTTTTCTTATTTGCTACGATCAAAACCATAGTATTTAGAATTCTATTAAAACAAAAAAAACCGTCGGCTATCTATTAAGTTAAAAAGTTACAGCCCTGTGATAAACAGACAGAAAGATCGATAAACAGACAGACGATTTGGGTTTAGTAGTAAAGTACAGAAACAAACCCTTTAAAATGCTATTAAGTTCTTTATTTCTTTTATTTTGAAAATATATTGGCAGTACATTAACCATTAAATTTTCATAGTAAAATTCCAACGAAGTATTGGGGAAAGGTCAATGAACACTATTGTCATGCCAAAATGCACCAACTATAGAAGTATAGATTGCTTGCATACTGTCGGCTGCACCCAGTCGGGCCGCAGCGACGTCGGCGACGACTGCCAGGATGGCGCGTGGCCTTATGTGCTCGGTAGTCACCGCGGGCGCCCGTGTGCCATTGATCACCGTAGCCGCGTCATCTCCCTCTCACCCCATTCCCCATAGTCCAGCCAGCAGGAACGCTACAGGTCATAAAAACTGCAATAATTATCTAATATGAATGTGACTGTTAAGCATACTCGTCGCGTAAATTACCTGTCGCACTTGCAGTGCAGATTATGCGCGCGTCGTCGTTCTGTTGCGGTTCCATCTGCGCCGGTAAACTCTGTCAGGTCTGAATCGTGCTATAATGCGTGCGGATCAATTTTATAACCTTGTCTTATTTCATTTGAAGAAAAAGGATATTCAAGTTTAAAATATAGGCTTACAAGTAGCTAACTCAAGTTACTCTTATCTAATTTGAAAACCACATCGATGAAAAAGTTTATAATTGCCTTATATTTTGTTAAACTCGGATCATTATACAATATAACACCCCCAATCGCACCTTGTTTTAGGAATAGGCATGAGCCTATTTCTGAGCACGAGATGGTTTCACAGGAACTACTGCCCTCTATTTTATTTTATTCATGCCAACTTTTCTGCTGTGTTCGCAATATGTCGGGCGCCCGACTAGTTGTTGTTCTCCAATATCATCATAACGCTCTTTTCTCTCTCACTCAAAATCAATATTCTAGTGAGTTATAAGATTCATCTTGTACTTCGCCAGACGAGATTATTGATTTTGAGTTGCGAGTGTTCGGCGGGTGGTGAGGGGTGTATCATTGGACGTTTCATTAGAGTTACAACGTTAAAAATAAAAGCTAGTTAAAAATTGGTTGAATCACATCGCTTTTGAGTTAGTCGATTAATTGTCTATGATTACCATATGATTGCACAAAACGGCGCACTCAATAAAATATGAAAATAAAAATATTTATTGGTGTGCATTGACAGCAAGATACATATTCTGAACCTATAAGTATCCATACTCTAAAAACGATGTATCCAAATTAAAAGATAATTATCTTGAAAATGTTTGATCCTAGTGATGGGTATCATGTGTAAACTCTATGGTTATTTATAACATCCTGCGATGCGTGCCTCAAATAAAAATTAAAAACGATCAATATTTTCCGTTTCAATGTCAGCTGCGTTTTGCAACCTAAGAAAACGGTATTCAATAAAATATAATTTTAAGAATTAATGTCTGGTGGCCATGCTAAGGATCGGTATCGGCCAATTTTTATGTTATAAAGGTATTTGTATTTACTCATTCCATATTTGACAGGTTATTTTCGCGCGTATTTGTTTATTTTTGGGACAATTTAGGCGCGAAATCGGCTTTAACAACGCTTTCTTGTGTGTCATCAATCGTCATTATTCTTACTGCAATTTGCAGCCGTGGGCTACGTAAGATTTTGTCACAAATTGAGCGCGATGGCGATGAATACCAAGCCGTTCACTGTGTTCGTCGAGGGTAATATTGGCAGCGGCAAAACAACATTTCTGGAACACTTTCGCCGATTTGAAGACATCACGTTGTTGACAGAGCCAGTTGAAGAATGGAGAAACTTGAAGGGATGGAACCTACTGGTAAGCATTCAGCGCTGTTAATGTTAAGAAATATCTTTGCGTAGGTACCACCTTTGGTATAGATTTCCGAGGTTAGTTGTGTCAAACTGTCATAGGTATTCTAGGCCTTAAAAAACGGAACCTTTGTTTAGTTTAAATAATATTTGAAGGTAGATTACACTTGTAAAATACAGAAACTTGGAAACCTACTACTTTGATCAATAGTTTTGATCCATAATATTTGTTGAGCTGCGCCCCGTGGTTGCGCCATTCCATGCACGATGTCAGAAATTCATAACAATCGGCTTTCACGCTTAATTACCAACAGTTAATCAAAATTGAAAGACTAAAGAAAGCAAATAAAGTAACTTATTATTTACCAGTATTGTTACCCCTGAGTTTTATTCAACCTTACTTTTATTTTTCAGGATCTTATGTACAAGGACACACCTAAATGGGCAATGACATTCCAATCTTATGTATCTCTAACAATGTTAGACATGCACCGGAGGCCAACTCCTACACCTGTGAAGTTGATGGAACGCTCCCTGTACAGTGCACGATACTGCTTCGTTGAGCATATGATGAGGAGTGGGACCCTGCATCCTGCAGAATTTGCTGTGCTTGACGAATGGTTCCGATTCATTACGAATCAGATACAGATTGATGCAGATCTTATTGGTTTGTATAAATTTATGAAAGCTTTTTGTAAGGATTAAGTACCTACCACTTCCTCTCCTAAAGAGGAAGCCTAGCCCCCTGCAGTGGGATTGTTTTAGGCTCATTGTCCTAAACTGAATGTGGGCGTGTGGCCAGCTGCAAACATATGTATTGATAAAACTACCCTAGTTATTATTAAACATCTTAATAATAACTACGTGCTTAGCATTAAGCGAAAATATTGAAATATGAAAACAAGTTAAAACTCAAATCTAAATTAATTATCAAATTGTTAGTCATGCTTTATTTAGTTAAGTCAGTTCATGTAAGCAGTCCAGTCACACTAAACTATCCGTCTACCTAAGGATAATATGGATTTCGGTGGGCTGCACTGCCATATTTTATGAAATAGTGTACAGATATTATTGCATTAAATAATGCTAAATAAAGTTAATATGCAATGTATTATATCTATTTAGCCAAATACCATACTACATAGAGGTTGTAGTATCAGGTAGACCGTTGCCCGAAAGTCCGACAACCAGTCTTACCAAGTGGTATTGTATTATCCATTACTAATTGGGTTGTGGTGGCCAGATAGGCAGTCACTACATGTAAAATACTGACATTCAGCTGCATCTGGTTAGACTGGAAGCCAACCCCAATATACTTAAGAAAAGATGAAGATGATGATGATACCATACTACACAACTGAGCCCTCTGAATTTACTTTTGAATATCCTGAATAACACCATTTCTATGATTTTCAGTGTACCTGAAAACGACGCCCTCCGTTGTTTACGAGAGGATAAAGAAGAGAGCAAGATCTGAGGAGCAGTGTGTCCCCCTCTCCTACATAGAAGAACTCCACAAATTACATGAAGACTGGCTCATCACTAGACAACATGCCGAGTGTCCTGCGCCTGTAAGTAGCAATAAAAAAAGCTGAATAGTTTTATACTAACTCCTTTTAGTCATGTATAAGTAAAATGAGGTGCTTCTAATGTTTTTTATAAAATGTATTTTCATGCTTTCATTTATTAAATGAAGTGTGTATAAGTCAAAATGCAATGTTGGCAATTTATGCTATTATTCTTTCATTAAAAAATACCTTATAGGACATAGGTAGTGGGTGGGTTGCAGTAATTCAAACCATTTCATTGTATAGCGGATTTATTGGAGCAAAAAACTAAGTAAAATTATCCCCTTCAGCTATGCTTCAGTGTCTTAAATTTTCTATAATAATAAATGTAGAAAACTTTCAGAATAAAAATAATAATTGTAGAATGTTTAAAAACAAGATGACACTAAATAGATAAAAATTAAATAATTAAATCATTTATTTATTGTTTTTTTTTCAGGTTTTAGTGATAGATGCTGACTTGGATTTGTCTCAAATAACAGAAGAATACAAGAAGAGTGAGCACCAAATATTAAGAAAAGCTGTTGATGTGGTAATGAGTTCTCCCATTAAACTTAGCCCAAAGAAACCTATTACCACTTCTCCCATACAGATTGGGGCTCAAAGAAGAATATTATAATATTAGCTTTACTTATTATTTATAAAACTTAGTTTAAACTGACTTATTTCCTTAGACTTGTGTTCTATTTATTACGAACTTATTGCAAGTATTTTAGTTTCTAAGATTATGAAGGACTGGATCACATATAATAGATTTTATTATACATGTTGTGACTAGATGTCACAAACAGATTTGACTTGAATCATTTAAATAATGCTTTAAAATATTATTCCTTCAAAGAGATAGTTTGAAAAATTTGAATAATATGCACACCTGTGTTTAAAATATAAATTTTGATTGACAAGTAATAATAAATATGATTATTGTTTGCTTATTTTCATACTTACATAATTATATTTTACATTTTTTAAGTTTCTTTAAAAATGTATGTATTCAATTATGTATAATTAAGTTTTTGTGTATTGTATGTATTTAAATTTCGCATTTACTTTCAGTTTTATTATTTTATGTATGATGAGGATTGGTTTATAATTAATCAACTGTACAATTTAGTGTCAATATAAATATTATTGACTATTTTATTTTTATTTTGCGGAAACCATAAATCGATGACCTAATATATCAGCCAAGGTTTATTGTACTTGCTGCTATGGAATATTGGTTACAGGACAGGACTTCCATAGGCATCACTACTATTCTAGCCAAATTACAGAGCACGGAGACACCTCTGTGGTACAGAAGGCGGTGGCGGCTAGAGATGGTATTGTAAAGGCTTTCTTTACAAATACAGCGTATCAATGGGCATCACCGTTTACTCATTTTGACAATGCTGATAAAGTCTGTAACAGCCGAAACTTGCGCTAAGCGCCTGTAACAGTGGCTCTAGTCGCTGCCGGCTGGCTCGGTGACTCCGTGATCTGTTGCGAGCTTTGTAGGCGTTTGTTATTAGACCATTCAGGAATCTTGTTGCTATTCTTAACATATAACTAAATCGCACTTCTTTCTACTTTATACTTTCAGGATGAGTGATGATATTGTACACATAGCGTAACTATTGCAATCTGGTTCAATTACAAACACTGCTTAAGAATTTGATTGTAGAATTTGTGCCAAAATAGCTTTGCTACTGCAACGGGGATAGAAAGAATCCATGTCCGTAACTCCGTACACAGATCATTCTCTACCTATGTTCAAAATTTCGTCGAAATCCATTCAAGCCATAGGGTGTTACTGAAAAAATAACAGTTACTTTTGCATAATATACAAACATCGTAAACTTGGTTGTCTTCCCTATGTATCCTATAACGGCACCTATAAAATAACGAGCTCATGCTGATAAAAAAATATATATTTGCCAGTCAGCAAAATAGTGTAACAACCCCGGGAATAATTTTATTGATTTTGTACCACTAAGTTTGACACAAACCTACAGAAACAAATGAAACTGCGTTGGCAACACTGGGCGTCTGTCAGTTTGTCAAATTTATTATTGTGTCATTGTCAGGTGTTTACTTACATGCCGATAGTGAAAATTAATTATTTTAGGCCAATTTTAACTAGATCAATTCTTTAGGCATGATTTTAATAGTTTTATTAAGTATAATTTGTTATAAACATAATTTGTGATGAGTTCTTGTTGCGGCAACGAGTTAATATTTAATTCGGTCATTAGCGAAGTAGTGGCTTCCAATTTGGAGCAAGCATCGTATTTTATCAATATTTTATACAATTCCGGTTTTATTGTTGGTGTTGTTTTATTAATTGTAGTCTTGTTATTCGTGGCTGTTAGTAAGTACGGCGTGAGGCTTGGGTCGCGAGTGCGTTAACGCAGGAAAGTAAAAGTAATGAGATTGTTTACCGTGGTCACCGTGGAGCTGTAACACCTCGGCATCGTAAGGTGAGTCGTTCATCTACTATTTCTTATGTATATTTTTAGTCTTTACTGCTGATCTAAGAGTAAAGTTTATGTTCCTATGTGTTTGAAAAACCAACTAGGTACATGATTTTTCCAGTTTTATAGTCCTTTGAATTCTTGTTATCTTTGTAGCTATTGTAAGCCTAACAAATCGAATTGCGAATCACTATACACTCAAACAATCGCGATTAAAATGATTGGATTTCTGCATTTTGCATAATGTTGTATGAAACATGTTATCTGTATATTTTCTGCAGAACAAAGCACATTTATACTCATTAAATTTACTCTATACATCAAACTGTTATGTTTTACTGATTCCTAGGTTAGGTGTTACATTGTAAATTGCTGAAAACTTGCTTTGTCATGGAGCTACGGGATTCAGCGGGCCTCACCAAAACATAAGTCCCATTCGTGATCTACCCTGTAGTTCCGGGCTTTTGTAATTGTATTGACATCAGAAGCTCGTCTCTACAGGTAGCTCACGGCTGGTAGACCACGCTACATGATGCATCTATTGTATTGTTGTTCCTACATTTGACTTTAATTTTATACATTCTTGGAAGAAATCTGGTAAAATTTTGGATATGCCGTATGTTACCATTGTGTTTTTTTTATTATAGCAGCAATTATTGAACACAAAGGTCTATTAAATAATTTCCTTTGGATCAAATAGATAGGATAATCAAAAGCTAGATATGTGCTGCTTTCACATTAGTGATTGATGACTGGTCATTATTTTTTTTCTATTAAAAGTACAAGATTCTCAGAAACATGTTACCTTTGTGTTTCATGGAATAGTCATGTAATAAGAAATTATCAATGCCTTCTTCGACGCAGTGGTTAAAACTAAACTGTACTTACTGCTTATCAATGTATTATGTTAGGAAAGGGATGTGCCCTATTGGGATTTGGGAAGGTGTAATGCTAACATTCAGGTAGTAAGCAAGCCACAACATTCTGATTGTGTGTTTCTGATGATTCTCAAATTTTACCTTGTACCTATTTCACTAAAAATTTGTAAAAGAATCTAGACAAAGGGGTGAAAAACTGTATCAGATATGAATACTGCTAGGGGAATGTCTCTTACTTGGCCTACTTATATAAAATGTCTAGTCATGTAAGTACATATCTTGCAATTACTGTGGTTATCAAGTAATTATACTTTATCTGTAGATATTTTTTGACTTGTCATGCTTATTCAGATATTCCACTTATGTATGAAAATACATGACCTTTCAATAACCCCCACGAAATGTATTTGTGTAATGTAAATTAAGAAGTTTGATTTATTAATCTAACTACTAATTTCCCTGCTGCTAAGATATTATGTCCCTGATTTATTTAGAGGCTTATTGGATAGTTTAATAACGGGAATCTCTGTTAAAATATTACTATTGAGCTCTAACTGGCAGTTAGACTGGTTATCTCAACGAACGAAAGTGAGTGCGGTCGGTGAGCGGCGCTAGTTTAACGCACTAATATTACCTCATTCGACTCGCCCACTTTTTCACTTTCCTCTACAGCACGCAGAAAGCGTAAACTTGTCAACTTTATTCAGATTTTTTGAGAATTTTCATTTCTAATTCATTATGCATGCGTAAGTATGGGCGTATGGTAGATTAATTTGGAAAAAACCCATCGTAACTTCATGGTGTGTGAGTTATGTGGATTGGGAAGGGAAAGAACAAGATGGCGGATTTGGCTTCGTAGGGTGTGGTCCCGCGCACACGGAGCATGCGCGATCGATCCCCCGACTCTGCCACCCCTTATGTCTGGGAGTCCCACAAAGTCATTGACCTCCCGGGGCGGATCGGGCGACGCTGCATCAGTATTGATTGCCACACACGAAACAAAAATCTCTGTCCGTGTAGCATAAGCACTCTACCTTATAGGAATATTTAAACAACCGAACTACAGATCGCGCCTTGTTATGTTTCAAGGTAGTCGACGTTAAAATGTCCAGACTGCTAGATATACCCGGTTATTGGTATAAACCGAATCTAGCAGTCTATAAATGGTCTGATTAATTGGTGGGGATAATAATACAAATAATCGTCGAACTGTAAGGGGATATTTCTGAAGAATTCCATGCAAGCAATGTCAACTTAGCATTTGAGACAGGGCATAGTGACTGATCTTCTTTTAACATTTTATAATTAGCTTATAGGACCCACTAGGTAACAGATAGGTCTAGGATGAGCACTGGTTAACTGGTTTTAGGTCCTCTGAAACTTATACATCAGACATAATAGCTAATCAATCAACTCGGCCTATTTAAGTTTTGCAACGCGAGGTTTTCCGCCTGCCGCGTTCAGATTAGCGTCTTTGTCGAGGTATCGATCTTGACAATTTCCACTAAGTTTATCGCATTGCATGATTCAGATATGAATCTCATACGGTTATAAATATAATATGGATTCCATCGAATGGAGTAGGTAGCCAATTCATTGGTCAAGTTGAGATTGACAAGCAATACCATATTTATTTAAGAGCAGTAGAAGTTTAGTTACTGTGGTGTGAAGGAAAAGCAAACAGCTCATTATGTGAAGGAACCTTAAGACGCTTACATTAATTATAACAAAATTTAGCACTGCAAAGAGCAAAGTTAACACCGTGAATTAATTACGCGTCAATATTTCCCACGTTCCAGAACATTAGTCGTTAGATCACTGGGAAGGGATCACACATAAACAATGCACGAAGAGAGAGGATTCGATCACCTTGGTAGTTTTACAAACAACATCAATAATTATACATATTGTGGAGACTGCATGGTAGTCGTGATTACTTTACAATTTATTGTTTACTTGGTGCCGAAAATATCGGTCTAGGAAATTATATGAGATATAATACAAATACTACTCAAATAAACCTCTACAGTCTAAACCTTTGCCTAACTTCGGGTACATTACAAAAGTAAAACGTGTCAGATGCTTTCTTTGTACGTAAAAAAGGGTGTATAGAGACGCAGGGTAGATGAATTGAGACAAAACTTTGTAATTATAAGGGATTTTAACGTTGTATTAATATGGTATGCGCAGAGGCGACGAACATTTGGAAAAACTCATTGTGGTTGGGAATACTGAAGGCAAAAGATCGCGCGGTCGTTCACCAACAAGATGGACCGACCAAATTAACGACTGCATCCAAATTCAGACGCGCTGGACAGCAATCGGTGGACGCAGATCATCCGCTCCAGATGCAACTCTAATGCTGACCACGATCCTCAGACATGAGGGACCGACCCCAGAGAGAGAGAGAGAATATTCTATGGACGTATGGCACCTACGTGATTGGTGATACGGACACGCAGTGATCACACCGCATTTGAACCTCAAAATTCACAATATTTATTGTTCGAAACATTAAAAAAATGTCCTTATAAGGTATGGGGATGCATCGAGATGTGGTGGCGTTGGACAAGGGCCTCACCCCGTTCTCCTTGGCTAAAGAAAACTGGCGCAACCTGTAGTGCTTGACACTAATGACCTCAGGGATGTATGACAGAGTAAGGAGCTTCACGAACGCTTTTTCCGGGCCTTACATGGGCCCCATGTAGATCTATTAACGTCCGTAGCCTGGCCTACGCTCAGGGGACCTCTTCGGAGAAACCTAAGGTTTTGTCTGTGCAATTATGGATGAAGTTATGATGACTAATAACTACCGGAGGTTTATTGTGAAGGCTGACATATGTCGGGAATGCCACAGCCCAGGCGATTCAATCCGTCACATTGTCTTCAGGTCTTCTCGTCTGGCTAACGAAGAGTACTTGCAAGACATAACCTTGTGGCTAGGATTATCCTTCAGCAATTTACTCTCTTTAAAATACAGCCATGTGGAATCGGAAGTGCCGTACTAAAGATATGTGCCCGACCCAGTTCTCGAAAATGGCAATATCACATTGTACTGGGATCAATCCATCATCACTGACAGGACTATTGTAGCCAATAAGCTTGATATAGTGGTGGTGGATCGATCAGAGCGGCGCGCAATGATGGTTGACATAACGGTCCCGCGTGACGAGGACCTCGTGAAAGCCGAGAAAGATAAGCAAATTAAGTATCTTGACTTGGCTCGCGAGTTTGTCGATGTGTGGATGTAGACTCAGCGATCATTGTGCCTAAAGTTGTATCAGCCCATGGCTTAATTTCCAAGAGCCTCGATCAATACCTGAAGAGGCTCTAAAAAATTATAAAATTTGTGTCGAAATTAAAAAAAGGGAATAAAAATACTAAAATCGACAAATTTTATATGGAATTTGTGTGCACTAAGAACTGTTTCAATAAAATAACGTAATAAAACTTGTCTCGCCGCGTATTTCACAGAGCCTAAAGACTAAGGTCTTCAGCCAGTGCGTCCTGCCTGTTATGACTTACAGGGCCGAAACGTGGACACTCACGGTACGGTGGTCCATAAATTCAAGGCCGGTTAGCTATGGAACGGGCTATGCTTGGAGTCTCTGAGGGATCGCATCCGGAATGAAGTGAACCAGAGTTGTCGACTTAGCTCACAGAATGAGTGAGCTGAAGTGGCAATGGGCTAGCCGTAGAACGGATGACCGAGGGCGTAGACGTTCTTGAGTGGAAACCACGAATCGGCAAACGTAAGGTGGGACGCCCTCAGACTGTGGAGCGACGATTTTCGCAGGGTGGCTGGAAGTAACTGGATGAGAGTTGCTGTGAATCGAGTTGAGTGGCGTGCGATCGAGGAGGCCTATGTCCAGCAGTAGACTGCTGTAGGCTGATGATGAATCCGAGTGGGCGAGTCGGGCGTGATCTTCAGAACCTGTGATAATACGGTGTCGAAAGGGTGAAAAATTTGTAAATAAAATAGAGTACTTGTTGGTAACATTATCATCATCTGCCTAGCGTTTTCCCAACTGTGTTAGGGCCGGCTTCCTACTTGTTGGTAACATACCATATTATTAATTTAACGTTTAAATCCCTTTCAAAGTTTTGTCTGGATTCACCCCCGCGTCTCTATTCACCCCGTTTTACGGGTACACTTGTTTTCCCGCTACCCGTTATATCCTCTCCATCCGTGGGCTTGTCATGGTATGAATACTATGAATAGTAACATTTTACACAGCGTGACCCATTTTATGGTCCCTTCATGTAGCACAATAACCTAATTATTCAATAAACCTACATACGATGACTGATTACTGATTAGTTACGTAAACTGATAAGCGCCGGAGATATTATCTACATTTTTCTGTTGCAATAATGGACACTTGAGATTAATAAAGCTACGTGGGCAAGTCGGTTTGAGGATTTAATCAATAGCTCTATTCTGACGTATGCATGTATACGAGGGCGAAAGGATTCACCTGACATGAGGCGCAAGGATTGTCCCCTAATATGACCTAGTTCCAGCATTGTTATCGACAAACTTGAGGGTGTAGTGAAACGTTTTGGTCGTATTCTAAGATGCAGTGCAACTCTTTATAATCGCCAGGTAACGCAGACGTTTTGGCTGATTATTTGTTCCTACTTAGTAGTAAAGTATCACGAGGCCGTTGCATGCTGATGTCGATCCTTCCTTTGACTTTGCCCTCGCTGACATAGTTACAGGTTGGTAAGAACCACTTCTACCAATCAGCGGCAATATGGCCGATTGAATACAAAGACAATCTCTCACGAAGGGTGATCAATTCGTCATTTACAATTTGTATAATGTCAATTTATCTCAATCAAGTTTGGAGTCCGCAGACTGTAAATCATTTGACGGACGTTGCATTTGTTACTATTTAGTTTATTGTTACGTGATATCGCCTAATTTGGGTATGTTCCATTGCTTCTAGAGAAGGATGTAACTTCGATTAATTCAAATTTGCGATCAATTTTGTCATTTTGTAGTTGGACTAGAACTTCAATAACACTGCTCGCTCGATCAATGATACCAGGTATAATCAATCCGCTGCGGCTAATATGTGTGTTCATCAAATCAAAAGGGTCTGTGCCATGTGGGTACGTTGTGTTTATAGCTTTCAAGTTTCAAGACTTATAATAAAGGTAAACTAAAAGAAACCTCTTCCGAGAATACTGAGACAGGGTAAATTTATGCTAGATCAACAATGCAGGGCGAGCTTCATGGTCGAATTACTCAAGTTATCCTTGGTCCTTTTACCTGCAAACAAAAAATGTTGTCTATCATACATCGTTGAATGAACGTTCTGGAAGTCGTTACAACATTTGCTATTGTCAACGGTCTGATTAAAATCTCTAAAGATCTTAATTTCTGTTCCTAAAACGGTTGACAAAGTCACATCAAAAGATGTGTCAATAACACTGTCGCTACATGCTCGATTCTGAGAAGACCATCTAATGAATTTGTTATTCTTAGATGTAGAATTGAGGAAAATGCTCTCTGTTGAAGGTCTTTGTATAAATCAAAATGTTATGCTCCGCCTATCTTGTTAAAGGTATGATAAAATTATTGTAGTTACTGGTTAGTCATTCAGTCATTAGTGTCAAAAGATGATGAGCCAATGTAATTCTTGTAGTGTTATCTTTTAGCGGTGATAAGCGCAGTACTGGATCTTTGTCTTCCAGCGGCGATCTGGCATTTTCAAAATAAAAATTACATGAATGTGCATTTGCTGCGCTGTTTGGTTCATCCTCTTTCTACCCTTGTCTTGTCCCTCGCATGTCGAGAATCTTGGAACAGTTGTAAGTAAAATGATAAGCCAATCAGCATGCTTTTGTACCTGTTAAACTATCTGCTAATGACACATTCTTGGTTTTTAAGGTTGTGTTATCTTTTCGACCACTCTGGTCCTGATTGGAACTTCGCTTAACATTCCCAAGTTAACCGTTTTTGTTTTATCAGTTCAGCTCCTTGATGACCCTTGGTGGCGAATTTAGAACAATGTGTTTGAAAATTCTAAAACTACATCACTTAAGAAGCCTAATAAATTCTTCCTTTGAATTTTACCATTTGCTGCGATAAATATTGTACTTTGTGAGTTCCGGAGAATTACTAAGTTAATAGATAAATAATTAGAGTATCAAAAAAGCATTTAATTCAGGGCTGTTACAAGACACCGTTTTGCAAAGGGGAATGGCAATTCGATGTTCTTTGCTAATCGACTAATGATTAATCGATAAGTTTAAGGAGAAGATACGGAAGAAGAATAAGGATTAGTCAGTAATCCTTATATCCAAATAAAAACAAAATGTTCCTAGGTAGGTGAATATTGAATTATTTATTTAGATAATATGTATTGAGGATATCTATGCTTAGCAAGAACGTGGTTAGTGCTTGACTCTCCTATCGAAATACAGCATTCAGCACGTTTCCTTGATATATAAATAAAACATACTTAATTTAAATCATTATAACAGTTACTCACAAAATATGCGTTGTCTACACGTGTTAAATCTACGTAGTACTGGAAATATGACCAAAGAAAATCTGAAGACGATTTTACTAGTTCATAGTGATATGAAATAGCGTCTTATCACTGATGAAATACTAAATATTATTTCTTTGATACGCTTTGAATTAGATACCTACCTACCATTATCTTTTTCACTTTCTTGATAGAGTGTTCCCTAACAAAGGTTCTAGACACTTAGTTTTTTTAATGGTTTGGGAGATTTTTGGTACCCACAAACGTAATTTCAGTACAAAGCAAATATTTTTTTCACAAAATTGCATTTTGCGTGGAAAATTTACGTTTTCGCAATACCTATATTGTCTATACAGGATTAAAAAGTCAAATACAGGAAACCCACACTTATGAATACGGGTTGAAGGAACACATTTAAGTATATCCTGTCAATGAAAAAAAAAATACATGTGTTTATTATGAAAATGAGTTTTTATGAAAAACGAACGGGAAAAAGTGAATAGAAATGTATGTAGATATGCAACAATACCGTTTTAATATTAATCGTGGGTTAGATCGTAGCCTGTTGACATGAAATTCAAGGTTTTTCTACGACCTAAAACGGTACAATCATTTCATCCATTTTCAATCGAGTTCATACATAATCTTCTGCTTGATCCCGATCGCTGTAGCGAAAATGGAAAATGTCCAGTCTTTCGAGTGATAGTGCAAGTCTACGTTGCCTACGTAATGCTGGGACTTGGCGTATTTGTCAAAATTTTCGCGATATTGGATCAAAACAAACTGCGATTACGATACTGCGATATAGTTCACTTTGTTTTAATGATAGAAGGCGAATATTTGCCCAGATCTGCCAAGTGTAGTGCCACCATTAACCCTTTCGCTGCCCAGAACCCAGCATATGAGTCCAATGCCCATATTACGCTGGGTGTTGGGCAGCGAAAGGGAAGTAGTTTTTATGTGAAGTGATTCTTCATAGGCTGTGAGTCTGTGACCGTAACTTTCACTGTTTCAGTCTTTGAGTGCTCGTAAAGAAGTAAGAGCAGCATCTTCAAACACTTACCTCTACGACGAAAAACTGTGAAATAAAATCCGCGAAGAAGTCAGATATTTTTTTTATGAAATACTATCAGACTCGGTTCCATTTTTCACTCAGCTCAAACGCTGGACAAGGGCGCTTTACATTTGCCAATAGCACAGAAATGAGGCAAGGGTCAGGGAATTGTTGAATGATTCTGTCTCACGCTAACTCTTAAATTTTAATCTGTTCGACCAGCACGCGTAGCATAACCACCGTAGAAATGGGTTTCTGTGACGGAAGATTTCTTTTCACAATCTGTCATTTTGTCGTGGTCATGCTACTGTGCTGAACGAATTCACTGCACTTAGAAAGAAACGTATGTTTTTCTTCGGAAAACTCCTTTGATTTGAATTCAGCAAGCTCAAGCAATAAGCAGTAACACGTGTTAAAATAAGTACATCAGTATTTAGGATTGTTGCTAAACGAAATATAAAAGATAGTGATCTTAATTACCTGGTACTGAGGCTAGCTAACAAGTGTTGATGTAGGTCGCTGGGTATTGCGGCAAATGGACAGGAATTTGTGCAAATGTACATACTTAATTGATGGATTAACAAGGAACTATGGCTGCTATCATGCTGCTAATCCAGTTTTGGCCTATAAACGGGGTGCTAACTAAAAATACAGTTCAGTGATGCTGGCTACGTCCTTTTAACACTATTGTCGTGGTTTGTGCTATTGTTTCACCATGTATAGTGTACATATTAGCTCGTTAAATACAATAAGTATGTAGTGTGTTAAGTCATGTCCGAAAATGCTATTGATTGGTAATCGTTTAACACTTCGAGATTCTGAAAATCATTGTTCGACAGCTAACGAATCATTATGTTAATTATTCAGATCCACTAAGTATATAAGTGTTGAATTATAGGTATTTGGCATGCGGTTGATAAAAGTTCGACGATAATGTTGGAATTTCTGTTAACTTATTTGTCACTTACTTCAGCTCATTTGCAACTGATTGCTAGCAGTAACACCACAGGCGAATTGATTTACTGAAAGTAAGCTTGTGTATTTACCACAAAGTTACCAGTAGGTTGTTAATAATTGATTTTGCTTATGTTAAGTATGACGTCAAAATTAGTTACGAGTGTGAGTGGTACTATTCTGATATTAAAAAAAAAAAAAAATGCTTCTAAAAATAATTGAAAAATCTGCTAAAAATAAACTTTAATTTGAAATTTCTGAGCGGAGTAGATGCCTACCTAAGTAGATTTCGGGAAGTCTCGTGTAGAAAAATTTGTATGTACCTACATATTTATATTCGGTCAAAATCTTAGCCATAACAATCGTCATTCCTGAAAGAATAATCGGGACAAGACACCTGCGCATTAATCATAACTTGTATAGGGTTCAATTTCTTATTTACATATCAACCTACTTAATCTTAAAATACTACTCACACTGACCTCGTACATATTCAAGGTACCTACTTAGAGGGAACGTACATAATGCGGCCATTTTAGGGAACATAGTTTTGTTTGTTCCGGACAGGTACGTGGGGCGACGTCGGCAGCCACGCTTGCTGGCGGAGCCGCGCGCGCAGACCAATCTGTTAGGAGAGGCGCCACTGACGCTCCGCACTCTCAACCTTATAGACATTGATTTATTCCATTGTTCTCTGAGTGAGTTCACAAAAAATGCAATGTTTGCGATTTGTTGCAAAATGCAAAATTGTTAATGTGTACACTATCACAATTAGGTATAAATAAATAAAAAATACTTACTTATAAAATAAAAAAAGTACTAAGTACTCATTAGTTTTTGCGCCATCGATCATCTCATATTTATACAAAAGGTTTTTTTTTTCACTACGTCCATTTGGGTCCTCCGATATCACGCGTATTACAAGTGGCTATGTGCATTATTTACCGGACAAGTAAAGGACAATAAATACATAATAAACGATGCAAAATACAAGGTATCACATGTCACGTTATAATGTTGTTATGGCCATTGATATAATATTAAAATAAGTAAAAACTGTTTGTAATATACCTAGAGTGGCTGTTCTGCCAAATATTGGTTGGAGTGTATCCTTAGGGGCAATATGGAGCGAGGACTTAGAATTTTTTTTCGGTTGGAGTGTACGTAATGGGGCATTGGGTAACCCCCCACTCCCCCACCCCCCTTGGGACACCCTGCAGACAGAAATAGAAGCCCCGCGTAGCGGGGCTACGTCGACTTTTTCATGGTGCCCCGTTTCGTATCGACTGACCCAAATATTTTAGTTAAGGGCCGCGGTATCGTGCCTGTCACACTGAAAGAAACCTTCACTTCTAACTCAGTCCTATTTGAGATCCCTGCCCCAAAGTCCTAATGAATTATTCAACTATCAGTGGAAACTAGGACAGTTCTGTACAACTTAAAAACGCGCCCTAATAATTTCATTGATCTTAGTAAGAAAAGGGAAATTATTAGGTCACGTTGGACCTTCAATGCTGTGGGTATATGAACTTCCTACGCACATTATAGAAAGTGCAACAGGACTGGTGGTTTAAGTTTTTTGGAACACAATTTATAGCGTCGTGTTATTTATTAATTTAAAAAGTTATTCTCTCCTATTTTGCACCTTTTCACTTTCAATACCAGGCTCTGGTTCGCCTTGACAAGAAACAAGACCATTAATTACTTACGTACCATGGTGACCCAATTGCAATTTTTTTATGTCACATGCACATTATTTTGTTTCTGCACATTTAGCTGTGACAGCGGAATATAAAGGGTGTAAAAAGACCCTTAACGAAGCCGAAGGGTACTTGTTCTCCCCGTTATTGCGATCATTTTTTGTTCTAGACCATACCTGGGAACCTTCTAGTTACTGAGATATTGGGGGTCAAAGTTCCAACTTTTTCACAAGTTTTTTTTTTAAATACATGTTTCTTATGATTTTTTTTTACATTAAACACCTTCACGACCCTTTTATTATTCAATCCATCCATCAGCACAATGTTTTGAGCCCGTTACATTGAGTTTTACCACCGTAAAAGGTAATTTTTCACCCCAAAAAAAAAAGTCGTTTCCCAGCAACAATTTTTGCGAAAAGTTGCTTAGTTTGATATACAGAATGCTTGGTTAACGGCTTCGTGAAGGGTCTGTTTACACCCCGTAGATTGATGACAAAAAACACAGCACTATTGAATAGGATGGTTTCTCGTCTTTTTATTTCGATGGCACGACATGCTTTATTTCCATTTTGTTGGACCAAAACTTCGCCACCTCCACGGGCTCCACATCGTCATGGACTGTAAGTTTTTGGGCACGGAGAAACAACATAGTTTCCACGACATAGTTTTCTGCCACTAAAGAAAAGAGGCTCGAGTAGAGAATAAACATTCTGATGCGATCCCAAATAATTGGAATAAAGGGCAGGAGGATGATGGTGATGCAAATTAGGCATGTGCCGGAGAGACGGGATCTTGGTATAACTGTTCCTCTAACTATAACATCTACTTTATATTCCACATTAATATTAACAGTGGACACCGAGTGCGTCATATTACCAACTATTTTACTAACAGAACAACCTGAATGCATGAACATGAATTTCAACACATTTCATGGGATACATTTTAAAATTCAACGTTCATGTTATATTGATTTGTCCCGCTCCTAAATGTTAAGGAGTGCAACATTAAATATGTATACGTTTTAAGTGAAAAAACTTGTTTTTGTCTCATGGTGAATTTTCGGACTGATTCGTTTCTCGAAATATGTCGAATGTGAGGATCATGCTGTGGGTATGTGAGTGAAATTCGTTTTCGTTCAAAGACCTTTAAATATTTACGAGCGATAGACGAGACAAGACGAAGGAAATCATAATCCAATACATGTTACTACTTAGTAACAAATCGTTCTGTCTAGTGCTATAAGCCCGCTTGTCAGGTAACATTCTTACGTCAAAATCGAAAATTTTCGGGATCAAAATTTTGGTAAGTATGAAAATTTTCCCAATGTCCGCTCTATAAGTCTTTTAAATATCTTTGTTTTCGTTTATTGGATTTCGAAGAAAAATCTTATCAATTGCTGTGCTTTCAGCACTGAGACAAATGATAGCGATCTAATTTTGCTAAATATAGGTAAGCACCTAGATAGGTACCCAGTCATAGACTTATCGGGCCCAAAACATTTTTTTTCTCTTGTCTAGCTGTCAATACGAACATAAAATCACTCCCACTAACAAACAGGGAAAACCAAATACTAAATTCACAAGCGAATAAAACAGGTACACCTTATATCTAGGACTAAAGTAAGACACAGGACAAAAAGTGGTTTACTAGCAGCTCTGTCTGCAGTTTGTAGGCTCCGGTTACATTGCCATAACTCTAGTGCAGGCCGACTCTAGCACCTTTAATTCTATTTACAGCCGGTTATCGTGTGAAATATTAAAATACTTTTTGCAAAAAATAAATTTATTTTTCCATTTTTAGTTGTAATATCCTATTCAAATATTTGCTAAGCATTTATTTTACATTGTTAACAATACATTTCATGGTAATAGGCTTATCTCCAATAAAAGGGAACTTACCTAACTGTCGATATGTGGGTGTACTGTACACATCTGCGTACCCCCTCAGAGCATACGAGCGTGATGTGGTGTTATGATGTTGTGTAAACAATAAACATCCAAGCGTTGCAGCAATCACGACAGATTTGTTGTCTATTATCGAAGAGTTCCGTTCGATATCAGCGAAGTCCATGATCAGATCATGACAATATTTCTATGGGACCAACTTGGGAGTATACTCTTTCAAACAAAAAAATAATTTTCCAAATCGGTTCTGGCGTCTTCGAGTAATCGGTGAAAATACACAAAAAGAAAAATCCGAGGAATTGAGAACCTCCTCCTTTCTTGAAGTCGGTTAAAAAGGTATTTTTAAATTAGTATTGCGTGTGAAATAGCCTTTAAAATTAGGATCAGCTACCGGTTATAAATATGGTCTTATAAACTCGAAGTAAAGCCAGGAATTTACTTGATTAATTTCTTTTTTGCCGATCCTGCTATTTTGAGCTTAACGTTTAAATTAATTGATATCGAACTGTCTGGTATGAACAGCCGCCCACTTCATAGCTTTTTTTAGTTAAAGGATCATTTAATAGAGGAGTAAATGAGGCTTAAGATTTTGTCGACTCATTCCACTCTTAACTTAGCCAGCATACAGTCGAGTGCGGAGAATTACACGTACAAGTGTGTCAAATCCTGATTTTAAAAGTTCCAGCTTTTAAAACGCTTACCCATCTATAAATCTGTGACGAATTACCGATCATGAAATAGTGTTGAAGAAAGTAGAACCGTCGATACACGTCGAGTATTCCATGATGACTTGTCAATAAAAGAGTTCTATTATTAGAACATCACGTGTATTCTAATACAAAGGTCTATATCGACAGCCGAAATAAAACTTTTTTGGGTCAAAAGTTAGTGAAGGTAGAAATGCCCGTGTCCGAAGGTAAAAGTTTCAAGAGTAACCAGTTGTCGGAACTCGGAATGCATCAAACACTTACCGTAGAAGCAGAATAGAGTGACGTAAGTGAGCGGTGTTTATTCGGCCAGGCTTTTCGGCGGGGCCCCCACCATTACGTTTTGTTTACAAGAGCGACGCCTGAGCGCCGGCACTCGCAGCCGGCCAGCACGCGGGACGCGACGCTCACGACGCTACAACACTACCGCTAGTAACCTCCTCACTAACCATTGATAAGTGATGCCCCCAAAGTGTTGAGGCCCCGAGGACACTACCGGTTCCGAAGTCGTAGAAAAAACTGGAGCTATTATACACTATTCAGTTTACATTAGATCATATCCGCGAAATAAGACGTGCAACCAGTGTGTGCTAAGGACCTGCATATCGCCGAAAATTATCGTAAGTGTCATATTACCAATTTTATTTTGTATGCTAAACCAGTTTTGTGTTTACGAATTTCGTTACAACATTCATGGTAATGTTTCGTTTAAAAACTAAATAGTCATCATCAAGAGTCGGTATGCTTGATCTATTTGCTCGTTGAATGTTTTTGTAAGTGCCCCTTTTAATTTTGGAACAAGCATCATGTACATATGTACGTGAAGGTCGTAATTTTTATGTCACTTACGTTCCTTTTCGAAACCGAAAACCGGTTGGGATCTTTTTTTAAGCTGGCGCAATAAAATTAACATATCAGTGGCAGGGATCGCTGCACGTGTGGCACTCACAGGTACTTTTGGTTTAAATTTAGGGACCCTCATGCACCACCAATCACAACACTGTTTTAGTGTTAAATGCAACCATTGGCTACGATTGAAAACTCGTACGTTAACGAAAAGTAATGATGTAAGTCAAACCAACTTCGGCATAAATCCGTTGTTTACTTATCTTCAGTATCACTCCGTATCTCCCCTCGCGTGGTGTCGCCATTTGTTTACATAGCGCTTGATCTAAACACTGTTTACATGGACAGATAAGAGTGGATATCGGTCATTGAAAGTTATTTGATTTTCAGTATGTAGTACCTTTGTCTGTGCATATATTTATAGTTTTCTGCCTTCTTCATTTCTTATTCGTAACTCTATTGGTGCCTAATAGCTGTAATTTGAGCATTACCAAACTACTTGATGCATCAAGGTGTCTTGCAAGAGCATGTGGACGTAAAGTTGAAGAGCCACAACCGAATTAATGATTATCGCTGTAAACACACCTACAGACAGGAGCTGCATTTTGTAATAGTGATTACCTGTAACTACCTTTACAAGCAGCGCTATCGTCACACAATGGGTAAAGGAACAGATTAATGAGCGGAAAAATCAATGTACCAAAAAGAATTCGTTTCCGAATACATTGTAACACTCGAATGTTGAAACGACTAGTTCATAATCTTTGAAGTAATCGATCCCTTTAAAGCATTTTGCATAAATATCCTATAAAATTGAAACTAATTTGTGTTAATTATGAATCTGGATCACTGAATTGTTTTCTTACTAATGCTGTTAGCCTGTGTCATCCCACTGCTGGGCAAAGACCTATTAAGGAATATTCTGTTAACTGTGTTTAATAATAAAAGCGTTAACGAGTATATAAAACAAAAGTTATGTACCTGTTTTTTAAACGACACATGACATCTAGTAGAAGGTGATGCAAGACATTTGTATGAGATAACAAATATTACCCAATATGAATGAAATTTACCTAGTTAATGAAAAGACAGCATGTGATTGAAATAAAATGTATACTTTTGAACCAGTCCGAAAAGATCATAGTATCCATAGTAGAGCGCGTGGCTACCAAATACTATTATATGAGATGAATAACATTTCGACGATGACAATTTTCCTTCCAAAAGGAAATCTTACAAGCGTTTGTTGCCACAACGATCAATAAACGGCTATTGATCCTGTAAAATGACTAGATTCCATAAAAATGTTCCTCAATAATTGACAACCCCCCAAAATCGCCCTTCTTTTATGAAACATACTCCCAAATAAGCTATTGACCTGAACAGTGAAAGCTCTTCAGGTATTTCGATCTTATCTGAACGAGTGAGAGAAGAATTTTGAGTAGTCTATTGTGAAGTGCCCTCAATTTGTCCTATGACTAGGTTTTCGTCTGGGAGTGCTCCCGCTATAATTGTAATGTAAGCACCCTCTTCCCGACCTCCAGACGTTTGACCCCAGCTCAATTGTTGTTACACAATAATATTCGTCATGTGTCGATTTGGGAAAGCCATTAGAATAATTTTGCATTGATTTCTTTGGTCAAGTTATTGGGCTTTGTTAAATATTGAGTCTTTGTTAGTTAGCTTGTTGTGAGGTCGTTTTCGGATGAGTAATTTGATAAATCCTGGTAACTTTTCTTAGGTTCTCTTTTGTCGCCCCTATCTGTTCGCCAAGGTAAGTGTTTAAATTTGTGCTTCATTGGAAGTAAGTTGTTAGTTTTTATTACTTTTACTCATATTTAATCCAAAAAGAATGCTGCGGGTCGGTTCGTCTATAATTCTGTTCGAGCACAAGTGCCTCATAAAGTTTCAGTTCAGTGTAGGTTTCTACGGTAAAATATATTAGTAATTTATTCTATTGTGCTTTGCTATAGGATCTGCCAAGTGATCTCAACTTTTTTCTCAATGTATACGTGCACATGACGTATTGAATTTGGCACTTCTGATTCACTTCTACCTCGTAAAAGCAAAGTTTGGTTTGGTGACTTGCGTAAGCGCATGTGTCCTATTTGATGATGATATTTTTATCTCGACTGTTTCCTTGGCCCTTTTACAGGTCAGTCATCCTGTTTGTCAATCTGGATTGCAAGCAGTAAATAACTCAGAAGTTATTTTAAATTCCTCTCATGACTTTCATCACTGACACCAGACCTTTACTTATTTTAATTTGTGGGTGTTTCTAGTGTCCAAATCCAGTTTAAAAGTGATGTGTTTGAAGACATGCTGTCATTATGTTGTTCACAGCCTCTTCTGTGGGAATAACTGTCATATTTTCTCGTCACGGAAAAATATGGTCTTCAGTCGAAGTTTAAGAGGGTAATTGAAAATAATGGCAAGAGATTTCATTGAGACAGCTATTGACAATCTTTTGACCTGCATAACATCTGTGAAGGATAAGAAGACTGGTAGGCTCGTGTTACAGTAAACTCGGTAATTCAGTAAGTGGTAATGATGATAAATCGTTCGTTATCGTTCATTGACCGCCAGCCACTTGCGATCGGTTAACTGATAACTAGTTTTTAGTAAGTAATATCATAACGTTACGAGTATTATTAATATAACTTGCGAGTGTAAACTAATCGATAGATAAGTTATGAAACGGTTATTTTGCAACGGTTCAGAGATAATAGCTCAATCATAATATAATATGAATAATATGATACAGTGTAGTTACGTAAAAGCTTTATTAAAATATTCACATCGTATTCCGGTTTCGATAGGCATTTGGAGAAAATTCATTTCCAATTTTAGAAATCAATGGCCCTTATTCTTAACGAGCTTTTTCTCGCAGCTTCGCTTCCGGTTTAGTAGGTGAATTCACCCACGGGAACATTTTATAGCCTATAACACGTGGGGATAATGTAGCTTCACGATAGTGAAAGCATTTTCGGAATCGGATCAGGAGTTTCGAAGATTACCCCCTACATACAAACTTACATGCAAGTTTTATCTCGTATTTATTATTTGAAATTTTGTGATATCAAAGTGGATGAAAGAATAAAAGATGAAAGTTATCGATGTCGTCATGGGTTTTTCCTAACGCGGCTCTTCTTACGACCAAGAATAAAATATATGCGTTGTCCAATCGAAAGTACATAAATCATAAACGCATCTACTTGAAAGGCCCTAATTCAATAATCTGGGTTACGAGTTCCACTTTGTACGAATAGATGAAAGCAATTAAGTGTTTTCGCTTTCGTACAACCAGTTCTGGTGGACCCACTGTCGCAGCGTTGTTCACATAATTTTCCATGTTCATTCACACGATCATTAGGAAGAAGACTGCGTCGTTACTCTGCAGAGTACTGACCAGCTCCAACTCCATCCTGAAGACAGGAGGGAGGTTCGACTATTGGGGGCTATTGTATTCGTGTGTATGTGCATTCGGGGAGATGCATCTCGAACAACAGGCTTGTCTAACTACATTTATTTTACTAACCTTCTATGGATGTTGCTTGTCCGAAATAAAAGTTATTTAATTTTTTATTAATCATCTTAATAGTGCAATAAATTTAAAGAAGTTTGGTTGGTTTCTGATTTTGGAACTTGTTAAGTGTATACTTGGATTTCTACTAAATTAGGCGTATCACGTAACGTGTGGTAGGTACTTAATGATTTTTCTTAGATAACGCCTTCGGATATCACCAAATAAAGGTGTCGATATAGAGTTTAAGTAGAACAAAACTATTAAAAATTGTATGACTACAGCTTAATTTGGGGTCTATGTTACGAAGTCTTTGAAAATAAATTACCAAAATGCGTCACCTCAACACGGTAAGTCCCTATTATCCTAGACAATGAAGAATGATTTACATGTACTTGTGTATGTAAGTAAGCTCTCAAACAAATATTATTTATTTAAATAGCTGTATCATGCACAGAGCTAGGTAATATAGTATTTAAGAATGTTGTAGCATAAAATAAAACGGTTGTCCAAGAAAACCGATCTTTTCATACCGAAAGTAAAAGTTAACTTTCGGCATCTCTGCCAGATGAAAGTGATTCAAGTGACTAGTTTGTATTAGTTTCGCTCTCGAGCGCTTTGTCAGGAATACTTCTGAACCACTCGAAGGTTTAACCTAAAGCTTAGCAACATCCAAGCTAACCAGAAAAACTGCCAGGAGTAAATTTTCTACTTGTTGTGATTCCTCACATCCTGTCGTAGTTTGTATTCTTGTCGGTTTTCCTCACCGAAATAAATTTTCCATCAATCGCTTTGTGTGCAAAAAAGCGAAATTTAACCAAATGTGATTGCGTAGCTCGGAGAGAAAGTCGCACTATATGGCAGGCGCGTGCGTCCGACGGATTTACGTGCTTGTGACGTGTGCGTGCTGCGAAAATTTGTTCGGAAAAATTTGCAAGAACCGATAACACATAGGGGAGTGTCTATTAGCACTGTGGCATGACGTCAAAAGCAGACTAACCTGAAAATATGAATGAATTCGCCACGCAAACTTGTAACTTACTCGATGCTTTTCTGCTCCACATCGAACGACTATCTATGTCAAATGTTACGCAAATACAATTTTCTAAACTACGTATCCGTTAAATTTTGAGGCCGTGGAGACTCCACCCAGCTTTAAGCTCCATTCATTGAAAGAGAAATTGGTGTCATCACCGAACCCATACACTGAGCCGCTGGACCGTACGCCCGGTGTCGAAGTAAAAGTGTTCCAAAAAATTTACGTCGCGAAATTACATTGCGATCTCGCCGTAACGAGGTCATCGATGTGGGTCGAGTAACAGCTATCTGTTAGAATTGAAACTTTTTTGTTTGTTACATTTAGCATCCGGCGGTTAAGGCGTATTTCACGGCCACCGAAATGTTAGGAGTCGTTAGCGATTATGGCTCGTATAATTCCGAGTATCACGATTAGACGTAATTGATGTATTGTGTGAACACCATCGCGTTCGTTTTTGTGAGTTACTATTTTTTAACGCGCATTAAAATCTGGTTGCTCCAACATCTACTTTTTACCTGACAGCGGCGAATGCTTAAAAGACGGTTACGAATGTCTGACGTATAGTACTTACATGAGAACTTCCTCATAGCAAAAGTCGGGCTGTTCGATAGTTGATAAAGCTGACAAATCGCTGATCGTAAAGCTAACATCTAATTTTACAAAATTTTAAAATAATAAATGTCGTAGGTTATTATGACTACGGCACTAGCACGACCGTCTAAAGTCTAAAGGAAAACATAAGTTCGATTTATAAATTTCGAGTATATCACGGTTAGGTTAGGTTCTTTGTGTAGCAAGTTCTTTAAAATGGCCAGACGCAGACTTTATCAATTTACATTGGCAATTCACGCCTCAGTTATTACTGTGTCCGCTACTGATATACCTATAGGTAGGTACACTAGCCAGAGTTAAATTCTTAATGTCGGCTAAAAAGTTGGCAAATCCATGTTATAATAGAGGCTTTTATGTCTGGTACCACAGCAAGAATGTTAATTGTGTTCGATGACCAGCCCCTGAGTCCATGTCACCAGATGTTGTTTTATTTTAATTAATCTTATTTTTCTTGCTACGCATAAGTTGTTTTAAAGGTGCACTTTTCGGTCCGTTAATTAAGAAGATATCGTTAAAGCTGGCGTAACCTGTAGGCGTGGGATAACGACCTGTCATTAAATGTACACTTTTGTAATCTTCGTCTACTTCTTATTCTTCTCTTCTGGTACCGGATCTTAGTTATTCACTTTCCTCATTGCGCTTAATACGCAGCTCATGTCTAGAGCATTTCTAGTTTTAGAATTAAACGAATGTCTAGTTTTTTACGTGGTATTCTTGTCGTCTAATCTGCGCAAAAGTGAAGTCAGGTTTTCAAAGTATGATGTCATCAATGAACAGTATTACAATAGTTTAATTCAATTTGTTATTACCTACTAGTTACTCTTGGCTTCACTTGGCTTTATAGTTGTAAGAACTATAAACATCGTTGAAATGTTTCTTCTGCACTTTCTTTCCTATTGTCATGAAGATTCTATTTTACTTCGTCAAATAATTTACCTCTACCAAAGCAAATTCCGCTATGTGAACTTCAGAGTCTATTTCCCTTTTATTGTTTTTAATTCATATGCCTCTAACAAACAAGTTATGTTTTAAACAGTTTTCAACTCTATGGTGCAATAAAGCTTCCTCGTGTAGCTCTAGGTATTTGCTAATCTCTCCATAAAATGAACAAAATGTTAGTGAAGTCATTGAACTTGTCTGTAAATATCGATGCGGGTTCATCAGTTTCGACTTGAACCCCTAGATAACCCCACAATTCCTGGTTCGTATAAAAACCACTAAAGTTTGTTTTCTGTGCGTGACTTTGTGACCCTTAAACTTGGATTTGTTTCTCGTTGCCAGTTATGCAATGTTCATAAGTCTTTTATCACTAACTAGGTCTTGTGTTATATGCTTGTTTTTCCGCTCGGAGTATTATGATAGTAGAGTTCACTACATTATCGTTGTGAGTTACATTGGAGGCGCCTCACTCGTAATTCATGTAATGCTTGGCACGGGGTATAAAGATTGCAACATTGCACTACACTGACAGCTTGTTAGTATTGCCTGCAATATAGGACCTGGCTTTATCGGTCCAGTTTTTGTAAGTTCGAACTTCGAAGAGAACATTCACTCTACGCTGGACGTGTAGACTGATCGATGTAGAAACCTTGGTAGAGAGTTGAAACAGTATTTCATTTATTTTTCCTGAAATCCTTCATAATCGCTTACTTATAAACGTCGAACTTGAAAGCCACTTAAATTTAATTTCACGAAGTTTAGGACTTATGCTTAGTTCAAAGGTGCTAACACAAATACAGTATACGAGTTATAATTTATACCTATGATAAATTTAAGTTATGAATTTAGCTTCGAAAATCCATAAATGTAATTTGATTGAAGCACAATATTTAAAACGCTAACGAGGGAAAAAATACCTACAAAGTCTTACCTACATAGTACGGAAAACTCTGGAAAATTTTCAATTTACTTTGTAATCCATGTTATGCCACATAGTTTCAAGTAGGTACTGCGCTTGCTGTAATTTGTAATCCCTCCTGTCCATATAGGGATTACAGCTGCCATATTACGAATGTTTACTGATGTAATACATTTACAATTTTATCTCACGAATAACGAGAACGAGGTAAGATGTATGTTTTGTTTACTTGCATATGTGTAATGTTAAATGTTAAACAAAGGGGCTTAAAAATGACGTGATATATGGCTATTATGAACGAGTCTTAAAAATCTATTGTTTTAAATTTCGTATAAACAGCTGTGCTGAGGTTACGCGTGAAGCTACTGAAGCCATTGATGTGGCCTGTAAATGAGTGCTTAAATGAAAATGTATTGTCAACACATCGTGCGTTTAGGTCACGACCTCAATTTTCTATCTAAATAGGTCAGCATAACAACACATATAAAGTAGTTATTAACTAATAACAATTTAATGGTAAGAAAACTACTAGTGTTTTAAGAATGAAGTAGCCAGTAGGTACCTATTCTTGACCGAAAGTAAGTCTTTTCTTCTAAAAATATAATTGCGCTCATTCGTTTAGAGTGGGTCCAAACAAAGTGCCTTGTGGGGCACTTACGATGAAAACTTGTTAAAATGCGTGTCTGACTAAAGAATACGATTTTTTTATTATCTTTAACACTTACATTGTTTCTGTACATTGGCTTCTTTAAATTGGTTTTTTGCACTCCTAAGAGTTGTTCATAAAGTAGGATCTTGGTTTTATTTAGTAGGTACTGGTTTCTGCATGCCTTTGCCAAGATTAAAAAGAGTTATGTTAGAACTATTTATACAATGCATCAGGAATGGTCTACAAAAGCTTGCAGCTTGTACTGGAGAATACAAAGTCTTTTTGAGATTGAGCACGTTTTCGCATTCCCGTCTTTATTTTGGTCCAAACAGTTTTAGAACTACATGATTTTCAATATAATTCACAATTAACATAAAAGCTCCCACTTACCTAATAAGTCAATTTTCCAGCCAAATTCTTACTTTAGGTTGTTATTGTTTCAACCACTTAAAAATATTTGTAACGAAGGTTTATTCACCGTCATTTTCACGCATACTTAAAGAATAGCCTATTATTATCTATATACGTATGCTCAAGGTCGTGTCTAAAACGTCTGTAGTTGCAGTATATCTATATACACATGGCCGTCATGTGTACAGTTCGTGTCGGAAATGGTCCCCGCCGCCGCTTAGTTGTTTGGTGAGGCCAAGATGTAAAAACCAACTTCTTTGTTTGAGTTTGGTAGTAATGTTTGAATGTCCATGTGTTTATACCCGAGACGTCGCGTCTTGGGTTAAGTTCAGAGGTAGTTTGGTGTCTATGTGCATTGTTTAATGTACCATGTCCTTGCGCTCTTTTCCTTTAACAGATGAGTTGAATATCAAATGTATGTACTTACTTAGCTCGATACTAAGCAGGCCGATAGTCATGTGTCTATTTATACATTTTTTGTTTTATTATTAACAGCTGCAAGTGTTCATTCACGCTCGGGGTTTTCAGGTAACGAAATTGTTTGTGTTGTTTTTTTTCGAAATGCTGATGTTTTCTCTCACATTTTTTCGAGACCAGCACGACTGGTTCTTCGGTTTTTTGTGCAGTTCATCGTGACAAGGAAAACCATTTCATGTCGTTAGTAACGCGTTCTATTGAGGTCAATTTGAATGAAGCCTATGGTTCAAATTAACTCATGTTGCAATATCAGTGGCCTATTAAAACAATGTTGGATTCCAATCGTTTGACCTACTTTTCCGACGAAGGAAGGAAAATATATAAACTTGCTCTGAAATGTATGGAACAGAATAAATGTTCCGCTTACCGCAAAGTAGTAGAGCAAATAAATACTTATATGATATTTATAAATAGCTTTTATCAGGAAATAATCGAGGATTATGTTGGAATTACTTTGATAAGACCATTCATGATAATAAATTGAATCAACTTTCTTGCAACATCTTTGATGATAATTTTCAAGTTAAGAAGAGCGTGACCTAGTACCTTCATTAAATATTCAAGTATATAAATACATATTAAAATGTGCCATCGAGAGCGTTTCTTCTGCAGTCTGTGACCAGAGCTCGTTGTTTTAAAAAGTGGTGTGTCCAGATTTCACCATGCGAATTCAAGAGTGCGTTGTATGCAAATTGTCGATAAGTACACGCCAATGCGGAGGCGTTTCTTTTGCAATGACATTTTTATCACCCCGCCCATTGCATTCGTGCTGTATCACTTTCTCCGGACCTTTTACTTCGATACCTATCATACTTTTTATTTACATCCATCGCGTGAATAAAGTAAAATTATTGTGCAATAACATGCAAGGAACGTCATCATCTTAAAATTGTTCAATGTCAGCCTGACTAGCAACACAGTAGATACTGTGGATACCCGTAAGCCGTAACTAATGTTATTTATTTACATTCGATTATTAAGTTGAAGGTAAGGTACGTCACTGTTGAAATGATGTTTGAACTTTGGATATTAAGATAAGAATTCCAACGTTTGAATTTTCATTTTCTTAATTTTAGAAGGTCTCAGACCAATATTTACATTTATTTTGTCACAGAGTTCATTAACCTGCTTCGAGCACAGCCTTGCCACATCTATAATCTACTCGATGTCTGAATTGATTTTGCCTTCAAATGTGGCATCTGTTTCATCACAGCTGATGCTTGTTAAATGATTACAGGGCAGCGTTTTGTTTCTTCATTTACACGTCCCACTTTGTCCAATAAGCGGAGGTGAGCAGTGTCAAATTGGTGGTACTAGTGATTCGTTGGTAGCGACCTTGCCCGAAACACTCATTCGCTTCGAGCACGCAGTTGCTCAGCAAAGTGCGTTACGCAGATGATTTCAACTTTGAACATACATATATTTTTTATGTTCGCATAGTTGTCACCACTTAAAAGTTATTAGCTATCTGATTGTTACTGTAGTCTTGTCGGCACGATTCTCTCGAGACGTACCATCTCAACAGAATAGCAATGATCGAGTGGAGTACTTGTTCTCACTAAAGTTTACAGTTTATTGAGGTGTTTATCCTCGTGTAGGCTATTCATATTCTACGGTCGATTAGCTAGCCTCTTGACCGCCATGCTACCTGCGATGGCTTTGGCACGGAGCTCCGACTATGAGATCAACAATGTCAAGGCACGGTTATGTTATGTCAGTGTTGCGCAACCCACTCGCACATACAACAACACCTTTGGTCCACTGGAGGCCGGTCATCACAAAAATACATCAAGCGTGCTACAGTCCAATGTGCGATGCAATTGCGTGCAATTGTAAATTATAATTGCAAATGGACAGTTTTAAAGTAAGCAGTCATGTGTATCGTTGGAAGTTTTTCTCCATCGCATCCCGAGTTGTTCTTGTTGTTGGTCGTTACATATTAATCTTTTTCCACGAAGGGCCTTTTTGTTTTTGTTACACATATACTTGTGAAGGGTCTGTCGTGATTTATGTACTTGCCAGTGAATGTATTTTACACATTTTAAAATATTGATTGTAACCGTACCAATAGGTACTTTCAACAACTTCAACCTTATTCACAAGTATTCATTTTTCAACACCACCAGCGACGCTACCACATTTGTGTCATGCTCCTGAGTCTCACAATAGGCTTAGAATTTTGAACTACTGCTTATAATAAATGAACATTGTCAATTGTATGTAAATGTTTTATTAAAAACGAAGTGCTAAAGGTCGGCAGGCGCGTCCATTATGTCGAGCGCGTAGAGGGCAGTAAGTCAGTATATCTCAGACAGCTCTCCGCCCCGGGGTGTCCGATGTCCGAGCCTGGTTTATGCAGGCACACCTACTCGGAAGATTTGCTTCACGCGACTGTCTCCGCAGCTGAAATATTACTCTTAATCAGACTTTCGTTTATTTCGCATTTATTTTTATCGGATTTCGATTTCGATGCATTGTTGTGTTTTATTTCTTAGTTCATCTCAATATCCTGTTTATTGTTTGGTTTCGGTTCTGCCGTTGGTTCTTTATTTATATTAAAATTAATCTTCCTCGCAAATTTATCTTTTTGGACATCGCTGATTATAAATCACTATGTCGCATCTTAATGCCTGGAGTGGCCAATGGCCCAACCATTGGCATTGCTCGATGGAAATATTAGTGTCACTGAACTTTGTAGTTATCACATTGCAAATCTCGGTATTGGTTACGAGTAATTACGGCCGGTGTACTTATCTGTTCATATAAATCATTTGTCTCATAGACACTTAACAGCTGCTGTTGAAAATTAATACACGCATTAAGTTGAATTTGATTTGCAAATAGAGTCTTAGTGGCAGACACGCTAGTAGGTTCGTATTCGTTATTAACTATCATTGGATCGGCTTTAAGGACTGTGCGCAATTAAAATAACTGGAACTTGATCCTAAGAATCTATCCGGAGCGTACCGAATTAACATGAATTTTTAATACTGATATGTATATTCTTCATAAAAACATTCTCCTTAAAGAGATGAGCTACGTGCGCTAATTACAGGTTCTCAAAAAACCACTGCACCGTAGCAGCACGTTTTGATTATTTGTTTTGTCAGTAATTCCTCATCGGTTACTTTGTTCCGTAATTATCCGGTTAGCTTAGTGCTCAGCCATGAATCTCGTTAATTAATAGCCAGTGGGCAGAATCCGGTTTAATTTAATTAAGACCCCAACAAATTTTACTATTAATACTCACCTCAGCATATGTTTACTTTCGGTACCCACTACAAGCGACCGGTTCTGTCTGATTAATAAACCTGTGAATTCTGAATCGTTAATAAAGTGCAGTGGCGTTTGTAGTAACATAGCTACGAGACATTTAGCGCTCGTAACGTAATGTTCCTCTTTCATTAAATGCATTGTTATGTCAGTGTGTGGAACATCAAAATCACTGCAATAGAATACTAATTAGTAGTTCACTAGGCTCTACGATCGGTTCTTAGCATTTTTATAGCGCAATATTGGAATCTCTTTTGATATTTCAGTTTTACGAGTTTGGTTTCATTCATCTGAAGCGTTGGAATTGGAATATATTGAAGGATAAATTAATAGAATGCAAATATATTTGAAATGCCCGTGCTAACAATTGTAACCTGTCAGGACCAGTTGTTGGTGCATCTGCTTTCCATGTAAAACCATCAATATTTGTATGCGTAAGACAAGTGTTTGTCCTTTGTTTGAGAGCTATGTTGCCACAGACTGTTAGGACCGTCGCATCGGGACTCTGGAACCTAAACATAGATATTCTGACATTGCATAGGCCATATTTAATTGTTATCAGCGTTTGATTTACCAGATTCAGTTCGTCAGCAACCGTTTAAATAGCACAATAATTTATCTAGACTAGGTCTAGGTCCTTACACAGATTTACAATGAAGTTTCTCCGCTGGTAACCACTGTATTTCTCATTCGTGCTTGCCACTGTCATTGTAAATTGTACCTTACGTTATTAAACCGGGTTTAAAATGGAGATTAATGTCGAGTGCACAGTGTCATCGACAACAGGTATCTGCTCACTTACCTTGACCGCGCACGTTGTCCTCTCACTTATAGAATGATCATAGAGGTCTTCGATGCGCCTGTGCTACTAGCGTGCGCCCTGATACATGTTCCCGAGTCTCCTCATGTTTTGGATCTTCCTCTAAATAAAAAATTGTTTCTCCAATCGTATTTCCCAGAATTTTCACCAAAACCTTTATTTGTTATTCATCATGAAAGATTTATGATACCTCCCTTTAACTTTTTAATTTTAAATCAATATCGGTTTGTATCAATTTCAGAATGTATGTATGAGACCGTGACTTTGTTTTTTCCCGAAAAGACACAGCGAACTGTATCTTTTTGTGTTGAAGATGAATTCTGATGCGGGTTGACGTCGAATCTGTTCTTTGGTGGTTCATTTGCTCGAGTCACTGAATCATAAGTGAGGACACACGGTGTTGAGCAACTTTTTGTGTCCATCCTAACACGCGTACGTTTAATCTGATTTCCACACAAGTTTTTAATTTCAATATGAGCGTTTTAGAAGTGTTGTGTTGATGCTATGGCTGTTTATATTCAATTTATGTCAATAGATTGTCCGGCGCTCGCCATATTCATATGATTCATTGCCACTCAATCGCGATGGGAGATTAAATAAATCGTCAGTCGCCGTCCTCGTATCGTCGATGTGATTGTATGTGCGTGCGGGGTTGACTTTCATACAATATTGCCGCCAATTAGATCGTGGCGTCTCGCAACGTTGCCTAGGACACTCGAGTTCACTTTACTGAGATATCGGTTTCGTATGTGTACTTGAGTTCATTTCATTAATATTTTGTTGGTTTGTTTGTACATTTTGTTTGGTTCAAAACATTTTTGGCTCATTCTTTTCACCACATGGCACGCTTATTTCTTAAAGTCATGTCAGTTAGAAAATATTATATATAAATATAATTATATTTGATGTGAACATAAATTTTAAATTTGGCTGCATATCAAAGACGGACGATTCTTCTGAGAAATAAGATATGTTTAAAACGTTTTATTGTAAAGGTCGAGCAGTACTGGCAATTGATATAAATAGGGCATTTTGTATGATATTGGTGCAGCAGTAACCCGCTTCGCAAGTAGTATACCTATTTGCTGTGTCCCGTTATCACTGGAGCGATAGCACTTGGTCGATAGCTCGACCATTGCACAAGTTCGTGGGCTTATCTTGGAATGCAGTTTACTGTGCACTCCATTTGGCATCAGACGTGAAAAAATGGGTCGTTTGAGTCACCCCTAAAAATAATATTATCAATTGAAAACGTTACCTCAGCAATTAGTAGTATCAGTAAAATAGTTTTCCTGCTGGAACTGGTCGGTGTAGTGCAATAGTGCGTCGTGGTCGGTGTCGCCGGTGGTCATCGGCCCCCATCGGTGAGTTTCGCAAGTCCAGTTAACCGTATGAGTCGATCACATTAATATTCTACGGTTGATTTTATTGCGAACCTAGCGTTTGCCTCCACGTCTGTAGGTATTGATTTTACAGATTGTTTAAATTGTTTATATTAATTGTATGTATGATAAGAATTTAAAATTGGTACACCACGCTTAATTTATCTTTAAATTCACGTGAATGTAAATCGTACAGGAGAGCAAAGAGACAAAGACATTCCGTAGTGTCGAGACGAGAGGGAATCTTCAGTGAAGGGCGGCGCGCAGACGGCTTTCATCGTGTGTAAATGCGTGCGGCACAAAAAACGGATAGACGGCCAATAAAAACCCCGTGTGGAGAGAAGCCGAGGGGCGGGCTCGCGGGTGCAGCGCGCTGCGCCAGTAATTGCATGTTGCAGTCGGTCTCCGCCGCGTTGGGTGCGCGCACGCAGCCTCCATCCCTCGCCCGCACTTGGGTGAACGACTCCCCAATCAAGTATGCGTACGACTCACCACCGCCGCATCGTGCTCGCTCCTTGTTTTCGCGATCGTTGATCAATCTGTATGTTTTGGTCCCGTTAGCCGGAAGCGTCGTCGCCGACATTGGCGTTTAGCGTGCGTTTCTTTTTCGCTCGGCCGGTCACATAGACTTGATAGCATAAGGGTTGTGTAATATTAGCGTCAGTAACCGCTTAGACGTGACGACCATGACGTGAGTTTATCTAGCTGTTATGTTTAAGTTAAGCGTCAGATAAACTTTATTTGTATTGGCTGTAAATGGTTGTTTTTGTATTGTCGCAGGGCGAAAGTCGTCACTACAGTATCATCAGCGGGTGGGGAATCGGGTCCCCCGGGCCCGGCGGCCGAGGACGCCGACATGAAAGGCGTCGAAGCCACACCAGAAGAACAGGAACGTCTAGCGACAGGAAACAACAATGGATCGCTCGACTGCAAGCACACGGCGGCGCACCCGACGCCGCTGGGCAAGCGCTCCGTGTTCGCGTCCACGCGGGTCTTCATGCTGGTGTTCCTGTCGGGGTGGGTGCTGCAGGGCATGTTCCTTACGTACTTCGTTAGTGTGACCACCACAGTAGAAAAGCTGTTCAAAGTAGAGTCAAAGACGACGGGAACTTTACTAGCAGCGACAGAGATTGGCCAGATATGTACGGCGCTATTCCTGACATACCTAGCGGGGCGGGGGCACCGGCCGCGCTGGATCGCGTGCATGATGCTGGTGCTGGCGGTGGGCGTAATCGGCTGCGTGGTGCCGCACCTACTGTACGGCACACAGCTACTGGACGTGCACCTGGAGGACTATCGTGCCGGCGCCGCGCCCGTCTGCTACACCTACCAGAACTCCTCCGACCAGTGCGACGACGCGCACGTCAAGAGCTCCACGACGCGCTCCTCCATCACGGCCGTCGTCATCCCCTGGCTGTTCGTCTGCCTGCTGGTGGTGGGCGTGGGGCAGACCGGAATCGCTACGCTCGGCATCCCCTACGTGGACGACAACGTTGGCAGCAAGCAGTCGCCACTTTACATGGGTGAGTGAATATTGATTGTGATTAATGATTATTATCCGGATGAACAGTAGTTTAATTGTATGAAGTAACCAGGCGCAGGCGCGCCAGAGAATCACTGGTGCGTTGCCTAAAACAAAAGCTTGATATTCTCTTAAATAAATTCGGTGTATCGATTAAGATGGGCGATTGTTAGCGTTTTGCGAGTACTGGTAATAAAATGGGCACATAAAAGTGTATAAATCATAGCCGCCGCCCACGGCCCGCCTACAACGTACTCTGCCGGCCGCCCTCTGATGTGTTGCGTAATTAACAATCGACTTGAGTGCATCCCGCACTCACATTCATTGCAATTTTGTACAAAACATCCTCTTGTGATATTCATTTTAAATCTGTATTGTTCATGCAAAGGCCTGTCCAGTTATTTGCTACAAAAGTATGGGAATGAATAAATGTTTAACAATCCATTTATGGTATAAACAATACAATAAACCAATTCGTTGCGAGCATATCGCTACGATTTCATGCCCGATGATGTAAAGCTCAGAAACTGAGGTCGAACTTATGGCTGTGTACGTGTAGTATAAAATGCATAAAAAGCAAAACAATGGTGTTTGGGTGCCGCGAACGTTTGTACACAGAGGTGTAGAGTGTTACGCGTGTATTGTTGTGTCTGCAACGTATCTAATGCGTCTACTGCACCACTGCCATAACATACGGAGTAGGCTTTACAGCGAGCTTTGCGCGATCAGCGGGGACTGCCCGAAGGCAGAGATGTTCAAAACTGCAGTATTGGCTGTGTCTTTTTACCTCTGAAGGTCCAGTTAAGCGAAGTGGACTGGAGAGCGGACCGTACTGAAATATCTGACGAAGCCCGGTGTCCACAGCCAATCCGCTCAGTTTGATCGTACCTTGATGCCACATCTCCATCATCGAATGCGTCCAGGACGCCGCTTCTGAAACATATCAAGTCTCTCCCAACTGTCCCAGGTCTAAGCTTAGCAATGCTTGCTGCGTTATCATTAACTCTGGAAACGGAATATTTACCAGGTTTCTGTTTGGTTTGAGTTCCCAATATTTCGGCGCTGTTCCAAGCACCATGATCACGGATAAACTGAAGTTATTGCGGGTGGATGTTTATGAGCAGACAAATCGGTCTACCCTCTTTCTAGTTCGTTTTTTGCACTCAGTTACCGCTACCACTGTCACTCGGAACTCGATTCTGTTCCCGACACACGAAACTCACTCGCGAACTTTTTTCGGCACTTTTTCGGTTTTTATACAGCTTGCTGCGTATTCAAACGAATATGAGATAGCAAAGAATGTTACTATAACGAATCATAAATTTTCCTCAAGGGTAGAAATCTAACTTGACTGTAACTCTAGCATGTTCATCTAGCAAACAAATTGAAAGTTTAATAAATTTTATGTTGATGGTTTCACGTTTTTATGTTTACCATCGACATTTCGTAATGCTCATTTAAATTCACTATGTTGAGCAAACAAATTTAAAGTTTAACAAATTTTTTGTTGATGATTTCACGGTGTTATGTTTACCATAGACATTTCGTAATGCTCATTTAAATTCACTGTGTCGCATTTGCCGTGTTTGATTTAAATCTTGAGTAGACTCCGAAGGTAGACATGTGGGCATTGAAAAATATGTGGACTGACGAGTATATGTTAAAAATAACACTTTAGTCTACAATATTATGAATTACTTAACACTGTTATGACTGGTTTTATTAGGAAGAACGGAAGTTTATTGTTATTCGCACATTTGTTGCAGTTAGAGAGTTCCTTTTCGCTAACAATGGGCCCTAAGCTTCATATATCGGCCTCGTAACGATTTTGTTGAACAAGTATCGGTGACTATTTTCGCATGTTTTCAATATGGACGTCATGTTCTGTGGTCTTGGTTAAGTTAGGTGCGAAGATCTAGTCTCTTCCCGTGCGTGTCATCTTGTTTTAACAGGAGAATGAGGTATATCCTCTCCTATTTAGGAACATCATCCTTATTTCCTTTTAGCGTTGTTTGATGTTGTTGACTATACTTTGCTGCTGTTTTTCCTGAAACGTAGGTATGGTTGTTATTTGCTGAACGTAGCTCAGTTCTCGATAAAGACAGATATCTTTGAAATACAGATGGTTCTTTTCTTTTCCGATAAAAATAATTAATGTCTTACCCTTTGCCCGACCTATATCTTTCCTTTCAAAGTAGTTCAATGTGGCTATTTCTGCACAAGTTGCTGCACAAGTAGCTCTGTTCTCAAAATGAGAGCATACTCGTGTTTTTGTTACGACACCGTTCTATAATATAAGTACATGAATGTTCCATCTAGTGAACTTGCCAATGATTAGATAAACGCAGAATAAGTCCGTTTGTTTTATGTGGGCCACTCATTATCTGACACTCATTCAATGTATGCTTTTCAATAGAGCTTCTCTTATCTCTTGTTTTAGGTTCACGTACTCTGTATCTTTACTACTTACATGCTGAATGAAGGCAATTAAAGGGTTTATGATTATTACTGTAGGGCACAAGCACAATGTTCTCAAAAAATGTATCACTTATGTCGTCTTTGTTTTTGATGTTCCTTAGTCGCATCAAGACTTATTTTGTCCATCATTTGAGAAACCTTAATTGTTGACTAAATCCTATTAGGGAAGGTTCCATTTAATTGAAAATAAATCTCTTATAATCCCAAACTGTACAGAAATCAATAAAGATACTTGCTAAGGTTAATGAACAGGTACTCGTAGATGTTTCATAAGATCTACTGTAAGTATGAGTATGAAGTAAAGGCTGGTACTAAAGAAGAGCTTTATGCTGTCCGATATAAAGCTTTCAGAATCGAGTTATAGGAAACTTGCAGAGACACCAGAGCTAGAGAATATGGTACCCATTACTGGTTATAATTATTTTATAGCCATATATTTTTATCGTCTCTCCTAGGATGTTACAAGAGTTTATATTTCAGCTTTATGCTTATATTTTATTTGAATCTATAAAGCAGCAACGTTCTACTTTGACCCATGTCTCCCTCATGTGTATTATGTTCTGGTAAACTATTAGTTGCTTATTCTGTAGTTAACAACTACAGGCTAATTTGATTGTTCATTTTACACATAGATAATAGTGTAACTTGAATTATTGCATCCAGCTATTCATATGTAAATTAAGTTTAGTAAGTCCAAAGTTCAGTACTCACTGCGTCATTGCAGTGATTAACGAAAACAGTACTCTCAATTAAACAAATTTATAATCCTAAATCAACATAATCACTACATGCTAGAACGCGTGCGATAAAGGAAACATTATTTAATAGCACGCAACGCATTAAGCTAATTTGTTTAACCAATTAAATTCAATTCAGCTAACTTGTGTCGACCTACTCGTAAATAGGGCAGAGTACGGACGGATATTCATTGATTGAAACCAGTGTGGTGAAGATTATTTAGGTCAATTATTACGTGTGATTGTGACATTAGCGTTAGGTACTTTTAGTAGGGCATGATAGGGCTCGTAATTAAAGTAATTACGAAGACTTTGAACGGACTTTGTAGTACTATGTTGTACAAACTTAAACTCAATTCGGCAAAAGGCCGGGTAGTCTTTGCACTTTTGCTTTACTACTGATTGCAGTCAAAAACTGCAAACTTTACGTCTACATAGACACTGAACAATTTTATCATATACTTTTTGAAGCAGCGGTTATTATAAGCTAGACAGTTAACCTATTTCAAATAGCGAAATTCTTAACTAACTACCTGATACGAAACGGTTCATTAAAATTGTCTCTAGGTTTTTCAAAAGACCTTGGACGTAACTATTGCACAATACCAATTTGGTGTTATCTTAAATTTATAATCTAATGGAACTGGGTTTGTATCGAGTAGCTCCATGATTGTTTTCGAGACTATTTCGCACCTGTTTTCCTTGTGCTTTGTTTTTGTACAAACTAGATCCGCATCCTATTTTGTCCTAGCTAGTAAATAATATTTGCCTTGTTGTAATTCAAGTGATATACCATAATGTTCAATTGTAGCGTCGAGCAAATTCAAAGCTGAGTCGCGCTTCTTATTTCCTTCAGTTTTCCCGAGTTCATTGCTCTCTGCAGTAGCTGGTTTCAGTACAATTTCCCGATCGATATCCGTACGGTTCGGAACAGCTCACTTATAATTCATGGCTGGTCCGTAGTTCTTCACTGAAGCCCTGTTGTGCAGTAAAACGTTAAGCAATTGCTATTTCAGTAGGTGGTTAGCGAAGTGTGTCAGTATGCCAACGCGTCGCGGCGACAATTTCAGCTCGTTGGTGTCAGTGCGTGCCTCGTTCCTTAGAGACGTTGCCCTAATTTCGTCCCTCACTGATCGTGAGGGACGGAATTAGGGCAGCGTCTGTTCGGGAGTGGTCGGGTTCGTGTCGTTTTTTCGACGCGTTCTTGGGTTTTTTCTTTGTATTAAGAGTGTTTTGTTGGAATGTCTTTGCTGATAAATATATTAGGGTCCTTATTTAATTTAGTTTTAGGTCCTTATTTAATTTAATTATTCTGGTTTTGGTTAAAAATGGTTGTTACGCTTTCGTACTTTAAGGGTGTATTACCGTCCTTTGCAGTTTATCTATCTCTTCACTATCATGATGCCTATCAACATTTCTGCTGGCACTTCATGAGGCATACTATTTCTAGTATTTTTTTTTGCTGTAAAGTCAACTTGGTTTGTTAGTGTCCAATTAGCCGTCCTACCTTTAAAGTTATTTAACTTTTACTTCTAATTGGTATGTCAAGGAAACAATATGCTACGGAATTCGACAGGTGTCTATATTTAACATAAACAAATTCCTATAAAGAATCTAAACAGCCAAAGCAGTAAATAAAATTTACTTCATTTTAGATTCTAATGTATTCAGTACGGCATAGAAGCGTGTATGGTAGTTTTCCTTGAACAGCGATTACATTTTTTCAACCAAAATGTGATTCATCAAGTTTTCAGAGAATACGCCACGGGCTTGTATTTATTTGGGCCAGTGTTGATACACGCATTCGGGTCCCAATTAATTTTATAGGCCCTTTTTTCTTTTAAAATTGACTTTTATGTCCAAGGCGTTTAAAGGATTGGTCGGAAATGCCGAAGTCGGGTATTTATGTATGTATGTATGTATGTTCAAACCTCTGGTTTTAGTAGTTGATTTGTTGGCCTGGAGGCATTTAATTTCTACGATTTGTTTTGGGATAAAGAGCGATCCTATTTCCTGTCAAGTTTTGTATGTTCTTACAGGCGGCATATGAAACGTGTAGCAAAATTCGAAAAAAAAAAAATGTAAGTCCCGGGAAAGGATGATAAACGCTGACAATTAATCAAAAGACTCTCGCACCGTATTTTGGAATGCTTTTTCTTTAATCGCACTATCGGTTCGCAATCTGATTGCGATTAATTACGCCGTGTATGGACGAGAAAATTACCTCGATTACGTTACCACGATATTGCAATGTGGACCTTATGCAACTTTTTTGCGAGTGCACTATCAAATTGCGCTCCACCTAATCATTTGTTACTGTAGTTGTCATAGGTCAGTTTTCTTGCAATATAACCAGATAAGATTACGTCCGTATGATTAGATATGATTATGTCGGCTGTAGTTATTATCGTTAGACAGTTGATTAAACCTTTTTATGACGTCAATTTGCCTTTATTTCATACACCGCAAGTAGAATGATTATTATTATTGATTGCCTCAAAACTATTTCCTGTACATCTATGTTGACAGGTGTTTTCCTAGAAGCGTCACAGCGGTTGCTATTAGTGTGTGTTTTCCAACCGAATTAGTCATACTTCTAAAAATGATTTTGCATTCGAAAGAGCAATGAACTCTGCACCGATTAGGAATTGTGTTCCTATTTCTTGGCCATTAAAAATATCGTGACTGGCGAATATTATTGTGTAGTCCCGACTGTCTGTGATGTTGAGAGACGTTGGTTTCGACAATTAGCTGTGGATAAATTCATGAAACATTTGCGAAGGTTCCAATGGTAATCAAGGGATAATAAAGGTTTTATGGCACTAATCGAATACCTATATTTACATTAATTTGAAATTCTATTAAGGGAGGACCGGTGTTGAAGTAGCTGTTTAGATTTTACATTACCTGGTAACGATAAAGTCATGTTCCTATAAACGGAATCTGATACCAGAGATAGAACTCGTCGGACACCTTATTTAGACGTGAATATTGACTCCTGGGTGGGACTGTTTATTTATTCTTCTAAATGGATACGTTGGAAATGTTTCAGCGGCTTTTTATATCTATTAGGCGTATATCAGAGGTGATTGTAGCTGTCAGTTGAGATGACCTTATTTACAGAGGCGGGCTTCACAAGGTTATCTCTGCGAGCCCTGTGTTGCCTTTCATATCAGTGTATTTATATTTGTCTCTATTATTGTAGATAGTGAGAGTAGATAGGGTGGTATGCTTCTCTATTTTTGGAGCAGATGTAAAATTAAGTTCAGACTTAAGTGTAAAAATGTACACGAGTCGAAAATATACTGTAATGTTGGAGCCTAACCACGTTTGCCTACCGGGTTCATTTAATGATGCAATTCGTCATTTTTTGACAATCACTGAGCGTTAATTCGAGGGAGCAGCACTTGAACGATGTTAATGATGCATCGGAACCGGTAAGGACGAGTACCGGGACATAATAAAAACTTGTACCGAGACGCGGGCTGCGGCCGTTTTGAAAAACGATCCTGACGAGGCCATTATTTATTACAAAAGCGCATGATGATAATAGGAACGTATATTTTACTTTGTGTCGAACGTGAAGCACGCGAGCTGAGCGCACGCCCGTCCGTTTTTTGGCAAGCGATGCGGTTGGTTCTGGGAAAGATTACATTCGGGACCTAAGTACCTGATTGTTTTTCGGTCACTCACCCTGCAACGGTCCTTTGTTATTTTATTATAACAGGTTTTAATTTAATTTCGAAATTTGGGACAGTTCTTACGCATGTTCAGCGCGCCGGATGATTCGTCTTCGGGTCGCGGCGCGTCCCTAACTTATTTCAGCCTCATTATGTATTTAAATGAGTTGTTTACTGTTTATAATATGTTATGCAGTAATAATCATATAATTTAATGGGCTATAATAATATTAGCATTTCTCGGAACAATAATGCCAGTAATCATCCAAGCTCGCAGTGCGTTCGTTTTTCTTTCGTTCTAACATGAAGTAGCTGTATGCAGCAGCGATCGTTGACAGCGGCAATTCCTCATACGATAATTTGTTGTGGCGAGTTCAATGGCCCTCAATTAGCCTCAGAGCCCTAGCCCTATTGAGATAAACGACTGCGGCCCAGTGTGTGCGAGAGTCCATCTCAATTTGCATAACGGCCATCTCCGCCTCACCGATTACGCCCATTAATATTTACTACATCATTAAGTGACCCGGTGATAATATTTCCTCGAATTATGTCAGTGTTGCTATTTTACATTGTATCTGCAGTTTCGTGCGATAGAGCGGCTCCAGTGATGCGTGCACTGGAAAATGTATTCGTTTCGTGTGTAAGTGCCGTAATAGGAGTAGAATCTGCTAGCGTAATATTATTTAATACTTCGTGAGAGCAAGACATGTTTTGATTGATTACAATGTCTGCTTAATATACTATAAATGTATATATTGAAAATACGAGAGTGATTAATTATGCGATTTTGGTAAAGGATAATATAAGAAACGGAAATATGTATAGGGACACTGAGTTTTGAAGACTAAACTTTAAAAAAGTAGCTTAACTATGTAATGCAGATACAAATGCATCAAAGCAAGATATGTAAAATCCTGTGACAGTGTAGAGATCCTACTATAGTTCTTTACTATTATGAACTCAGGATAAAAATTCTCAACGTATTAGTCTTAGAAAATTACGCTAGGGCTCGTTAGGCTTAGTTTCCAGTCTAACCAGACATTAACTACACGTATACATTCTACTGCTCACCATAATAAACTATTATAAAACGCAGCCGGACGTCGGTCGTTGTGGTCTGTCTTTCTTGTATGCTTGTTTTGTACTGTGATTTCAATCGTTTGTCACCGACTAGCTGGTGTCAAGTATACACGGTAGACAGATTTGCAGGTTTTATCTTTCTTTTAATGTTGGAAAACTGGTGATTCAGCTTTATTAAACTTAACGTTAAGCGATGATGCGGTTGACTATCGTGTTGTGCATGATGATTGTTGAGATAATCGTATGTGGACAGTTTCCACTCTGTATGGCATTAACCCTTCCCAGCACGTAATATGGGCATTGGACTCATATGCTGGGTGCTGGGCACTGAAAGGGTTAACATCATACATTTTGTCCCAAAGGGCTTTGCGTTTCACCAGCTCTAGTTGACCTCATTCTCATGCAATAGCGGCGTAGTTATTGTTGATACAGGATACAGTTCTAAACTCCAGAATGCTCCGGGATTCCGTTGCTAGGTCCGTGTGATCCGAGAAATTAAGGGACCCTGAAAATTTCAGAGCTTTTACGTATAATAGCAGAAATTGTGAAAATATTCTATCTAACCTTCCATGTCTTTTGTCCACAGCTATTACCATCGGCATAAGGGTGATCGGGCCGGCTCTTGGGTTCCTCCTGGGGGCATTATGCACCAGGGTCTATGTGGACCCTCTGCTAACCCCTGACTTCGATGCGAACGACGCAAGGTGGGTTGGCGCTTGGTGGCTGGGTAAGTACTCATATTTTCATTTTATCTTCTTGTGCAAGTCCCAATAGATACTTTTTCTTTCTTGTAGAAACGGATAGACCATGTTGACATACTGTTGCCGTAATTGGCTAATTATTTCGTGTGTAGAGAGTGAGTAACCTGATCATTTGTCTCGAATCTTTGTAATAAAACTAAAAAATAATTAATATATAAATAAGGTAAAAGCTATGATCGGTCTTGGGTATCAAGTGACAGTTAGCTGAGATGTTTATTAGGATAATTACTGTCTTTGACCTAATGGTAGTCCTTGTAAATCATTCTGGTTTTAAAGAATGTGCAGGCTGTCACACAATTAGAGATGGGATAGTTGAAAAAGACGTGAAAAGTCATCAGAAGTGGGATAGAACGCAGAATTAATTGAATACAGATTTCAAAGTTTCTACCTGTAAACTATTTCCAACTCTCTCAATATGCAGTGCTTGGAATAGCTAGTACCGTGTTAATAGCAGAGACAAACGGGTGGTTGTAATCGATCGCATAATATCCATTCAGAATTAAGATGCTGCCACAGCCACAGTTAGTTCCTAGCACACTTACCTGTAGATGCATTAATTGTTATACACTGAATACCATAGAACGGTGACATAGATGCAGATGTCTTCCGCAAAATAACGTCTATTTTTGTTGTCCTTAAAAAAGTGACTTTTTTCGGTTTAAATATGAAGTTGTAGGTGGTAGGTCCTACACCATAACTTCATGATAAACCACGCAAATTTTTTGGTAACTCTTATAATATTAAATGTTTTACCATTTTGAATTGATGACTTTAGATATTTGAATTCACTTTAGCAGAACAAGCTAATTGCTTCTAGAATATTCTAGATTGAAAATTAGGGCCATGTTTGCGCCCTGTCATGTAAATTTTATACAACAGCAGTCGGCAAGGTGATATTAAAAATATAAGCTAGAACTTTCAATACCAAACAAACGTTTCGCGTTTTACTGCTGTGTAAACATCACAATGGAAAACCGATACAAGTGGGTGTTAGCCGTAGCCGTTACAATTTTCTTACGTATCTTGAACCGAGTCGCGCCAGACTTCGAAATAATTGATTCTGGCGCCGTTTGTGTACTAACTTTATCAAATCTAGTTCAAAAGTTATCAGTTGTCATTGTCTGCAAAGTGGATCATGTTATGTAAATTCGACTGCATAATATTTGCTATGCATATTCGTACCGGTATCTCCTCCAGAATTATTAACGAAAATGAAGCTATCTTCATGTTCAAGTTGCGTATCCCTATTCTTAGTTGTTCTATTTTCGTCCTTCTAGGCGGGATATTCCCTAAGCTTACAACTAAACCGATGACCTGTCTGTAGCTACAACGAAATCGAAGTAGCAGACATTCCTACGCGGAACATTCATCTACCGTTAGCGAAGCACTTGCGCAGATTTGCGCGCAAAATCCACGAAGAAAGCACGTGCGTGACCTGCACACCAACCGAATGCGTGTAAACAAAACAAACTCCTAAATACCATCCAAAAAGGACCCATCGTACCTTCACATCTACAAAATAAAGATCAATTTCCAACAGTAAAGGGTTTTAGGAAGTCATTTATGCGTCGTGTCGCGGTAGAAAACTGCTGCAAGCGTGTCCCGACTGCCAACGTATTGAATTCGCGAATACGCATTGAATGATTTCTGCGTATTTCCTTATTGTTCCAACGCTACACTCATGAATGAAGTTTTGAATTTTAATAAGTTTATTTTAACGGACGTTTTTGAATCATTAACGTATTGTCTGGAAGTGCTAAATTGGCGGCTGTGGTCCGCATAATTAAAATGATGGTGTCTCAGAGGCATAACAATGCCATATGTGTTTTTTGGAGCATTGTGGCGCCTGCGAAGCTTATATTTTGTAATGTACAGGCCCTTTATGACTCCTAATGAAAAACAGAGTACCACCGTCTTGAAACAAATCAATTTAACAGCAGTTTTCAATGAAAAGTAAATTGTTTTAAAGAAACGCTGAATTTATAATTTGCTGGAAATAAATTACATATTTTGACACGCAATAGCTCTACGCATACGTGCGTCTATAAAATGTCAGTTAAACTGAAGTTGCGACGATTTACGTTATTATAAGAACATTTCTCAAGGGATAATGAGCATACAGATCGTATGTTGCAAGATGTTAATCACCGCTCATTACTTCCCCCAACTGACTTCCATAGCGGCTCGATTGCATTGTAATTGTTTCTGCGAAAGGGTGAGCGAGACATTCCACGGTTGCATAATTAATCCTTCACTGTAGGTAATGTGCTTACACGAGCTTTCAGATCTATTGATACTTTGACAGCGTTAGGAAGTTGTATTCGCGAGATGTGTTATAACCGCGGTGCAACTTGTATGATGTGGTGTCATAGAATGGCGCGCGATGCAATTTCCAGTCGGCTTTCGCTTTTTTGTGCGCGGGCGTCACGCTGCGGCGGCGGTGCAGGTGGCGGCGGCGCGGGCGCACGCCACTAGTTATATAACGCGTCTTACATCACGCCGCGTCACCACAGCTAAAATAAGCGCTCTATCCACAGCCGGTCACGGCCAAGGCTGCGCGCCTTGTTGCCGACAATTATGCCGTCGTCGTTGCCCGTAATGAGGATTTAGTGGGTGGACACGCGACCGACGCCTTGCTCACTTTTACTTTTAAACCGGTTCTCTTGACCTTCGTCTTCTCTCGCTGGTCAAGTTCTCAAGTTCTTACCAAAATGTATTAGAGGCTGCGACTCTAATATTACGTTTAATGGTACAATTGAGCGTGGTAAACAATGCTGGTCGGCGTATGTATCCATAGTCCATACCTACCGTGTCTAGCGAACGCCCTTGACTGAACGTCGACCGGGCGACCTTGTGAACGCTCAAATGTTTTCTGTTTGAATCTATCGGAATTGTTTTTGATCGTATCCAAGGTTTCATGAGTTATTATTACGATCACTAGTTTTGACAACTCTAACAATTGTCCGTGTTGGTTAGATTTTTGAGAATGTTTTACCTCAAAATAGACAGAAACTGAGGCTCCTGATGCCGCGTCATTGTTTGGATATGTTTCTAAGTTTACGTAGCATGTTCCAGAAACTTGTCTACTTTTAAAAACATGAGTGTGTTGCACATGGTACATGTACATAGACTTTGCGATCTGTTTCGCACGGTGGCGCCTCGCGATGCGTGAAATATTCCACACATTCGAGATAATCTCCGGACGACTGCTAACGGATTAGCGCTATTGAAAGGAGCATTTCTCACTCGCCACCTCGATAATTGCCATAATTAGAATATTCCATAACGCGATCCTGCTGATATGTTCCATAAACAATGAGTGACTCGTCCATGTAGACTAGCAACAAATTGTGTTTGCTTGCTATATTTTTCGCGATTTCGTTTTCCTTCGAGTTTTATTTGCTCAAATAGATACTGTGTATGGTATTCATTAGATTGTAGGATTTTAACCTTTTACGAGTATTTGCACACCGTTTTATAATGTCTGTGATAATACAAAAGAGTATTATGAAGACTGTTATAAACACACTACTTAGATGTCTTATGTGTACCTAAAATGTGGTTGAATGGCCCTAGGGTAGGTACATTTGCGCCCACTATTGCATACGTCAATCTTGATCAAAGAGGCCCAAGTATGGTTGGTTGTATACTCACCACATTAAAGTCAGTATTATTGTAAAAAAACTGTTAGACGCAACTGAATGTGTTGATCTTTGGCCCACTCATCTATCCAAATTAAGTGTGACATGATGCCACAAGCAATATTGTGTTTGTCCAGCCGTGATTTTTTTATTTGAACATTTTCACATCACAAGACCATCAATCTCTATTTATATTCATCTCTATAGAAAATTCAGCGAAATTATGAATTGGTTTAACATTGAGAAATGTCCTAGTGATCGAAAATTATAGCAGCTTCAGACATTACTTGAAAGAAAACTTTGCAGACTGTCATTAAAGACTTATAGTGGAATATCAACAGTCAATTTCTAACCCCAATTTTTGACAAGATTCTAAATCCAGTGAGGGCAGTTCCAGTCCTAGATTTTTTTCCCAAATAGACCAAAAACTTCTGAAAAATGACCTTACTAATGATGTATTGTTCCACAGGTATGGTGTTCATAGCGGGTTTCATCGTTCTCCTGTCGACCCTCATGTTCTGCTTCCCGCGTCAGATCAGACAGGAGCCCATGCAGCTGTCACCCAAGAAGATCAAGGATAAAAATGAGCCGTTCCTAAAAGGTAATTAATATTTGGTTGAAAATTTGTAGTGGTAGAAGAACTAGACTATCGATCAACTGAACTGACGGCTTCGACGGTAAGATATACAGTACTTCAGCAAATAGTCAAAAAAATATTGGACCGGCTTATGCTACGGAAAAGCAATATCAATTCGAAAGTTGTTGTAGACATAAGAAATGCTATACCTTCGTTTGCCAGTTTTCAGGGGCCTCTGTTCTACTTAGTTCAAATCGACAACCTAAAATCTCATAAAGATTTTGGGTAGTTAACTCAAAGAACAATTTCTTGTAAATGTGTTGCTTTTAGTATTATTTGGATCACAAAAAGTTGTTCACGGCATTGATTAACTTTTTTTTACTAAAAGACTTGACGTATCTTGCTAAATTGAGATAAAAACTACACGACTGTTTATTGTATCTCCGTGGGTGGCCTAGTTTTTATATTGTAGTAGTAATCCGGTTGACAGAACTAGCACGACTTTGATGAATACCGTCCTATAAACCAACCTCTAATAAAATTCTAACAAATGATATGTTATCGTGTGAGAGAAGATTGTCTCCAGACAATGATTCATGTGGCAAATCTATTATTCTTTTAGTCTGATGCTGGCAATGCTTGAGATTCTTAATGACTTTTTTATATGTTAGAATTTGTTGTTGTTAATTTATTTATTTGGTATCGAGCATTTTATTACGCCCAAGTCTAGTTTGTTTCCTGCCCAACCCAAATGTGGATTCTATTTTGTCCAAAATATTTACTACACTCGAACTCTTATCATCTCACGATATCTCATATGATTAATTTTTATTTAATCAGAATTTGTTCGTGAAAATTCGAGAACCATGGTTCCGCTTTACCTTTTCACAATGGTTGCACTGGAAAATGTGATTTTTATTTAAAAACTAAACATAACCCAGTTTTTAGTTTGAAATCAGTTGGACGGTTTCCAAACAGAACAATAATAAAAACTGTGACAACATTAAAAAGCGGCGGGAATTCGAGTTATCAGACTGACAAATGCGTTGTATCGTGCGATATCTCTTCCGTAAATAATTTGTACGAGGATTTTGATAGAATTTGTTTTGTTTTGTATACAAATGAATGTTTGTAACGTTGTTGTGTTGTCAGTTACGAGTATTATAAGATTACATTACCTATCGATTGCAAAATAGAATTTAAGGCAGCAGCTTCTACCAGCTCCAGGACAAGCCTGAGTGCATTCAGGTCTTCAATTCTACTCAGCTGTTATTTAGTGTTGCTCTATGTTTTTGGTGTAGGTCAGTTTTAGTTTATCCGTACTTTTTTAAACCGTTAATTTAACACATTAAATAAATGTGGACCTAATACACTCCCTTGTGTGACTGCATATTACAATATCCTTCCCCACACTTTTTTATTACTTCCATTTTCGTATTTTAGTAAATTTTAGGACTTGACGACGAACTTTACACTAATTAGCTTTGGAAAAAAGTTAAACCAATTAGCAGTTTGATAGCGCGGCTGGTTGTCTTAAGTTGGTCAGTGAAACGCCTCCGCTCCATCACAATATTCTACTTCTAGTATACTTTTGTACTGTTTTTCCTAACATTCCACTAAGCCACATCTTTTCTTTACCAGATTTCATCGCAACGATAAAAAGGCAGGTTACAAACGACATCCTGATGTGGCGTACTGCGAGCTCGGTCCTCCACTTGATGCCCATCAGCGGGGTGTTCAGCTTCCTGCCCAAGTACCTCGAGAAGCAGTTCCGGTTGCCGACGCATGACGCCAACCTTGTCTCGGGTGAGGTACTAACATGAACACTCTATTGGTATTGGTGGTCGACCATGGCCTGCATTTGGATACCATGGTCAAAATCATGGTATCCAACTGCTATACTATGGTCAGCAGTGGAATACCATGGTCAACAGTGCGGTGATGCTATGATCTGTAGATACGATGCTACAGTACAGATGCTCCGATGTTTGTAAAGTTGTTACAACAATGATTTTAAGTGAGTTGAATTGTGGTTGCGGAAGTGACTTATTTCGTCAGTAGATAAAGTATAATAGATCGCTTTTTATGGACAGTGTTTTCTATTTAAAGAGACGTTTAAATTGAGTTATTGTAGTGGCCCCTCATGCGGGGCCAGATAAAATCATTCACTGGATCAACGTCTATTGTCGTAAGAATAATGCAGAGTGGCAACACAATCCATATAAAGGACCCTTTGAATTTACAACAACTATTTCTTTATCGTCCTTATCATGTATTTTTTTTCTCTTCTATTCACTGTTTCGACAAACTGTACCTTGTAACTTATAATCATTATGCAATGAATTAATATAGCTGACAGCTGTGTCTACAAAATAACTGTGTTCTAAGAATGGACGCGTACATTTACTTAACACACATATTTACGTTTCAGGTCTGGGTGGTATTTTAGTGATGGGTCTGGGCACGATCACGTCAGGCGTGGTGATACTGAAACTGGTGCCCACTGCGAGGCAGGTCGCTGCGTGGACGGCGGCTAGTGCTGCTATCTACAGTGTTGGTAAGGAATCATCTGATCTTAGTTGAATATAGTTACACATAGCAAAAGAGCTTACAACCACATATTATTAGGGGTAAAAAGAACGACAATCTTCCTGGAGGTCCTTCCTGGATGTACCTGATGGAAATTAGTTACTATTTTTCTTGTAAGTAACTAGGGTTACCTTTATTGCCAACCATATTGACAAAGTTTTGTTTGCCTGCGGTTTTTACCACAGAAATAGGTGTGTTAGTAATACTTGCTCGAAAAAACCCTTTTACAATTTTACATAACATAATATCACGCCTGTAATCCCCGAAGGATTAGGCAGAGGTGTACTTAATAGTACTCCCATATTTCGCTTTTATGTTTAATTCCCATGTAATAGGGGGCGAGCCTATTGCCATCAACCGGGCGCAAATCTGGACTCCAATGGAAAAACCCAATAACACTTTGGCCGACCTGGGAATCGAACCAAGGACCTCAAGCTCAGCAGTGGCGCTTTTTCAAATCGCTACTAATAAATTTATTCAAACATAAAGGCAGTCAAAAAAGATAATTTTGCACTTCAGAATGTGAACAACTTAGTCAATTTCTTTTCTGCCCCAATCGACTCAAAAAACGAGTCTGTCGTAACAATCAAGTAATTCAAAACTATCTTCCAGGTATGGTAGTACTGATGTTCGTGAGCTGTCCCGAGGAGAACTACCGCATGATCAGCGAGGTCAGCATCGCTAACAGCACTCTGGAATGTAGCGCGGGCTGCTACTGTGCCGACGTACCCTTCAACCCTGTGTGTGGACAGGTCAGTGATGTAACACATCAATATTATACGATAAACACTTGGTTTTAAGAACGGAACTCATCGATCCGTCAAAATTTTACGCATGTCAAGTGATTCGATTTGCTATTGATCAATTAATTCAACCAATCACAGTAGATTAAGCGCGCTTGATGTTCTTAGTTTGCGAGTTTTTGTGTCGATTTTTTTTTCAGTAACTGGGCATAAATATTGGGAGTTCAGTTAAATTTGATAATTATAGTGAATGGGTTCACTAACGCTGACCTATTTGGGCGTAAATTACGACATTGGCTGGCCCTTTTGGGCGCCAATTACGACTGGATGACCCATTTGGGCGCCAATTACGACTGCTGACCCTTTTGGGCGCCAATTACGACTTATTGGCCGAATGGGACCGCAAATAGGAATCCAGTTATGAGTTTATGCATCATGACTCATAGTGTGAAATTGCCAGTATTATACTGACTACTAAGCGGCCATATCCGTAAAGTTGGCAGTTAATAGTCGCAAATACACTCGTAAATAATCAGCCTATAATGTTCCCACTGTCGGGAACAGGCCTCCTCTGTGTGCTAGGGAAGTAGGACGTAAAAAACAAAATATTAATATGCCGCTCACTGCCCTTGACTTCACACCGAAAAACTGTTGTCTATATGCAGACTGTCATTAGTACACGCTCAAGCTTACATTTTTATTCGTACATATTACAAGTGTTGCTTTCTCTGGTTCCAGGACTCGTTCACGTACCTGTCTCCGTGCCAGGCGGGCTGCCTGAGCAGCCAGCAGCTCGACAACAGCACGTGGCTCTACTACAACTGCTCCTGCATCGACGGAGAGTCGCGCGGGGACAAGGCTATGCAGGCGTGAGTTTATACAAAGTGTTAAAAATTTCCCTGTCCGATCCGTGAGGGTATTATTAAGTGTCGAGATTAGCTTTTCCCCAAAATATTATGCAGGTGAATGTTTATTTCGTCGAATTAACTCACTACCTTACTAGGCAATTACTAGCAACCTGCCCCTGTTTCGCACGGCGCTACCTATCGGGTCCAAAACTATCCTATCTTTCAAGTTGGACCAATAAGATTCACAAAATTTTATTGAAATCGGTTAAAATAATTCGTTTCACCCCGATAACGCGCGGCCGTGCGAATTATTATGTTTATTGGATGAAGTATCGAGTCTGTGAAGATCTTCATGGAGCAATAGGTAGTCATCGAGTTTTTGGCAGGCTTTGTAGAATTTTATATCATCCGCATACCTCAGCAAATTTGCATTAACAGAACAATGTTTTATGTCATTAATAAACAGGATAAAAAGCAAAGGGCCCAAGAAAGACCCTTGTGGAACTCCGGACTTGACAGTTACAATCTCAGCTTTAAACCCATTAATAACGATCTTTTGTGTCCCGTTATAAATATAAGATGCAAATCATCGAAGTTAATTGCCTCGGATACCATTGCAGGCAAGCTTTTCCAAAAGAATTGTGTCATCCACCTTGTCAAAAGCTTTCCGAAAGTCAGTGTACACAGCGTCTACCTGGACTCTCCTATCCATATTTTCAAAAAGAAAGTTAGTAAAGGTTAGATTGGTAGTAGTCGAACGCCGTTTAACGAACCCATGTTGTTCAGGTATAATAAGGCCATGTAATTGAGGATAAAGAGCGCTGTGTACAAGTCTCAAAAAGCTTCGACAAGATGTCAATAATAGATATGGGATGAGCGAGTTTGGTTTCTCAATTTAAAGAACTGAATTCTGCATTAATGTCAGGATATTTAGCTTTATGAGATTGTACCAGGTACAAACGGCATTTCATACGGGTAAATTGCATGTTGAGATCCGCAAACAAGGAAAAAGGAGGATGGTGGTTGTCAACCGGAAGCCGTGACTCACTGTCGCTCGAACTAGATTAATTTGAAACCATTTTTGTCAGTCTACTCGGCTTTTCTATACGTTCCAACTGTTGGAGAGATTCCCGATCGAATAAAAGAAGTTGCTGCGAAAGCTACTACTACTCGTTGCAATTTCTGAAGCAACCATATTTGCTGTCATTTCAAAAATACTCGATCTCTAGACGAGAAGACTGATTACATTCCCGTTGATTCTGCTTATTTTTGTTCTAATAAATTAATTTCTCTCGCTAGTCTCGAGCACTACGACGCGTACAACACAACGTCCAACATCCTGTCCCGCACGTTCGGGTTCGCGGTGTCGGGCTCGTGCGGCGGGCCGTGCTACCAGATCTACGCGTTCGTGGCCATCTTCGCCGCCATCATGTTCGTGCACGCCAGCGGGGAGGTGGGCTCCGTGCTGCTCATTATACGGTGCACTGATAAACAAGGTAAGCTAGGACTTGTAATCATACTAATCGCGACCCGCGTCTGCTTCGCACAACTATTCTATATTTCAAGTTGGAACCACCGACGTCCACAAAATTTCATTGAAATCGATTGGGGTGATTTTGGAAAATAGCGTGTAAACGTATGACTGGATATACCTTCATAGCAACCACACGGGAGAGGGCGATACCCTGTGGCTGCCAGTCCCGTGGCGACATCCCATCTTGTGTTGGCCGCACGATTTTATCATTTTATTTTTGTTTCCCCACAGACAAAGCCATGGCAATGGGCGTGATCCAGTTCGCGATCGGCGTGTTCGGTAACGTCCCGTGCCCCATCGTGTTCGGTGCCGCCGTGGACGCCGCGTGCCGCGTGCGTGACGTCATGTGCGGCATGCTGGGCGCCTGCGCTAGCTACGATAACGACAGCTTCCGACATCTGTATCTGGGTGAGTGTTGTATCCACAGGTAACCTAACACAGATATAAACCGTTCGGTGTCACCGTGGACTTCGATGCGACGATCGCTTTGGTTAGGACGCAGCCTGAAGCACCTCAAGTTAATTTAAAAAAAAATGTGGGAATTCGTTAAAAGTTTGACAGAAAATAGCTCTTTATACGTACTTATTGCTTTCATGATACGACGCATTGTCCTATTTGGTCAATTTTAAATTATATGATTCGAAAAATGCATCGCGTCAGCTCAGATTTATTTTTTTAATTACATAAATCGATTAGATCCGTCAAAACTGAGTCCCGTATCGTTCTAACCTCACTATGTCCTCGTTTCAGGTTTGTCGGCAGCTCTAATGTTCCTGGCGTTCATCATGGACCTGCTGGTGTGGAGCAAGGCGGGCCGCATCGACATGAACCCGGCGGACGTGCGCGCGCCGGACGCGGCGGCGCTGACGCAGGCTGCGCCCGCGCACCCGGACGACACGCAGCTCTGACCGCACATCAGCTACGAGTCGCATCTGTGAGCGACCACTAACGAACTTATACCCAAATAATACGGCCCGAAATGCCATGACACGACTGCAAAGTTTATTTAGGTGGGCGATTATTTATGTGGATGAATTTTGCATGTAAGTGTTACGGTCTAATTTGCAACGACACGGATCTGAATCTATCTACAATGTTGCGGTTTAAAATAGTGAGCGTGCTCCTGGTATATCCGAGTTTACATGTTAGGAAATTCAATCTACTTTACCCAGTGATACGGTCCAGAATGCCAGAATGCGAAACGACGGGGATTCAGTCTACTTAGAACAGCTTGCGGTCAATTATGAATCTTATATGCGACCGCTAAGGTCGTGTACCGACTTTTACGCCGAAGAGGACATCCCGACATGACGGACTATTTGTTTATAAATCGGTTGATAACCAGCCGCCATTATGAGCCATATAACAAAAATGTGAACAGTGCATGCCTTATTTTGTAATCGGACAAAATCTAGATATATTTGTATATACAATTAATTTACAAGCGCCAATATTTTGGTTATTTATTAGATCCTTGCTAATATTACCTTTTTAGTAGAATACCAGTGTTCTTATTGAAACTTGTACGGTTTATATGGCAACACTCCAACGTGACTGAACAATGAAATAGTTTTATTGTGCATTTTATTTTGTATCAATGCATTTTATACACTAGTTACTTTACTACATAAGTATGTGCTCAATTTTGTAAACATAATAAAAAATAATAAAACTAGAACTGGGGTCAGGCATAATATAAACTTAATCATAATAAAATGATGTATAATAATGATTTGGGAGCAAGTGTTTGATATACCAAATTCTACAGATATAAAACTAGGGCCGATATATTTAGCGAGCGTAGTATAAAATGTATTTATTTCTTCTACTTTTAATGAAGATCTTAACCCACTAACGCATAAAACTTTTACGTAGTTAATATTAATAATTCTGTGTTAATGGGTAAAGAACTTTATCCCACACTTCTTGTCTCAGTCCCATACCGTTTTTATAAAAACGATCGCGTAAAACACATCACTGTCATTAATGCATCACTATGTCATCACAATCTTTCATTCATATGGGGCTGAGTTTATTCGTAGGGCACACGCTGTCGTAGTAATTGAGGGAAAAATTTATAGGACTTAGAAATGATTCGGGTTGAAGTTAAAACATGTTTTAAAAGTACAAGTAAATAACAGTCTTTTTTTTTGGGCAGTCGTATAATAATTAATGAAGTCAACCAATCAAGTGTGGACTATGGTAGGCAGTATTGTATTTATTTTGATGTGCTGGCGTCCTGCCTACCTATAATACACGAACGTTTCGCCAGGTATGTTTGATTTTAAATAAGTATACAGAATGATATCAATTACTATAACAACGTGCGTCCTCAGCGAACGCATAATATAATTATTTCGATATTTGCGATTTACATGGCTAGTGATTAGACGTTTATATTAGTTTTAGTCCAATTTTTCTTTTACAAATCATAACAAAAATCCCTGTAAATAATATTAAATGAATTCAACACAGTAATCACATTAAACTTAGTTAATTTTAAGATTTTTTTAAATTAGCATAATGATTCTATTATCTTTTTAATCTTAATTGATTTCTTTTATTTATACGATTTTTCTTCGCGCTGAGGTCTATCGTTGGTATAATTATATCAAAACTTTTATGTTTTATTTAATTAACAATATTTTAAATATACATCTCTATTTACTTTATATTTTCTTCGTATGGGCATTGTTAAATATATATTAAATCACAATTGAATGATGAAATGAAATAATAATCACAATTTGAGGTGACCTTTTTTGGTTGCTTAGTAAAAATATTGATACTATAAGTTTATCACAATATAATGAACATATTGAGCATTTGGTTGATAAAATAATACCTTTAAATGAGATAAATCGCAAGTTTAGTTACAAATATTGTAATAAAATTCAATTATTCGTGTTTTGACGAAAGACCATAGCTGTAGTGGGAATTTAAGGATATCTGATAAAAAGGCTGGGCACCGTGTAACACTATTTAGTGAAATATTTTAGTATAGCGGTTGTAAGGTATCGTATACGTTGGAGTCACTTTATAGCTATACAGGGTGGGAGGGACACCGACGCGAGAAATTTTCATCGGTTATAAAAAAAAAAATAGCAGTTCCATACATTTTGAACTTGTAGGTATTGTACTTTTGTAGGAAACGGCAGTTTTTTTTAATATCCGGTAAAAATTTCTATGTAGGGCGGCTCAGAATGATGTACTGAATACGAGGTAACCGTTTTCGTGTCGGTGTGCCTTCCACCCCATATACGGGAACTGAGATGTTTTTTATATATTAATATTCATATTTCAATGTATACGACCTGAATTTCAAGTGCGCTTTATTTTATTGTAGCACTGTTAAGCAATTTTCGATTCTACCTCCATTGTGATAGAGGTCATAATATAATACACAGCTTCGACTAGAGGTGGGCTTGTGCAATGACTTTTAAATGATATTGTTGAGGTTAATGAGTAACCTTATTCTTGAACAATAGTACAATCACTAGCGAAAGTGTTCAGTAAAATTTTAGTGCATTAATTCGTGTAAGAAGTATGGAAGAAGAAAACGTGTTGCGCCGACCCCAAATAGAATGGGACAAGGGCAGGAAGATGATGATGTATTCGTGTTAGGAAATAATATTACTTAATTTCGTATTTTGAAATTATTTTATTACGAAAATATATTTGATTACTAAGCTGGTTTTAGTTACAAAGAAAGGCGGTTAGTTCGATTGTCAGCATCCTGTTAGTTTTTCTGTTAAAGCTAAAACAATTACTATTTTGTTCAATCGGTAAGATTCCAATACGACACAATTTGAATTTCTTTAAATAAATAATTATTTCACGAATTTACTAAACAAATTATTAATTAATATAATTATAACGTCTTGTTCCTTATTATGGAAAAGTGTGCATTATCTACGTGCAATCTTTTTAATGTTGTCTTTTATTATTCTTCGTACTAAGATTTATTAAATGTTTACCTATTTAACATATATAATTATATGCATTAGCTACTTATTTAATTGACTAATGGCATAATAAAATTAATTAATGTCTTGCATTCTTAGCGAAAAATAATTAGGAAAATATATTTGTAATCACGAAGTACCGTTAAGTGTAACGATTTTTAAAAGTATATAAGTAGTATGCATAATATTAGTATACTTATTAGAGATAAAGATCTTGCAATTATATCTTGCAATTAAATTGTGTATGGCGAAAAATAATAAAACAATTGAAACTAGAGGGTAAGATAGTGCCAGAATAGTGGGCAAGAGTGAACTTTTTCATATTAATTGTAACTTTGTAGGCAAAATTTGTATGTGTGGTAGAAAAATTAAGTGAATATTCGTAAAAGACGGCGTTATAGTGTATTTGTAGCTCGATTAGCATCCATCTCCAATGTAGTTCATAAATAGGACTTTACCTATCACTAACATTTATATAAATATTTAGGTACATGTATATGTATGTATATTATAACATTTACTGTTGTAGTTACAATTTATTTCTCAGTGGTAGCTGCTAGCTAAATGTTTGTTGTTTGTTGCTCTAATATTAATAAATACATTAAGATTTAAAAGTGTAATGTCTGTTCGTAATAGTGAATACAATTTTACTAGTCTACGTTTAGTTTTAGAGAATAATACCTCTGTATTTTAGAAATAATAATATGTAACCGTCTATTACTTTAAAATTTATCTGAGAAAAAACGATTTGTGAAACGAAATTCTGATATCTTCTTTACATATTATAAAACAAAGTCGCTCCCGCTGTTTGTACGCTAAGATTTTTTAAATTACGCCACGGATTTGAATGCAGTTTTCAGCAATAGATAGAGTGATTCAAGAGGAAGGTTTATATGTATATTGCACTCGTGCGAAGCCGGGGGGGTCGCTAGTGTATGTATAATTTATATTTATCTGCCACATACTATCTCAACTTTACTTGTAATACATGTATACGTCTACTTTTGAAATATTCAAGATTTCAGAACTGAAAATAATATTGAAATAATATAGTAATCTTTGGAACGAAACCTGCCACTTGTAACGCACATTTAGTGAGTTTCTAACGATTTTGTACACGAATGTACGCCGTGTGAAGTTTTTATACAGGATTGTATTGTTTTTTTTTGTAATAAATCCGTGTTCGGTACACCTCCAGTACATACGTTTACAAGTTTAAATTATAACATAAGTACAGTGTAGATTTGTTATTGTGACTTCGGATCACATATTTTTTAATTATTTGTAAATAAAAATTATTAAGATAATTCACCAGGATTTTATTACCTACCCCATACCTCATCATCATCATCTGTAGAGCCTTTTCCCCAACAATATGGGGGTCGGTTTCGAGTCTAACCGGATACAGCTAAATTACCAGTATTTTACATGGAGCGACTGCCTATCTGACCTCCACAAACCAGTTGTCAGACTTTTTGGGCCGCCGCTTACAAATGACAGCCGGGACCAACGGCTTAACATGCTTTCCGAGGGACGGAGGAAACTCGGTATGTAACTCGACCGCTACGATATATCTGATGGCGACTGTACATAAAATAGCATCACGCCTGTAATCCCCGAAAATTAGGCAGAGGTGTACCTCACACACACACACACACACAGTTCGCCAGTTATATTTAAATCCTATGTAAAAGGGGGCTACCCTACACTATCCTATTGACATCAGCTGGGCACAAATCCAGTCACCGTGGCTGCTTTTGAGAAATTCCTGATGGAAAAACCCAATAACACTTGGCCCGACCCGGGAATCGAACCCATTACTTCTTGCTCAGCAGTCGCGTTTGCGACCACTAGAGGCGACGAGGCGGTAACAATTACTATGTATTAATTTAATCCAAATTCTAAGGTACAAATTGTTGAGACGTGTTAAAGTCTACGAGTGATGCAGATTCAAGGCACAAGAAAACCCGTTGTTAATCTTCAGTAAGTCACAATCTTGAAGCTATAGATACCACCACTTAAAACTAATATATACCACTACTAGGACTTAAAAATAATTTAATTTAATTTTAGTCTGCTTGTTAATACACTTGACCGCACTAATGGGAACTGTCCAGCATATTAATGAAGATGATTTGATTATAATTAGATAAAATAGCAAACCTGCTTGGATCTAGCATCTACCTATCTGCGTACGTGCAACGAATAAAGAAGTAGGTAAACTAACTTTTTGACAGCTATGACCACATACCAGACCATGGAGGTAATCAAGCATCGGTGCTTTCAAAATTTTACTTATGTACATAATTCCTAACTACGTCACAGTAGAAAGTAAAATGACTAACATAACATCAAGCCTGTACTCCAAAGGGTTAGGCAGGCGTACCTAATAGTATACCCATATTTCGCTAGTTATGTTTAAGACAAGTAAAAGCACATTTCGCCAGTTATGTTTAAGTCAAAGTCAAGTATGTTTAGGTAATAAGGGCCGAGCCAATTGCCATCAACCGGGCACAAATCCAGACTCTGTGTCTGCTACTGAAAAATTCCTGTCGGACAAACCCAATAACGCTTTGCCCGGCTGGGAATCGAACCCAGGAGCTAACGCTCAGCAGTCGAGCTTGTGACCACTAGTCCAACGAGGCAGTACTGTGAAATGACTAAAGTTTAAAAAACAAAATACATAATTGTACAGCAGTCTGTGTTGGGTATTAGGGGTGCATTCAAAGAGCTGAATTCTGACAGTGCCTCTGACCGAACGGGCTCCGCTGCCGTTACTGTGATTATGTTATTTATTTACGTCGGATGGTGACGTAAGGTATTTTCAATATCATCGACTATTCTCTCTTTGGTCTTCTCCCAAACTACGACTACTACTCACTCGCTGCTCGCCAACTCGATTCTAGTTGAAAGCTTTACCTACTAAGTTTTTACTAATCGTCGACGATGTGAATAGGGGAATGGGGCCGTTTCAGATGAGCTTAGGTATTTTCGGCGCGTATAAGCTCGTTTTTTGAAACGTACACCGCACACCTCACTACCTATTACTACTGACAGAACCCGGACCGGGAACAGAACCGGTTCGAGCAAACACGGAAATGCGCGCGTGTACGAGCGTTCGATTTTTTTAAAGCCCGAAATGTAGCGCGTAAGCCGATACGCTTAGACGCGCTCAAAGATTCGCTAGTCTGAAACCGCTCTTTTGGGTACCTACCAGGATTTTATGTAGTCTGTATAAATTAATGTTTTTAAATTAGAATACAACCACAATTGAGGTCATAAATACAATTAAAGATAAAGCTTGTTTCTCTAAATATACCTAGATAGTTGAACAGGTTTTAGAAAATTAGAGGTGTATCATTTTTATCTTATTACTTTATTAGCAACAGCAAAAACTAAATCGATTAGCAGAAGCCGGTGTATCAGGTTATGAGCAAGATCTGTGCTAGTGGTTTACACTGGTCGATGTTAAGTGGCTTACAGACGATCTGACTTTGCACCCATCTGATCGGATCTGTGTAAGCAGTAATTCTATCATCATTTTTATTTCAGAGGAAAGGTGTGCACTACTGGAAATAAGGCTTCGATTAGACTCCGATTCGTCCTATGCTTCCCGCATCACCATTCACCAGGTCGTCGGTTTACCTTGTGGTAGTGCAATTTGTTAGACTCTCTTGTGATTAATAACCAAGTTTGTAGGGGTCCATATTGGCTCACCTAAAGTTCTTTTCCCGAAATTGTTCTTCCTAACGATTTGTAATCCGAATGATCACTCTTCCTAAAATTTTTCATCCTAAAGTTTTCATTCATACTATTTGTAGTGCTACCGGCAATGTTCATAACACTCATGTTTCCGAAAATTGTAATTAATAATATCATTAATGTAAATATATTTAAACTCCTACTGTTTTTTATCATAACGCTTTTATCCCTAAACATAAGTACAGGTCAGAGTGTCGTCTTGGGGGCACTATGAAAAAAAAACTTAGAAAAATTTCGCAACCAATTTCGAAGTAGCGCTCGCCGGCCGCTACCGCGGCACCGCTCGCTACGCTCGCTCAGCTCGCGCGTAGTTGGTCACAGTTCTAACCTAACCTAACCTATGGATCCCTTCCACATCGTTTTTACGACAAACGGTTAGTCGGAGACAAAAAAACACCAAGAAACTTTTATTCTTACATTTAGGTGTTTTATACGATAGAATCGAGAAAATAACCGGTTTGCAAAAATAACACTTTTTTGGCTAAATTTTTCGAAGTCTAAACAAAGAAATCTAAACAAAAAATATATGACTTTGAATAATAGTGTAAAAGATGGTTATGTTGAGAAAATATAGGACAACAAATAGAAGTATAATAGATGTTTATTGCTACTGACATTATGAAGTTGAATGCTTCGGAATTATAAAATTAGAGACAGAGTAGTTAGGAATTGTGATTGTTAGGATGAAAAATGTTAGGAAGAACATTTTCGGATTTCCAATTATCGGAGTTGAAAATTTAGGTGAACTTTGGCGCACCCAGTTTGTAGAGCAGATTCAAAAAGAGCCACTAGCCACTCCCCGATGAGGGGACTTATCGCCACAATTGTGACGTGCCCTGCATGGGGTTGCGACAGTCACCATGAGATCGCGCCGGAGGTCTGTCCGCTGAGCGGCGATTTGCCGCGGCAGCGGAGTCGTGCTGGGGCCTCGGGTTGGATCGTATGTAGCCTTCTTTAGTCCGGGTAGATGCACGCAGGTCACGAGCAAGTCATTCTAGAATTGATTAGCATTAGCGTGATTCACCCACTGTGGCGTAATGCTTTGTTTTAGACAATGGAATTAGGGGTTTTTTGGTAATGATTGTGCAACATTCGTTACTTGATACGTTGAGGTGAAATACATAGTTAATTTCATGCTAAATGGGACTGTAGGTACTATTTTTTGTTGTTATACTCGTAACATAACATCACGCCTGTAATCTTAAGACGGGTTGGGGACAGGTGTACCTAATAGTACCCCACATTTCGTCAGTTATATGTAGGTCCCATGTAATAGGGGGCGAGTCTATTGCTGTCTACCGGGCACAAACCCAGACTCCGTGGCTGCTACTGAGAAATTCCTGATGGAAAAACCCAATAACACTTTACCCGATCGGGTATCGAACCCAGGACTTCATGCTCAGCAGTCACGCTTGATGCGCGCGTTTGTTATTATAATGTTAATTAATTAATACTATACTCAAGGTCGAAAAACTCCTAAAAATTATGTAGGTACTTAATCCCTTCTTGGAACTACTTCGAAAACATCACAACACAACGCAATCAATAGATAACTACCTACATCTGTTGATAGATTGACGCGGGCTCATAAATTAACTAAATGTTATTCGGAGATAGAACAATCACAGTTTATGGTTTTTCTACCAAAAAACAGAAAACCAACGGCAGGATGGAGCTAAGTCGCAAATGAGATTCCATCTTCTATTAAGCCCTTTGTGCCCCAAAACATGCCGTGCGAAAGAGACCTCTGCCATTCCGCCGATGACGACTTGCAAGTGGCGAACTTTTTGAACAACATAATTTGAATTAAGTCCCTAATACGACATAGGTATCTACTTAATCAGGCAGAAGCCACACAGAGAAGAAGACCAGAAAACCATAGGATGATAAAATGCCATACCTACCTAAATAGCAAGGTTAGACAATCTACCCAATTAAGGTTCAATCTAACTTTTCTAGCGTAAGGATATTTCCGAGTAGCTACCATAATTTATTGCAATAAATTCAAGCTATTTCATATCGTTCACGGAATTCAAAGAGGAGGAAAACACGACAATATTATTACTAGTTACTATTTTCTACTCGTGCGTAAAGTTCAGCATTGTCACCACCAACAAAAAAGTGTATGACTAGAAATTTTATCGATTTTTTCACAAACAAGGATGATTGTCAGTTTTGGACAATGGCCTGGGCCCCATATAAAATGATGTACCGGCGTCGATCTGTCATTACTTCGAAAAGGGATCAACAAGCCTAAACATGGTCAGATTAGCATTTGTAGTGTTCGTTGTGATTGTCGTCTCCTGTTTGGCAGCGCCAGGTACGTATTTTACAAGCGCTAATTGTGTTTACTAGGTGTCCGCTAACTTACCCAAGGTATTCTCATCGTAAGACATACGTATTATGTGGCTTTTGTGTGAGTAAAAATAAAAAGTCAGACCAGGCTCTATACGATGGGCTGCGGGACTGTTCGAAAGAGATACCGCGGCCCTGGAACACAAAGGGCAAAGAAGGAACATGGATGGGTTTTAGTGAGTAAAAGACTGACACTCCCTCCCACTCCACCCAGAGCAGGAGGAGTTATTTGATGATTTCCCATCCCAAAAAAAAAGGCTCTATACAATATGGCCGACTTTTTGTCCGTCCTATTCTGATTATTCAGGTTCTATCGTAGAAATTAAATAAGAATACGTCCGTAATACCTACATCAATATAGGCTATAGACTGCTAAAGAAAAAGAATAATACAAAACGTCTTATGAGCACTGAAGTTGCAAATAACCTGATACAGTTAGCCTGCGTCGTCCCACTGCTGGGCAGAGGCCTCTCCCCATGACTTTATTCGATTAATGGCTAATGTGGACCGTTGGTTTTGACCAGCTCGTGCTGCCATCTTCTACGAGGTCCGCCAGAGCTCCACAAACTGGCTATTTGGGCCGACAGCTCATTGGGCACGCGATAATCTATTCAATTAATTTTATCCAGGAGAACGAGTGCGAAGGCACGGCTACGACTATGGGCATGGGGGCTATGGCGGCGGCTACGGCGGCTACGGCGGTCACGGCGGGCACGGGGTCGGCGGCGGTCACGGCCACGGGCTGGGCTACGGCGGGGCTCACATTCCTATCTCGCAGTCCTTCTCCAAGTCTTCCGCTAGTGCCAGCAGCAGCAGTCTTGGTGGGACTGTCGTAGGATGAAGAGGTTGGTACAGGAATTAGTTACAAAATTACTCATTCTGACAGAATTAGCTGTCACTGACTACTAATTTAAATTGCCCGAACACAAATCAGGTTGTACACGTACAGTGTATACTGTTGTATGAAGAGGCTGTTACATGGCAAACTGACGTAGGTAGGGTGTTAATTCTCTGAACAATTAATCTCCTTGACGGTATTTCCCCCTTTTCTTGATAAAAATACAACAGTTGAGCCTGTGTTCAAGTTCATGTTGACATCGTAATTTAGTCATACGATTTGTGTTAAAACCAGAATTTGAATTTGCAAATTACGCTCTATATTATTCCAAATCACATAGAAAACTGGTTTTATTTTATTAAGTAGTTATCTATTTTGAAGATTTTTTTATTATTGTATCTAAAGGTCAGCTAAACTGTTGTTTTGTTTTGTGTTTCAGATTGTTTTCCTACAACTCCACAATCACACAATGATAGTTATAATCTAACTTATTTAATAAGCTTTATAGAAGACAGTATTAATTGATGTGATAAGTTTTTCAAATAAGTAATAATATGTGTATTAATAACTAATTTATTTGTATAAGTAATTTGTAATGAAATAAAGTTTTCACCGTTTTTTTTGCAACTAAATTTTTTTTATAACTTCTATATACTACTGGTATTCAGCTGTGTCCGGCTCGACTGGAAGCCGACCCCAAAATAGTTGGGAAAAGGCTCGGCAGATGATGAACTGCCTTGTTAATTTTTTTTTTAACCCTGCCTATGTCACTAATACAGAACTTAATCAGGTTTTATTATATGCTAGCTTTACCCAATGATTTGTGGGTCAAAATAACCATTAAGTGGAGCCCTGATACAGCCAGAAGCCGTCGTGGCAGACCTCGTAGAAAATGGCGGGACGAACTGGGGCCCAAGTCTGCTAATTTTATAAATTCCAACACGATCCCATTGTCATTTTGCTAAAAGTTCGTAATCTGCTAAATCAAATAAATGGTCGATCATTGGTGGGTCAATGGTCTCGTAATAGAATTATGTTATAATGACATTGTCGTATTACTATTATTATAAAACCCGTTATTAGAAATAATTTTCGAAAAACTACTACTAATAAATAGCAAAAAACATTTGGTAGAAATAATACCAACAATTTTATTTCAGCTTTATTTTAACTTGCTAAATAAATTCTAATGAGAAATTAAACAACTATTTGTCATTATGTACGAGATTACCATTCTATGCCATTTCTTTCAATGGCGTGTCAGTGGTTGACCATTGGAAAGTCATAATGACGCCATTATATTAGAAGATTACCAAACTTGTCAAAATCAACAATTATGAAATCAATGATAGACCATTTTGACACTATTGTAATAGCAGACTTAAGGCCCTGGACCAAACCAACGACCAGTGGCCCCGGATCGACAAGACTGGAAGTTACGGAGAAAAGCCTTTGCACAGCAGTGGGGTGATGCAGGCTAACAGCAGCAGCAGAAGAAGCTTCTGCCCACAAAGTTTTTGTTTTAACATAAAATATATTCTATGCACTCGGCAATTAGCTTGCTGTGAAAGAATGTTTGAAATCGATAGAGAAGTTTCGAAGATTATCTCCTATTTCCAAACTTTTTTAGGGTTCCGTACCCGAAGGGTAACCAACGGGACCCTAATACTAAGCCTCCGCTGTCCGTCCGTCTGTCTGTCAGCGGGCTGTATCTCACAATCCGGAATAGGTAGATAGTTGAAATTTTCACAGAATGTATATTTCTGTTGCCGCTATAGCAACAAAAAATAAATTAAAAATTAAAGGAAGCCCCCTTTAATTTTTAATTTATTTTTTGTTACCCCTACTACGATAGTACGAAACCCTTCATCCGCGAGTCCAATTCGCACTTGGCCGTTTTTTTTAATAATTTTAGTGTAGATCTCTCTCATTTCAAATTGATCCATCAAATAGATTTTCAAAACTATTGTGTTAAAGTTTTTCTACCTAATCTTCTTAACCAATTTAATTACAAATCAAATCAATGATTGTAAGTTATGGTTTAATTTAACAGCTTGTGATACTTATAAATAAACATAAAACGGAAAAACTTACCTACCTAGTAAAGTAACCAGTTTTACGAGAATATATCGACGATATATTTATTTATTTGGAAAACGTTAGATTATTTATAATATTTCACCAGCTTTGCTATTTCTAGAAGTCTAGCCGGCTTATGATTGTTATTTATTTTTAAGCGCGAGCGTAGCCCAAGAATTTAAATCTTAAATTTTTTGCAATTTGCAGGTCAATGTCGGGTTGTATGTTGATTAAAATATGATTCGCAACCGTAACAAATATACGCTCCACAGAGCTATAATCATTAAAATTATCAATACAACCCTCTAAGTTTATGCAATCCAATCCAATACATTTTCATGAATTAGAAATTGAATGGGCTTAAATGAACTAAGAGGGTTCTCTTAATGATTTCAATGATTATAATTCTGTACTACATTCGTGTTACGGTCGCGAATCATAATTTAATCAACACAAAACCTGACACTGATTTGCAAATTGCAAACTTGAATTTTGCGGACTACCCTGGCGCTGAGCAATGGAGTTGGGCAGGACTCCTAGCAAGGCGTGGTGATGGCATGCGAGATGGGTAGACGACATTGTTGCCATGGCGGGAATACCCTGGATGAGGATGGCACAAGACCGTGGAGCTTGGGGCAAGCAAAGAGAGGCCTATACCCAGCAGTGGGTGAAGTCGGGCTGTGGATGATGATGATGATGACCCTGGCACTTCCATCTACCCAATGTGAATCCTTACTTAGCTACTGGTTACAAGATACAAATTACTTTGTTTAGAGGTCGACCCCAAGGCATCAAAGGGGATTTCCCTTGTTTGTTTGTTGTTGAGGAGACAGCTAAATGATTACAGCCGCAGGGGTCGATCTTCAAAGTTAAGCCGCGCTTGCCAAGGTCGGTCTGTGGATGGGTGACTATCCATTACATACCGAGTAACCTCCGTGCCTCGGAGAGCACGTTTATAAGCCACAATATTAATTTAGTGGTATATATCAAACTAATTAGACAAAAATCACTTATTAAAATAAAAATCCTTATCATTTCGTGGAATCACTTAAAACCGCTGGAAAAATGGAATTACCTTTTACACAACGAAAACAAGATTTTACGTGCCTCCTCGGGTTTTTCAGAATCGAATAAAGATTCAAAAACCTTAATTAGGTTTCCGTAATTGTTTATATTCCTTGTAAATGATAGTTAGTGCGGTTAGCATGTACAGTCAACAAACAAGGTTGTAGTGGGGAAGGATCCATTCAACTGCATTCCTACCGGCTTCCCTTTGAAAAATGGCACAGTCTTCTATAGACATCATCATCTGCCTAGCCTTTTCTCAACTATGTTGGGGTCGGCTTCCGGTCTAACCGGATGCAGCTGAATATCAGTATTTTACATGGAGCGACTGCCTATCGGACCTCCACAACCCAGTTAATACTGGGTAATCCGATACCCCTTGGTAAGACTGGTTGTCAGACTTTTTGGGCCACTGACTACCTAACGACTGTCAAAGATCTACAAATGACACCCGGGACCAACGGCTTAACGTGCTTTCCAAGGCACGGAGGAAACTCGGTATGTAATGGGTGGTCACCCATCCACAGACCAACCTAGGCAAGCACGGTTTAACCTAAAGATCGACCCGAGCAGCTGTTATTATTTAGCCACGAGCTCCTCACGAGTCAGAATTCTATAGACAAATAATAGATATGTACTCCGGCTTACCTCGTACAAAAATTAACTCTTTGCTACTGCAAGGTTGGAATGCAGGCTGGAAAGCCGAGAAAAACAAATATCGTAATACTAGACCGTGCAGGATTTTTTTTCAACTCGTCTCGTATCCGCATAAGCTATACGGTAATAGCTCATATCAGTGCCCTTACCATGAGTTTGTAAAAAACTGTCCTCGATATCGAAAACTATCGGATATACTTCTCGTGTCGTAAAGCAGTCGATGAATATGAAAGAGACAGGGCGATAGTATTCGATAACGAATAATACATTTCAAACTCATGGTAAGCCCACTGTTCGCTCAATTATTACCTTTCCACCTATTCAGAGACAATTGTTTTCAAAGCGTTTCGTACTTGTTCAACGACTTTGACACAAGCAATTCAACAACAGCTTAAGTCAGTTCGATAAATTTTAGACTTTCCATCAACGTTATCGCCAAGAATATTACTTTGTCTAGAATTTTTGGTAGTCGGACGAGTTATGAGAGAACAGAGAACCAGAATTGTCGACATAGCTCACAGAATAAGTAAGCTGAAGTGGCAATGGGCCGGCCATATTAGCCGTAGAACTTATTACCGTTGGAAGACCGCGTCTCGGCAGGCGTAAGGTGGGACGCCCTCAGGCTCGGCGGAGCGATGGTCTTCGAAGGGGGGCTGGTAGCAACTTAATGAGTGGTCGAAAATCGAGTTTAGTGACATGCGATTGAAGAGGCCTATGTTCAGTAGTGGACTGTTGTAGGGTGATGATGATGATAGGACGAGTAATGACGAGTAATGACGAGTTATGTCAAAAACTTGACTACATCATGGGTAGCTTGAGATTGCTGGGAATTTTGTTCCGCCATTTCTTCTTCCCAGCTAATACACTAAGGCGTTTTGGGAGATAGCTGTCTTTTGTAATTGACGTCCAAAAAGTGCGGATCTTCAGCCTAGTTTAGATAAATGACTTTTGATTTTGACATTTGATAAAAAGTCATACAGTTTAGCTGACTGCATAGCTCTCTCTGTAGTTGACTGTACAGTGTGCGTACGTATAAAAAATGAGCATGATGTAAGATTATCAGGAATTGTCCGTACAGCATCAGACAGGCCATTAGTTAGGGCTAGGTTTTCTCAGTAATGTCAGTAAACGTTTCATTCGTTCTTTGATTAGTTATTAAATTAAGGAGTAGGAAGTTACTTATAATGAACGCTATGGAAATTTTATTTGATTGCTAATGTGAATTGATGTTCATCAACAATATTACGATTCAAAACAAGAATCACCTTGCCTTTTTTTAACTACTCAGTATTTACACGTGTTGTGTTGAGTCCAGGAAACAAAAGACGTTTAGTGGAACTTTTATACAAGATGTACAATTAAACGCATAACCTCGTGTGGTGACTCAGATCATGATACTGAATAACTTTTGTGCAAAAAAAAAAAAAAATTTTAGTTTTACCATAGTTTTTCCTTTAGAAAGTCAATTTTTTTTATTGTGAATATTCTGAACTCGTAGAGCAAAATTTGCTGTTTCATGGTCCGAGACATTTGTGGTTTTGCATTTTGTACCACAAGTGTGGTAATAAAATAATCGCTATTCTTGTTAAGCTATTATTTTATTTTTATTTTGTACAGCGATAAATCGATGTCAATGTTTTAAAAACATTGAAATCTGGCTGGAAGTTAAAGTTCATAGCATGTCTTCTAAATGCCATTTAGTTTACAAAATTATTTGTTTTTTTTTTTGTAACGTTTTATTGTGCTATGGTCGTGATTATCGACAATGTAATATATGAGATTTCGATTTAATACTCATAGTATAATGTATTCATGTGATGCCATACATACGTCATGATAACCTTCGTTTTTAATACATAGTTATTCGTCTTTTAATTGACCACTTATGCGTCGATAGGTATGTTTCGATTTCAGGACAATAACAAAAACATTTTTTTTTCTTATTACCCGTTTATAAATTAACTTACAAACTCATTTTGTTTGGCGGTAATTCAATGTCAACTTAATACAAATAGAACTAGATCTTAAACCTAAATAAACCGATAAAAAGTCTTTGTTAGAACCAAACCAATTTCCTTACAATAAAGATCTAAGTATAAGATAGTAAAAAGTTTAGACAGGATAAAAACTCTTTGTCAAAGTTTCCTGAATGTTTCATTTCATACATTCTAAATTCGAAGCGTTCTAAATTCAAAGGTTTGTCTTGTGGTTCTGGTTGAAAGCGCCAGCGGACGCGGAAGCGGAGGCGGACGATTTGCTGAAGGAGCGGTGTCTTGGACGGTTGTCCCTGTTGTAAGACAGCTCGTGACTGCCGCTTCCGTAACTGAAACAAAGTATCATCAAGATGTAAAATTTTGCTTAAACCGGTACGAACTGAATGCGGACCGACTGCTGAGACCGGACATGTCAGATGTTTCAGGACATTATCTGTTCAAGTCAGCTGTCCGGAGCCGCGTCAGCACTGTGTCGGTACCGGTTTGACAGGAACCCCAAGCAAAATATTTCTGAATAGCCCTAAGTTATAGCAGCTTGCTTTTAAGCTACGTAATTCGAGCTGTATGAGTTCTTGTTGAATCGCTTGTTGGGTCGCTTTCGCTTTTGTTTTGAACCACACAGTTAAAATCCTTGCAGCTGAAACAAATTGATCATGAAACAGATTGCCTTATCTAGTAATCCAACTGTTGACTTATCAGTGACAGTTAATTAATGAAGACAATTAACTATTAAGTTAAATACACTCACTTCTGAGATATAAAGGGCCTTCCAGATAAATTAGTACCAATAATGATACTGCAAAGGTAAGGTACCTCTTTGATTTAGAGCAGAAATGGCTGTTGATCATCAGCACCATGTTTAGTCATTTAACTGTTTCACATGATAAGGTTAGGAAGGTAACACTGCCTCTCTGACATCGTATATCCCGCCTATTCGAAGTTTATGTTTATTTATCGTATGAGAAAAGTTTCTTTCTGATATACAGGGTGACTGCTGAGTCGACGAGTAATAGAGAAGTATGGAAGAAGAATACATGCTGCACCGACCCTAAATAAATTGGGATAAGGGCAGGAGAATGATGAAGGATGATGGGTGTAATATAATAAACGCAAGACTTCTCGTGTGGTGTCTCAGACCATGAAACTGAACTACTTTTTTATGACTTTTGGAATTTCGTATTTTTTTAATATTTTAGCCATACAATTTTGATCCAGCTGATCGCGTCAGTTCCTATAGAATGCTTTTTTTTTTGCGAATTTCGTAGCACAATAGTTGTTCAGTTTCATGGTCCGAGAGACCACACGGGTGGTCTTGCGTTTATTATGTTACACCTTGTATAATAATTTTGCGACCTTAACAATATTGATGCGACTATAGACAGTCTAAGGAGTCGCTTGCTTGAGGTCGCTTTAATGAGTCCTCCGCCTTGCCCCATCAAAGGCACATTAAGCGTCCACAAAGTCCTAACAATATCCCACGGGTTATTTGCTTTAAAATCACCATAATCCACGTATGTATTACGATACTAATTGAACCAATACGTGATCAACCTTCAGAATATTCAATTTAAATTGATACCGGCGCGAAGACTTATTATGCGGAAGACGGACTATCGAGTGCTGTGGAGCAGCTTGATAGAGACCTATGTCAGGCAGGGGACTGCGATAGGATAAGTGTTGATCGAGCCTTTTACAAAAACATTGCATTCATGTGAAGTAGATGTTACATTGAAGGGGTCCTCCATCGTCCTATGCATTTTCGAGAAGGTTCCTGATTCCCCGGTGGAAGCTCACTGCTGCCTCTTGTGCTTATGCCACTAACCTGCCACCTCCATGCTCCTCGCTGCAGCCGAGCCGCTCCTTGCTGCCGCTACCATTGTGCTCATCGCTCCGGCCGAATTGGTCTCCATGGCCTAAACCACCAGGGTTGTAGCCGCGCTTCACCCGTTTCACTGATTCGAATCTCCAGTCTAAAATGTAAAAAGTAAAGTACCAGGATACAAGGTAGTTCTTCTTCTTCACCAAATGTTAAACAAGTCTGTCATATTGCAGTAGTGGCTGGTCAACAATGTTGATTTGCCTTACATCGATTTGAGTGAGCAAACTATTAGTGCCGATCTGGTTATAGCAGGATCACTGGACAAAACTACTGAACTTCGCAATTTTGGGTCCTTGATTTTGCCTACGAATATTTCTTTTAATACCGTAAAATAATAGCAGCAATAAAGCATAATAACAGTGATAGCCTAGTGGTGTGACCGTCGGACTGCCATAGGTCTCGAATTCTAACCCAAGACCTCTGATTCTTCGGATTCATGTGCGTGTTGTATAATTATCACTTGCTTTGGTGAAAGAAGACATCATGAGGAAACCAGCATGCCCGAGAGATATTTCTTGACGGCTTGTAAAGCGGCACATGGGCGGCATAAAAACTCGGATACCGGGTTAGGCACTAACCACACGATAAAGAAGATTAAGAAGACCGTACAGTTTGATCTTTATTAACCTGTAAGGCTAAAAAGTATTTCAAAAACAAAAATTCGGCTGTACAAACTTACCTCGTCCTTCCACAACCACAGCCAGCAGCACCATGAAAACCAACACAGAAGCTACCTTCGCCATTGTCAAACAAATCTAAAATGGATCTGTTCCATTTGTCACCCACACATGGTATATATACGTCCCTCATCCAAACAGGATGGCCAATGCCCATCGGATGTTACGGTCTGTCAAAACGTCATCATTTCGGTGACACGCCGTGATGCCTGCACAAAGGCACAGCGACGGTTTAATTCACTTTTGACGAATTGTTTGCCGCCCTTGACTTTGGGGACAGGAGCCGATTAGCTATAGTTGTATTGACCTTACAAATGTCAGACGAAAAGCATTTGGAGGCAACTCAGGGAAAATCTGACAGCTAAATTGTGATCGTGTGACCTGTGATGTTTGAGGTGACAAGATGACATGAGTTGTCAAAAATACTGACGGTGATACGTAATTTAATTGCAAATGAATACAAGTAACTGCCAAAGTTGAAGTTCAGATTATTAGTAGGTAACAGCATATAACTGCCTAAGGCCCTGGAAAGAGTCCAGGGAAGGTTTGAGCATAAATGGCCTCGCTGGCTCAAGACTTACAAACACCAGGTTTCCTCACTAGTTCAGATTATGCCAACTTTATTCCATGGCACGATGACTATCTGTGTATTTCTGCCTTCATATCACAGTTGGTTCATGCTGTCGTAAATTATTATCTTTTAGCCAGACTGCAGTATGGTAGTGAACTCAAATGTAAAAAGTGGTGCGCTGGACGTTCTTAGTTTCGCATCTCATGGGGTCAACTTAATATGTCCTATGTATTGATAACATAAACATAACATTACGCCTTGTAATCCCCGAAGTGTTAGGCAGAGCTGTACCTAACAAGTACACCCATATTTCGCCAGTTATGTTTAAGTCCCATGTAATAGGGGGCGAGCCTATTGCGATCAACCGGGCACAAATCTAGACTCCATGGCTGCTTCTGAGAAATTTACTGATGGAAAAACCCATTAACACTTTGCCCGACTGTATTCGTTGTTTAAAAAGAATTCGTGGGGAGCTTAAAGATCCCATGTGGGCAGCTAGCTTTACTTTTAACGATCGGACGCGTAATCAAGCAGATCGATCGGATTGGCTATACTTACATCATAAAACATAATTATTATTACTTAGCACACTATTACGAAGCCAGTTTGAACTCCAAGTTGGCACTGACCTTGTCTATTCGGTCGTTCGCTTGATTTTTTCCCGACTTTTTTGTGTAAACAATCATCTCTCCAAATCATAATAAAAAGAGCTCAGTAGTACCTTTCGGAATCAACTGAGCGTAAATTAATTTATAACTAGAGTGATGTACTTGGCTTTGGTTGGGATTTCGATTAAGAGTCGACTGATCTTGGTGATTCGCATCAGTCAGAATAGCTTAACAGGAATGTAAGCTAAGGCTTAGGAGTGGTCTTAATTCGTTTCATTTGCTTACCTTAAGCATAATTGCTCTATAATGTTCTCTCTGCTGGGAAACAGGCCTCCTCTCTGTGAGGGAATGGCTCATTAACCCCACGCGGGCCGAGGTGGATTTCACCATGTCTTCGAACCATCAACCTCAAAAACCTTTCATGTATATTTACAAAATTGGCCAAGGTATTTTACATTTTTCACGACCAAAATAATGCCTCTATTTTATCAAATGATATCGTTTTAGCATCGGTATTCCACCCTGAAAGAGATACCGATGCTCCCCAAATCGAAATTTTCCGTCGAAATTTGAAAAAAAAAACAGCTGTTTCCTACAAAACTGTATAATACCTATCCGGTCAAAGTGTATGGAAGAGCTGTTTTTTTTTTTTAAATTATCGATGAAAAATTTCTATGCGGTTGTCTATGGGTTCATAATGATGTACTGAATACGCGTCAACCGTTTTAGCTTCGGTATACCTTCCACCTTGTACCTGTTGCTACGTTGTGGATCTAGGCGAAGGTAGAGAACCAGAAAAACGAGTCTAACAACTTGGGTTACTTTGTTATTTGTACATAGAAAAATATTACTTATGTGAATACTAATGTATGATTAAAGTAGCGTCAATAATGTCTTATTTATTGACGTATGTAACCTTTTTGCAGATTTCAATGTGTTATTTCTTGGGAATAATTATCATGTGCAGCAAATGTGTGATTATTGAGTGCTTTGTCGGCGTCTAGGTATCTAATGGTTAGCGTCAATTAGTATTTAATAGTGAATTGTCTGAATTGATTCGTTATTCGTCTGTTTCTCCTTGAATGTTTAGAGGACAATAGTTATCAATTTAAAAGTAATTTCAATTAACTTTGTGTTTAACCCTCACTGAATGCAATTGTATGAAAATATTCATAAGGTAGTTAGGTATAAGTCATTATCATTAGGTGTGTACTAACGAGTTCACTGACGGTCACACGGTCTGCTACTTTACACGTTTATATCATTGGTACTAAGGTTGAAAGAGATCGACCCTCAGTGGACTCGGTATTACCTAGGTTCTTGTCGTTATTTTGTTCAACTGCTTTGGCAAGTTTACTGTGATTCGTTCGTTTTGAATAATTATAAAAGTACGTAAGAGACTACTGTAATTGATTGATTATGAGTGAATAAATTTGAATTATTATTATTGGTATAACTTATTTGTATGTGTGTTGATGTTGGATTTATTTGTGTGTATGATGTAAGATGTTTCTATTATGGGTTAGGAACCTGAAATAAAGGTATTTTTTTTAGTTGTTCAGCAACTTTCTGAATAAAAGAAAAATGAAACTTGAGCTTTAAGTTCATCAGTGTCTCTTTGGTCGCGCAACTTTCAATTTGTATTTTGACTTGTTTCTTGGGGACTAGCTGAGCCCGCGGCTTCGTCGTGGAGTTCGGTTTTTGTTCCACGGGATCGTACTATGGGGATAAAAAGTATCCTACGTGTTAATCCAGGTTATATACTGTTAAGTTGTTACTTGTGTTTTCGTATTGGTGCTCGTGACTGTACACCTCTGCCTAACCCCTCGGGGATTACATGAGTGATGTTATGTTATGTCAAGTAAGTAAGTAACTAAGAAGAAAAAGATATTGGAACGATGATTACAATAAACAACACAATTATTTTCCACATAAAACCATTTATTAATCTTATTACATTTCAAGTGATTCACGTCATCATAAAGTGCTAACTACAGAAATAAACGTGATTTTATACATAAGCTTATCTTTATTCATATATTACAGCTAAACATTTTTATGCATAAAAGAATTGACGCATTACAAACAATATCCATTAATTTTATAAAAAACAGAGCCGGTTTTATGTCTGTTTGTACTTCTCAAGAACTAAATTCTTGAAAAGGAAGTACACAATGGATTTTGATGCGATTCATCATCATTTGGAGAATTAATTTCGGAAGGTTAATGTGTACAATAATGTAACTTATGCAATACTAGCGGCCCGTCCCGGCTTTGCACGGGTGGATATTTATTTTTTAAACATTATGGGATAAAATATAGCCTATGTTACTCAGGGATAATGGATCTTTCCAATGGTGAAAAATTTTTTGAAATCGGCACAGTAGTTTTTGAGTTTATTCATTACAAATATACACACACAAAAATACAAATCTTTCGTCTTTACAATATTAGTAAGATGTTAAAAAACCCTATCCGAAAGGGGCAAATAGGTATACCAACCAAATAAAATACAAAACATAAAATATTCATGAAAGTAGACATATTAATGAATTTTAAATTGCATGATTTTTGTACCTAAATTTTCCCTAAAATCTTACAAACTTTTAATACGTGACAACACCATCTTCGGCATTAGTATGTTCGATCGTCAATTGTTTGTTTATGACGTCACCACCTGAGAAGCGACCGCCCGGAGGGTCGCCGGCGCACCCCGTGTTGTCATGTACGTTTCCTCATTTTATTGATTTTTTATCGGGGTATTTTTTGTACCTTTTATCCAAAAACGATTACATAAATAGAGTCTTATATCAATATGGAAACCCTCCTTTAACATGTTATTGTATACAGTACAGAAGTCTCAATAGTTTGACATGACATCTCACCAGTAGGTATTAGTATTTATACATTCGAGCGAAATATGGGCAACTAGCTAGTTTCACATAATTTATTACTTCATCTACCAGCCCAACGAGAATCGTGATCATATGATTGAGACAAATCAAGAATGCGTATACAATTTGTTCATTATTATAGTAACACTTCTTGATATTTTATAGGATGCCATTAAACTATGATCTATGTTGTTTTTGTAGGAACTTGACGCCTCGCAATTATTTTATATCTATAGAATGATCACGTGTTTTCGTGACTGCAGAGATCGAACTGGATCAAGTTATTAATACCGGTTTGTTTCTATGTTAATATTCTGACTGGCGAAGTATTTGTGCGGATACGGAAAAATATCTATCAAATGTAAAACATAGTAGGTTATTTGAAGGCCATGATTTAAAAACGAAAAGTTCAGAAAAAATAAAATGTGTATTAATTTTGTCAAAATTGTGCACTAAACTACTAATATTCAACTATGCGATGCAAGATCAAGCCCCTACAATGATCATAATAAAATTAAATACTTTATACAACACTTTTCCTAAGTAAAGATTTCATAAATTAACAGTTTCAATAATCATAGCCAGCTAAAGTCATCGTAACATTATTAGGAAGTTTCTCATCGTCCCCATCCGTATCCTTTTCCATATTCCTTGCCATCATATTTATTATCCCCTTTGCCATCGTTTTTACCCTTGTCATCAGCCTTACCCTTGCTGCCGCCGTTACCCTTGCCAGTGTCACTACCCTTGCCGCCACCACCGTTACCCTTGCCTTTGCCACCATCTTCTTTACTCTCACTGCTGCTACTGCTGCTACTGTCACTGCTACTGTCAGAGCTGCTCCCGCCTTTACCGCCCCCCTGGCCACCTTTGCCACCGGCACCACCTTTCCCTCCTACAAAGTATGAAGATAAAAATCAGGTTTGCACCTTGAACTCAATTCCAACACAATTCCATTTGATTAATGTTATCCTATGCCATGTAACAAAGTTGTAATTGTAATGATCCTTCCGTTAAGGATTACAGCATATTGTTATTACAACGGTTCGGAGTGATGCGATCATTATGTTTTATGTACGCATGGATGGAATGCAGGTTATAAAGATTAATATGTTTTCATTACTATCATTAAGATGGGGAATTGGGTACGCTGGAGTGCATAAGACAGTATATACAGATAGGAATAAATTATGATCGAAAATAATTGAATTGTTCTTACCTCCAGGCGCAGCGTGGACACATACTGCCAGTACTATTAGTACAATTGCAATGATGGTCAAATTCTTCATCTTGTCCTGTATTATATCTTCCTTTGCTCCGAGTAACAAACTGATACTGATGAATTTGTCTCGTGCTCTCTTATCTTACTCTTCTAATTCGACTACAATCACTTGGAATCCAACTGTCCTTTAAATACTATTCACTTTCCGATTTTTCATGATATTTTTTGCATCAAGTAAACAATCTAATCTATATATAATTACCGTATTTAATACAAATGTTACAGAATTTACGTTTTGGTTTGATTGACTTGACATTGGTTTAAATTGATTACTATCATTTGCTCATTGATTGGATTTATACGATTTTGGGGTCTTACTGGTCAAGTTAAGTTCGAAATTGTAATTAAGGTTAAAATGTTATAATCAATTAAGAAGAATTTGATTAGTTCTAGTGATGATCCAGCTAAGTTTCCTATCATTGAGTTTAGTAGATTACAGTTAGGCTTCTGACAGTGAGGACGGTTGTAGACTTGTAGTGTATTAATTAGGTTTATATCTTTTTATATTGATTTAATCGGGCTATGTTATTCACATTCTTGTGTTGTGCTGTGTTCTTCCTTCTCAATTTTCTACTGATATACTAATGAGAACCTTAATTTACAGTTGTAGAATTGACAAAGCTGTTCGGTAGTTAATGTCACTTTAACACATTTGTGACAGTTCCAGCTCCGCTATTGCTGAAGCAACTCGCACTCAAAGGACATACTCACAGAAGTTTAGCTCTGTAAAGATGTCTTCGATCAGCTTTACAAGTATTGTTACTTTTCCCTTATTTTTGGTTTTCTAACAATATTTTGCCAGTATATGATTGTGAAGTTACCCCTGACATGTAATGATAGAACCAAAAGCGTGAGTACAGTATTTCAATATTGCTTTTGTTTGATTATAAACATGCACTATTACTGCTGGTATTTCTTTAATCATTTTAAGATACAAGAATGATCGAATCAATAACCTTAGGTCCGCTTGCACCACAAGTGACAAACGTATTGAAAACGCTGATCTGGTTCTGTCAATCTTTTGGAGAAGACAGCGACAGAACGATGTTTTGATGACGAATTAAAATGTTTAAGATTCTCATACTGTAGAGTGGTGGAAACAATAACATAGTTAATTATAGTGTTTGATTGAAAAGAGTGTCCATGGAGTTTCTTGCCCATTCTTCTCCATAGAGATCTACGCCTTGGAATGGGCAACTACAGTACTTTCATAAGTTATTATGTCTTATGTCTGGGACTATAGCTTCGCCTTCTTTGTTTTTCTGACATTCAAAAGTGCCTGTAATGGTCTAATTGAAATAAATGCTTTGAGTTTGAGTGACGCCATGTTTAACATGCTGAGATGTATCTTTGGGTCGCTTGTTATCATGCCGTTTGTCCTAACAGGTAGGGTGATTAAAAAGCTGAAGTATTTTATAAAAACGATAAATTTTATTTGTATTGCATTAATACATATAGGTATGGCGAAATGAAACTATTTGTTTTATCACATTGAGCTTTAGAATTTCTTTCTACAGGATCTTCAGGAAGCAGCTTAACCTCTGTAACAAATAAAATGACGTAATGTTAATAATAAAGAAAGACAAAAATACGAACGTTATGTTCGAACGAACGAGGCCCAGAAGTACTTTTCTATATTTCTAGACAAATTTCGGTTGCTAACAATATAAGTATAATGTTTTGTAAAATGTATTTTCTGATAGAAATGCATTTGTGACTTACAGAAATTAGACCTACTAACACAAAACAGAAATACACAAATACATAACATAAAAGATAAGTGAGTGCAGTTACCCGTAGCCGCCGCCATAGCCGCCGCCGTGACTGCCGCCGCCGCCATGGTGACTGCCACCGCCGCCGCCATGGTGACTGCCACCGCCGCCTCCATGTTGACTGCCACCGCTGCCTCCATGGTGACCACCGGAGCTGCCGAAACCGCCGCCGAAACCGCTGTCGAACCCGCCGTCGCTACCACCGCCGTGTCCACCGTGACCGCCGTGGCTGCCTCCACCGTTGAAGCCACCGCTGCTGCCGTGACCGCCACCACCGTGACCGCCACCACCGTGACTGCCACCACCGTGACTGCCACCGTCGTGACCGCCACCGCCGTGACTGCCACCGCCGTGACTGCCACCGCCGTGACTGTCGAAACCGCCGTTACTGCCGCCGCCACCAAATCCTCCGCCGCCTCCACCACCATATCCTGAAAATGTTACAAGTTTTAGAAATGTGGAGTCACTTTTGGATGTTTGTAAGTGTGTTTCTATACATTTCCAATAATGTATTGGTTTTCAACAAGGCTTTAAATATGGACAGGGCACACCGCCAAATCGACTAAAGCCAAGAAATTCGACGGTCAATACAAATGGCAATCACTTTCAACAACATTTTCGATGGCTTATGTCAACCCTTTTTGACTTTTCCTTCGTATGTTGTTATCGCTAATGGAATTTTACTTTATCCAGGCCTTGAGATCCAGATTGTTGAATCTTCACGAGTCTATAGAAAAAAATAAAAACTTAAGAGCCACTTAGAAACTAACGACGAATTTGCATCAAATTTTTCGATATTATTTTTTCATTCCAAATATAGTATTAGTAAAGACGCAGCTCATGTCTATTTGTGAAAATATACTTTTTTTTTAAGAAGCTATTATGAAACCAAAACAAAACTAGAATAACAACAACAAAACAATACCTGGTGTGGCGCCAGTGATAGCGAAGAGCCCTAAGGCTATAACTGTGACTACTGCAAGACGAGCCATGTTGGTCTGTGCCTCGAAATACTTCGACTAAGCTTATATATATACAGACTCGCTTATGTCATGAACTTGAACGAATAAATATTTATTAGTCTCTTCACTTTTTGCCGCGCTCTTTTTTTGTAATAATTATTAAGGTTCCGCTGAATTTAAATATCCTGATTTTATACATCGAGGTGGATATGGACGTAGATCGATACAAATAATTGCTGACTGTTCGTTAGCTTTGACGGCTTTTAGATTATAACTTGGAGTTATCTTTAAAGCTTTTTTTTGTGACTTTCTCACTAACTATTCTATAGGCAAGCTTTTGTTTGTGAATTGGAACTCGTGATTGACTGGCTGGTAATTGTTGTGCAATTTCAATATTTAGTTTTGATTTTTCAAAGTTACAGGCTTGGAAGTAAAGGCAAAACCGCCTTTGAAGGCTGGGCCGGGTGGGTGCTACATTTTGCATCCAAGCCAGAAAATAAAGTTGAATTCATGACATCTTGGCGGTAACAATACTTTGATTTATGCCGTAAATCTGTGATTGTATGTGCCTGATGTTTTTCAGACTTTGGTGTTAACTGTCACTACAGCAAATAAATAGCCGGGTAATAATGTGATTGTATTCTTTTCACCGTTTGCATTTCGACTAAAACCTATTTGCTACAAAAAAGGATAAACTACTATTGACAGTACCTTTTGTCAGATTATTTCGATTTCGTGTTGTTTTTTCTTCGGCCAAAGACATTCAAATATAACTAGCTATAGACGGGACAAGACCAAGAAACTGACAATTCCAAAACCTGTTACATATTAGTAACATGTCGATCAGTCCAGTGCAATACGTCGCCTTGTTAGGTCGCATTCATATGACACAAAGAAATTTAAATATTTCCAAGCTATACACGGGTCATGACGAAGAAAATCGTAATCCAAAACTTGTTACTACTTAGTAACAATTCGTTCTGTCTAGTGTCTTCTGTGTCATACGCCCGCTTGTCAGGTAGCATTCGTGTATCAAAATCGAAAATATTCAGGATGAAAATTATTGTATGACAATATTCCCAATGTCCTCTCTATCTGTGTTTTAAATCTCTTTGTCTTCAGTACTTCTTTCAACATTTCCAGCGTCTTCGGAAGGTGAATTATTATTGTTAGCAGTTTTGGGTTTCGATTTTGGCATTCTTAGATGTTTTGGTTTTAATGAAGTAATTTAATGGTATAGTGCCAGACGGTTGTGTTAATGCATTTCTTTATTTAAAACAAAACTGGATCTTGAGGAAAAGTTTGTGTCATGTGTCAATAATACCAGTCACATTTTTCTTATAAAACAAAAGGATTTAGTAAGTCTGATATGTAAGAAGGTGCTTATTTATTTCAATTAGACCATTACAGGCACTTTTGAATGTCACAATAAAACAAAGAGCGAAGCTACAGTCACAGACACAAGGCATAATAACTTGTGAAAGTACCGTAGTTGCCCATTCCGAGGCGTAGATCTCTATGGAGAAGAATGGGCAAGAAACTCCATGGACATTCTTTTCAATCAAAATATTGTTACAAAATCTTGGTTACATCATTCATGTGGATACTATACATTTATGAGAGAACGATGTATAAAGAAGTGCAAGCTAAGAGCGTCCAGAGCGTGTTATCATTGTGAAGATCGTCCGGAGGACACGGTGGCGCTCACCGTAGAGGTCTGCCCCGCTTGGGCGGAGCTCCACCGTGTCCTCGTAGCGGCGATCGACGGCGGCGACCTCTCGCGCCCGGCCCTGGTTCAGGCCATGGTCCGGAACAAGAGGGAATGGGAAGCCGTCACCTCCTTCTGCGAAGCAGTCATGCTAGCGAAGGAGGTGGCGGGACGTGAGAGGGAGAGAATCTCACGTCCCAGCCGCCGCGGGGGACGCACCGGGCGTCGGGGGCCACGTGGTAGCTAACGTAGGCGCGGGCCTGTGGACGGTGAGTAATGGGTTATCTCACCTTTTTCCCTTCGTATGACGACAGGCCTTGTTGACGGCGTGTTCGTGTTCCACGCGCGCCTCAAAGAGATGTCAGCAACCAGGAAGCGGCCCGCAAGGGCCGATGCCTGCCGGGCTGCGGGACTGTTCGAAAGAGATACCGCGGCCCTGGAACACAAAGGGCAAAGAAGGAACATGGATGGGTTTTAGTCAGTAAGAGTCTGACAATTCCTCCCACTCCACCCAGAGCGGGCGGAGTCATTTGACGATACCCAACCGTAAAAAAAAAAGCGTCCAGAGTAAAAAGATCATATACAGTTCAAAAATAAAAATAAACCGTGGCAGCTAAGAGATGACCAGTCCCTACTGACAGCGCCCGTTCACGAACATGACGCATGGATCAGCACCATTCAACTCAACCATTTTGAAGGGAACTAAATGATCCGACACACGGGTGTGTCCACCATCAGCGAGACATTGAGCATGATAGCCTCTCAACCGCCAGGGTAAATTCGAGTCAATGAAAGATAACTAAATGTAAATGGTAGCTTTACAGTACATAGTACTCACACATGTGCTATGCAATTATACTAAGAGATTTGAATCTATACAATGCAAGGATATTTTTACAATCTTCTGTAGCTTCCACAATAACTTCATGGTAATCAACTAGTTTGCCCCCTGTGGTTGTGGAGCAGGACCAGCATTGAGCCAAGCATTTCTATCATCAATGTAATCCCCCAACTTAAAATATGCTTGCCTACTTAGTGTGCGTTTAATACAAGATTTAAATTTCGTCTCATTCAGTTGTAGAATGTGGGGAGGTATTTTATTGTAACGTTTTAAACAGTACCCCATGAAAGATGAGTCTACTTTAGCTAGCCTGAAACCTGGCTGTACAAGTTGGTCCCTGTTTCTAGTACTATTGTGGTGTCTGTCACCTCTTTTACTAAATAAATGCAGATTTTTTCCAAGGTACATGATGTTTTCATATATGTATTGACAAGGTACTGTCATGATGTTAATTTCCTTAAACAGTTCTCTTAGAGAATCGCGCCTACGTAGATCATATATGGCTCTGATGGCTCTTTTCTGCAGAATAAATATAGATTCGATGTCTGCAGCCCGTCCCCATAGTAAGATACCGTATGACATAATACTATGAAAATAACTAAAATAGACTAGCCTCGCGGTATCTACGTCAGCAAATTGACGGATTTTTCTAACAGCATATGCTGCTGAGCTTAGCCGTCCTGCAAGAGATGTTAAATGAGGACCCCATTGTAGCCATGAGTCGAGCGTGATCCCCAAGAAAACAGTTTTATCGACAAATTCTAGTTTCTCTTGATTCAATACTATGTCACAATCACTACTTTTGACATTAGGTAGAGTAAATCTTATGCACTTCGTTTTTTTCCCATTTAATACTAAATTATTAGCGGCGAACCAATTATGGACCTGCAGTAGGGCATTATTTACGTCGTCAAGATTTGTGGCACGTCTGTTTATCTTAAATATTAAAGAAGTATCGTCAGCCAACAACACCATTTATGGTTGGTTTTTAAATAAATGGGGTAAATCATTAATATAGACTAAAAAGAGGAGAGGACCTAATATCGAACCTTGTGGTACACCCATACTTACTTTTAAACCCATCGAATTGACACCATTTATTTGTTCTTGCTGATGTCTATCGTTTAAATAGGATTTCACTAAGCTGAGCGCAAGTTTCCCTAAACCGTAATGTTCAAGTTTCAAGAGTAGGGTTTCGTGGTTAACGCAATCAAATGCTTTCGAGAGGTCACAGAAGATTCCTATGGCATCTTGTGCCTCTTCCCACGCAGTAAATATGTGTTTTAATAACGTGACACCGGCGTCAGTCGTACAACGTCCTTTAGTTGTACTGTTTATCATATAAGATTTTATTGGTGTTAAAGTGCTTGAGCATTTGATTAAGCATTACCTTTTCAAACACCTTGCTGAAAACTGGAAAAACGGATACGGGTATATAGTTCTTGGTGTCTTTACTGTCCCCGGATTTGAAAAGTGGTATTACCTTGCTGTATTTCATAAGGTCTAGGAAGACTCCTTGGTCCACACACAAATTAGATATTAAGGCTAAGTACGATGCTATAGTCTCAATAACAGCTTGACAAACTTTAATCGACATTCCCCATAGATCTTCGGTTAATTTTATTTTGATTTCCTTAAATGCTTTAATGACTGCTATGGGGTTTATGTGCTTAAATTGAAACCCAACTGGACAGATTGAAACGTTCGCTCTTAATAAATCAATAGAAAGCAAGGATGAGGAATTTAAGGTTTCAGTAGTTATAAGAATAATAAGAATAAGAATAAGAATAATTTATTTATAAAAGTATTACAAAAATGTACATTTATGTGCAGTAGTGTTATTTCTAAAACAATGGTATAATTAATGCATAATAGTAAACTATAACTAAAAATATATTTAACAGTTGCAAGAAACGATAATGTGGAATTCACAAATGTTTGCTAGCGACCTGCCCGATCTAGGTTTATTTAAACCTGTGTTTCAGGCCATCACTTTACATAGCACAAAATTAAGTAGGTCAGTAAATGTTATAAAATAAAAGAAATCTATTAACAACTATAAGAATAATCTAAGTGGTACAAAAATCAATAAACATTAAAACTAAATTAAGTAAAATACCAGTTATACAATTAGATACCAGGGAATAACATAATCAAACCAGGACTTCTAGCAGTTTTTCTGTGTCCGTGTAATTAAGTATCGCTAAATAATCCGATATTACAAAACTACATTTCCTATAACTAAGACTGTAGAAGTTTAGATTCTTGTTGAGTCTATTATACAGAAAAGGTCCTAAAAACACATAAAATCGACTCGCAAAAGCATGTCTAGTTTGAGGCTTTGTGCAAACCAGGTCCTTCCTTCTCCTATCGTCAGGGATTGGGTCATAGGGAAGTGTAGAGTGCTGCTGTAGTATGATGTGAAGAATAAATAATTGCCGCACTGTGAGCACATTACACGCTCTATAGAGCAGGTGTGTAGGAAATCTAAACGGACGAAAGGTAGCAACCTTTAGAATTGCTCTTTGAGAACGTTCTAGAGGGAGAAGAATCGAATTTCCCGCCCCCCCCCAGGACGTTATGCAATAGGTTAGAATAGACTGACACAACGCTAAATAAACCTGTTTTATTAATTTATAGTCGGCTATATTACGTAAATACTTAAAAACAAATATTAGTTTGCGCACTCGAGCACATAGTAACTCGATATGTTTACGGAAATTTAGATTCGAGTCAATAGTGACGCCAAGATATTTCAAATGGTCAGCTCTTTCTAAAGTAGGACAAGAACATGCAGTGTCAGCGTACGTGCTACAGGTATGCGCGTAAATGATTAGGTTAGTAAGCGGTGTGTTAGTATTTCTCATTGTAAATGAAATGTATTTTGTTTTGTCAGAATTCAGTGTTAGAAGATTATTCTGGAGCCAATTAGATACAATGTTGAAACCATTCTGAGCATGTTCATAGGCCTCAACTCTTGATTTAGCTGAAAACAACAGGGCAGTATCATCCGCATAGGACATTACGACACCATTTTCGAGTGGCAGGCTGCAAAGGTCATTAATATATATCAAAAATAATGTAGGACCTAATATGCTGCCTTGTGGTATTCCAAAACGAGTATTAGAAAGATCTGAACTTGTATTCGGACCAATTTTAACACATTGCTGTCGATCGCTAAGATAATCAGATAATAGTTGTAGCTGCGCTCCTCTTATCCCAAGTGTTTCAAGCTTCAGCAAAAGAGTAGCGCAAGAAATAGTATCAAAGGCCTTGGCAAGGTCTAGAAAGATACCAACTGTATGCATTCCACTATCCAGATTCGTGGAAATGTAATTAACCAATTTGTTTACTGCTTGGCTAGTTGATTTTTTAGGCCTAAACCCAAATTGATTATCTGAAAGTAGTTTGTTATCTTCCAGATATTTTATCAGTCTACTATTTATGATTTTTTCTAAAATTTTTGATAGGCCCGTTAGTACTGAAATGGGTCTGTAGTTAATCACACTCATTTTGTCTCCAGACTTGAAAATAGGTGTGATCACAGACTTTTTTAGAACTTTTGGAAATATCCCTTTAGATAAACATAGCTGAAAAATGTGAGTGAGCGGAGGGGCCAGTATGTGTTTAAATCTTTTAAGTACATTATTGGGTATATCATCCCACCCAGTTGCGCAGACATCCTTTAAGCCGTTTATTATTCTAATTACTTCGTTGAGGTCCGTATCTAATAAAACAAAAGAATTTAACGTGGAAGATGTCCTAGTTGGGTTTTGAGGGGGGGGACGGCTAATATTTATGGATTTTTCAGCCAAGTTTTTACCAACATTGACAAAATAGTGGTTTATGTTATTTATTGCTTCGGATGGGTTTATTTCTGTTGATAGTAAATCAATCGGAGGTTCGGAATTTTTACACCTCAATGTATTGGTTTTTATAAATTTCCACACAAGTTTACTATTTTTTCCCGCCTTCTCGAGTTCATTTTTATCGTGCTGGTTTTTTAGCTTTTTCAAAAGATTATTACAGAAATTCCGGTATCTTTTATATGTAACAGAAAGTATTACGTCATTAGGTGCAAGTTTGGATTTTAGGTGGAGTTTGTCTCTGTGTCTTATACAACGAACGAGACCGGGTGTGATCCACGGTTTTATACAACTATATTTTCTAGGGATTATCTTAGTGTAAGTGTTTTTTCTTATTACGTATTGTAAAGAATTGATGAAATATTGTAAAGAGATATTTGCATCAGCAGAAACGTAAATAGGGTTAAAATTAATGCCGCGTATGTCACATTCAAGGTTTGTCATATTGACTTTAGTGTAGCTACGCTCGCAGTTTTTTCTAGGTGAACTTATTTGCATTGTTAGTAAAACAGCTTGATGATCGGTTAGCGCAGAGTTAGTAACCAATGTTTTGGATGGATTTTTTGATTTTAGAATGATATGGTCTAAGCAAGAACCGCTTTGATGCGTGGGGTAATAGTGAGCTGGTAAAAGTCCATAAGTAGGGTACTAGAGAAGAAATCTACAAATTCTTGAGCAACTTCGTTTTTAGAGGTCAGAAGACCACGTGAAGTCTCTAGTGTGATATAATTATTGCATTTTTTATTTCTATTAGTTTCACTATTGATAATTTTCCAAACCGTCTTTATTTTATTATCGGCGGATTTAATCTTGTTGCTAATAAATAAGGCTTTAGCTACATTACAAGTGTTTTAAAAGTTTCTGAGTTGATGGAAGGCTTAAGGCCGTACAGCTCAAACAATCGCTCCCTACTTTTCCTAATACCTTTAGTTGCCCAGTCACTGAATATAAACTTTGGGCAAATAGATTTAGTTTTCATTTTTAATGTATTATTGAACTCTGTGTAAACTACCGAAAAGAAGAATTCCTCATAAAATTGATTTACATTTTCAATAATATGGCCCGGAAAGCCTAAATTACTAATTAAGTTATTATTAAATTTATTCAAATTGCTGGGCGTTACTTGTCTAGATTTTATCTGAATTCTTTGTTGTGTGTAGGACTCAAAAATAACGGTTTGACCGCTGTGATCAGACGGAAGATAATTTACAATGGATTTATCTAAGTGGTCGCAACAAAAAACACTATCGATACTTGTAGCAGTATTTGTAGTAATTCGGGTTGGTTCCGTAAAAACATTTAACAAATTAAATGATTTAAAAAGATGTAATAATCATCTGCTATTTAATTTTTTGTCTAAAATATTTACATTAAAGTCACCACAGATAACAAGTGATTTATTACCAGTTGCAAGTTTTGCTAGAGCATCCTCCATTACTGACTCAAATATAGAGTAGTTTTCATAATTTGGGGGTCTGTAAACGCACACTATTACATGCTTATCCAGCTCAACAAAAGACAGCTCAATATTATGTTCAACCGATAAATCAACAATATCATTACGAGTCTTAAATTTAATACAATGTTTAACTAAGATTAATGAACCCCCACGATTTTTAGATTTCCGGTTAAAGGAACTGCCCACACTGTAATTTGCGTAATTTATTAACATTTCATAGACTTATAACTAATGTTCAGTGAAACAAACAATTTCAAACTTTGTTTTTTCTAAAAACAATTCAATTTCTAGTTGCTTTGCAGAGAAACCTTGACTGTTTTGATGAAATAATTGCAAAATGTTCTGCTTAGCCCCTTTTTTACATATAGATGTTTGAGAGCAAGAAGGAACATTGTTGTTTTGTGTAATCGAAATGTTACTGGTAACTTCTGTTGTCTTACTAATGCCCGGTTCCTATAAACAAGAAACGAGTCGTTTTGCTTACGGATAGTAGTATTTTTTACGAGACGTATCTCAAAACCGTTCCTATAAAAAACGTTTCGTAAGTTAAGTTACCGATAGATCGCTACCTACGGATGGGAGGGTTTCGAATAACGAACAGTAAGGCAAATGTATGCAGATGTCGGGCGATGGTGTTCCTATAAATAAAAAGAAACGTCAACGAGCTGTCAAAGTTACGAGTCGTTTACAATTTGTTTACCGCCCGATTTCGGTCGGTTGTCTACAAAAGTTTTACTTGTTTTGCGTTATTTGCTTGAAATAATTGCAAAATGTCTCGTTCAGATAGTGAATTAAGTGATTTAGAATTGTTATCGGACTGGAGTAACTCCGAATCAGATGAAGAAAGTGGTTCTAATCGACGGAATTACAAAACGAGGGTCGATCATTTTAGTATCTTGGATAATAATGAATTCCAAATTAGATTTCGGCTCGACAAGCCAACTGTACAAAGTTTACTCGTCGAAATTTATCCGCATTTAAAAGTGAAGGGAGCCAGGTATGTATTTCTCAAATTAACCTTATAATATTCATTTGAAACAACCACAATTCATTACGCATTTTACTCTTAAAACATTAATATTATCTTTGTTTTAGGAACCATGGTATACATCCTCTTCACCAACTCTTATTAACTTTAAGATTTTACGCATTAGGGACAATGCTATTATCAGTGGCTGATTTTGTTGGGGTATCAAAATCTTCGGCTTGTCGTATAGTATTTGATGTAAGCTGTGCAATAGCACGGTTATACAACAAATACATATACATGCACCCGGACACAGAACAAGATTTTTATAAAACAGCCCGCTTCCCACGGGTTCTTGGAGCACTTGATGGTACACACATCAGAATTCAATCACCATGTAAGTTTTTGTGTATCTTCTAGGTAAGTATTTCTTTTAATTCATCAATACCTTGTAGATCATAATGAGAATTTCAACACCATGATGGGTTATGATAGGTTTTTACTTTTTTAATTTGTTAAAACAATTCAATTCTTTTGCATAGGTTCAGAGACTGGAGAAGAATTTAGGAACCGAAAGGGCTACTTTTCCCTTAATGTACAGGCTGTGTGTGATGCACAATTATTATTCATGAATTTAGTAGCCCGTTGGCCTGGTTCAGCTCATGATGCCACTATATTTAATAACTCAGAACTAAGAGGTAACAGTAATATTATATTACAGCATGAACAAGTATGTTTTGTGCCCAAATAATTTAACTCAGTATCTACATCAAATTTTTTGCTTTTTCAGCTCAATGTGAAAGTGGGTTGTATGGAAACAAATGGCTGCTTGCAGACAGTGCATATCCACTAAAACCATACCTATTAACACCTTTGTTAAACCCTCAAAGTAGAGGGGAACAGCTTTATAATGAAGCCCACATTCGAACTAGAAATTGTATTGAAAGGTATGTTTATTCTAACTTAACTCGGGTTCAAGATCTCATGATCCAAGTCGGGCAGTGTTATTGCTGTACTAAAGATAACTATTTATTTTTTATTGCAGGTGCTTTGGAGTGTGGAAGAGGAGATTTCCAGTAGTAGCTTTGACATTGCGTTTGAGTCTGTTACGAGCTAATGCAGTAATCATAGCTACTGGTGTGTTGCATAATATCTGTCGATTAAACAGTATAGCTGATGTACCACCAGAGGTAGAAATTCCTACTGCAGAGGAAATGCCTGTACCAAATACTGCTGAAGAACCAGATTACACAGAAAGAGCAACACTGATTTCTAATTTCTTTAATAAGTGAGTGTACAGCGCTCTGCTGAGGTGTTAAGTTTGAAACCTTGTCTGTGTTAATGTACTGTGCACTGACGGTGTTTAATTATTACTTTTATCTTATTTCAGTTTATCATCACATGAGTAGTTTTAAGTTAATATCAAGAAAGAAAAAGAAAATCTACTTATCTGCTACATACAAAACAAAGTCTATGAAGAAATGATTGTTAATGACGGACACTAGCTTAGTTATATGTTATGGTTGTTTGGTTTTTTAGTGTTACTAATGTAGTTCTAAGGTTCTTTATACTAGCACAATTTTTATTTTATCATAATATGTATGTTAGTCTGTAAGGTTGCATGGAAATAAATTAATTTTGTTGTTTTTTTTAGGGAAATATTATTATTTTAAGTAGCTATAATGTTAGTTATTGAAAGACACAAATTTATTGAAATAAAGTTTATTTACCTAAATTACAATTTTTCTTAATATATTCTAAATTATTATGGCACTGAACTAAATAAACTAAGACTTAAAAGTAAAGAAAATAATGTTACAGTTTATGATGTTTAGAGTCAGTATTTTACTCTAAATATCATTAACTGTAACATTATTTTCTTTTTGTGCTGATTTTAAAAGTGAAATTTCTAAATTTAACTTCTCCGTTTTCTTCTCATAATACCTTGCTATAGCAAGGTTACGACTGATGATGGACGTCTGAACATCACTGTCTTTCTTTTTTCCTGAAATAAATAAATGGAAATACTTTTATTTCATAAATTGCGTGTGACCAGGGTTCACTTATACTATAGTTTACAAATATTAGAGCAGGTATAAGAATTTCACATAAAATATGCTGTGTAAAATAATAATAAATTTAAATATGTACCTTTTTTTTTTGTTGTTAATTGTCGGGATATAGGCATGCCAAAGAAATAACTTGAGCCCCCCTCAGCACTGGGAGAGTTGCCTTCCCATACTTCAAGTTTTCTTTTTTTTGCTTGTATGCCTGATAAAATATGATTTTACATTTACAAACAAATGAATTAATAAAAGAATAGGTAGATAGAGTAGGAAAATTTAATCAGAATAATACCTCTACATGGTGTTTCAGCTACACTCTCTTCTGAGATAGATGGATGATAAGCATTAGTTGCATCATTTAATGGCGCCATATCCATGTCCACCACACTCACTTCTGCATTACCAACCATGTCCAGCACCACACAACCACCACCAATACCATCACCACCAAATGGCACATCAAACCCTGTGCAAGTAGACCCCAGAAGACCAGTCACCTTTTCCAATATCTCATCATGTGGAATAAAATCTGGTTTACCACCACCAGTCTAGATAAAGAAAAAATATATAGGTACTTAGGCACAACTTTTACAACATTTAATTACTTTACATCATGTAAATAAAACAATAATATGATATTATAATAATTACAACTAAGTCTATGATGTTACCTTTAAATTATTCATTCTAACTTCCTGTGCTCTTTTACGGGCAGCTTTTTTTAAATTGTCCCATTTTGATTTTAGCTGGTCTTTCGATTTGGGAACAGACCCACTCTTGGCATTGAAACTTTGTGCCAGAGAAGTCCACGCATCGTCTTTGGTTTTATTCGTAGTGGCGTTCGTTTCTTTGCTGGTCAAGATTGGAGTGCTCTGTATTAGGTCAACCAACAGTGCAACCTCATCTTTGGTCATGGCCTTCTTCATTTTCTATAAAACAAACAACAATTTATTCTTACGCATTTGAACAGTACCCAAAATGCATAAATTACACTATACGTGATTCTTATTAACAAAATCACTTACTTACCTGTGTAACGTCCATTGTAGAATATTAATTATGTTGTACAAAGAGTAGATTACTTAAACCAACAGATATGTTTTACTACAAAACCCCGTGAGAAAATCTTAGAATTTAATTTAGAATTCCGCTAAAATGCCTGTGTCAAGCCAGAAGCTCTCGATCACGTTTTGTTCACTTCAGTAGCCCGAATAACAAAAATATATTTTTTATTAAATTATGGGATTTCTTCAACACCAAAATTATAAAATAATCATAAAAGTTAAGTTTTCTGTAAAAAGGTATAAATATGTTATATCATGTGTAATATGCACATGGTTTTACGCTAATTCTAAACATGCTTAATCGGAATAACGAAACGCAAGGAGGTTCGAACATGTGTTGGCGGAGGGCTTCGATAAGTGGGTAACCAACATCCGTTCGTCGCAGGTAGTTCACGCAAAAACTTATAGGAACGCCTTTTGCCGTCCGTTATTCGAAACCCAAAAACGAATGGTAGCTTTTGACCAACAACGAATCGTTGTTTATAGGAACCGGGCATAACTAGTTTAAATGAGCATCCGGTGTAAGCCCCAAGACTCCCATGCCAGTACAAGGCAATGATATCCTACTACTAGTGGACCCCACTTGAGAATCTTCTATAGTTACACATGGCTCCTCCCCGTAATTGTAAAATGAAGTATTAGTATTATTACTAATAGTGGCAGTGTTAATTATATAACTAATCATCGACATACTACTTATGTCTGAGTGAATATTAAAAGCTAATAGCCTAGCTATTTTGTGTCTACAACTAATAGGTTACCCCGGCAACTAACACTTTACCCCGTGTCGACTTAAGTTTACCAACAAAACTGTTGATATCAAGATATATAAGCCTGTCACTATAGTGACCTACTAGGAAACGAACATGCTTATTCAGCATGTGAATATAATTGTTTTTCTGGTTGACAAATTTTCAATATATGGGAAAGCACACAATATTCTTTTTTAATTTTTGAACTATTTCCTGCAAATATAGTTATATCAGTATTGTTATTATAAACATTTCTAGTTACTGATGCCAATATCTGTTTGTATGTAGACCCTGGCATATAATGATTTTGACTGGAAAAACTCAAGTTATGACTTACTAATTTACCTACACCTCTTCCTATACTATCCGAGAACATGATTGAGTAAGAACAATCATGACTAGCAATATCTAAGGCTGTACAACTTGTAAATAATCTTGTGTAATATTAGCTGATTCCTGGTTGAGTAAACAGTCCTGAGACAAATTCTCAGCCTGGGATGGGTCCTCCATTACCTCAGGCTGGACTGTATCATGGTTGGGTACTGTCTGACAACTACATTGACACATTACCAACTCATTTGCAGCATGAATATGTTCCCTAATATGGTGCTGAGTAATCGCATACCTATTGGAAAGGGAACTAAGTGAGTTCTGAAGTACCTGTATTTCAGACTGCAAATGTTGAGTATCAATTTCATATTTTTTTATACTATCTTCTAGTTTTATTTGATAATTATTTAACTTATTAACCAAATCAACACGCTCTTTCCTCAGTGGAATATATTTGGAAAAGTAGTTATGTTGTTTCCCAAATTGATTACATTTTTTAATTATTCTGTTCAGTTTTGCATATTTTTTAATTTTCTTATTGCTAACTGTATAATTCTGTTCTGTAACACAAAGTGCCTGGCAGTGGAGGAGGTAAATCATCAAACTAGCCCTTATGTAATATAAAAAAAAAACACGCTTTATAGCATGTCGTATTTTATTTCAATCTAATCTATCTTTAATTACAGAATTTGCCTTTATTGACTTGACATTGTTTTAAATTAATAACTATCATTTGCTCATTGATTCGATTTACACGATTTTTGGGTCTAACTGGTCAAGTTAACTTCGAAATTGTAATTAAGGTTAAAATGTTATAATCAATTAAGAAGAATTTGATTAGTTCTAGTGATGATCCAGCTAAGTTTCCCATCTTTGAGTTTAGTAGATAACAGTTAGGCTTCTGACAGTGAGGACGATTGTAGTGTATTAATTAGGTTTATACCTTTTTTTATTGATTTAATCGGGTTATGTTATTCAAATTCTTGTGTTGTGCTGTGTTCTGCCTTCCCAATTTTCTACTGATATACCAATGAGAACCTTAATTTACAGTTGTAGAATTGACAAAGCTATTCGGTAGTTAATGTCACTTTTACACATTTGTGACAGTTCCAGCTCCGCTATTGCTGAAGCAACTCGCACCCAAAGGACATACTCATAGAAGTTTAGCTCTGTAAAGATGTCTTCGATCAGCTTTACAAGTATTGTTACTTTTCCCTTATTTTTGGTTTTCTAATAATATTTTACCAGTATATGATTGTGGAGTTACCCCTGTCATGTAATGATAGAACCAAAAGCGTGAGTACCGTATTTCAATGTTGCTTTTGTTTGATTATAAACATTCACTATTACTACTGGTATTTCTTTAATCATTTTAAGATACAAGAATGATCGAATCAATGACCTTAGGCCCGCTTACATCATAAGTGACAAACGTATTGAAAACGCTGATCTGGTTCTGTCAATCTTTTGGAGAAGACAGCGACAGAACGATGTTTTGGTGACGAATTATGATTAAGATTCTCATACTGTAGAGTGGTGGAAACAATAACATAGTTAGACATAGTGACGTCATGTTTACCATGCTGAGATGTATCTTTGGGTCGCTTGTTATCATGCAGTTTGCCCTAACAGGTAGGGTGATTAAAAAGCTGAAGTATTTTATAAAAACGATAAATTTTATTTGTATTGCATTAATACATATAGGTATGGCGAAACGAAACTATTTGTTTTATCACATTGAGCTTTAGAATTTCTTTCTACAGGATCTTCAGGAAGCAGCTTAACGTCTGTAACAAATGAAAAGACGTAATGTTAATAATAAAAAAAGACAAAAATACGAACGTTATGTTCGAACGAACGAGGCCCAGAAGTACTTTTCTATATTTCTAGAAAAATTTCGGTTGCTAACAATATACGTGTAATGTTTTGTAAAATGTATTTTCTGATAGAAATGCATTTATGACTCAAAGAAATTACACCTACTAACACAAAACAGAAATACACCAGTATATAACATAAAAGATAAGTGAGTGTAGTTACCCGTAGCCACCGCCGGAGCCGCCGCCGTGACTGCCGCCGCCGTGACTGCCGCCGCCGTGACTGCCGCCGCCGTGACTGCCGCCGCCGTGACTGCCGCCGCCGTGACTGCCGCCGCCGTGACTGCCGCCGCCGTGACCGCCGCCGCCGTGACTGCCGCCGCCACCTCCGTTAGATCCACCACCGCCGCCGCCATGGTGACTGCCGCCGCCGCCTCCATGGAGACCACCGGAGCCGCCGAAACCGCCGTCGCTACCACCGCCTTGTCCACCGTGACCACCGTGGCTGCCTCCACCGGGCTGTCCAGGCTGTCCAGAGCCACCGTTGAATCCACCGCTACCGCCGTGACCGCCACTGCTGCCGCCGTGACTACCACCGCCGCCGAGACTGCCACCGCCGCCGCCGAGACTGCCACCGCCGCCGCCGCCGTGACTGCCACCACCACCACCGTTACTGCCGCCGCCGCCTCCTCCGCCGCCTCCACCACCATATCCTGAAAATTACAAATGTTACAAGTTTTAGAAATGTGGAGTCACTTTTGGATGTTTGTAAGTATGTTTCTATACATTTCCAATAATGTATTGGTTTTCAACAAGGCTTTAAATATGGACAGGGCACACCGCCAAAACGACTAAAGTCAAGAAATTCGTCGGTCAATACAAATGGCAATCACTTTCAACAACATTTTCGATGGCTTATGTTAACCCTTTTTGACTTTTCCTTCGTATGTTGTTATCGCTAATGGAATTTTACTTTACACGAGGCTATAGAAACGTTTAGATTTTGTTCCAATAAAATAAATTAAAAATTCAAGACTTTGAAACTAACGACCAAGACGCAGCTCATGTCTATTTGTGGAAATAACCTTTTTTTTTAAGAAGCTATTATGAAACCAAAACAAAACTAGAATAACAACAACAAAACAATACCTGGTGCGGCGCCAGTGATAGCGAAGAGCCCTAAGGCTATAACTGTGACTACTGCAAGACGAGCCATGTTAGTCTGTGCCTCGAAATACTTCGACTAAGCTTATATACAGACTCGCTTATGTCATGGACTTGAACGAACAAATGTTTATTAGTCTCTTCAGTTTTTGCCGCGCTCTTTTTTTGTAATAATAATTAAGGTTCCGCTGAATTTAAATATCCTGATTTTATACATCGAGGTGGATATGGACGTAGATCGATGCAAATAATTGCTGACTGTTCGTTAGCTTTGACGGCTTTTAAAGGCAAAACCCTTCGAAGGCTTCGAGGCTGGGCCGGGTGGGTGCTACATTTTGCATCCGGCTAGGAAATAAAATTGAATTCATAACATCTTGGCTGGTAACAATACTTTGATTTATGCCGTAAATTAGTGCTTGTATGTGCCTGATGTTTTTCAGACTTTGGTGTAAACTGTCAGTAGAGCAAGCAGTTCTTAACAAATAAACAGTCGGGTAATAATGTGATTGTCCTCTTTTCACCGTTTGAATTTCGACTAAAACCTATTTGATACAAAATAGAATAAACTACTATTGACAGTACCTTTTGTCACATTATTTCGATTTCGTGTTGTTTTTTCTTCAGCACTTCTTTCAACATTTCCAGCGTCTTCGGAAGGTGAATTATTATTGTTAGCAGTTTTGGGTTTCGATTTTGGCATTCTTAGATGTTTTGGTTTTAATGAATTAATTTAATGGTGTAGTGCCAGACGGTTGTGTTAATGCATTTCTTTATTTAAAACAAAACTGGATCTTGAGGAAAAGTTTGTGTCATGTGTCAATAATACCAGTCACATTTTTCTTATAAAACAAAAGGATTTAGTTAGTCTGATATGTAAGAAGGTGCTAGTGCTAGGTGAACATTAAGTTAAGTTAGGTAAAGTAAGATCCTCAAGCTTGGAGGAGTGACGGTATTGGCAAGGCATCAGCTGTGCTTGATGAATGTGAATGGATATAAGGAAGCAAAGGTGTGCAGTTAGTAGGCAGGTAGTGGGCAGGTAGTAGGCAGGTAGTAGGCAGGTAGTAGGCAGGTAGTAGGCAGGTAGTAGGCAGGTAGTAGGCAGGTAGTAGGCAGGTAGTGGGCAGGTAGCAGGCAGGTAGCAGGCAGGTAGCAGGCAGGTAGCAGGCAGGTAGTAGGTAGGTGGGCCGAATAGTAAAAAATACAAGGAGGTAGTACTAAGTAGAAAAAATCACATTGCAACGCAAACAGCAAGTAATGTGAAAAATTCAGATTTAATAAAATTTCGTAAGTTCATTCACAATTTTACATACTTTAAAGGTGTCGGGCGGGGGTTTTCCGCCACACAAAGTGCCTGGCACTGGAGGAGGTAAATCATCAAACTAGCCCTTATGTAATATAAAAAAATCACGCTTTATAGTATGTCGTATTTTATTTACAATCTAATCTATCTTTAATTACGGTATTTGCTTTTATTGACTTGACATTGGTTTAAATTAATAACTATCATTTGCTCATTGATTCGATTTACACGATTTTCGGGTCTAACTGGTCAAGTTAAGTTCGAAACACTCACTCACTTTCAAGAAAAAAAAATTTTAACCCTACCTTGCCTCTACATCTTTGAGATCTGTAAATTTGTACGTAAATATCCGAATTTCTACACAAAAAGAGAAGACATACAAACAGAAATTTCTTTAAGACACAAGAATAGATTAAATATAACTACATCCCCATTGAAAATGCACTCTTCAAGTACCTACCTATGTTATGTCGATAAAAATATATAATAAGTTACCGGAAGAAATAAGAAATATAAATAAATGCAACATTTTAATTAATAAATTAAAATTATTTCTATTAAACAAAAGCTATTATAATGTGAACGAATATTTGAATGAAAGATTATAATTTTTGAATTGAACGTAATAAGAAAATGGATACCTCCTTACCAAATAATAGAATTATATGTTTTATTTGCTTGTTAATTTTGTATTATTATTGTGTTTTGTGAATTTTATGTAATAATTTTGTTTTTCCTGTATAATTTTATTTTAATTTTTAGCTCTGAACGACTGACATTTTAAGTTTTAAGTATATTGACTAATTTTGATTTATTTTGAAGGATTATTGTTATTTTTGCGAATTTGATTTCCACATTTTAAGTTTTAAGTGTATTAACTAATTTTGATTTAATTTTGAAGGATTATTGTTATTTTTGCGAATTTAATTATTTGATTTTCATGTATATTTTATTTTAGATTTTTTATGTATCTTCCTTTTTTTTTAATTTTGCTTTGCCCCGACGATTCGTAGCTCTAAGCATTTTGTTAACACCATGTTTTTACCTTGTGGAACGCAAATAAACGAATAATAATATGAATAATATGAAATTGTAATTAAGGTTAAAATGTTATAATCAATTAAGAAGAATTTGATTAGTTCTAGTGATGATCCAGCTAAGTTTCCTATCATTGAGTTTAGTAGATAACAGTTAGGCTTCTGACAGTGAGGACGATTGTAGTGTATTAATTAGGTTTATACCTTTTTATTTTGATTTAATCGGGTTATGTTATTCACATTCTTGTGTTTTGTTGTGTTCTGCCTTCTCAATTTACCTACTGCTATACAAATGAGAACCTTAATTTACAGTTGTAGAATTGACAAAGCTGTTCGGTAGTTAATGTCACTTTAACACATTTGTGACAGTTCCAGCTCCGCTATTGCTGAAGCAACTCGCACTCAAAGGACATACTCACAGAAGTTTAGCTCTGTAAAGATGTCTTCGATCAGCTTTACAAGTATTGTTACTTTTCCCTTATTTTTGGTTTTCTAACAATATTTTACCAGTATATGATTGTGGAGTTACCCCTGACATGTAATGATAGAAACAAAAGCGTGAGTACAGTATTTCAATGTTGCTTTTGTTTGATTATAAACATGCACTATTACTGCTGGTATTTCTTCAATCATTTTAAGATACAAGAATGATCGAATCAATGACCTTAGGTCCGCTTGCACCACAAGTGACAAACGTATTGAAAATGCTGATCTGGTTCTGTCAATATTTTGGAGAAGACAGCGACAGAACGATGTTTTGATGACGAATTAAAATGTTTAAGATTCTCATACTGTAGAGTGGTGGAAACAATAACATAGTAAGTCATAGTGACGTCATGTTTACCATGCTGATATGTATCTTTGGGTCGCTTGTTATCATGCAGTTTGCCCTAACAGGTAGGGTGATTAAAACACTGAAGTATTTTATAAAAACGATAAATTTTATTTGTATTGCATTAATACACATATAGGTATGGCGAAACGAAACAATTTGTTTTATCACATTGAGCTTTAGAATTTCTTTCTACAGGATCTTCAGGAAGCAGCTTAACGTCTGTAACAAATAAAAAGACGTAATGTTAATAATAAAGAAAGACAAAAATACGAACGTTATGTTCGAACGAACGAGGCCCAGAAGTACTTTTCTATATTTCTAGACAAATTTCGGTTGCTAACAATATAAGTGTAATGTTTTGTAAAATGTATTTTCTGATAGAAATGCATTTATGACTTAAAGAAATTACACCTACTAACACAAAACAGAAATACACCAGTACATAACATAAAAGATAAGTGAGTGTAGTTACCCGTAGCCGCCGCCGGAGCCGCCGCCGTGACTGCCGCCGCCGTGACTGCCGCCGCCGTGACCGCCGCCGCCGTGACTGCCGCCGCCGCCTCCCTGAGGTCCACCACCGCCGCCGCCATGTTGACTGCCACCGCCGCCTCCATGGAGACCACCGGAGCCGCCGAAACCGCCGTCGCTACCACCGCCTTGTCCACCGTGACCACCGTGGCTGCCTCCACCGGGCTGTCCAGGCTGTCCAGAGCCACCGTTGAATCCACCGCTACCGCCGTGACCGCCACTGCTGCCGCCGTGACTACCACCGCCGCCGAGACTGCCACCGCCGCCGCCGAGACTGCCACCGCCGCCGCCGCCGTGACTGCCACCACCACCACCGTTACTGCCGCCGCCGCCTCCTCCGCCGCCTCCACCACCATATCCTGAAAATTACAAATGTTACAAGTTTTAGAAATGTGGAGTCACTTTTGGATGTTTGTAAGTATGTTTCTATACATTTCCAATAATGTATTGGTTTTCAACAAGGCTTTAAATATGGACAGGGCACACCGCCAAAACGACTAAAGTCAAGAAATTCGTCGGTCAATACAAATGGCAATCACTTTCAACAACATTTTCGATGGCTTATGTCAACCCTTTTTGACTTTTCCTTCGTATGTTGTTATCGCTAATGGAATTTTACTTTACACGAGGCTATAGAAACGTTTAGATTTTGTTCCAATAAAATAAATTAAAAACTTAGAGCCACTTTGAAACTAACGACCAATTCGCATCAAATTTTTCAATATTATTTTTCCATTCCAAATAAAGTATTAGTATAGACGCAGCTCATGTCTATTTGTGGAAATATACTTTTTTTTTAAGAAGCTATTGTGAAACCAAAACAAAACTAGAATAACAACAACAAAACAATACCTGGTGTGGCGCCAGTGATAGCGAAGAGCCCTAAGGCTATAACTGTGACTACTGCAAGACGAGCCATGTTAGTCTGTGCCTCGAAATACTTCGACTAAGCTTATATACAGACTCGCTTATGTCATGGACTTGAACGAACAAATGTTTATTAGTCTCTTCACTTTTTGCCGCGCTCTTTTTTTGTAATAATAATTAAGGTTCCGCTGAATAAAAATATCCTGATTTTATACATCGAGGTGGATATGGACGTAGATCGATGCAAATAATTGCTGACTGTTCGTTATCTTTGACGGCTTTTAAAGGCAAAACCCTTCGAAGGCTTCGAAGGCTGGGCTGGGTGGGTGCTACATTTTGCATCCGGCTAGGAAATAAAATTGAATTCATAACATCTTGGCTGGTAACAATACTTTGATTTATGCCGTAAATTTGTGGTTGTATGTGCCTGATGTTTTTCAGACTTTGGTGTAAACTGTCAGGACAGCATGCAGTTCTTAACAAATAAACAGTCGGGTAATAATGTTATTGTCCTCTTTTCACCGTTTGAATTTCGACTAAAACCTATTTGCTACAAAATAGAATAAACTACTATTGACAGTACCTTTTGTCACATTATTTCGATTTCGTGTTGTTTTTTCTTCAGCATTTCTTTCAACATTTCCAGCGTTTTCGGAAGGTGAATTATTATTGTTAGCCGTTTTGGGTTTCGATTTTGGCATTCTTAGATGTTTTGGTTTTAATGAATTAATTTAATGGTTTAGTGCTAGACGGTTGTATTAGTTCATTTTTTTATTTAAAACAAAACTGGATCTTGAGGAAAAGTTTGTGTCATGTGTCAATAATACCAGTCACATTTTTCTTATAAAACAAAAGGATTTAGTAAGTCTGATATCTAAGAAGGTGCTAGTGCTGAACATTATAGTGGTGAACATTACGTTAGGTAAAGTAAGATCCTCAGGCTTGGAGGAGTGACGGTATTGACAAGGCATCGGCTGTGCTTGATGGATGTGAATGGATATAAGGAAGCAAAGGTGTGCTTAATAACTGCTAAGTTACGCAGCTATTAAGCACATTGAACTTTCGTTAAGGTACTGAAACGAAGCCTGTAAGTTTACACACACACCTACTAATAGATGGCTTTTACAGGTGACCTTAACTGTGTCTGGCAGAGGGATGGAATCATCAAAAGCTGCCAGACGTCAGCTTGAGAATCTGCTTCAAATAGTTGCCCAAGTAACATGTATAAAATTCAGATTTAATAAAATTACGTAAGTTCATTCACAATTTTAGGTGTTTGGCGGGGGTTTTCCACCACACAAAGTGTCTGGCAGTGGAGGAGGTAAATCATCGTACTAGCCCTTATGTAATATAAAAAAATCACGCTTTGTAGTATGACGTAACTTAGGAGCTATTTAGTACATCTTTGTTCAATGATAGTCTGCCAAAGCCACCACGACCAACCATTGTAAGGTACTTACTTCTACAGAAAAAGTTTTAGCTTTTATAAAGTGAAGTAGGTCTAGTGGTCACGGGATCTGCCTCGATACATTTGTAATTCAGAAGCTTTTGAAACCTTTCGACATGATGAAAGGGGAATGCCGATTTTAGGCCCAAGAATGCCAAAAATTGGTTTTATTAAAAAAAAAAAAAACATTTTACGTAATTAACTCTGCTATTCACGATGCGATAGAAGTTGGAAACATATTTAAAAAAATAAAACTTTTTGAAGCTATAACGAAATTCTGCATCTGTGGCTGTACTGAATAAAGTGGAATTACGTTTTTTGTAAGAGGTAACACATATTTGTCCTTTTGTGTAAAGAAATTCCAATGCATTTTATGTGTTAAATATACATTTACAACCAACTTACAGTACATAATATAATAAATTCAATGATCTACAATCTACATAATGCGCCAATCGAAAAAAAAACCTTAAAATTTTAAAAAAAACCTTGTTTATTATAAACTGAGTTTTTTCAATAATTTTCTTTTATCAATACATTATTTGTGGTGTATACTAATATTAGCATTCGGTCTTACATTTTGGCACTCAGGGCCTAAATCACAATGGCGCCCTGGCATTCCCCTTTATGAAGAAGAAAAAAAACAACAATTATTGTTCATATACGGAACCCTTTAGCCAGATATTAATAATACATTTATATTTTATTTATTCGTTAACACGTTGAAGTGGCCAAGAGTTTTTGTGTTGCTCGGCCGATCACAATACATATGTATAGGTAGTATATATGTACTAATAAACTATTACATTGTAAATATTACGTTCGCATCGGTAATGGCCAGTTAAGGTCGGGTGCACTCTGCAAGATATAGTATCAAGCTTCTCACGGTTTTTTCAGTAAGGCATTTACCTATAATACCGGGTTCCTACTTAACTATTATGAAGTTTCTCGCCGGAGCACAGTTGTTGTTGTGCCTATTTTGAAAGCGGGGAAGCTGCGTTTTCCATTTTGACTGATACCTACGGCTTTAAAATAATAAATATGCAGGTATTTGAGGGATAAACACTATTTGAAGTTTTATGTGATGTCTGCATTGGTATAAACGAATAACCTTCAATATAAATTAAGAATAGGCAGCTATTTACTCTATTTAACTTGAAATATTAAACAGCTTCAAGTTTTCTATTTACACTTCTTGTGACGAGTATCAAGGAAAAGTCACAGGGTCAAACTTTTGCATATCCTAACAAAGTATAAACGTATCCGATCAAAACTTGCTACATTTTTTTATTTTTCGGAGTCTTTTATCCTCAAAGGCAAGTCAGCCTTATCACAACTTAAGCAAATGAACTAAACATACAACATAAATTATTATTGTCTAAACAAATCAGTGAGGAGAATTGCTATCTCCTCAACAGTTTCTCTTTCCTCATCTTCAACCGTTCCACATGTTTCACAATTGGGAGGATCTACTTTTTTCATCAAAATAACTTGCTACATAAAATATTTTATAAATTATAGCTTTACAAGGCCAACACGCCTAACACAACACCTCCTTGCAGGTACCTGGAAATGTTTTTACTGAGTAAACTGTGCAGCTGTGAGCTGATAAGGAAACGTTATTATTTTGTTATTGTTGTTCTACGAATTGGTTTATCGACCGCGTGATCTGTTTGGAGCGGTGAGCGGTTCTTTCCTTTGCGCAGGAGCAGTCGGGCATTCGCTGTGTGCGAAGTGGGTGGTGCCAGACATTAATACGACCGAAGCGCGCGATGCGGAGAAAAAGGGAACTTTTGGTAGCAGGTGAACTGTCACTGTATTAGTGTTTGTTTAATTGCATTTCTTCTAAGAAGTATTTGGCGTACTTTTCTTTTGCAAATTGTCGGACACTTGGTCTACCCCATTTGCTCTTCTTGTCTTGTCATTGAGATTTTTTTCATGGTTGACGTAATACAACAGTGCAGCAATATTTTTACATCTTCCAATCTTATTGTAAACACAATCATATTTGGCATTGGTTACGAAACGAGTAGGATAAATCTGTAAGTAAATTAAATTGTTGCGATTAAAAAACGTTCTCATGTACCTACCTTATTAGGTACATTACGCATGTTCCAAAATTACATAAAATGCGGTTTGCGGAACTTTCTTTCAACTGTCATTAAAACTGCGCTTGCAATACCTTTTACTTCCCATCCTTGATCACGCTGATGTCAGTTATCTTGATGTCACTGAGATGAGGGACAACTAGATAAATAAAATGAAATAAAATAAAATTCATTTATTTCAGGCAAGATGGGCCTATACGAAAGCAAATTTAAACAAATTACATAATTGAATTGAATTTCAGAAAAATTACAATTGCATTTAAAATTATTAAAAATTAAAATAATAAACAATTAATGAAAATTGTTAGAAGGAATATTGATAGCCGTATACAAACAAAAAATTTCATATACTCGTATGGCTCTCAATATTCCATTGTCAGAATCATGTACTCGGCTCATAAAGGAGGCCCTCGTTTTCCGTAATACAGCATAGAAATCATCTACTCTGTTCTCCGCAAACATACCGGACGCAATACACCTCCACGGTAGCCCAAATATACACCTAAATACGTTGTAAACTTGAGCGAATATTTATATTTGGCCTGCGCAAATGTGATCACATTTCCGAATTTCGTGTAAAGCTCAAGTGCCTTCTCATACGTCTTCGCTGGAATTATCTAATCTTGTTTCAGCTGTACAGTATTCTGCTCAATCCTCCAACCCCCACTTAGCATAAAGAACGTTTCAAGTTCCTTCTAGTACATATAATAGATATCTAAGGTCATCAGAAAACTTGAGATTAGAGATGCCAATGCAGTCTTCAAGTTTCTACGACAAATCTTTTACAGTCGAGGGTATGGAATGCCTTGCCCGTGTCTGTAAGGTTCGAAGATGTCATGATCGGTGATTGAGGACCTGCAGATAAACCCAGTGCATGTGTTCTGGTTTTTAACAAATATATGGTCCAAGCATAAGTACTTGGGCTCTGGTGTGACAGGTAGAAAGATTGCCACGACATTAAAAATAAATACTCAAACGAGTGACTGTTGCTCGGGTTACAGATTTCAATGTTAATATCACCTCTGACAATCAGTGTTGGTTTATTCGACAGTGAACTTAATATAGATATTATTAAAAAAAAGGTGATCTGTTAAAACAAATGTATATGTTAATTAATAAAATAAATCAAAAATAAATGCCCAGGATGGTGACTTTTTCATTCATAGTAATGATTAGTCGGTCCTCGTCTTGCATTAAAGTTTCGATTGCTTCAGAATAATAATTACATTTTACAAAGCAGACTACACCTCCGTTTTTGTTTTGCCAAACTTTTGTTCGGTATGAATTGTATCCCTGGCAGTGGATCAATAATACTACCATCGGAACATGGCTCCTGAAATACAGGTAATCTAGCTCTGGAGCCAGGGTCTCACATTTTTCTGTACCCTGTTTTTACAGCAATAAATAAATTTATTTATTTATCAGCATTCTGTTAAGATGATTACGTCAAAGCAGAAGCAGAAATGACTAAGAATTTAATTTGATATACAAGTAAGTAGTAGGTATGTAAGAAGTTTTAATTAGGGTATCGTAGATTTTGCGGGGACAGGTAGAGTTACGTTTCGGCACGGTAAGTTTCGGTGAGTGAATACTGCCTTATAAGTGAATTAGTGATCAGAACTACTGTTGTACGAGCTTACATGACAATGTAAGTTGTTGTAATTGGTCGTGTTGGTTCATTTTAACGGTCTTTTTGTGTCTTGTGTTTCTTAAACTGACCTCTTTTTTTGTAGGCTGAAAAACTCTCCATAGTTAAAAATAATGTGCCTTGAGCTTTGGAGTGCAGGTGTTTTAAAACACATCTTCTGCCTTCTCGCCTCGTACCAATAGAATTTCGTTATTTACACTTCTCGTCTCCGCTTAGCTCTAGTGAGTCTAGTGGAAAAGGTTCAGCAGAGAGGAGAGGAGATGTCTTGCAATTGTTTAGGCCAGCGGAGACGAAAGGAGCCATGAGCGTCGTGCGGTGAGCGGTGTGCTGTGTGCGTCGTGCGGTGAGCGGTGTGCTGTGTGCGTCGTGAGGTGAGCGGTGTGCACTGTGCGTCGTGAGGTGCGCGGAGTGCTGTGTGCAGTGTGCAGCGTGCCGCTTTGCACATCTCCTCTCTTCTCCGCTTTGTACATGTCTTTTTCACTTCACACATCTCACTCACTTTGGTGGAGTCCGGGCAAAAACGGGGTGGATAGAAACGCAGGGGCAAATCGAGACAAAGTAGAGTATTTCTTGGTAACATATCATATGAATTCAACATTAATATCCCTTTCAAGGGTTTGCCTCGATTCACCGCTGCGTCTATATTCACCCCGCTTTACCCGGTACATCTTGCCAAGTAACAATCATCCACTTTTAGTGCTTATAAATGTGTTTACTTAAACGTAAACAAATAGAAAAATATACATATCGTGTTATCATTTGACATTGACTTCGGACCGTCTATGTAGGTATGTTTTAAACTTGAAAACTTCTTTAATCATTTTAAATAGGTAAACATTTAGGATAGGTAGTCATCACAACATGTTTTTTTGGTGAAAAAGCAGTCTTTTTAGAGTTCCGTACCTCAGTCGGCAAAAACGGAACCATCGTAGGCTCACTTTGTTGGCCGTCTACCTGTCTGTCAAACAAGACCCTTTTTCTAAGGAACGCATGGAGGTATCAAGCTGAAATTAATATCAAATACCTACTCAAAAAATCAAACTTGTAAGTCAACGCGACTAAAAGATGTGACCGTTTATGTCGCATTTTTGCGATTTCACAAGGGAATCAAAACCTATAGGAAACTTCCCGTTGACCTAGAATCATGAAATTTGGCAAGAAGCAATATCTTACAGCTTTAAAGGAAAAAATCAGAAAACCGTAAATATGTAGTTTAATAACAAAATTCTTACAAGTTTATACGGAACCCTCGGTGCGCGAGTCCAAATCTTGTCCAAAACCTGGCCGGTTTTTTTTAAAGTAACGACGCGACGTGACTTTGTGACGACAAGGCGTCCACACGAGGTGGATCGGTGACCTTGTGAAGACCGTGGGAATCGCCAGGAAGCCAGAACAAGGACGTGTCGATGCGGCATTGTGTGGAGGTATTTCGGCTAAAATTATGGGTGGCTACCAAGTTATAGGTCCCGTCACGTAAAAAGAACGCTGACAGCTCAAATAAACTTTCTCATTTTTTTTTATTCCAGCCGTTTCCAAAGCACTAAATAGTTAGTAAACTACCTATTACGATTCTACAATGAAACAATTATACTTATATTATAAAACAATAGCTTAGTACTTTAGGACGCGACTGTATAACGTGCGCAAACACATCCCCTCCACTGTCGCTCAGCGTTCTTTTTACATGACGGGACTTATAGCAACCCGTTTCGGCTTCGCACTTGTAACAGAGTCTATATACCTACATTTTTTTGACATATAGCGTTGCTACAGACTAGTAAATCTTTTTAAGAGGAAATTTCCGTAATACATTGTTTTCTTATATTGGTCGCGGCCCACGCGAATAAAGTTACCAATCGGCATGTTTTTTTCCGACATCTTCAACCGTTACATATTTCAGCCAATTTACACAAAATTTCAAGAATTGTACTTACTTAGAAACCTTCCTCATGAATCACACCATCCATTGTTAAAAATCCGGTTGGTTGTTTTTGAGTTAAACGCGTTCAGAAAGACAGTTTTATACAACGGTAATTTAAAAAGCGAGGCCATGTCATACTGGAAATGTTTAGCTTGATGTGTCGCCCTGTGTACCATAGATCATTTTAGTAAATAAGTAAAGGCCTCCGTTACTACGCTTGCAGGGATTTAAAGAGCTTATGTAGTAAGGCTAGAGCGACTTGAGAATACTTAATTATCGTATTATTCACAGATGCACACTAAAATGTTGTTTTGTTTCAGATGTTAGGCTTTCACACGAAACACAACTATAGGTCTTATGCGAGTTTTTATCATTAACAAAATCTACCCATCGTGGTGGGCTGCAGCAGAAAATCCGCGTCAGGTGGTATACATTGTGTTGCCATCTGGCACTATGCTGAGCTGAGGCCCTTTTGGCATTATTAGTTTTGTTTGTTTATTTATTTTGTATAATTTTAAGGTGTTTTTGTTTTTAATGCCAAATTAACACAATTTTGTTTCTTTCTTTTCTTTATATTGGCGTGACAACAATGGGAAATAAAAAAATACTTATTCTTTTACTTTTTCGGCGCCATTACAGTTTTAGTACAAATTAACCCATTGAATGCCGACATTGGCTACACGGCCAAAGTCGGTTGCCACAATATATTTGTCTATGTACGGATATATACGTATATGGCATCAGAGAAAACAAAAGCACCCTGGGTGCCAGTATACGGATAAATACGTATACGTATTGAAATAATTATAAGTAATTAGCTAGTACTTGGTCGTTGTTTGCTTTTCAAAAGTCGTATTGAAGTCCTACGTATCTATCCGTAGTCGGCGTCCTGCATAGAAACCATATACAGATATATCCGTAGTCGGCATTCAATGTGTTAAAGTTTACGGTAATAAAGCGATGGAATAGTTATAAAACTTGCAGTTAGTCCTTTCACAGCCGTTACTTTATTTTACCTACAAAAGCAACCCAAGCAGTAACCCACCAACAACCTTATTGCATAATACAAAAAGATAAATTTGATTTGCATAATCACAGGTAATTATAACTGTGGCGGATCTCAAAATAATAACCAGGGGTCAAAATGATCAAAATAATTATTTGCTTTGATAATTTATCTTAATAATAACAAATATCAAAACAATAATTTATTCTTTAGTTACAAGTGTTATAACACAAATGTACTAAAAAATCTGCTTGTTTGTTAATTAAACACAATGTTTGTGACAGTTTTTTTCTGTGATTTGCCTCATATCACGTTCGGATACACGTGAAGTTCATAAATTATTGTTTTGAAATTCAAATTCTTTTTTGCGAACTAAGTGTACAGTATTTTGAAGATGTTAACAATAGAAAGGTTCTTAGAACTTAGTTTCCTTGGTAATTAACATGATAATTAATAATTATCACCTCGGAGCCTGATAATAACGCAAGGCATTGCGAAGCTAAAGCTGACCTACCATTTACAATTATATATGTATTTTATGAGATTTTGGCTGCACAACATTCATTTCATTTTTTCCGGATGGGAAATCATCAAATGCCCCACTCTGGGCGGAGTGGAAGGGAGTGTCAGACTTTTACTGACTAAAACCCATCCATGTTCCTTCTTTGGCCCCAGGGCCGCAGTATCTCTTTCGAACAGTCCCGCAGCCCCGGCAGGCATCGGCCCTTGCGGACCCCTTCCTGATTGCTGACATCTCTTTGAGGCGCGCGTAGGACGTTACACGAACGCGCCGTCGACACGGCCTGTCGTCATAAGACGGACGGACAGCGAGCTAGCCCATTACTCACCGTCAACAAAATTCAAAAGACCTTGACAATTTAAAAATGCCTGTAACTAATTTATTTGAAATAAATACTTTGAGTTTGCATTGAGTTTGATTTTAACGAAACATCAAGCCTGGTTTTCTTTTTCCCTAAGAGTTAGGTGGGTAACCTTGTTTGTCCCTCAGTTGGGCAAATGGCTCCCCACACCCTTCCAGGTACTCTTCTCCTACGCCACCTTGAACCCGAAATGCAGATGTAGAAACCTTCTAATTTGGTCAGGCAAGTTTAAATCGCATACAATCACATACAATGAAAAAACAATGTATCACTTTGCCCGACCTGGGAATCGAAGCCAAGACCTCATGCTCAGTAGTAGCGCTTGCGACACCACTGAGCATACAAGGTGTATACGGACCCTTCACATAGCCGTCAACCAGGCTTTCTGTACCCATACCTAGCCAGAGCGGTAGTTAGAAAATTATTTTGGATGGATGGACATTAATCTATACAGATAAAATTCAAAGTCCTGACTGACTGACTGATATATCAACGCACAGCCGCAGCAGCGGTTCTGGAGACATCAAATTTGGAGGGTGTATTTTTGTGAAGAGTAGGTATCCACTGAGAAAGGGTTTTTCGAAATTCCACCCCTAAGAGGGTGAAAAGGGGGTTTTTTTTTCAGTGAAACTTTTTATTCCCGGGGTCGATTGACTTGAAAATTTGTGTACATACTCTTCAGTTAAAATTACGAGAAACGTGTATCACAGTTTTTCCAAAATCATCCCCCAACAGAGTCAAATATTGCTTCGAAACTCACGTAGACGGCGCAGGGCATGCGGGGCGCTGGAGTATTTACCTCTTAGGAAGTAGGTATAATTTTTCTGAGGTAGACGTGTCTGTAATATATAATATGTTAAAAAAAACCTGTCTGATCCGTGAGGGTATTATTAGGTATTGAGATTAGATAATATTTATGTTATCCTTTTTGGAGAACAAGTAAAAAAAAAACACCACGATGAAAATAAAATAAAATGTAGGTACTAAAATGAAGAAACTAATATAGCGGTCCCTTCTCGGGTAGTGACGTCATAAAAAAACTATTGACGATCGAACACACTTAGGCCCGGCGCCCACTATCGGTGGGCATCGGTGCGGCTCGGTAGAGCTCGAGCGCTTTACGCCGGCTTCGGGCGGCTTTGGGCGCCTTAGAGCTGCGTCGGGCGACTTCGGGCGGCTTTGGGCGCCTGAGAGCTGCCTCGGCAGTCGTAAACACGCCTAAGGACGCCGTAGCTGATTTTGGGTAGCCTAAGAATAGTTCTGGCTGCAGAAACATCGCAGAGCAGTCACTCGTAACGTTCCGTGAAAACAGTTATGTGTTTTAGTATTTATAATGGTGGATTGGGACTTAGTTCTCATTGCTCATCTTGCTGAAGAAGAAGAGAAACTTGGAGCTTTATTATATTGTTTTGTTTTTGTTTAGTTTTTTTTTAAGTTTGTTTTTGTTTAAGTGTTTATTCATAAGTTATTTTTGTAGCTTTTAGTCTCAAATTGTTTTGATATTTATTTTATTTTTACTTGGTATTAGAACATTTTTTATTAGTATTTTGGTTAAAAAAAAATGCCAATAACAGTTTTCTTTACGAATGTACATGCGCAGAAGTTCGCAGAGCCTATGTTCAGGACTGCCAAGTTATTTTGCGTCTACTTGTACGATACGATAATGAAGGCGCGTGCGGTGATCGAAATGACTGTTCTGCGACGTGTCTGATCCGAAAATGCCACCCAAGCTACCCGAAGACCGCCTCGGCATCCTTAGCCATACTTAAGGCTGCCGAGGCCGCCCGAAGTCGCCCGACAGAGCTCTAAGGCGCCCTAAGCCGCTCGAAGCCGGCGTAAAGCGCTCGAGCTGTACCGAGCCGCACCGATGCCCACCGATAGTGGGCGCCGGGCCTTAGTGGTCATTTACGGAGACGCGGCGCGTCGGGCGGCGCGTTGTGCGGCGCGGCCCGCTTTCAATTCAAACATATGGCGATGTATGAGAGCGTTTACGGAGAAGCGTTTTTACACGCGTTTGCTTGAAGTGCAACGTTGCCCGCCGCGGCGAACGCGGCGGTGAACGCGGCGGTGCACGCGGCGTCAAACGCGCAAACGCGCAAATACGAACATTATGGCAGATGATACCGCCGCATCGCCCGCCGCGTCGCCCGCCGCGTCGCCCGCCGCGTCGCCCGCCGCGTCGCCCGGTGCGTCGCCCGCGGCGGCGCACGCCCCGCGTCTCCGTAAACAACATCGTACATTGCCATATGTTTGTGTTTGGGCGTGTGATAATGCGGGCCGCTGCACGCGCCGCCTCTCCGTAAACGGAAAAAACGCGCACCGCGCCGCGCGACGCCCCGCGCAACGCGCCGCCCAACGCGCCGCGTCTCCGTAAATGGGCACTTATGCCTAAGAATTATGGTGTTGTCACATTTTAATTTATTTTTAGAATTTAGGGAAACGGTGGTAATTTGGGACAAAAATCATGCATTTTAAAACTCATTATTTTTTTTACATTCATTAATAATATTTGTGTGTTTCTTATTTTATTTGGAAATGTCATTGGTAAACCTATATGCCTCTTTCGAATCGTACAGTGTTTTTTAACATATTGTATGTGAAATCCCGATTTTCGCGTTGACTTGTGATACGCGACATTGATATTAAATATTATGTAATAGTATTATGCCTATAAATAGATTCCTAATGAATCATTTCATTGTCATCACCGGTGTCCAATCTCAAACCAATTCATCAATATTTAAAATATGTAATGTATTTAAGCTATACAGGGTGTAAACGGACCCTTCACGAAGCCGTCAACCAAGCATTATGTACATCAAACTAAGTCACTCTACGCAAAAAATATTGCTGGGAAACGACTTTTTTTTGTTGGGTGAAAAAATACTTTTTACGGTAAAACTCAATGCAACGCACTCAAAACATGGTGCTGATGGATGCTTTGAATAGTAAACGGGTCATGGAGGTAATTAAAATAAAATTAAAACCTTAAAAAGTAGTATTTAAAAAAAAACTTGTGAAAAATTGGAACTTTGACCTCCAATATCTCCGTAACTAGTAGGTTCCCAGGTATGGTCCAGAACAAAAAAATGATCCCAATGATGGGCAGAATATGTGGTTTTCGTTTTCGTTAAGGGTCTTTTTACACCCTTTATTATGGCAATTTGTATGTATATTTTTATTTTTTGTGCAATAAAGAATAAGAATGAGTAATTGGTATTACTATGAACTAATATTTGCAAGTTATAAGTACACGTAAAAAAACGCGAGTGTGACTGTATTAGGTACTCGATCAAATTAAATACTTAGACTAACTATCATTAATCATTATACGATAAGACAAGAGGCTATTATGATAAAAATTGGGAACAGCGAAAGGTGGTATTTTGGAATAGCTACTTTTTATCCCAGTTATTTATTACAAATATGCAGGTTTGAAATATATATAGAGACGGGAGGGTAAGCAGCTTTTGCTTAATAAATACATTTACAAGAGTCTGTCCACTTAACCCTTTTTAAGGTAGAGGCAATATACGTGCCACCAACAAAAATATATTTTATACAGAAATATCAGCACTTTAGTATGGACAGTGGCACATATACTGTCATCAAATTTTCCACATATTTTCCGGCGATTTAGATAAAAAAAAAACAAATAAAAATTAAGTAGGTAGGTACTCACTTAATATTTTTAGTATTAATTAATAATTAAAAAGTAATTAATTTTTTTTTTTTTTTTTTTAGTCTTAGAAATCATATAAAAATATCCTTATTAACATACATTAATTTCGTTTTCCTATCACAGTTTTCTCTGCCTTATAAAGGGTTTAAGATTGAAAATTGACTTTACACACTTTTTTTGGACTATGAATGCCCTCTGAGCATCTGTTGAATTCCCCCACACAGTTATTCCATACCTTAAAACAGATCAAACATGGCTATGGTATACCAATAACGCTGTTTGAACGTCTGGTAAATTTTTGATCCTCCTAAGTGCAAATACGAATTTGTTTATTTTCTTACATACACTATCTATTTGAGTTTTCCAATAGCAATGTCTGTCCATTGCTACTCCTAAAAATTTTATATTATAAACTTCTTCTATGTCCGTATTATTGTATTTTAAACTTAATTTCATTTCATTTCCTAAGTTTTTGTGGTTATTATATGGCAAAAATGTTATTTATAAATGTAGTTTTATATGCATTTAATTTTAGCCCATTGATTAAATCTGTCAATGCTTTATTCGTAACTATTTTACTGTTATCTAAAGTTTTCTCTTTTGTCAACACGGTAGTATCTGAAAATAATATAGTAAATTGGTTTGTGGAGTTGAGCAGTTCATTTATATATATTGTAAACAATAAGGGGCCAAGGACACTTCCCTGTGGTACCCCAAAGTAGTTTGCTGAGTACGGTGACCTAAAGGTTTTCTGGGTGTTAGTTTCGAAACACATTTATATGCGTCTCAATAAACTCGGTCTAACTAAACAGTTTTGTTTCCTCTTGAGGGATCCAGCGTTTAATTATTTTAGTCCATGTTTATGATTTTTTTGAGACGACGTCTCTTCACACTCGGAATCACTAACTGCCAAAAATGGTTGCACGTGTCAAGCCGTCGCCATGCCGAAAAGTTTTCATCAAAGTTGCCGCTGACACATGTCGGTGGACCGGTTTTGTACTGCAGGCTCCTTTAGACTAAAAGCCGACTCCAACATGGCTAGGAAGCGGCTAGACAGGTGTTGATGAACTGGAGTTACCGTCATAGCTTGTAGAATAGGTAAGTAAACTGAAATGGCAGTGGGCTGGCCATGTTTGTCGAAGGACTGTTTGAAGCACACGAGTTCTGGAGTGGAGACCGCGTATTGGCAAGCGTAGTGCAAAAACGTGGTTGGGACAGACTGGATACAGAAGGCAAAGAATAGGGTGTTGTTTGTGGCGCAGCTTGTGAGACTTGTGACATGTCTATGTCCAGCAGTGGACTGTGATAGAAAGTCCTATTACTGTCTACAGTGTAGACACAGACTGCATAGTACTGATATAGGGGTTGAAATTGTTACGTCTAAGCGTCCCAAGCACCAATGATACTGCTGCCCTGCTGTCATCAGATCTCTTAATCGATTTTCAAATATGAAATACTAGCTTTTGCCCGTGGCTTCCCTCGCGTTAATTTAGAATTTGACAATAAGTGCAGGTTGTACTCTGCTTGTAATAATATAACTCAATCATGATTGAAAGACACGTGGCGCCATCTATTATCATAAGAACGCTATTGTTGTTTTCCTCGGGAACGGTACTTTTTTTGGGTTGAAAGGTACCCCATCTCCGTTTCTGAACATCTGACAACGTATTTACATTTCAGGATGATCGGTTCAGTGGTTTAGGCGTGAAAAGGTAACAAACAAACTTACTTTCGCATTTATAATATTAGTAAGGAAGTAAGGATTTTTCAAAATTAATTTATCAACAGCCCAGAGTTTGAACTTGTGCCCAATTGCAATAGGCTCGCCCTCTACTACAAGGGACTCAACCCTTTCCCTGTCCTATGAACCACATGCGGTTTAGTTATTGTGTTGTGACTGTGAAACTGTTGCACATAACTGTTGAAATGTGCGTGTACTATAACAAAGTGTAAACGGACCTTTCACGAAGTCGGCAACCAAGCATTCTGTACATCAAACTACTAATACTCAATGCAAAAATTACTGCCGATTAAGACTTTTTTTGGGGTGAAGAATCACGTTTTACGGTAGTAGGACTCAATATCATTCACTCAAAATATTATGCTGATTGACGCATTGATTAGCACGGGGGTCGTGGAGGTATTTAAAGTAAAAATATAACATCAAACACTATTATTTAAAACAAAATTTGAGCAAGTCGGAACTGTGACCCCCAATATCTCCGGAACTAGAAGGTTCCCAGGTATGGTCAAAAGCAATAAAATGGTCCAATAATGGGGAGAGTACCGTTCGGTTTCGTTAAGGGTATTTTCACACCCATTATGTAGGTACATCTTGTACATTAGGCAGAAGCTCGGATCGATCTTTAGGTTAAGCCGTGCTAGCCTAGGTTGGTCTATGAATGGGCGACCACCCATTACATACCGAGTTTCCTCCGTGCCTCGGAAAGTACATTAAGCCGTTGGTCCCGGCTGTCATTTGTAGATCTTTGACAGTCGTTACAGGTAGTCAGTGGCCCAAAAAAGTGGCCAGTATTACCAAGGGGTATGGTATTATCTAGTTTTAACTGGGTTGTGGAGGTCAGATAGGCAGTCGCTCCATGTAAAATACTGGCATTCAGCTGCATCCGGTTAGACTGGAAGCCGACCCTAACATAGTTGGGAAAAGGCTAGGCAGATGATGATATGTAGGTACTTCATTGTTCAACCCTACCCAAACCCGGGAACATACCCCACCTATGAGTGGACAACACCTGAGTTGGAAGGTGTAAGTTTGGTTCAGTATTTTTGCCGGGAACTGGAGTCATGGAAACTAAAGAAAATTTTTATTTGCTTTATTTATTTTTTGTTAAAAATTCAGTTTGCACTTTACAGAACACAAAAATCTCTTATTAAAGGTTATAAATAACTTATAAATTAGGCATCAACATTCTTAATTACGCATTAATTTAAGGTTTTATAGTACATAATTAACCATAATGTAATCACTCATGCTCAAAAGATTACAATGTTAACAATGATTTTAAGTTCTTTAACACGTTACAATAAATTGTTTACATATAGGGTAATTAAAGTTAACAACTGGAAAATTATGTATTCATACCCATCATGTTGTAAAAAACTGAGGTGACTTACAATATAGTTTTTTGTATTTGTGAGTAAGTAAGTATAAGATGCGATCCTGACATCTATTTGACTTTATGTTTTTCCTTTTTTGTTTTCAATTATCGTAGGTTGGTGCACCCTATCGGATAAAAAATAAATGAAGCAATCACATGCACTCGTAAAAAATTAAAGGTGCACTTCCGAAGTACACCGCAACCGCTAACTGCAGTGGCAACGTCATCCAATCGCAATGATTAGACATCGGATTATCATCATCATCTGCGTAGCCTTTTCCCAACTATGTTGGGGTTGGCCTCCAGTCTAACTAGATGCAGCTGAATACCAGTTTTTTACATGGAGCGACTGCCTATCTAGCCTCCACAGTCCGGTTAGTACTGAACGACTAGACATCGGATTATATGCACTACCAAAATGCAAAAAAGGGTGAAATATGCACTAAAAAGGGCGGAATAATTCTTGTGATACACAGTTATAATTAATACGTGGTACACAATTAAATATTTTTCTAGATTTTCAAGAGCAAACTTGTGATGTCAGATATAAATAATGTTCTAAGCACACGCTTAATATTAATTTGTAGTTTAATTTTTGGGCTGAAAATTATCTCTCTACGTCTGACGTTACTTGAAAAGCGCCATTTGTGCAAAAATCTCTTCAGGCGTGGTTTGGCCGGTGCCGTTGATACATGCGTTAAATTTATTTGTTCCTTTAAAACACGGGTTTGTATATAGAACAGCGTAATGCAACGTGCCTCACACATTTAAGTACAGAAATAAGCACTAACAATGCAAAAGTACCAATAGCTACTTACACTATGTAGTAGCAATGAAAAACAGCAGCACTTCTATGTTACTGTAAGAAAACACTTCCATTATTCCATACCGTCACCGATTTCCTAGACTGCCTTTAAGCTTTCAAGTCTAAGAAATCAAGAGTCTGACAATCAAGTTATAAATGAAGGAGCGGCAGCCCCATTAATTTGGAAAACCCATACCGTCAGTAATGCCCTAATGCCCTAATGAACTCAATCATTCTTGTTATACGAATAAATCACAAGTTTCCTCGCCTACGTCATTGCCATCTACGTTGTAGTGATTTGATCAACTTCTAAAAAAGGATGTATTCGGCTATTCTTATGGTAATGCGTTAGAATGAAATATCGAAAATTTGGAGGCCATCTAGTAGTTTTCGATTGCAACATTTAGCATGTGATGAGCGCATCTTGACTTGAAGACATCCTGCAAGTATTACCTACTGTTTTCTTTGTGAATCCTGCTTAGCCTTGTCGTAGTTACGCGTATTTATCAATATAGATGGCGCTTTCTTCAGTAGCAGGTACTACGCTTTAAGTGCAAAGGATTCAATTGTCGGGTATTTCAACTTTCACGTAAATTTTTAATAGCCATTTATATTAATGATTGATGTTCTTATTTCCTAATGTGTCGGGCTTGCCCCAATTTTGAGACTCGCCATATTTGGACACATAAATCATAAATGGTATGAAGTGAAATTATTTGTTCTGTAAAAAGGATATCGAAATCATGTTTAAGGTACGAGTTCGTAGCCGACTCCACACAGCAGCAGCAGACGACGTGTGTCTCCGACACCACTGGTTTCCATATGTTTCTATGAACCTTCCGCAGCTAGCGACACGTCGCCCGACTACACGTCGCACGATCGCAGACGACGTGTCGCCCGACCGCAGGACAGTAGTGCCACCGACGTTGGAGAGACAAGACGTTGAATTTTTCTCAAAAAATTAGTTTTCTGATTCCGAGGAAGAAAAACTGATAAACGCAAACGCACGATACATTTCAGCATTGGACGTGTGGCTTGTCGTTTTTCTCACTATACTTGTATACTAAAAAGAAGTAATTGTCGTCTTCTTCCTCTTCTAATGAAAGATACAAGAGTAAATCACGGTCGCTCATCCAAAACACGTCAGACATCTTGTGCAACGGAACATTCGGAACTAACTGGAATACGGCGTTGCCGTCTGCTGCAGCCATCTGCGGTTGGGTTCGGAATCATGACTGCATCGACATGACGCTGCGGCGTCGTCTGCTGCTGCTATGTGCAGTCGGCTACGAACTCGTACCTTTACATATACTTTATATTTTTTTAAATAGTCTATTTTTGTTAGTCTACGTAGAGTCCGATTGTTGCAAAGGATTCCCGTTTCTCCTTCCAAACCTCTCTATTTTGTGCGATTTCTGACCATTTTAGTCCAGACATAAATACAATAAAAGTCGATCGTGTAACAAAATGCAGGGTACAGTCCAGACTCCGGACAGGTCTAGGAAAGCATAGACTATTATTATTTATTATGTTTGTGATGGCCCTGAGATTAAGGCCTCGCCTCTCATGCATGAAGTTGTGGGTTCAAAATTCAAATCCGGGCAAGTACCAATGTGACTTTTTCGATTCATATGTAATTTCTAAGTTTATCTTGGACATCACAGACATCGGTGAAGGAAAACATCGTGAGGAAACCTGGACTTATAATTTATAAGTCTAAAATCGCCAACCCGTCTTGAGCAAGCGTGGTGATCAATGCTCGTGCCTTCTCTGTATGAGAAGAGGCCTTTGCCCAGCAGTGGGACAGTAACAGGCTGGTATTATATTATGAGCCTGTTGTATCCCAATGCAGGGCAAAGGCCTCCCTCAGATAGTGTAACAAGTTGCTAAGAAGATTTTTTCTTAAGGCGAGGTTAACCCGAGCGCCGTATGCATTAATCGCATTCCCCAGCCCCCGGACGGAGAGGCGATACGTAACAAATTACGCGACGCGGGAATCGCGCGGGCTACGCGGACTGTTCAATGAGTTCATGACCTCGAGTAGCGCGTTACAAAGTAGAGCAATGCAGTAAATCAACTTGAATTGATAAGTATACGTTTGTTTTGTTAGAAAGTGTGTTGTTTTATTTTTCTAGAAAGTACCTTTTGGTTACAGATAGATTAGGTACCTACGTATTGTATAAACTTGAAAATAATGACTAATAACTAAAAATAAGTAGGTATAAGTACTTATTTATTTTTGTGAGTAACGTAAATTTAAAATCTGACTGACACTAAGATCATGAATACGGGTTCAAAACAACACGCCGCGCGCCATTCGGTTTTTCATAAGGGTGCGAAATCTTCGTGTCCTGGTATAAAACATCAAGCAGTAGGTAGGCACACTAACTTTAGTCAGGAGAATATTGTGTTACAATTCTTTAATTAATTATAGAAATAATATCAATATTGTAATTCAAGAAGGGTTAGAGGTAGGTATAAGTCCCGTCACGTAAAAAGAACGCAGAGCGACAGTGGAGGGGATATGTTTGCGCACGTTATACAGCCGCGTCCTTAAGTACTAACTACTGTTTTATATTATAAGTATAACTGTTTCATTGTAGAATAGTAATAGGTACTTTACTAGCTACTTAGTACTTTAGAAGAGGCTGGAATAAAAAAAAATTAGAAAGATTATTTGAGCGGTCAGCCTTCTTTTTAACCGACTTCCGAAAGGAGGAGGTTATCAAATCGTCTGAATGTTTTTCTTTTACGTGACGGGACCTATACCTATGAATGGTTATTTTGAGTCAAATATAATATGAAGTGCGGGTTGTTAATAAATAAATAAAACGTTTTTTGTTTGTTTTTAAATCAAATGAATTTGCTAATAAAAGTAAACACTTTTCAAAATCAATCACAACATTTATTTCAAGTAGGCCTGTTTCAGGCACTTTTAAATTGTCAACCTTGATAACATCATTCCTGTTGAGATTCCTGTGTGAACGTATAATATGCTGCTGAACTTAGCCGCCCCGCAAGAGTTGTTAACCGAACCGAAACCGTTTTATCTACGAATTCTAGTTTTTCTAGTTACTAGTTTTTTTCTATTAAGCATTTATAAATAGAACTAGGACAAAATATAATAGCGGCATCAAATTTTGGCACAATTTGTAAAAGAAAACTGTCCAGAAGTCTGAATATAACGTCTGTAGGAAAGTAATTGTGATCGAATCAGAGAAGTGTGACAATGTAGAAAATGTCAATATAAATGTTGCTGCAACCACCGGCATTATAGCTGCTGGTGTTGGATTTGCGCAATTTGAGGAGATACTTTCTGCTATGGATGAGCCGGTGTTTTCAAAAAAATTTATACACATCTACAAGATTTTGTATATGAAAATTGGGAGAAAACTGCAGCAGAATCCATGGAAAGGGCTGCCAAACGTGAGAAGCAGCCATTGCTGACGGTCGGATGAAAAATGGATTGGCTCTCATAGACGTGTATGTTGATGGAGCTTGGGGATTAAGATCTTATGGTAATAATTATAGATCATTTTCAGGGACAGCAGCAATCATAGGAAAACAATTCGGAGAAGTGCTTTATATGGGAGTGAAAAACAAATACTGTCTGGTTTGTGCTAGAGCTCAAAAACAAGGACTCGCGCCTAAAGATCACGCATGTTATAAAAATTATAACGGATCCTCTAGTGCCATGGAAGCTGACATAATTACTGAAGGCTTTAAATCATCAGTTGAAATGTATGGTTTAATATATGCAAGAATGATTGGAGATGGAGCCTCAGCTACTTATAATAAAGTGTTGGAAGCAAAATCCTATGACCACCTAAACTATACCGTAGAAAAATTGAATGCAGAAATCATATCCTACGAAACTTCTGTAATAAATTGCGAGCTATTGTAAAAGAGACAAAATATCCAGTAAAAGATAGAAAAACACTTACAAATGTGAAAGTAATGAGCATGCGAAAAGTTATTGTAAAATCAATAAAATTTCACAAAAATGCAGGAAATTCAAAAAACGTTGCTATACATTTGCTGCATAAAGATATCACTAATTCGGCGGCGCATGCTTACGGTGATCATCGACTTTGTTATGATTATAACTGCTCAAAAGAAAAAAATCTTAATAACAGTACATCGAGAGAAATTCAAAACTCCACTTTCTTCTTTCGGATCAATGCTATCATCGCTACTGTAGCGGGTAAAGCATGAAGTCTCATTGAAGATGTAGACACAAATGTAGTAGAACGGTTTAATAGCGTTATAAAATACTTGGAAGCAGTCCTAGAGGAAAGGTGAAAGAAATTGAGAAGAAGAGGTCACTAAAAAGAAAATTGAACAGAAGTACCTTCAAATCTTCTTTTTTTTTTGTGGGATGATCTCCATCCCACAAAAAAAATAACAAGATTTGAAGGTACTTCTACACAGCACAACTATGGGCCTACAAGTTCAGCTCCCGATATGAGTCCAGATCAATTAGAAAAAGCCAAGGAAGATTTCCTCAACAATTTAAATGTCTTGACAAATGATAGGCAAAATATTGGAAGAAGCATTGTCCTACAAAGGGATTGCAGTGATTGGATAGAATTGAGAAAAAATATAATAACAGCATCAAATTTTGGCACAATTTGTAATACAAAACCGTACAGAAATACTGCACCAACAGTAAAAAAATTAAGATATAAAAAAATATATCTCACATTTTGTCAGTGGCTCATGGCGTGGAAAATGAAAAACAGGCGCTACAGCAACTGGACCGACAAGAAAATATGGTGATCGAGCCCTGTGGCCTTTTTATTGACGAAAAATACCCATTTATTGGTGCTACACCCGACGGTATACTTGGAAAGGACACAATAGTTGAAATTAAATGTCCAATAACGGCATTTAAAAGGAATAGATGCTGCTATTAAGGAAAATAAAATCCGAATATTTAAAGACGACAAAAAAATGAATACCCGAATCATAAACAAAAAAAGTAATTGGTATTACCAAGTGCAGGGTCAACTCCATGCAGCAGGAAGAAACCAATTGGTTAACGTCTGTATAGCCAAACTAGCCAAATAGTTTAATTTATTTATTTAAAAGCTTTTCATAATTTGATACAGTGTTTTTAGTAAGGGGGTTGATTCTGCGCAAAAACGAGCTTGAACCTAAACGTTAACGAAAATTAAAAATAATATTTGTACGAAATGGGCATACTGTCACATTTCTACACTGTGGCCGCAGAATAAATAATAGTATAAGTACAGAAGATTCACTCCGCAAAATCATAAATAGCGACTTTTGTTGTGACACAATAAAGTGCAATTCAGACCGCACAGCGCTAGTTACCTATAGTTATATTCACCTACAAGCTGCCTCTCTTTCTATCGCGTAACTCTTATCTTATGTACAATATTACCGTGTATGTACCTTCTGACTACGTTGCCTATTAGGTACTGTACTTTAAATGTTGTGGACAATTGACGTTTCAAATAAACCTAGGCTCGGTGCTTACTTTAGTATGTAGTATGTAGATCAGAGAACTGATTTATTTTACAATGTCTTTACGGGTTAGGTACTTGAACCTAAGAAGATGAGCATACGGCATACGTTATTGTACACCTACATTTTGTATGAAATGAAATATCTCTTTTAGGTGGATAGGTAGGTAGGTAAATGCGTATCAAATCTGGAATGACTTGACAAACAACGCGAGGCTGACCGCGCGGCCCTACTGAATAAGTCCGTCCAGACGGACCCGCAGTAGTACTTGTATCTTCATACCTAAACTGCGGAGTTCGTCTGGCCTGCCATGGCACGAGTGTGCTGCCCGTATTAGATGGTAAAGACGAGACCTACACAATCGTTGCATAAGTACACCATGATAATATTATTTATTGTGGTACCTAATGCGTAATAATGATACTTGTCTTACTTCTAAATGAATGCCTAAATATTATTGCACTGTTGAAAATTCAACTCCCACGTAGAAAATTCTCGCTTTTATTTGGGCATTTATTTAGGAGTAAGATAAATGAAAACGGACATACTTATCAGTAGTAAATAACAAATATTATAAGCTTAGATATACAAATGCTGCTATACATATTGAGATTATATTATGGCTTTATATAATATAATATAATGTAGGTAAATAATAATAATATTATCAAAGCATCCTTATGACATCCGATGACAAGTTTTTATTTTTTCTAGTTTTGCCCATTTTTTCGACAAAATTAATAATTAAGTACCTAAATAAACCAACTATAACTATATGAAAACTAAAAATAAAGGTTATTTTTTACAAAGTATTTTTGGCTCAGCTCGTAACAGAACTTAGCGGGGCGGTGCCGGTGGCGGGATCGCAAAATTGACACGCGTCCTTCCTCCAACGCGTTCCGCTCGGGACTAAAGGACGCGTTGCGAGCGAATGAAATGATGAAAACAGTTGGGGTTGGAATTGATGGTATACGTATTTTCATATTTCAAATGATGGTGACCGCTGCATGTCACATTTTTTACAACCTTTATTATGGTATAAGTTTTATTGTTCAACATCTAATATAACTCAAATGAAACAATAAATTAGATCTTAATTTAGACTTGTCTTTGCGATTTAATTGGATGCAGTAAAGTGCAAGTAATCGTGTATCGGACGTCCGTGACATCTAGATCGAAGTGTGAAATATGTAATATGTTTTTTTCAGAATTTAAATCCGTGCTATCTACGAGTAAAACACAATATAAAAGGCCGTTTATCAGGGTAACCTCGCCTTAAATCGGCATTTGGCTTTTTAGCGGCATGACACGCCCATTCCCCTGCTTCCCAGACAAAATTATTTAAAACTATTAATAATTCTCCAAAAAAGACTTATAAATAATAGTCGATCATTAGAAAACTTGACTTATTTGTTTTCCTTAAGGTCCAATTCCGGAGGCGGCCGCAACAGCGAACCGCAGCACTAAAACCGCCAAACGCGACGACAGACCGTGACGACGACACGACAAACTATCTCTATGACAACAAGCGACAATATCGCCCACTACGAATCTACGGAATCGTACTTTTATACTAATTCCAATTAATAAGGAAGCATATAACAAGTTTGGCAGGATAATAAAATCTCTACATTTTTTTTTAGGTTTTTGCTTTTTTGTTATTTAATGGTTAAACTGACCTCTATCTTGACGCCTATAAAGGTGCACGGTGAACCGAAAATAATGTTATTCTGCTTGAAACCGACACAATGAAGACTGTGAGTTCCGCTTGTCTTTTTAAGTTTAAGTTTTCAGTCATTAATAATAGAACTAGAAATTAATTTATTTTAAAATTAATTTAATAAAAAGTGTTAAAAATACTTGCTTCTGAATCAGTTTTTCTCTATAAAAGTACTATCTAACTATTCTAGAAAGTTTGATTGGACCCATATTATTGCCACGTAATACCGTCAAAATAACTTCAGTGCATCTTTTGTGAAACATCACAGACCTTATCCATTGGTGTTCTCCAGACGAGATCTGTGACAAAAGCTAATAATTTATTTTTTAATTCCAGTTCGTATTGTTCACATTGGTGGCGAGCGCCATCCTTGCGCTGGCGAGCGCTGATTACCACGGATACGGCGGACATGGCTCACATGAAGACTATGGCCACGGCGGGCACGGCGGATATGGAGGCTATGGCCACGGCGGACATGGAGGCTACGGCAGTCACGGCGGATTCGGCCACGGCGGCGGATACGGCCACGGCGGATACGGCCACAGCGGCGGATACGGCCACGGCGGGCACGGCGGGTACGGCCATGGCGGCCATGACCACGGTCACGGTTCATATGAATTTTTTGGTTAATAAAATTAATGTTAAAAATAAGATGATGTAGGTATATATCTAAGTCATATTTATTAAGTATGTTTGCTCTTCTTAGATGTAACTTTGAATCTCTCTAGGTTCTTTGATTACAGTTGGATGCTAAACTGTGAATACTAGGATGGCTTTAATCTCTATGAGTACCTACGTTTAGTTAATAAATTATTTAAAACAAAGGATTGTGTTGTTTGTATTATTAGGGTTTAACCCTGCGGTTTAGCCTGTCAAAGCTATTATTAGGTACATTTTAATTCTTACTACAAACTATAAGCATAAGTATTATTGAGCAAAAAATAGGCTCGCTCCCTTTTACATGGGACTTAAACCTGACTGTTAAAATGTGGGTGTACCTCTATTAGGTACACTTCTGTCTAAACCTTTGGGGATTACAGGCGTGATGATATGTTATGATATGTTATGCTCATCACAAGTGACTGTATCATCACTACATAGTATAACTAGCGTCCCGCCCCGGCTTCGCACGGCTGTAATATACATATAAACCTTCCTCTTGAATCACTCTATCTATTAAAAAAAACCGCATCAAAATCCGTTGCGTAGTTTTAAAGATCTAAGCATACATAGGGACAGACAGACAGACAGCGGGAAGCGACTTTGCTTTATACTATGTAGTGAAGCAAAGCCGCTCCCCTCTGTCTGTCCCTATGTATGCTTAGATCTTTAAAACTACGCAACGGATTTTTATGCGGTTTTTTTTAATAGATAAAGTGATTCAAGAGGAAGGTTTATATGTATATTGCGGCCGTGCGAAGCCGGGGCGGGACGCTAGTAATTTATACGAGAAGAAACCTGAAACCTGAAAATGGCCGTACATTACTATATCGAACAGTATTTTAGTTGCAGCTACGTAAATATAAAAATACGTCATTGGTAATTTTAAAAAATCTGCTTGCTCCTACAAAAGCGCAATACCTACAGTTTTTTTTAAATGACCGTTAAAAATTTCGATGTGGAGGGGTCAGAATGATGTACTGAATACGTGGTAACCGTTTATGTGTTGGTAATAATATTATTAGGAAGAAATAAGGTTGCATGCAGCACGTCATGTTAGCTCTATGGAAAGGAGTGACTTATTGATATTGTCGCTGGTCGGGTGAAACGCTGGTCGGGAACCTCGTTCAAGGGGCTGTAGGATTTATACCTGTTTTGTTTACTTTCTCGCTAGTTTTTAACGTTATTACGTGTGAATTGAATTCGTTATGTTTCGTGGTGGTTTAGGTTAGTTTTGTTCCTAAGATAGAATAAATGGTTGTGTTTATTATTTTACGTATCCTGTTGTCTTTTTATTAAACATCTTCGCTTCTGATTGCTAAATATAGGTATCTATTGCACCACTAAAAACAATACTTGTGAAATAAGGATATTAAGCGACATTTTTAATGGTTTTAAAAATAAAAACCTGATTGTAAATTTCATCATATTATTACCTACTTATAAACAAGTGCGAAATGTCAAGCAGTTTTGAACCTTATGCCGTACAACTTGTTCTCCCTGAACTTGAACTTGCTTGCGGCTTAGCAGCAGGTGTTCAAGTCATTTTTCAGGGCAACAACCGTATTGCACGATACACTTTCCGTTATAATTCGAAGGCTATGCTCATACTAAGTTTGTTTGAAAAACCGGCCAACTGCGAGTCGAACTAGCGCATGAAGGGCGCATCGTACCTTTAATTTTCCCTTTGTTTTTATAGCGGCAATAGAAATACGCATTCTGTGAAAATTGCAACTGTATACCTATTACAGATCATGAGAAACAGCCCGCTGACAGTCAGACGGACGGGCGGACTCGTCTGAAGACTGCAGGATCATCTCGCCGCTCCTTCATGAGCTTTAGAGTATGATCAGAGAGTTTTTTGTTCTACGTGCACGGCGTGTCTTGAAGAACTTAGACCCAGTCGTATGGACAGTTTCCACGAATCCACCGTTGTATACGTCCACTGAGATTCTTAGGCACTCGAAACGAGTATACAGAGTATAACAGAAAGGGTATAGTCATATGAAAGGATATTTTGCAAACCATCAAACTGAACAACTTTCTCCTTGGGTTCAATATCGTACATGCGAAAAAATTTACAGCTATCTCATACAAAATTTCAATACCTACTCGACCCAAATGTATGGGACAGTTGATAATTTTTTTGTCTGCAGCATATCCTTTCATATGACTGTACCCTTTCTGTTACACGTTGTATAGTTCAAGCTGAAACCTCTCGGAGTTTTGGATCTGGATATGTGCCGGACGGAGCGTAGACTTCATCAGTCGAGATCTTTCAAGCTTGATATTGATGCTCTATGTGCCTTTAACCATGCGGTGATCGCTCCCGGTTTTCACCGAATTGATCACAGAGACATATTGAACTTTTGCTTCTTGGTTGACATGATGAAGTGAATCTCTTTTTAGTTTCACCATCGGGGCTCTGCCAGGTCCACTTCCTGTGCTCACGTTTTCTGAAGAAGGAGTTCATCATACAGAGGCCCTTCTTCTCCATAAAGCTAGCCAGTTGGTGACCCCGGTGGTTCATACATCCAACCCTAAATTGCCCCACCTGCAGCTCATCCCAGTCTCGTTTGCCCCATTTCGCGTTGAATTCCCCCATGACAACGGTGAAGTGGCTTTGAAACCATGCATGGCTTTAGAAATATCATCATACATGGTCTCCACTTCGTCGTCGGGGTGTGCCGAGGTCGGGGCGTAGGCCTGTATGACCTACATCGAATATCTTGAGGATATTCTGAGTATAAGGTATGCCACCCTGGTCGACACGCTCTCGTTCTTCACCACGGTATTCACGAGGGACTTGTGGACGATGAACCCACCATCACTCTGGAACTGCCAATCACCCTCCCGGAAATAGAGCAAGTTGCCGGATTTCAGGATTATCGTGTCCTCCCCCTCTCTTCAGATTTCAGATAATCCCAGCCTGCTCAATTCCTCTTCGAGTTCCGTTATCTTCTCGTCGGTTCGGAGCGTATGAGTGTTATATGTTGCCAGGTCAAGTTGTCGGTATAGGAAGCCGGATCCCTTCCGGAGATTTTTCGCCCGCCTTGCCATGCCGTAACCTCGACCGCTACCATAGTCGAGCAAAGCTTTGTTATATAAGGGATAAAAGATGTGACGCAAAACGTCCGGTTTATACAATGTCGCCCATGCGCATGTGACCGCCCGTAATTTTCTGAATATTCATGAAGAAATGTCGAAAACAAACTTTAAAAGGGGGGGTCTATCTACAACATTTTTCATGTTATTCAATTTTTAACTTTTTAAGTATATTTTGTAGATTTGCTTTCTATTTTTTGACACATCTCCGAAGTTTATGGGTCGATTTGGATTCTGTTTATTATTTCTAAAAGCTTATGAGTTATTTTAACAGGTTAATTAACATTTTTACTAAAAATTATCGACGACGAAGAAAAAAACGGAATCGAAGTCATTTTTTCGGTGAAAAATTGTGTATTTATTTTTAAAAAACTAGTGTAAGTCCATAAATTATCCCGATAGGACGACTTTTTTAATCATTATTTGTAATCTACTACATAACAGCTACAAATTCACAGAATATTATTGATACCTAACTGTAACTAAATCCAAGGTAAAACTCTTAAAACTCTGATGAGTCAAATTTAGGAAAAGATAATGTGAAAGTCAATTGAATGTTGCTCTTAGCAGTGAGTACTAAAAGGTCAAACTAATAATGAGGATGATAATGGAATTAAAAACAAACAAGCAATAGCCAGATTTTTACTAAAAAATAAAAAATACAAGAATTTTAAATAATTAGATTTTCGAAATGGCCCCCACCCTCCTGTAAACAAACCAAAGCCCTCATGGCAACACTTTTGATTGTACGACGTAATTCTTCACGGTTTTCTTTTATTTCCGCAGCAGCAGCAAAAATCCTAGCCGTTAATTGCTCGCGGCTTTCGAAGGGCACGGCATAAACTTTTTGTTTCATGTAGCCCCAAAGATAAAAATCTAAGGGTGTAAGGTCGGGAGATCGCGGCGGCCAAGCAATGCCACCTCCTCTGCCAATCCGCCACGGATAATTTTGATTTAAATAATCACGAACTAGTCGTGCGAAGTGTGCTGGAACTCCATCTAATTGCAGATACATCCGCCTTCTTGTTTCTAGCGGTACTTCCTCCAAAAGCAACGGCAACGTATTGACTATAAAATCTAAAAACGCGTGTTGATCTAGTCTGTTTGGTAACACGAAAGGGCCAATAAGTTCACCGTCAATCATTCCAGCCCATACATTTATGGAAAATTGAGTCTGGAAAGTTGTTTCCCTAATGACGTGTGGATTTTCAGTGGCCCACACATGAAGATTGCGATGATTTGTTATACCCGCCCTTGTTTTTTCTTTAGAGATAGGTATCAACAATGTTCTGTGAATTTGTAGCTGTTATGTAGTAGATTACAAATAATAATTAAAAAAGTCGTCCTATCGGGATAATTTATGGAGTTACACTAGTTTTTTTTAAATAAATACACAATTTTTCACCGAAAAAATGACTTCGATTCCGTTTTTTTTTTCGTTGTCGATAATTTTTAGTAAAAATGTTAATTTACCTGTTAAAATAACTCATAAGCTTTTAGAAATAATAAACATTATCCAAATCGACCCATAAACTTCGGAGATGTGTCAAAAAATAGAAAGCAAATCTACAAACTATACTTAAAAAGTTAAAAATTGAATAACATGAAAAATGTTGTAGATAGACCCCCCCTTTTAAAGTTTATTTTCGACATTTCTTCATGAATATTCAGAAAATTACGGGCGGTCACATGCGCATGGGCGACATTGTATATCTTTGGTCGGGCTGTGCGACATTAGAAAATACTCTGTGAAAACAAATCGGGTGTGCGGGGACTCCCCCTTTGACATTTTGCCTTACATACTTAAGCAGGTTATCTACGATGATATTAAAGGTGTTCAACGTCGTTATCGTTTACATATAAATTATTGTATCAAGCAGACTAAGGTGTTTTTTTGATGATCTGTATCGGAGAACTGATTATTTTTTATTGGCCTCTTAGGGAAAGTTGTTCTGCGTGAAGGTCTGTACCTCCTACTTGCCTGTAAATCCTTAAATATGACCTCACCTTACTAAAACACGCTGTACTCAACTTACAAAAAAAACCGTATCGAGATCGATACCTGAATGAACCCCAAAGTCCCTAATCACAATGCAGCATCGAAGTAGTCGCTAAATGCCCGATTTTTGAATCGTGACCGAACGCATCAGAACGCTTGCCATAATGCGATGCCACATTTCTGAAGTTCTAGCATCTTTGACTGCTGATACCAACAGTAATATGCTAGCTTAGTGCTGATGACCTTTTAAGACAAAAAATCATAGATTTACTACAGAATAAGACTTAATTATTACAAAAGTCCTTGAAAGTATTGTAATGGATGACTAAAATATTATAATTTTTACAATACCAATTCAACTTGTTTAGGCATCAGGTTTACCACACCGTTTCTTGAAAATCTAGTTATTTATTGCGTGCAAAAACTTTGCAAAAATAATTATCTACGTATCTCTTCTTATAAAAGGATTTATGGCTGTTTGTTGTTTTATCGGAGATGGGAATGTGTTTGATGACGTGGAGACGAATAACAAAAATATATTAAATCAGTAGTTATGAGTTTATAGTAAATTATGTAACCATCTCGGATCCTGCACAGCGTTCTACGTCGTACTGTCGACACCGGCGAAGGAAAACATAGTGAGGAAACCGGCATGTCAACCCGCACTGTGCCCGCGTGGTTGATTACGGCCCACTCTCTTTCTCCAAAGGGATGCCTGTGGTTTGACAGTGGGAACAGTTTAGGCCGATTATGACGTCGGCACAGTTCCTACCTACTTTACGAAGCACCTATGTGTCAGTTGGAAAGTTAGGGCACCATTTCTGCGTTCCTGGTCTGGTGCCCTATTAACTAATTACTCCTACACTATTAGTAGAAGGAGGGGAACGCAGGGCACTGACTGATTCTCCTACTATTATTAAGCACCCAACCCGGTGAGGCCCTAGCACGAACGCGCGGTGTACACGTACATAACCTAAATACGTCGATCTTTGAATCGAAAATACAACTATCCGAATATCAGAAGCTCAAAGGAGAGTTAGAAAGTTTTTATTAGCATGCTTTACGTGGGTGATAAAAGTCCATAACATGAATAAAAAAGTCGCCTTTGTACACCTGGGTGAACCAATTCTAAGGTGAACAAAGGCCTCTGCTTGTGACGAATTATTTCACCTGGATATCTTCTAGGTGAAATTCTTCCAGGGTGAAATGAGGAAACCAAACAATCTATTCATCCGGGTGATATCACCCAGTTGAACATAGTGGAATAAACCGAAAAATCACGTTCTACATTAGGATTCTATGAAAAGGACACAAAACACTGTGTTGATGGATGCATTGAATAAGTAAGGGGGTCGTTGAGGTATTTAAAGCAAAAGTCTTGAATTAAAAAAAAAAACTTGTGAAAAAGTTGGAACTTTGACTCGCAATATCCATGAGTAGAAGATTCCCAGTGTATGGTCTAGAACAAAAAAAATATATAGCAACGTGTGGAGAACAAGTGCCTTTCGGCTTCGTTAAGGGTACTTTTACACCCATTATGTGAAACGTGAATTATTTAAATTTTAAAATCGGCGCATTTTCGTTATGTTTATACCTCGCGCCACGGTTCAATGCGCGTCAAATATGTTAGATTAGTGCGGATTTGGGGTTTTTTCAAATGAATCAAGATGGATAGCTTTTAACAGGTATTAGCTTGAGATATTATAATGTATATGGATTTAATAAAATAAAACACAGATGAAGTTTAAGCGCCTTAAACTAGCGTCCATTTATTAATTTAGTGTAGGAATACATTGTAAACTTATAATATAAGGTTGACAGGTGTATATAGGGTTACAAGGAAATATCCGGAAAAACTTAAGGTTTAGGAAATATAAAAAAAAAAATCCCGTTCCCTACAAAATCTACAGTACCAACTAGGAAATCCAATCCCGCAAACGCCGGACCCCGCACCTTTTTTTGCGGGATCCCGCAAGTTTGCGGGATTAAAAAAAAATGTATATATGAGCTCAGACGACATTCTGATTACTTTTAAGACCCAGCACAGCCTCATTAATAGGTGATTTAACAACTTTCCCATGGAACTCGTGCGTTCTACAGCATTTGTATGGAAAATAATTTTGTTTTCAGTTTTTAACTTACAGCTAAAAATTGAATTTTAATTTAATGTTGTCTGGATCCTGTTTCGGAACGGAACATATTCAAATTCAGTTCAAATATTCTATGACTAGGGATTCCCCCACGGCACGGGGATTTACCGTCCCGCGTGGTTAATTGTCAAAGAAAGTTTTGTGTCATTTGCCTCTTACTTGTGATGTGAAAAGGTACGATACAATTATTTTTTGTTATAAAAGTTTTCATAGCAAGTTAAGTAAACGAGTGAAAAATGACTTGTGTTCTGATTAAATTTTTACCTCTAAAGCATCATTTAATTCAATTGTTGATTAGTAATAAGTCATAACTCTACTTAATTTGAATAATGATAATAAAAATGTAATTTTTATTTTTTTGTCTTTATATCATATTTTTTAGGGTTCCGTAGTCAACAACTATAAGGGTTCCTGACCCTTATAGTTTATTTTCCCCATTTCCGTCTGTCTGTCCGCAGCTTCGCTCAAAGATTCTTTGTACTAGAAAGCTGTAATTTGGCATGAATTAACAGATTAGTTACGCCGACAAAGTGAAAAAATATATTTCTAAAATTATGTTTTTTAGGGTATCTTCTGCACCTACACGTAAAATGGGAATATTTTTTCTCGCGTACCCCATTGTGTGGTATGCCGTTGGATAATTCTTTAAAAAACATTGCGAGTTTGTTAATATAATTTTAAGAATAAGGGATTCCTTTGTGAAATATTAAGATTTAAAGTGGTAATTTTTGTTAGACTCAAGTGTCCCTCCCAGCTAAACGGTTGTATTTGGGTGTGTGAAAAAATTCACGGTGGTAATATAAAGGGTGTAAAAAGACCCTTAACGAAGCCGAAAGGTACTTGCTCTCCCCATCATTGCGATCATTTTTTTGTTCTAGACCATACCTGGGAACCTTCTAGTTACGGAGATATTGGGGGTCAAAGTTCCAACTTTTTCACTAGTTTTTTTTAAAATACATGTTTTTAATGAAAGATTTTTACTTTAAACACCTCCACGACCCCCGTACTATTCAATCCATCCATCAGCACAATGTTTTGAGTACCTTACATTGAGTTTTACCGTAAAAAGTGATTTTTCACCCCAAAAAAAAAAGTCGTTTCCCAGCAATAATTTTTGCGTAAAGTTACTTACTTACTTCTTACTTATGTACAGAATGCTTGGTTCACGGCTTCGTGAAGGGTCTGTTTACACCCCGTATTTATAACGAAATAAAAAGGAAAACTATCACAGCTAAGTCGGCTTTACAAGTTTACGAGTAATAGTCGACCAACTTATAAAAGTACTTCGATAACATATTTTCCTATACATAATGTATGGGAGCACAGGTTTTTCAACTGCAAATGTAAGTTTTTTTTTTACTACAATAAAAATCATCGTTCGGAGGCAAATCCGCATACTTTAATGGGCAACTACGGAACCCTACACTATGCGTGGTCCGACACGCACTTGGCCTGTTTTTATTTAAATAACTACTCAAAACAAAAGAATATTAAAAAAATCTCAATACCGCGAATCCCGCGGGATTGATGCGGGATTGGATTCGATCAAAATGTAGGGAACAGCTGATTAAAATATCATACAGTTACAAAACAAAAGAAGTTAGTAGAACTTAAAAAAACACTTTCAAAGGGTGAAGAAGATACGTCGTGCAGTTTTTGATATAAATCTTTACATAGTATAAAACAAAGTCGCTTGTACGCTTAGATCTTTGAAACTGCGCAACGGATTTTAATGAGGAAGGTTTAAATGTATATTGCACCCGTGCGAAGCCGGGGCGGTCACTAGTAAGAGATAGTTTTCAGTTATAACCGCAGAAATAACTTTGTTTACAGTTTGCACTATAATATTATACTATTAGGTTATACTATTTGGCTGTAAATATTGTGCATGCGCATGAAAGTAAATATTCATCCCGTCTACGGGACCTTTTACTGTTCGTGGATAGACGCGCACTTAAGCTGGTTTTTTTTTTAATAGCTGATTAGTATTTATAATACAATAGTTTTAAACATGTTATCACTAGCTAAAACCTGTCTTAATTTTTATATTAAGGTTTATTACTATTCACACTGATTTTTAGACATTCAACAAGAAAATATTTAATTTAAATTCCAAACCAGCACCGTAACCGCAATAGGTAATAATATATTTTAAATAATAATAGTATATCATGAATATATATGTTATGGTCGACTTCCAGTCTAACCGGATGCAGCTGAATACCAGTATTTTATATGCCGCCACTGCCTGTCTGACCTCCACAATCCAGTAGGTACTGGGTAATAACGTACTTAACCTGGCTAAACGTGCTTTTCGGCACGGAGGAAACTCAATATGTAATGTTTGGTCACCCATCCACGTACCAACCCTTATTATTTAGCCACGAGCTCCTTGTTTTATACGTAATTGACTACGTAAGGTCGGGGAAAAAGTTTCTTCGTATTTTGTTTACAAATTCAAGTTTTTTTTTTCTAAGTCTGTAGAAATCTTGAGATTTTTGTTAAAAAAATACAACAAGCTGTTTTGTCAGTCCTTTTATTTATTTATGTTTAGTTTAATTGTAATTTATAATGTGTTTATTGGTGTGATTTATAATGTGTATTAATTGTAACCTATTAACTAATTCTTAATGTATGTTTTTTTTATGATTACGTATATTATTATTATTTTTTATTTTCGCATGTGATGCGGACTGATGATATGGACTGCTTCTGAAATAAATGAATTTAATTTAATTTAGTTTTTGAGATATGAGACTTTTTCATCAACTGCAGCGGTAACTTTGTTTTTCATTAACTTACTATGAAAAACAAATTTAGTTTTGCTGTTGAATGTAGTACAATGTATGAATGAGCCTTCAAAATATTTTTATTATATTGTTTAGTGCCCTGTGTGCGTGTGAGTTTGACTTGCAATTGGCCGGTTTTTGTAATAACACTTCAGAATGTATCGAATTTCTTCGTTAGATTCACTCTTTTTGACGGACAGAAAAAGAATTGAAAAATGGTGGCAAAGTGTTTTTACTCTTTATTTTTCGTAATGTCCTATATTTATTGATATTAAAACCAGCCAGATATAAACAGTACAACCAAAGTAAATACATACAAAATACGAAAAGACTTTTTCTCCGACCTATTACGAACAAAAAAAAAAAAAAAAAATTCAAATTACTAATAACTATTAAAACACAAACACGAGGCACATGAAATGTTTTGAATTACCACGAACCCAATAGAAAAAAAACTAATATTCTGATATTCCTTGACAGGCGACAGTTTTCTATAATGTTTCATGTGTTATAAATAAAGCATTATGTAGTTTTTAATAATATTTAGTTTTTCTAGGTTTTCCCCCTGAACCTGTTTATAAAACGCGTAATTATTAATTAAGGATATGTTTACAATTTTCATTTGAAAAAACACACCGGTTCTTTTGACCTTTCTGTTTTGGGGTATATAAAGGCAAAGTAAGTATACCAAACTAATATTGTTTTACAAGAACTCAACAAATCAACTCAAAATGAAATACGTAAGTAGACATTCTTATTATGTATTTATATTGATGTAGTTTATTCGTGTATCTAGTTTTTAAAGTTTTACTTAAATTTAAAAATATACCAGTTAGTGCATTATTTAACATAAAAGTATTATTTAAATATAACATCATAAAATACTATATTTTCCCTAATTAAAGTTTTAAAATAAAATAAGTATTTATGATCATGAATCGCCACACGTGCACACGTCAATCAATATAGCTGTAGGTCGTAGAGTACATGAATCTAATGGCGCGTGGTCATATTCGAACATAACGTCGCCATCTTGGTTTTTCAACACAATTACCACAGACACATAATTTTACCAACGAATCGAGAGCACGAAAGGTGTCGATTCCCTTTGTGTAAGGGACAAGATAATAAAGCTAATCGATTTTTAATACTTCCAGTTCGCATTCTTCGCCCTGATCGCCTGCGCCCTCCTGGCTATGGCTAGCGCGGCCGTCGAGACTGTTGTACCAGCCGCTGCAGGCGCCGCTCCCAGGGTCGTCCGCAGCCCCGGCCACCACCATCACGGCCACCACCACCACGGCGGACACGGATACGGCCACGGATACGGCCACGGATACGGCAAATAAGGACACCACTAAATGATACACGCTCGGAATTAGAAATTACGGACTACGGATAATATAAATGGTGCAATTTTGTTCTACTGATAAAAATTAAGTATTAAGCTTATATATTATAATCTAAGGTAATAATTATTTTTGGAATTTTAATCTATTATGCCTATATTTCCTCTTAAAGATATAACTTATTTTAAGGGGTTTCGACCAATATTTTAACACAGTTGTTCCACGTCTAGATGTTTGTGTATGTGACTTTAAATGTTTGTAAATACCCACGATACTGGAAAAAATCCTAGTGAAGGGAAAAGATTTATATATTTTTTTAAATGATGCACAACTGATGACACAGCACACGTAAACGATTAGGACTTAGGGGATAATAGTGAGATTAGACAGAAACTTTTCAACCTACTAATATACAAGGTGCATTTTTGCATCCTGGTCAAATTCAAGGAGGTATCTATGCTAATGATTCTCCATCCAGCATAGATACCTCCTTGAATTTGACCAGGATGCAAAACTGCACCTTGTATATTAGTAGGTTGTAAAACCAGACCAACATAAGATCAATTTTGATGTCTATGTTACCGGCAATCTGTATAATTCAGGTATTCTATACAATACCTAGGCTAAGAGTGAGTGTAGAGTGCTCATCAGATTGGCTAATGTATAGAATACCTGGGGCGTCCAGGCAATGTATGAAATATTACGAACGTTATTGTCCATTACATACTTTACCTAGGTAATGTATACAATTCCTAGGGATTGTATAGAGTACCTGCTGGTCCACCGGCAATGTGTAAAATAAATAGATTTTGGTCTATATTTCTCAATGTTAACCGGCCTACCTACAAAATGATGGGCAAATGAAACATGTTCTACTACTTAAAATCAACTTTATTAAAATGAACAATTCTCGTGCTCCTTAAAAATAATCTTTATAAAAGGGTAGGCATTTTTCTGCAGAAGAATTAAGAGCATTCATCCATTAGAACCAAGATGGAGTCAAAATTGATGATTTCCGACAGACAATTTAACGATTATCTGTTTAATTCGTAGATAAGTTTTTGACGTCAAATTAATGAGGATTTCATAATCTAGTGCATGGCTGAAAATAATTTCAAATTCAAATATTCGTATAGTTTTCTCATTAGAACAGTTTTTCTTCAAGCCCTTTTTAAAACTAGCGGTCGATGGTCTACGCAGATGTTAGATAATAGTAAAACCAAACAAACTTATAACAATATTACGATTAAAAAACGATTACATTGCATTGTAGTGCATGGCTGAAAAAAAAAGATAATTACTACAAGTTTTCATACAAGAAAAGTTTCTCAAAAGTGTCATTTTTAGCCACTTTTCGAGTAATTAAACATGTTAGTTTAGAATGAAATCTGAGGTATTTTTTTTAGATCTAGTAAATGAAGACATTTACGTTCTAAAACATGGTAATTTTTTTTTATAACGTAATGTTTATTTTACTATGAACTAGCTTCTGCCCGCGACTTCGTACGCGGATCCTGTTGCTTAGCCAGCGACAACGGGGTCGTCAAAATCGAAGATCTGAAACGTCTGATGTTGAATTCTAAGAGCCCGGGGACGGGAAAACAACGGGATGCGCGAGACAATTCGAGACGTTCCATATCTTTCATTTTTGTAAGTCAGAAGTCGACGCGTATATACGCTTGGAACTCAAGCGTAATTCTCTATCCTTGAACGTCTCCGATTCGCGAGACAATGCATGACGTTCACGATCAGCGGTCAGTCGTGCATCATATTCTTCACAGTTCTCTAGAGACCTGGATGTAGATGCGTAAATACGCTGAGGACGCAGGCTTCGCGGGCTTCGCAATCCGAAGAGGTTTCCATGGAGCGAGTTGCAGCCTGATGTTCTCGAACATCATCAAGTCTCTCCTGACGTTCTTCGGTAGATTCTTGGGTTCTTATGATCCTCAATCTTTTAGCTCCTTTGGAACATTGGGAAAGATTTGACCTCTTTCTAGGCATGGTTATAGTTTTATTGTGAAGATACCTGATCAATTAAAATCTAAGTGACTGTTCCCCTGCGTTACCGGGTAGGCTACCGTGTCACGAAGATAAGTGGAAAAGGAAATTAAACACTCAAATAATATAAGCCCGAGGCATATTTATTCGATAAAATAAAAAAATAAATGGGAGTATTGTCCAGTTGAGTCAAATTTTCAATGATATACCGTCGTCATCGAAAATCAGTCCTAAACTGTTACCGCCTTCACCGCGTGAGGTACTCCCAGCTTATGTTATTTTATAATTATACAGTGAAATTAGTGTTAGCTTTGATTTCCACATCAGATGTTTCTGATCTTCGATTTTTATAAGTCAACAGGAAATGCCCAGCAGACCGAACAACTTTTGCTAAGACGTCATTCCTATATGTGTTATGGCGTAGCTGGGCTCTTGGAGTTCCACAACAGGTGTTCCAGATCTTCGATTTTTATAAATCAACAGAGAGTGCTCATCAGATTGAACAATTTTTGCCAAAACGTCATTCCTATATATGTTATAGTGTAGCTGGGCTCTTGGAGTTCCACATCAGGTGTCCCAGATCTTCAAATTTATTCTCTCAACAGAAAATGCTCATCACGTGGATCAATTTTTGCTATGGTACCATTTTTGTATCTCTTATAGTTTAGCTGGTCTATTACGGTTCTGCATCAGGTGTTCAAGTTTCCAAGATAAATTATAGCCCAGACTTAATATCTATACAACAAAAAAACAATATTTCGAATCTGTCCAGTAGTTCCGAAGATTAGCGTGTACAAACAAGCAGACAAACAGACAAACAGATAAACAGACAGAATTTTTTTTTGGGTTCGTGCTCTATTACTGTTTCTAAACCCCCCGCAATTTTTTTTTAAATATATTCAATGTACAGACACAGTTTTTTTACTGTCTTATTATATGTATAGATTATTTATTACTACTGTATAATCGGCGCGGAATCGCACCAGAGCGCTAAGTGCCGGCCGAGGCCTTTCAGAGCTAGGACGTGGGCCGCTCTGGAGTAACTATATTTTTTATTCCCAGACAGTAATATTTAACAAATTAATTAACAAAGGTAAATATTTGTCTCTTATTTGCGACGTTGCTAACTTTTTGGATTAACGCTCTTCAGACACAATTACTGCACTCAAAACGATTTATTTAATCTTAGGGTACTAGGTCCTCTGCGGGACTGTTCGAAAGAGATACCGCAGCCCTGGAACACAAAGGGCAAAGAAGGAACATGGATGGGTTTTAGTCAGTAAAAGTCTGACACTCCCTCCCACTACACCCAGAGCGGGAGGAGTTATTTGATGATTTCCCATCCTTATAAAAAAAGGGTACTAGGTCCTATGCAAGGAAATATTAAACATTTAAGACATGAAAACTTTTTAGTCACAATAAACTTTTATATAATCAATAAATTATTAGTCGCAACACGTTCATTGTCTGTCTGCCCGCAAGTCACCTTCTTCCCTGCTCTCGTCTTTTACACACATTACCGGCTGCGCATTCGGTATTTTACAGAATACCTAGGCAAAGTATAAAATAAATCATATTTCATACATTGCCTGGACGCCCCAGGTATTCTATACATTGCCTAGGTATTGTATAGAATACCGGATTATACAGATTGCCGGTAACATGTACATTGCTTAGGTATTGTATAGAATACCTGAATTATACAGATTGCCGGTAACATATACATCAAAATTGATCTTATGTTGGTCGAAACCCCTTGAAATAATTTATATCTTTAAGAGGAAAAATAGGCATAATAGATTAAAATTCCAAAAATAATTATTACCTTAGATATAATATATAAGCTTATTACTTAATTTTTATCAGTAGAACAAAATTGCACCATTTATATTATCCGTAGTCCGTAATTTCTAATTCCGAGCGTGTATCATTTAGTGGTGTCCTTATTTGCCGTATCCGTGGCCGTATCCATGGCTGTATCCGTGGCCGTATCCGTGGCCGTATCCGTGTCCGCCATGGTAGTGGTGTTGGCGCTTGTAGTGGCCGGGGCTGCGGACGACCCTGGGAGCGGCGCCTGCAGCGGCTGGTACAACAGTCTCGACGGCCGCGCTAGCCATAGCCAGGAGGGCGCAGGCGACCAGGGCGAAGAATGCGAACTGTAAGTATTAAACTTCGATTAGCTTTATTATCTTGTCCCTTACACAAAGGGAATCGACGCCTTTCGTGCTCTCGATTCGTTGGTAAAATTATGTGTCTGCCTAATTGTGTTGAAAAACCAAGATGGCGACGTTATGTTCGAATTTGACCACGCGCCAATAGATTCATGTACTCTACGACCTACAGCTATATTGATTAACGTGTGCATGTGCGGCCGTCGCGGCCTGAATACCTAGTCAGGTCTTAAATTCTACGTACTTGTAATATAATATAAGGTATATTGGTTTATTTATATAATATATTATATTTAATTAATTTTAATTATTATTTAATAAATCAATATACCTTTCCTATCATATATCATACATCATAAAATATTATGGATAGTATTTTATGATGTTATATTTAAGTAATACTTCTTATGTTAAATAATGAACTAACTGGTATAATTTAAAATTTAAATACAATTTTAAAAACAAGATACACGAATAAACTAGATTATTATAAGTACATAATTAGAATGTCTACTTACGTATTTCATTTTGAGTTGTTTTCTTGAGTTCTTGTAGAAGAATTTTAGTTTGGTATACTTACTCTGCCTATATATACCCAAAAACAGAAAGGTCAAAAGAACCGGTGTGTTTATTTAAATGAAAATTGTCCTTAGTTAATTATTACGGGTTTTATAAACAGGTTCAGAGGGAAAACCTAAAATACATAAAATCTAAATATTATAAAAAACTACATAATTATTTTTTTATTACGCATATCCTAGCCGGCGATACCTAGGTCCGCACGTAGGTACAGCCGGCTAGAACTAGGTGTAACCTTACTTCGGCTTTTAGCCGTAACATATATGTATAACGAAGTTAAAAGGAAGGCATAAAATCTATCTTTACATTATATTATACTTATATTATTTATATTCTGATTTTTTTTTGAATTGTGTTCGTGCTTGTAAAGAAGGTTTGTATGAAAAACAAATATATATATTTCAATACTCTTTCTCGAAAACTGGTTCTTATCGCCCTGCGATTAGGTTCAGCATGCAATATATTTCACGCGCGTGGATTTGTGCACGTGCGGAAATAAAAATCCCCACAGATAACTATACTTATACTAAGTCCAAATGTGTTCAATGACTATAGTCGGCTGTTTTCTTTTTTTAATCTCTGCAAAGAGATATGCGTCTTTAAGGCGTAAATATTTTTTGAGTATTTAAATTGTGTTTATATTAGAAATGATAATTCATCATCTTCCAACCCTTGTCCCATTCTACCTGGGGTCAGCGTAACACTTTTCTTCTTCCATTCTCCCCTGTCAGACGTCACGGCATCATTTACTCCTATCAATATCCCTTTTATATCATTTCTCACGCAATTGAAATGATAAACAGATGGAATACTTATTAGCCGTTGCGTTTAGGCTAATGTGCAGTTTAGGCGAATAATTTTAATTTTATTTTCACACCTTTCTTCAGACGTTACAAATACCTAAATTAAAATTAAAAATTGTATTTAGTATTTAACCTTTATAATTGTAACCTTTTTAGCAATTTAATTTAATTAAATAAAAATAAATAAATGATTCCTTTTACCTATATATATATTGGCAGTAAGGATCTGTGTTGAAATAACTCTCTCTAAGGATTTCAAAATTAGGTATTGTTTGATAATATACACCGTGTTCCCGACGATATACATAAACTTCAGCCAGATGTTCAGACCATGGAAATAAGTATTTTCAATATGGACACATTAATCAATTCTTATTTTTTATTTTTTGTTAATTTTCATACAAACTAAATACCTTGACGTAAATCACCCGATATGCATGCCTCTTTATCCGAATTGGCAACGTCGTATTTTCATTCATAAGATTTGGCGGGCTGAAACTTGTCAAAACTAAGTTTCTTTGGTTTTTTATCTCGTTCCTTTTTATTTCCCTCAGACTTCAGATTAGTAGCACTGTCATACAAACGCCCTACTTATCTAAAGAGAACGTATAAGGCCACCAAGCAGACAGGTACATATTTCGAATTGTGTCATTTTCATTGTGGATTTAAAAAAAAAAAACCATATCATAATAACTTCTGTCCATGACATGCAGCCTTCGCAAAAAAATTCTGTGGTCCTTATTTTTTAGTCTAGGCTTATAGCAACGCAGGACCACCAACGACGGGAAGGAGAGTAGGCTACCATAATAAATCCTAACCCATTCTGCCGGTTCGGCTTAAATAACAAACATTAAATCTCAAAACTATTGAATGAACGAAGAAGGGCAGCTCACCACACAATCCGGGCACATACACGGCCGGCGTACATTCGTAAAAATCCTCTCAAAAGATAGATCTCGGTCTAATTAAGATTAAAGGTAATCACAGCATATTTTATTATGTTGCATTTGGCTAGAATAACATAATTTATAACCACACTTGTCGCGTGGGCAAAATCAGAACTAACGCCGCCATCTTATTTTATCAATACATTTCATAAATGTTTAGCAACCTCTATGGAGCTTCAAAAGATCCATGTAATACTGTAGGATAGACAACTACGTCAGCCGTAATGTCATTCAGCTCAATCTTTTAAATCTCTTTGATTATTATACAATCCAATTATCTTATATTTTACTAGCGGTCGCCCGCGGCTCCGCCCGCGTGGATGTCGGTTACCGCTGCAAAAAACCTACCCAGGAAAGACACAGGTCAATTCACAGATACCGACACTAACATCGACGACGCAGTCATTATCCGCAGGCTGCATAGATCGTCTTTATGTGGATGTTAAAGTTGTTAAATTGTGTAATTAATACTAAGTTTTCACTTCTGCCAGCAGTCCCGGAGTGCAACCCGTTGTTTTAGGATAGATAACTAAAGCGATTATTGTAGAGCTTCTCTATAAACAACATTTGACGTTAAATTATTTTCAGGTAACAAAATATACTGATGGTCGGGAGCCCGCGGGCTTATTAGCCCGTGATAGGGCAACGGCCCATGCGTAAAACATTCTTTTCGTAAATCAATTCCTACTAATTTGAATGTTTGGCCCTGGGATTTGTTTATCGTTAGTGCGAAAGAAATTTTTACTGGAAATTGTAACCCTTTGAAGGGTATAGGCAAATCAGTAGGGATACCCTTACTCATAGATCTAAACTCCCCTCCCGCACGCGCACCCCGCCACGCCCACTTCGCAACGGGCCGTGCAGCAGAAATCGTAATATTTTAATTTCGCCATAACTTCAAAACCAAACGTCCAATTTTAATCATTCAAAGACCAAATATTATCTACATAAACTTTACTTAGTGATGAAATAATTTATTTTGATAAGGATTATAGCATGAGTAAAATAAATGCGTTCAAATGTAGTCCAAAAAAAATTCAAGATAAAAAAATGGTTGTTGTACCTCACTCGACATAGATAGGTATAGTGTGTTGCGGTTTTTTTTGTAGATATTTATAAGATCTACAATTAATTAGAACATTTTATGGTTCTATCTTTTATAGTTTAGGCAGCGTACGCAAAATAAGTAACTTTTCTGGTTGATTTTTTACACCTTGTGTCCGAAAAACCCAAATATCTTACGGAACCCTATTTTTTTCAAAATAAAATTTAGCCTATGTTACTCGTGGATAATGTAGCTTTCGAATGGTGAAAGAATTTTTAAAATCGGTCCAGTAGTTTTTGAGCCTATTCATTACAACCAAACAAACAAACAAACAAAGTTTTCCTCTTTATAATATTAGTGTAGATAACAAGTACGTAGAACCGAAGGACTGTCTAGGTATTTAGCCTGCGGAGCCCGCACTTCCACAACCCATCACGTTTTCTTATGATTTTGGTCGACTTATTAATGGCACAATTACACTGGTTATCGCAATGGAATACATCCATTGCGAATTGTAAGCTTCTGCACAATTACACTGGTTATCGCAATGGATATATTCGTGTTTCAGCTTACAATTGAGAAAAAACAAACAATGAAGCTGGTCGAGTTTGAAGACGGGCGTACTCGCCGCGTTCATTTATACTTGGTCTTTTGACGAATTCCATAGGCATTCGAATTCGGGCGAACGTCCGAACCATGCGCCACGGACTAGGCAAAAATAAAACATTAATTACGAAGTTGATTAAAACATTAATTTTAAACAGCACAACATTATAATCTTAGAATAACTTCTTCAAATAACATCCAACGGCCAGGAAACGTTGCATTTAAATATTCACGCACTTGTGTGCCATAATGAGCAGGGGCCCCATGATGTTGGAGCCACATGGTTCAGTTCAGCATTGGATTATTTATCAGTACTTGGTTCATTCTCTGGCAAAAAATCAATTCTTGAGTAGTGATCAGTTGGTATTATGCCTTGAGATTTTCCGTAGTGGTAGGCATGCAAACCATATCTTTTCCACAGTTTCCACACTAGCTTATGGGATACACCCACGATTCTGCCAACGCGTCTCGTCGAGAGTGTAGGATCATTAATAATAAGGTTCATTATTCTGTTTTCTTGAGCGATGCTCAAACTGATTGCTCGTTCAGGGCGTCGTGGTCTAATTCCGATCTCACAAAATCTGTGTATGTTAATAAATGTTCGTATATCAGGAACGCGCCGACCAGGGAATCGCCGTTGGTACCCTCGTACAGCCGCTGTAGCATTTCCGTCACAGACCGTAGACGAAGTGACTATCACCTTTGTGTTGAGCCGAATACTCGTACGGCATAGTGAATGTTGCAACCAAAACGATTGATTAAATTAATTGGAAATACAAAAGCAAATTACAATAAACAACAAACCTGACAGTTAAATTCATGCATGACAAATAACAACTTAGGTATCCATAGCGACCTGTTTAATCTCTTTGATAGATTCGTTATCAAAAATGATCGTACTTCTTCGCTATCTCTCGGGTTCCTCTCGTTCGTGCAAATGAAATGCAAATAGCATTTGATAGATTTATCATTTTAATTGCACTAAGCGGCAACATAGGCCAAATTAAGACCCTTTCATACTGTATAGCTCAATTAAATTTTATTAATTGAAATTACAAATATCTTTGTAACGAAGCTTTTTTAAGTACTACTTCCTTTGTTGGTTTTGATTTGTTAAAGCTATAGAAGCGTTTGCTAAAGTTTATGGATAACGTAAGGAACACGGTGTATATTTATATTTTTTTATAATATTGTTTGATCCAGTAGTCTAGACGATATACTTACCTAGAAAGAAAAACGTTTCACTTCCTTAAGATATTTTAAATTAATGATGGTATCAAAATGAATGTCTGGTACTGCATAGTACTGCATTACGGTTCAACATACTTAGAAAGTGAGTAAGTAACTACGCCAAATAATAAAATAAAAACGTTTTAAAGTAGGTAATTGTTTTCAAACTCCTTCGTCATTGACCACCAATAAGAATACAAGAATCGTAGAAAAAAAAATAAAAGAAGGAAAATGAAAATTACAAAAATGGAATGTGAAAATGACTTCCCTAAGAGCGTCATCGTGGTGTTTGCTTTTTCAAAACGTTCGCTTGTTTCGAATCAGCATCAAATTACATAGTTTATAATTTGTGTAGACCGCAGAACTTATACATGCGTTGAACATCTAATTAAATAGATGCAAGTATGTGTGTGTACCTAAGTCCTAAATAAGTTTTTCGGAAAGTGAAAACATGAATCTAGTGTAGTCAATACTACGGTGAACACTAAACAGCACTCAGTCAGGTAAGTACATAACTTAACTTTATGTCAAAAAAAAGTGCCTTGCTTATAGATGCGGCACCTAAACTATACGAATATAGCGCCTAAGTTAAAAAAATACTCCATTGGCTTTTACATGAATGCATTTAGTAAACTGTAGGCGCTCCTCCGCACACATAAAACCTATACCGCTGCCAATATTGGCAATCAGATACCATCATCATCTGCTTAACCTTTTCCCAAGTACGTTGGGGTCGGCTTCCAGTCTAACCGGATGCAACTAATTATCAGTATTTTGCATGAAGCGACTGCCTATCTGACCTCCACAACCCAGTTAGTGCTGGGTAATACGATACCCCAATCAGATCTCAATGTTGTCATTTATCACTAAAGAAATCTTGGTCTTTTGTCATCATGAGCTAAATTTGAAGTGGTTTTCAACATCATTTGCGCTTTGCTTCCACATTTATAAGGTCCCATTAGAATAGACGGACAAACTTTTAGAAATAATTCAGACAACTAAAATAAGGACAATGGAAAAAAAAAGAAGAAAAATGCAATAGATACTTACAAGAAAAAAAATCAGCTAACGAAAATACACCAAAAATGTTGGTTACCCAATGATTTTAGGTCAAAATAAAATCACTATAATCAGTGGTTTTTTTTGCTTGGTTATCTTTGGTTAGACGTACTGAACGCTGTGTTAAAAGTCCTTCTATTTTAATGGGACCTTATATTGTGCGAACCGCCTGTCTGTGATATTCTCTGTTTCCCGATCATTATAATCTGGATCTCTTCAAAGTTCGAGTGAAACGGTTTCTTCTAGGCAAGCGTGCTCCACCCTAGGCCGCATCATCGTTTCACAACAGGCGAGTTGCGGCCAAACTCAAGAAAGTTTAGTGTTGAAAAGAACACATTTAAAGATTTTTTAAATCTGGAATGTTTAAGTTACATTACCTAAGGAGTATGTAAGGGCCTGCGGGACTGTTTGAAAGAGATACCGCGGCCCTGAAACACAAAGGGCAAAGAAGGAACATGGATGGGTTTTAGTCACTAAAAGTCTGACACTCTCCCCACTCCACCCAGACCGGGGGGATTATATGAAGATTTCCAATCAAAAAAAAAAAAAAAAAAGGCTCGTAGCCTGGTCTGTAGTTTATGCCTACCGAACTATGGATGAAAGGCATGAGCTTATATATAACGGTATTGCCTACTTGATAAATTCTGTGAAACACTTAAGTAATTTTGTTCTCCGATACTTCAATATTTGGATGTTTATCGCCTATTTGCAGGTCAGTAATTGCTAGGCGCTGCGTTACTCATCAGTATCAGTACTTTTTACCATGTCCAATGGGGGTTGGACAAAGATCTGTATCCATAATTATTTCTGTGCACAATAGAAATCAATTTAGCACTGGCAGACTATTTAGGTCTATTCTAACACCTGTATTCAGCACGTGGCGTGGCTAAACAATAACAGCCATACAGGACCATCGCGGTCGGTGTGAGGATCCATGAGGCCATCCATTACATGTCGAGACCTCCGTGCTTCGGAAAGCAAGTTAAGCAGTTGGTTCTGGATGTCATAATTATGTAGATCTTGTTTATGCAACTTGTTAAAGTTAGACTTTAACAAGTTCATTTGAGGCATTATTGTAGGCAAATTATGCCTGAAATCCTCGAAGTGATTTGCAGAGATGTAACCAATAATACACCAACATTTCACCAATTTTGTTTAAGTACCATGTAATAGGGGGTAAGCCTATTGCCATCAATCGGGCACAAATTCTGACTCGTGGTTGCTACTGAGAAATACTTGATGGAAACAACACTTTGCCCGACGTGGGAATCGAAATGAGGTCCCGACCTCATGCTCACGCGTCGAGTAATATTTCATAATAATATATTACCTTGTGGAATCTGAAGTGCCATACTATAACTATGCGCCCGACCGTATCACGTTGTAATAGTATCGACCTGTCGTCACTGACAGGACTATTGTTGCCAATAAGCCTGACTTTGTGGTGATGGATCGATTGGAGTGTCGCGCAATGATTGTTGATAAAGCGGTCCCGCATGACGAAAACCTCGTGAATGCAGAGAAAGATAAGCAATTCAAGTATCTAGATCTGGCTCGCGAGGTTTTCGACATGTGGGACGTGAGTACAGCAGTCATTGTGTCGATAATCGTGTCGGCCAATGGCTTAATAGCTTCGACCAACATCTGAGGATGCTCTCGCTTGGCAGCTGGATCAATTCTGGACTCGGCGCATATTGTTAGGAGGTTCCTCTCTCAAGAGCCCTGACCACTGGTAGCTCGGACCCTGTTCGGTGGTGGGCTACTATTTTTTAAAGAAATATGTAAAAATATCAAATAAATGAGTAAAAATGAATAAACACCTACGTTACACCTATTGTTAATCTAATAAAATGCCGTTGGCATTATCAAAAATGTAATCACAGAACCATTTAGTTAAATATACAGTTTGTTAAATTACTCCTCAATAATTTTAAAAGGCTTATTTGTTGAGATATTCACGGATGCCTTGAACTAGACCCTTGTACAATACAAGATAAGTGAATAGGTAAGCAGTAGTCGAATGGCGTCCAAGAACTGGCAAAAGACACGTTGGTCCTCCGGCGGCGAGATGGGCAGACGACATAGTTGCCATCGGTGGAAAAACCTGGATGAGGCTGGCACAGGATCGTGGAGATTGGCACAAGAAAAGAGAGGCCTATACCCAGCAGTGGGTGAGTTCGGGCTGAATTATGATGATGATGAAGCAGTCGTTATTAAAATAATGAATTCATTTATTATTAGAAACTAAATTGCATTCACAGCGTAGACCATACATTACAATTACACCAATCCGTCGTTCTCATTGTTCAAAATGCCTAGTTGGCCGGTTTATATTTAAGCAGTTTATAGTCGTGCCTTGCAACGACAAATCCCAATAACAACAAGTAGAAAATGTATATTCTAAGAATATACGTGTACTCGTGTAGGTGTGTATACTGGATATATTGTAGGTTCGTCTTGTAGGCCGTTTGTCGAATTGTGAAGCGCGAATGCTTTTATAGCTCACTTTTAAGCACACGTAGTGCTTAAAAGTGAGCAGATCGGCTTCCCGAACGGCTCGAGGTGATGGTATTCTGTGCAGTTATAAGCACTGCACAGAATACCATCACCTGATCACTGAGCATAAAGGAGGAAGCGCCGGGGTATCCCACAAAATTCAAATTTTCTTACGTTTTTGTAATTTGCAGGAATCATATTTTAATCAAAATACAACCTGCCACTGACCCGCAAATTTGAATTTCGCGGGCTACTCTCTCGCTCCCACCTTAACCTTATCTTCCTTATCTGGATAATGCTAGTTCATGTTGACTTTTTACAGCTAGTTGTATCTCAACTTGAAAAGATCGTGAAAATTCGGCGGCAGGACGTCATTTTGGTTTTTCTCACTGTAAGAAAATAATTATTGTGTTAATCCAAAATATATACAAATAATGAGTAAAAAATTTGCGAGGCATTGGCGTTTCATACTACGCCGGCCGATATACGGTGTCGCAACAGGATTCATTTGCTCCATCGGCCATCAGCCCTTCTACAAGGAGTAACTCTAAAAACGCAATACCTTTTATAGCACACTTTTAAGCACTGCGTCAGATCGGCATCCCGATCAGCTCTAGTTGAGGTGATGGTATCCCGTGCAGTGCTTATAACTGAGCATTAAGGGGGAAGCGCCAGGGTAGCCCGCAAAATTCAAATTTTCTTAAGTTTTTGCAATTTGCAGGAATCACAGGGTGGCGATTCAGACCCCCCCTCTGGACAACTTTCCAGGAACATGAGTCAAATAAATATAATACCAACAAAGTGCGAGTCGGACTCGCACATGAAGGGCTTCGTACCATCATAGTAGGGGAGCCCTCTTTAATATTTAATTTATTTTTTGTTGTTATAGCAGCAAAAGAAATACACATTCTGTGAAAATTTCAACTGCCTACCTATTACGGATCATGAGATTACAGCCCGCTGACAGACAATGTACGGACGGATAGCGGATGAGTAATAGGGTCTCGTTGGCTAGACTTCGGGTAGGGAACTCTAAAAATGTTTGGAATTCCCAACTAAAATATCGGCTGACGTAATTAGTATGAAGAATATTAAAAGTTTCCTTAGAAAAAGTTGTCCAGTTTGATGGTAGAATTACCACGTAAGAGGTATTGCGCTTTTAGAGTAACACTCTGTATAAACGTGGCCAACCCACTACTTCAGCTTATTCATCCGGCCTTTTTCCAACTATGTTGGGGTCGTATTCCTGTCTAACCGGACGCAACTGAATACCAGTATGTGACATGGAGCGATTGCCTTTCTGACCTCCACAACCCAGTTAGTACTGGGTAAACAATCTTCAATTCTTTGGTTAAGTCTGGTGGTCAGACTTTCGGGCCACTGACTACCTGTAACGACTGTCAAAGATCTACCCAATGACAGCTGGGACCAACGGCATAACGTGCTTTCCGAGGCACGGAGGAAACTCGGTATGTAACTGGTGGTCACCCATCCACGGACTAAAGATTGACCCGAGCGGCTGTTGTCATTTAGCCACGAGCTCAATCTAAACTAATCGTTCAATAAAGTAATAAATATTTTTTCCTTACCTGTAGGAATAATTGACTACAGGGCCGGTGTTGAAGCTGCCAGATCCGAAGTGGCCTCCAGAGACTGAGCCGAAGCCGATGCTGCCGTGTGATGCAAACGCTATTGCATTATCAGGTACTGTAATGTAGCAAATTGTATGGTTAGTTTCTTTTACTAAATATTTTAAAATTATATTTCATTGCAATTTTGAGCCATAAAACAGTTAACAGGAGTTTGATTTCGTCGAAAATATAAACATCTAAGGCAATTTTGATAAGTTCCCGTGACGCACGCGGTATAACTTTCGGGAAAACAGCATCTTACTCTCAATAAGGGGGATGTATTTACCATTTTAATTTTTTTGTGGTCGTTTGTGACACCTATCTTACCTGGACGGGTGCAATCGTGCACCGTGTGCAAGCACTTTTGTAGCAGGTTCATTATAGTCCTCGTTGGGAAGTATTATTGCATTTTATTTTCATGTAGGGCTTGAAATAATTATATAGAAAGAAAGAAAATACATTTATTTGGCACGTGCCACAATTGCATACAATATAAAACAACAATAAAATAAAAGGGCCAAATAGGCCCAGTTCAGCAAAATGCCGGGCAACTAATGCCTGACGCTGCTTTTCAACTGGACCTGGATTAGTTTTATGTTTATAATTTAGTTTATTACCTGGGACTGGGACAGCACAAATACAAGCAATGAGTGTTAAAAATAAAACGACACTCCTCACACGAGCCATTTCGATTAATAACGTCGTTCTTGTACACTGAGATTAAGATTTTAGATCAAGATCTGATTAAATATTTTCTGATTCCACACAATCCTGTTTGAGATTTTTAGCAACATGTATCGAATAAATAATTTTTATTACTTGTAAACTGAGCCAAAAGTGACGTTTGAAAGAACCGGTTAGGTGGCCGGATAAATGTGTTATGATCTTTTGGTCGCCGAGAAATCGTCTAGTAAACGCTGACGTGACGTTTGTGACAGATTGACCGGAGAAAACCGCACACAGAGAGGAGTGAAAGGCAATGGGGGAGCCTCTGCCCAGCAGTGGGACAATAAAGGCTAAGTAAAAAAAAAAAACGATCTTTTGGAAATGTTTACTGATTAAGGAAAATTGAAGTGGATTCTACTTTTGTCGGTCAGCACTCCCTAATGTTTGAAACAGACTATTGTCGCAAGAAGGCAACTTGTACCGAGTGGTTCACACTGCAGGAGACCGCATGGCTTGGAGACAAATGTGGTCGCGATCCTGAATGAGGCACCGCATGGCAGTGAGGGTTTATTGCACTGCGGTTTATTTTTGTGGTCGTAAATACGTATGCGTTTCGACGTTAACCACTACAGCTACAGTCACTTTAACAGGACCAGCCACATATGTGGTGGCTCCATTGTTGTCGGGGCTCGCAGCTGGCACTGAAATCAACGAAAAGTATTGTTAGACACTATATTCGTTGACAGCGTGCTGAACTTAAGTTTATCCTACGAAAGCTACTTTTTGAATGGGTTGGAAACCACTAAGGCGCTGGGAATAGCTAGTGAATTTGCATAAGGGACTTTAGCATGATAATAATCTTAATACATAATTTTTTTGGTCTTTGACTAACATTCATTATACCAACATTCTGATCATCTCATATTGCATAGATCTCGAGAAAACCCTCTGTGATAGACTGACAATGACGTAAGATTATAAAGATTTTATTCGGAACTTTTTATAAAAAACAAAATATTGGTTATTTTTTCCTGTAGTGACAAAAAAGCAATACCGGTCTACATAATATTAAAATTAATGTCAATTGAGTTGATACTTAATTTTGATGACGCATCAAATAAAACGAGAATTTTCCTCATCATTCCTTAAAAATAAAGCGAAGAGTGTTAATAATCTAGACTGACTGGATTGAAACCAGATAAAATATTGTTATCAAACACAGACGACTACATCACAGTTGATAGATACTGAGTAATAAAATGCCAGGGACTGTCTTCAAGCTCACACAATCAACGTTTTTTCTCTCACACAATTTTCATTACATCACATTTTTATAATGTCATCTTACGCCACGAATAAAATATAACTTTAATCAATTCAAATGTCTATATTACCTGGAGCCGTACAAACACAGGAAATAAGAGCGAAAACTAAAACGACATACACTAAGCGGGCCATTTTGAATAATAACCTGAACCTTCGCACCACGCCTCACTCGTCATACACAAGCTTTAGGCATTTGTTTTTTGTTATATTTAATTATTCGTGTTTTGTATGTTAAGGTTCCGTAAAAAAGAAGCGAAATATAGATCCTTTTGGGAAGCACCCGTCTCCGTCTCGTCCGTGTTTGTTATGCTTGTTTTAGTTGTTTCTATCAGCTGTATGACATTTATTGACAGATTTAAGAGTTTTTAAAATACCATGCAAGCATATTTTCAAACAAAATAATTTTTTAAATCAATATTGACTTGGATTTTTTAATAATCTCTCTTTTTAGTTATTACAATCCTTTGTTACTATAACAAGTTACGTCAAGTAGTTAACAACCATAGCAACGCCTTTGATTTCATAAACCATGAGAACACTACTGCACATTGCGCAATTTACTGAAAATGGCTATCAGAGGCAACCGTAACAGCTAGTTCTCATACTATTACGTCAACTAAAACATTTTTTTTAGATTTTTGTCCAATTTGATGAGTATTTTTGCAGGAATACCGCAGGGTGGACTGTTAGGGTCAACTTTGTATTAAGGTTAAGTTTAGCTGGGATAGAGATAAACCTAAACACAAAACTCCTGTTCTGCAAATAACGCTTTTAATCAACATTCACCCTTGACCGGTTTATGATCTTGGTGAACCGAAACGGATAACGGGTTTTTCTAAAAAAACCGGTTCGGAGGTAAATCTCTGAATCAAAAATATAACAACATGAGGAAAATACGATATTTTATTATTTTTAAGTTGTTATTGCTAAATTTTGCTTATTGAAAGATTTTTAACCATCTATATTAAATTGATTAATGTACGAGTTGCTCAGGATATTTTTAAACTCTACAGGAAAAGATGATGAGATTGTATTTTTTCATAGAAAATTTGAATTTCATGGCCAACATGGCACTTCCCGCGCAAGTCAAAAGATAGACCACACAACAATCGTGGTACGGTGCAACGTGACTTGCATAGCTTTTCACATCACATCGAAGGAAAAATGAAAATAAAAGTACACAAATAATTTTGGAATATAGGAGTTACACTAGGCGGACAAGTACTGCTGCTTAGACATAAAATCTTATTCGAATTCTTGAACGTCGCAACGCAAAACTTTTTGACACTTACAAACGTGATTGATGATGACTACACATCCAAAGAGATCAAAATTCAAAACGAGGATAATAGGAAAACGGACATTCTTAGAAATAATTACTTAGAAATGGGCAAAGCAATTACTCATTTAAATAAATTAATTTCTGTAATTGTTTTAAGTCTTGTGCATTGTTTATTAAAGGAGCCTGCCTACAAAGGACCACTGCTGGGAATAGGACAATTTGCCCGCCATTCCACAAAAAGTTACTTCGGCGACTTTTAGACAAAGATAAGATTCAAGAGAAAGAAGGCTGTTATTATCTATTAGCCACTGTCTATATTCCTATTTATTTTCGATCATGCGAAAACCTAATCTAGCGGCGGCAGAAAAAGGAGCCTCTGTGATAAAAGGTTTTTCGGAGGGTTAAAGTACGGACCACTTGCGTTTGTTCAAAGAAAATGTTTATAGAGGTAGTAAGATAGAGATAACTTAGAGGCAATTTTTTTGCCTTAAAAAAATAGAGTGTGGTTCTACTATACGCTACAATTTATTACGCACTTACTATTTCTGTAGCATCAGGCAGGAAAATGTAAATTTAAAAACTCCCGAGCCTCTTGGGGGGAAGCTGACCCCCTGGCCCCCCCTGGCGACTAGTCTTTTTCCAGCTATGTTGCGGTTGGCTAATCGGATACAGCTGAATACCAGTATTTTAAAGGGAGCGACTGCTTATCTGACCTCCACAACCCAATTAGTATTGAAGTCGGAAATCGCAGGATGTTATTCTCGGACAGAAAGTTTATGAAAACTACTACCTATTTGTCAGGTAGTAGTTTGCTGCTGACCTGATATCGTGTACTGACTGCCATGTTACTTGCACGTCATATTGGCTGATGGACGCTACTGAAAGTGCCAAACTCCTTTGGCGAAGAGTTTGCTGCTGACCTAATTTGGATTGTCATCGACACGCTAAGAGAGTACGCACTTGACTTATTTTTAAGAAAAAAAAAATCGCTCTTCATTTAGTTTTTCAGTTCTTAGGAAAAGTAAACGAAATGGGCATTGGTCAATTTTTTTTAATCAAAGAAAAGTTTTTATTGATTTCTAATATTTTTATTTTTTCATCTTGCATAGTCTAACAAACTTTTGCTTTGCTTATCTAATAGGTTGAAGATTTTAGTAAATCTTCGTTCACAGATATTTCCAGTAGGGGGTAGTGTCGTCCTCGTATCATGTCTTGGCGCTTCCTTCACCCGGACCACCTCTGCCCATCATGCGATCCCCTAAAAATCTTTTGATCCACCTGGAATAAGATTAATGACAATTAAACATTGTGACAAGAAAAATACGGTAAGTGACCGTGTGTCGTAAAATACCTCTATGAAATAATATTTGATAATTTTTTGATTAATAAAAATTGTAAATGTAACCTTATTATTATCGTCTTGACTGTACCTGCGCGCACCCTACGCTCCCAGCTAACTTCCGTTTGATTCGAACTGTACCTCTTTTAATGATTTAAACGCTGAAAACTTGTCTCTCTTAATGACTACCAATCTATTTGCCTAATTATATTTAATAACATCTACATAATTTATTATTTTTTATTAAATTGTCATGCAAAAGTTCATCAATATTTGTCAAACCTTTTCCTAACTACGATTACATACAAGGTGCAAACGGACTCTTCACGAAGTCGTCAACCAAGCATTCTGTACATCAAACTATGTAACTCTACGCAAAAATTATTGCTGGGAAACAACTTTTTTGTGGGGTGAAAAATTACGTTTTATGGTAAGACTCAATGTAACGCACTCAAAATATTGTGCTGATGGATGCATTAAGGTTATATAAGGGTTCGTAGAGGTATTTAAAGCAAAGTTAAACATTTGTTTTTAAAACATTAAAAACTAGTACTTAAAAAATGATTTGTGAAAAAATTGGAACTTTGATCCATAACTGGCAGGTTCCCAGGTATAGTCCAAAACAAAAAAATGGTTGCAATGAATGGGAAAACAAGTGCCTTTCGGATTGTTACACCCACTATAGTGACAAGTTTATACAATTTATTGTTCTGCTTACCTCGTAATGGATCAGTGTTACGTGTGGATGTGCGTGTGAGTGTTCACCTGGACCCCCACCGTCACTACGGGCCCGGTGATGAAGGAGCCGGGGTCAAAGTGACCACCCCCCAAATTGCCGAAGCCAATACTGCCGTGCGATATATCCGGATCATATGGAACTGCAAAACAATTAGATTTAAGGTAAATTTCACTGCAATGTAGGTGTTTCTTTTTTTTAATTTCCCTAACTGACTCGAACGTCATCATCATTCTCTTGCCCTTATCCCAATTCATTTGGGGTCAGACTCGAACGTCTTAGTCAATTATTTGTAGACATTACCAAACTCATTCGCTTTGCCTCATCAACCCATATATGCTCATTGATTCGAAAACGAAAAAAGAAGTAGTACTGTCAAAAAGCATCGTAAATCGACATAAACTAAGTATCTGAAAATAACCCAATTCGGAATCCTAAAATAGTTCTGGGCGTATATGGGTAAAGTCGAAGCCGATAGTGCTGTTCAAAATTTAGTTTTGTAGGATTTTAGAAGAATAGGGCAAGACGTTGTTGTTAAAAATAATATACTTCAGTAAGAACAACGCTATATGATCAAAATGATCTAAAACAAATAAAAATTACACATTCTCTTCCTTTTCAAACACACTATTGTCTACATTTCTTTTTCATTCCTTTTGCAGGTCTGTTTTTTTTTTTTTGGGTGGGAAATCCTCAAATAACCCCCCCCGCTCTGGGTGGAGTGGGAGGGAGTGGCAGAATTTTATTGACTAAAACCCCTCCATGTTCCTTCTTTGCCCTTTGTGTTCCAGGGCCGCGGTATCTCTTTCGAACAGTCCCGCAGCCCTTTGCAGGTCTGCTGGCAGAAATTTCTTAAGAAATAAGCAGTAGTTGTCTACTGTGTGTACATAAATAGTAAAATAAATAAATAAAATTACCTGGATTTGCACAAGCACAGGAAATCAATGTGAAAACTAAAACTACACACACGAAGCGCGACATTTCTGTAAGTAGTGGTTTTATGACACTGAATCACTTTTTTGAGGAGACAGCCTTATATATACCATGTCACTGAAGCCTGTTTTAGATTAAGGCTCCTGCCTCAAGCAGCGAAGCTAGTAGTATAACATGTCTGAATCGTTGATTTTATAAGCAACATTGCGATGCAGAGTTTTGCATAGTTACTTTAAAAAAACCGGCCAAGCGTGAGTCGGACTCGCGCATGAAGAATGAGAATGATTGAATTAATGAGAATGATTGATTAGAGAATGATTGAATTATACAGTCGCCAGCACATCAAGCTACTCGAAACTGTCAAATTTTCCCAATCAACCTTGAACCTGAAGCTTTAGCGATAAAGTTGAAAATCTATTAAAGAAATTTGACAGATATTAGTAGCTTGATGGTATGGCCTCCGTACCTACGTTATCTTAACATAACTGGATAATGTAACCTAGCATGCCTAAGTTTTGCTGTGCTCGAAAGTTTGTAAGTACCCAGTACAGTGAAATTGTATGAAGTTGCCAAGGAGTTGGAGTCTTAGGCTGAGGCCAAACGAGCGTAAGGTTTTGAGCTGTGAGTCGCGTAGTCCTGACTGTACCACAGGGCGACGCAAAATGAAAAAATGTTTTGTTTGAAACGGAATGCAGCGTAAATTCCGCGACTCATTTTACGCGACTCACAGCCCAAAAACTTACTCTCGTTTGGCCTCAGCCTTAAGCAGTTGAAATAGCTATAAGTTTTGGTTTTTACTATCATAAAATTAACAAAATGAGGAAAAATCTACTTAATTATGTTGTTATTTTTATTATTTGTGCTACGATCTGGCTTTGTCTCGTTTCTGCAAAGATTTTTGTAGATTTGTGGACTTCTACCTTGGCAGACTCAAAGTTCAACTATGTGTCATCTGAGAATTTGTTTCATCAACTGCCTAGCCTTTTCCCAAGTATATTGGGGTCGGTTTCCAGTCTAACCGGATGCAGCTGAATACCGGTATTTTACATGGAGCGAGTGCTTATCTGACCTCCACAGCCCAGTTAGTACTGGGTAATACGATACCCCTTGGTAAGACTGGTTGTCAGACTTTTTAGCCACTGACTACCTAATGACTGTCAAAGATCTACAAATGACAGCCGGTACCAACGGCTTAACGTGCTTTCCGAGGCACGGAGGAAACTCGGTATGTAATGGGTGGTCGCACATCCACAGACCAACCAAGCACGGCTTAACCTAAAGATTGATCCGAGCGGCTGTTATTATTTAGCCACGGACTTCTCATCCCATGTCATCTCTCATGTCATGTCTCTCTTGAAATCTGAGAATGTGTTTACTGTCTAGTAATAAGTAGTAACTGCAAGTCGGCAAGAGCTGTCCAAAAAGATTGTATGCAAGCAGATTTGTTACCGGTGCAAAGAACTTTTGAGGATACGCCACTTCACTGGCTGAATGAAATATTTGCCTGTAGACTGTATGCCGTAAGGCTCAGGCGTCGGCGGTTACTGTATTTTACCTGAATGTTGTTCTTAGTTACTACCCATTTTCTCTATAGGCAGCTCTGTTAGGTATCCTGGCGGTGTACAAAGCGCTTTTATAAAACTATGTTTTTCTAAATTTACCTATCGCCATTTAATTTGAAAAAAAAAACTTCTTTTTTTCTCTCATTTTTGGGTCGGGCTAAGTTGTATTGGAGTTTTCCATTAAGATTTTTTCAGTAGCAGCTCTCTACGGAGTCTGGATTTGTGCTCGGTTGATTGCAATAGGCTCGCCCTCTGTTACTTGGGACTTAAACATAACCGGCGAAATGTGGGTGTACTAGGTACACCTCAGCCTAACCTTTCGGGGATTATAGGCGTGATGTTATGTGATGCTTTGGGAAGACAAAATAAATGATCACTCAACTTTAGAAGGACTAGATTATACTGGATACATTCGTGATATACAGGATGGTCCAAATAGAGACGTCAAAAAAAATTATTTAGATTCCTCACGCCCAGGTATATCCAAAAATACCCCATGTATGTTCCGCGATTCTTGATAGTTTTCGAGTTATAGATTCTTGAAAATTGAACAGGAACCGCTTTGAATAAATTCTATCTTTTCCAAGTGTTTTGTAGAGCTGGGAATATAATTACCGGTAAGGATTGCTAAACAATAACAACAACTATTTAATTCTGGATCGGCACCCATCTGAAGGTCGAAATCCGTCAATATTCCCTTTGTTATAAAGTAGTTAACTAAGTTCATATTTTACTGACCTCAAATTGTTTACAATAATACTATGTATTTATAATTATTTCAACGAGCGAAATCAACCTGTGATAACTTTCGCGTCACATCACTGGCCGACTTCATATCAAGTCCTTGGCGTTCTGCGGGCATTAAAATGTTCGGAGTTTTTGTCTTTGCCGATTTTAATACAAATAAGGGCTTCGTTTGTGTGGAAAAATAAAAAAAAACAGGATCTCTTATACGAGGATTGTCGTAATTGAAAAAGTATAATTTAAATAAACTAATTTATTTTTAAAACTCATAGTTCGGTATTGGTCGGTGATAGTTGAATGATTTCATTACAATAGCGTTGGTCGAAGTAGTACACTTTACGTGTAAGTGATGCGACCTTTATCTCCAGAGGGACCGTAATTGGTGTTTCCTATGTTGCCACCGTGTCCGCCATCGCCGTCGCCGTAGGAATTACCACCGTGACCGATGCTGAAGCTGTCAGCACCAAAGTTTCCAACAGCCAAACGGACGCCACCGTTGTGGACTTGAGAAACCGTTGGAGAATAATTATTAGAAATGTTTATGGCCTCCGTCTGTCCAGCTGAAACATAAATTATGTTTAGCGGGATATTAAATGACTAGCTATGTCCATGAGTCTACCTATCAGTGTGATAGTTTTGTTTGGCAGGAAGGTATCACACCACAAACGTCCAAACTGCGACTGAGAAATACCCCTTTACAACTTTGCTAAACCAGGATCCCAGTCAGCAGTCGCGCTTGTTACCACGAGACCAACGGAGCAGTGTTGTTTTTCTAACTACTGTGATTCTGATAGTGGATTTGATATACAAATAAGTGCGAGTATGAAGGTTGGGTGGCAGGGGATTCCCTGCCAAGCTAAACTAGAACTGCGCTGGTCTCGTCTGCCGCATGGCGGATGAACTCACAATCACACCCGGGTCATAAAAATGTTTTTCTTTTTGTAAATTGGCGCCTTGTTTTTATATAGTTATATAGCCGTGTAATTTTTATTATTTAATTGTGCTTCTGTGTGTTGTGCTATGTCTTTTGTGTGCACTAAATAAATAATTTATCTATCTGTCTATCATAAATGGCATGACAGGAATTTGCAGCCCAGCCGAAGAAAGCGTGAAGAACTGGACTCACATCTAAAGGAACTTAATAGATACAAGTGGAATGAGGGAATAGACTAAACGTTTACCTGGCGCCGCACAGACACAGGTTACTGCTGTCAGAATTAGAACAACTGACACTGAACGCGCCATCTTGCTCACCACGGAATAGTTTCGAAAACTGAATGTGGATCGCGATATAACGCATGTTTTATACGTTTATTTCGTTCTAGACAACTCAATTTGAATTCTTCGAACATCATGTTGTCCGAAAGAACCGGTTCAGAAAAAGTTTGGTTCGGGAAAATGGCTTAAATGTTAAAATCGCGCCGGACTCTTGTTATTAAGGAACGAACTAAGGCTCTATAGATAGCTGTAGGTAGATAGGTATGTATGTATAGATCAGTATATATGTAGGTATGTATAGATCAGTATGTATGTATGTATAGATCAGTATATTGTTTACTTAGATCATTAAATTTTTCTTGGTTTTTTGCAAATAGCAGCTGTGTTTACGTCGTATGTTGATCATAATGCGATTTGCGAACATAATGATGATACATTCTATTCTTGATATTTTAAGGATCGTAAACGAACCATCATTTTGTTCGCGATTTGCATTTTGATCAGCATACGATGTAAACAGCTTCTATTTGCGAAAAACAAGAAAGAATTTCACCAGCTACTTTTATATTTGAATATAATTAACAGTTACACATTAACGAACTATTTTGTTTTAGTAATTCATTGTAATGTGTAATAATTAAACATAAAATGGACCCACGAAACACAAGCAAGCGCACGCGCAAGTTGCGGCGGCCATGATGTGATGTTGTCAGATTAAGTTATACAATAAAGATTTCCGTGATAAAGTTGGCATAATTGATAATACTGGACAGCTATGAAATATAAAATTGTGATTATTTTGATGAAAATGTAACAATTATTATCTAGAAAAATACTATAAATTTAATTAGAGAACTTAATTATTAGATTTTCTTATTTGCATTAAAGTTGGGATCACAGAGACATCTATCGATAATTATGAAACTAAGAATAGTTCTTTTTCCCTGTCACAAATAGTAGATGGCGACTCTTTCTTTACTGAAGTTGTGTTTGTTCTAACTGTCTCCCCCCTGATGGATACCAGTTCTAGAAGTGGCTGGCGACGGGGTCCTGAGTCTTTCCAACGATTTTCTCATATACGACATATTTTACCGGCAAAGCATATAATTCAGTCATTCTATGGAATACCTAGTCATTCTAAGCAATGCTAAACAAAGCTTGTTAAAAATTGGATTACAGGCGTGATGTTGTATTGTATAACGGGCTGGTTTCCGCAACTCCACGTCAAAGCGCGTATTTTGCGTGCGGGTGGGAGATCTATTCGATCCACCCCAACTCCCCGAGAAAGCCCAGCAGCGCCTTGGTGTTGCTGACGATCTCGCGGAGAGTACCTGGGTTACCGAAGTACTTTGCCCTGTATGTTGCAACCACTGGGCAGTGCAGAAGCACGTGGGCTGCTGTTTCGTCTTCCTCCATGCAGGCTCGGCACAGGGGGCTGTCTGTGACTCCTATGACAGAGAGGTGTTTATTAAAAGAGCCGTGTCCAGTGATGGCGGTTGTGAGTCTGCGCAGCTGTAGTTTGGTCAGCCGAAGCACCCGTTTGGTGAGGCGGCCGTCGATGGTAGGAAGTGCTTCCTTGGCCTGCCTGCACTCGCCATGGTCCAGCCACAGCTTGTGGTGTTGTCACTAGTTCGTTTCCTTACCCGTGTGCGTAGGTACCCGAAGGGGAGTGGCACGATGGGTTCGGGTCCCACGGGTGCCAGGCGTGATGTTATGTTATGTGTTAAAAAAATAATAAAACCGGTGTGAGAATGACCGATTAACAGTTTGGATTGTAATATATTATTATGCATTGAAAAATAGTATGTCTACTGTTTTATAGGAATTTGATTTTTTTTTTATTTATCAGATATGAGTTTCCAAGAATACCTCCTAGAATTACCTCCTTGAGGAGAGCAGGTTACTAAACCATCAAAGGGAAAATTGCCTGCACATCTAGCGGACGGAAAATTGAGCCCAAAAGCCTAGCATGCAACTGCCGCAGATATACTTAATGCTGGCACTTCACATGGCGCATTTGTCAAAATTGTCGCGATAGTGAATCGAAACAAAATGTTCTTTTTGCTTATTGAGATAGAGTTCAGTTTGTTATAATGATAGAAGGCGAATATTTACCCAGATCTGCCAAGTGTAGTGCCACCATTACGCTGCTGTCTCGTGTTCTGTCATACGAGGATTGTCGTAAATGAAAAAGGATAATCTAAAAACAATAATTTATTTATAAACACAAGTTTGGTATCGGTTGGTGTTAGTTGAATGATTTCATTACAATAGCGTTGGTCGAAGTACGTCACTTCTGCCCGTAATTGATGCGACCAGTGTCTCCAGAGGGGCTGTAATTGGTGTTCCCTATGTTGCCACCGTGGCCGCCATCGCCGGAACCGTAGGAATTGCCTCCTCGACCGACGCTAAAGCTGCCAGGACCGAAGCTTCCACCATTTAGATAGGCAATGCCCAAACTGCCATCGGAAGCAGTCGCTGAATAATATACGTCTCTTCCCACCCTCTGTCCTGAAAGATAAATTATGATTAGCGGAATATTAAATAACTAGCTGTGACCAAGTGTCTACCTATCAGTGTGATAGTTGATAGTTGACAAAAATCGCGTGGCTTGACGTCCTATCTATGGCACGAAGGTATGACACCACAAAGCTCCAAACTGCGACTGAGAAATGGCGAATGGAAAAACCCATTGTAACTTTGCTAAACCAGGACCCCACATTCGGTAGTCGCGCTTGTTACCACGAGATCAACGGAACACGGGTTGCTGTTCAAACTACTGTGATTTTACTAGGGAATTTCATATACAAGCAGACGTTGCCCTTGCCCAATATTTTCTGTTTTTGTTTTTTGCCACAAGCCTGCCACTCTATTCCCAAACCACTGCAACTCTTGAAAGTCAGAATCAACTGTCTCGACTACCAGAAAAGAGCCGAGACAGTGAAGCTCGACGAAGTCCCAGAGAAACAATGTAACTGTCTTGGATCCTGCAACGAAATTTATTAGAAAAGAATAGCGAAGGAGTAGGAAAAACATAATTTCCACTTCCCTCCATATCAGTAGGAGACAGAACAAAACAAGTCCAATGACACTAAGGGACGTTTACAACTGGTATACGCCCAGTTGAGCACCACAGATAAATATTATCATTAATGGGTCCTAAGTTGTGAGCTGCATATTTGATTCCAATAAAAGGTATGGCAAAAACGCTTGAACGTACGGAACTTTGTTCTAATTTCTACAAGGCCCGTATAGTAAATAACTCCGCATGTAACCAATATCTTCTGAATGCCGACAAAAGTGCCACCTAACAGGTCCTATAGCGAAGGAAGATCAAGGTGACCCCACAAGTGCAAAAAAACACATCGAAATTGGTCAAGCCGGAGGTCAAGGAGGAAAAGAATTACGATCAAACGCTCATCGGATTTTTTATAGGTAGATAATAATATTGTCATAATAATTAGTGATAACTACTATATTAGTGTAAACGGTCCCTTCACGAAACCGTCACCAAGCATTATGTACTTATATCAAACTAAGTAACCCTACGCAAAACTTATTGCTGGGAAACGACTTTTTTTTTGGGGTGAAAAATCACGTTTTACGGTAAAACTCAATAAAACGCACTCAAAACATTGTGCTGATGGATGCATCGTTGAAGTAAATTTATAAACTTAAAAACTACTATTTAAAAATCTCGGATCAAATCGGATCTTTGACCTCAAATATCTCCGTAACTAAAAGGTTCCCAGGTATGGTCCAGAACAAAAAAAAGATCGCAAAGATGGGGAAATAAAGTGCCTTTCGGGTTCGTTAAAGGCCTTTTTACACCCTTTAGAAGTAATAATAGTGATCATAATTTAATAATAATGATTACCTGGTGCTGCACTGACACAGGCTACTGCTGTCAGGATTAGAACAACTGTCACCGAACGCACCATCTTGCTTACTACGGAATCGTTTGGAACACTGAATGTGGATCGCGATGTAACGCAGGTTTTATATTATGTTTATTTTGTTCTTGACAACTCTTACAAAAATCAAATGTTAATTCTTCGAACATAATGTCGTCCGGAAGAACCGGTTCAAAAAAGTTTGCATCGGTAAAATTTTTGTTATTATGAATACGAATTGCTTTTGTTTTTGCTATAATTCACCAACTTTCGATAATACCGATTGGAATTAACAAAAACCGGACAAGTACGAATAGGACCTGCGTTTCGCCCTACGTAGACGCAGCGCGTTGTGGGCACTGCCCGCTTGAATTTTTGAACATATGGCAGTGTATGAGAGCGTTTACGGAGAAGCGATTTTACGCACATTTGCTTGAAGCGCTGCTTGCGGCGAAGCACGCAGATGGCACCGCTGCCGCGTCGCACGCGGCGTTCAACACGACGGGGCAGGCAGCGTTGCGGCCAGCCAGTTTCTTTATTACTTTGTTTCTGGAGAACCGGCGTGTGAAACGTAGCGATACCCGCGACGGAGCACGCGGCGTCGTACGCGTCTCTTCAAGCCCCGCGTCTCCGTAAACCACATCGTACATTGTCATAGTTTGTGTTTGCACGTGCGTGTTATAATTATAACTCGGCCCGCTGCACGCGCCGCTTCTCCGTAAATGGAAAAAAAGGCGCCGCGAGACGCCCACGCCGCAAGCGCCGCCCGACGCGCCGCGTCTCCGTAAAGCGCAGGCCAGATCGCTAGCTAGCAAGCAAGCGAGCGAGCTTCTTTTCATATTTCGATTCGGCTCTCTCGGTAGTTCGCGGTGTGAACCAAAGTATGAAAAGAGGTCAAAGGATGAATCGCCCGTCTCGCTCGCTCGCTAGCTGGCGATGTGGCATGCGCTTTAATGAGCCCTGAAGGTTCCGTCTTAAAACATTGCCTTTGTCTTTGTCTTCACGAAAAGGTTATATATACAGGAATATTTTTTTATTCAGTGCGCAAACTTTGACAAATTAAACTTACATGAGTTTTATTAAACATCTATTATTTATTTTGATAAGTCTAGTCTAGTAGTAGTCAAAAAAATAAAAGGGGTGGCGAACCACTCGTTCGTTTTTCGTGCACAGGCGTTGGTGTAGGCGTAGATCTACGTGGGTTACAATGTACTGATTGCTGATTTTATCAGGTTCGAACTAGCCTTTTTTTTGCGCATTGCTTAAAAAATATTCCTGTATAAACTCGACGAGTTCCAACAAAGATTAAATTCCGCTCTTAAGAATCTAGCTAGAATAAATGTTGTATTTTATAGCTGAGGCTGCTATTCTATGACCGCGGCTACGCATAAATGACTATAGTTAATTTGTTTTAAGCTGCCAAAACAAATGAATGTCAACTTATACCAAAAACTCACAATAGGGAATATGCATGTAATTTTTTCTTCACTTAAATCAATAAAATACAATACTATCAACCCAAGAAAATAATTAAAAGTTAAGTTCAACTACTGCTTGTCGCTCAAAAAATAAATTAAACTCCTACAATTTTCTACGACAGTTCAAACGTCCGTGACTGTAGCGGCCATTCATGTCATGTTATGTGACGTCATTTACCTCTATCTGCCTTGTTTACATCTAATTTTTTACCCTTAATATATTAATTTGGCAAATTGCATATCCTTTATTCAAGTAAACATTGCAATAACAATATTATAATAAAATCTTAGTGAAACTTTAAGTACTTTTCAAATAAAAGTGTTTCTTTGACACATGGTATTTGACGTCACTACCGGCGTTATCGAGGGGCGATGCGTTTTGAGTTTGCGTTCCGTTTCACCAAAAACACGCTACATGAAATATTAAATTGTAAAGTAAGTGTTGTATTAGAAAATTAAACAAGTGTACCACAATGTTTTTATGGACCAATACAAGGCTTTTTTAAGAAATAATAAAAGTTTTGTATTTCTTGCATATTCCCTATTGTAAACGATAGCTATCACTACCCGTATTAACTGCCGCTAAAATAATATGACATGTATTATAGAAAAACTGAGGGGCTACCACGGGTCAAAGGGAAAATTGCCACCACAACTAACGGATGGATATTGAGTTAAAAAGCATAGCATACAACTGCCGCGGACACAACGCTGCTGTCTCTTATACGAGGATTGTCGTAATTGAAAAAGTATAATTTAAATAAAGTAATTTATTTTTAAAACACATATTTCGGTATCGGTCGGTGATACTTGAATGATTTCATTACAATAGCGTTGGTCGAAGTAGTACACTTTACGTGTAAGTGATGCGACCTTTATCTCCAGAGGGACCGTAATTGGTGTTTCCTATGTTGCCACCGTGTCCGCCATCGCCGTCGCCGTGGGCAGTGCCACCGTGTCCGAAGCTGAAGCTGTCAGCACCAAAGTTTCCGCTAATCGAATGCGGTATACGGAAAAACTTATCGACTAGAGGATTCGTTGAAAATGGTGCGTCTCTAGCCGCCCTCTGTACTGAAAAAATAATTTATGATTAGAGGAAATTGTGTTGTGGTAATTGTGTGTTAATATGTAAATAATTGAGTAATTTTATTGGCTGTATCTGTTGTTTTCAATTTAAGTTATTAATTGAACATTTAGATTATTATTATATTGACATTTGAAATTGTGTGTTAGTATATAAGTGACTGAGTTGTTTTATTTTAAATGTGTGTCTGTGGTTTCGACACAACTAACTTTATTATTATTATTTGTATGCTCTCGAGTAAAATGTAGCGAACTGACCCTTTTATTATAACATCCTTTTGTAATGAAACCTACATTTACGAATAAATTTGATTTGATTTGGAATATTAAATTACTAGCTGTGGCCAAGAGTCTACCTATCAGTGTGATAGATGACAACAACCTCGTGTCTTTAAGTGCTTTTTATGGCACGAAGGTATCACACCACAAATCTCCAAACCGTCTGAACCGAATGGACAAACCAAATTTATCTTTGTTTAAACAGGTACCCACAACAGCAGTCGCGATTACGACTACGTAGGTACTAACGGAACAGTCTTACCGTTCTATCTACTTCGATTTTGCTAGGCAATATCATATACAAACGCAGAGCAGCAGACTGGACAGACGTTGTCCTTGCCCAATATTTCCTAAATGACGACGACAGTGCCACCTAACAAGTCCTATAGCGAAGAACGATCCAGTTGACCCCACAAGTATAACCGGAATTTTATATAGGTAGTCTCAGTGATATTAATTAAATAATAATGTTTACCTGGCACCGCACAGACACAGGCTACTGCTGTCAGAATTAGAACAACTGTCACTGAACGCACCATCTTGCTTACTATCGAATCGTTCGGAACACTGAATGTGGATCGCGATGTAACGCAGGTTTTATATTATGTTTATTTAATTTATTAAAAAAAGTTGATGCTAATTTTGTGAATTATAAAATATTGTCAAGTCTTATGACGTCCGGAAGAACCGGTTCAGAAAAGTTTTGGATCAGGAATAATCGTAAAAATATTGAAATGGCAACGAAATCTTTTGTTATTATGAATACGATTTTGTTTTGCTCTAATTCATCAAAGTTCTATGTAGCATAAATTCAACGTGTAAACGGACCCTTCACGAAGCCATCAACCAAGCATTCTGTACATCAAACGCAAAAAATATTGCTGGCAAACGAATTTATTTGGGGGTGGAAAATAACGTTTTACGGTAAAACTCAATGTAACGCACTCAGATCACTGTGCTGATGGATGCCTTAAATAGTAAGGGGGTCGTGGACGTATTTAAAGCAAAATAACATAAAAAGACTTTGACCCCCAATATTTTCGTAACTAGAAGGTTCCTAGGTATGGTCTAGAACAAAACAATGATTTTAACGACGGGAAGAACAAGTGCCTTTCGGCTTCGTTAAGGGTCTTGTTGTGTGTTTATGGCGATGCGGGGCTCGTTAACCTGTCGGTGCTAGCCTATTAATCTACATTATGTAGAAAATAAAGTTTTTTGATATCTACTGGATATATTCGAATGAATTTATATCTGAAACAGATAGATAGATAGAAAGATAGATAAATCATTTATTTAGTGCACACAAAAGACAAATGCAAACTGCAAACATCATGAGGTATAAGCAGTTTAATTTATTGTTGTATTTTCGGCGCCACCCTGTATAAGTCAAGACGGGGAAACTACCGGGAGGAACATCATCTCAAAATATCGACGCCATATCGTCTCCCAGTCTCTGACCTTGCGACATGAGGGCCCAACGATGCATAGGAGATGGTCGGTGTCCTTTCTGGTTTCCCGCATATCCGTGAACAAGAGTTGGCAATCCTACTGTTACCTTTATGAATACCTACAGACCCCCTTGGAAAAGTGTGAAGTGGTGCAGTTAGTTATACGCCTACTTAAGGCCGTTGGTGTGGACCTAAGATCTAATGGTTTTTCCACGGCCAACTGTATGTGGCGTGCTCTTGGGCCAGTAATGCGGACAAATTATTTATATTAGCACCAGAAGGGGCAATGTCGTAATTACTTAAAGAAATTATTTCAGTCTGTAAGTGCGTGATAAAACCAACTTACTATAAATAAGTTCACTTTTAGCATATAAGCTTACAACTATTCAGTGTTATTACGAACTATTGAAACACAAAATTCATTAGGTTTTTTTGTTAGCCTTTTAAATGCAAATTGGTTGTTGAGCTAAAGATCAATTCAACAAAGTCGTTTGATAACAAAAGTAAAATAAAGAATACTTGACACTCTACCCTATTTAAAAATTAATCCAATAAAAATAGAATTAGGAAAAAAGATTACTTTACGTCAAAGTTACAAACAGAACAAAATGTGAGAAAAAAACGACAATTTCATAGTTAAAGACCCATTATACAGTAACATACATTACGAAAGTTGTTGAGTATGACGGGTAGAAAGGAGGTGGTCCTTGTCGGATGCAGGTTACTGAATCGCTGCCCCATATAGATTAATAGCTTCTTTTACCTATTTTATTCTATTATTAACTACTAGCTTTTGCCCGCGGCTTCGCTCGCATTACTTTAGAATTTGACATTCAATTCGGGTTGTACTCTGTAATAATATAATTCATGATTCGAAAGACACGTGGCGCCATCTATTATTATAAGAACGTTATCGTTGTTTTCCTCGGGAACAGTACCTTTTTTCGGGATGACAGGTGTGTCCGTTTCTGTACACCTGATAACGTATATGCAAAGTTTCAGGATGATCGGTTCAGTGGTTAAGGCTTGAAAAGGTAACAAACAAACAAACTTACTTTCGCTTTTATAATATTAGTTAGGATAATATGCAGAACGTAGACTGGTTTTTTTTCAATAACAACGGTCAGAGGGAAAATTGCCAGCACATCTAGCGGACGGAATATTGAGTCCAAAAGCCTAGCATACAACTGCCGCAGATATAAAGCTGTTGTTTTGTGTTGTGTCATAGAGGATTGTTGTAATAAAAAAGAATAATTAAAATAAAATAATTTATTTATAAAACACATAATTCGGTATCGGTCGGTGTTAGTTGAATGATTTCATTACAATAGCGTTGGTCGAAGTACGTCACTTCTAGCCGTAAGTGATGCGACCAGTGTCTCCAGAGGGGCCGTAATTGGTGTTTCCTATGTTGCCACCGTGACCGCCATCGCCGGAGCCGTAGGCAGCGCCACCGTGACCCCAGCTAAAGCTGTCGGCACCAAAGTTTCCGCTAGCCAAATACGGTGTGCCAAAACTGTCGACTTGAGGTTTCTTTGAAATTGGTGCGTCTCTGGCCGCCCTCTGAACTAAAAATAATAATTTATGATTAGAGGAATATTAAAGTACTAAGTAGCTGTGCCCAAGAGTACATCTATCAGTGTGATAGATGACAATAACTTCATGTATTTAAGTGTTTTCTTTGGCACGAACCTTCGTGCACCACAAACCTCCACCATCATATCACAAACCTCCAAACCGGACTGAGAAATGCCGAATGGAAAAACCAAATTTATCTTTGCTAAACCATCGCGACTGCTGAGATCCCCACACTCAGCAGTCGCGATTGCGACTACGTACGAACGGAACAGTCTTGCTAGTCTAACTACTGCGATTTTGCTAGAGAATATCACATACAAACTAGCAGACTTGACAGAAGTTGTCCTTGCCCAATATTTCCTAAATGACGACAACAGTGCTACCTAACAAGTTCTATAACGAAGAACGATGTAGGTGACCCCACAAGTACAAAAAAACACATCGAAATCGATCAAGCCGTAATAGGAGGTAAGGAATTACGACCGCAAGCTCACCGGAATTAGTCTCAGTGATATTAATTAAATACTAATGATTACCTGGCACCGCACAGACACAGGCTACTGCTGTCAGAATTAGAACAACTGTCACTGAACGCACCATCTTGCTCACTATCGAATCGTTCGGAACACTGAATGTGGATCGCGATGTAACGCAGGTTTTATATGTTTATTTAATTCTTGAAACCTAAAAAAGTTGATGCTAATTTTGTGAATTATAAAATATTGTCAAGTCTCATGACGTCCGGAAGAACTGGTTCAGAAAACTTTTGGATCAGGAAAATTCGTAAAATATTGAAATGGCTACGAAACTTTTTGTTATTATGACTACGATTTGGTTTTGCTCGAATGGTTACTTCATCAACGTGTTGTATAGCATAAATATATGTGATTAAATATTCACCTATGGGACAATGACTGACGGGCTAAATAACTTCATTCGATCTCTGCCTACAAGCAGAGTAGTAATAATATAATAGCATAAATGCCAAAGCATAAAATAATAATACAAGGTGGCGCCGTTGCCGATAACATGACAATAAATGAAACTGTTTTCATTTATTGTCATGTTGACATAGTGTTTTCATATATTACTAGGTAGTAGAAATATTTTTAAACTATCAAGTAAGTCCTAACAGTCTCTGACAGTGCGACGTGAAGATTCATTGTTGGTAGCTTTACAACCGAGTTAGTACTGGGTAATACGATACACCTTGACAGACTTTTTCGACCACTGTCAAAGATCTGCAAATGGCACCCGGGACCAACGGCTTAACGTGCTTTCCGAGGCACGGAGGAAACTCGGTATGTAATAGGTGGTCACCCATCCACAGACCAACCTAGGCAAGCACGGCTTAACCTAAAGATCGAGACGAGTGGCTGTTATTATTTAGCCACGAGCTCCTCAAATGATTTTTCCATCGTGAAATGGCTAAAAAGGCAAATCTTATATATAAAATTCTCGTGTCACAATGTTCGTTCCCGTACTCCTCCGAAACGGCTTGACCGATTCTCATGAAATTTTGTGAGCATATTGAGTAGGTCTGAGAATCGGCTACTATCTATTTTTCATATCCCTAAGTGACGCAGACGAAGTTGCGCGGGTCAGCTAGTAGTCTATAAACGAATGTCATTGTCAAAATAAAAATGTATTTTTTTTAAACGCTACCTTACAGCCAACTTAGAGCTTGCTTACGACGCACATGACGAATAAATACAATACCTATGCCCTAAATCCGTTTAGTCATAAATATTACAATCAATATTATACAACAGACTTAAAACCGTTTTCACTAAAAGTTATAAGTTATTTAATGTTTATTTATACTAATAATATTTTTTTAAATAATTTGTACTACAAAGCTTTTGCTATGAACTTCTCTCAGGCGTTATATAGAATACGAATTAATGTGGAAGAGCCAGGGTAGCCGGCGAAATTCAAATCTTACGTTTTTTGTAATTTGCAGGTCAGTGTCAGGTTTTGAAGATTTTAATTCTGTGCAGAATAAATACGTTGTACAATACACCATCCATGCAGCATGCAAACTGCAAACATGTATACAAGCATACACCATGCAAGCAAGCATGCAGCATACAAGCAAGCATGCAGCATACGAGCGAGCATGCAACATGCAGCAGGCATGGTTTCTGTTGCGGCTCCGGCGCTGCGGGGCACCGGCGCGGCGGCGGTCCCACGCAAATTTATCGTCGCAGATGTATTTTACGGTCACCACCGCAGCTTCGGCTTGCTGGCCGGCAAAGCTGGCCGAAGCAGCTCAGGATCCGGTGATGGGATCCTTGAGAAATCGAGGCAACTCTCAAAGTTTTATAGGCACACATAGGTATTATGCCTGGTAATATCATCTTTGTGTGTACATATCTACGCCAATAAAATTGTGAACCGATTTCGACAGTTAGGTATGTTGAGTTCCATTTTTATTGGGGATAAGCCTATTACCATGAAATATATCTATTATTAACAACTAAAAATAGAAAAATAAAAAACCTGTTTAACAAAAAATATAACCGACTTCAAAAACACAAAAAGTGAAAAATAACTTTAGCTTCAGAGGTCGGTGACTTTTGTTTGTTTGTTTAAATTTTGTCACCGATTATATTTTTGCAAAAAAGTTTTTTATTCTAGGAATATTAATTATCATAATATCAGCTGTATTCGGTTAGACTCGAAGCCGATCCCAATGTAGTCGGAAAAGGCTAGGCAGATGAAGATTAAGTATCATAATATGTAAACGCTTTTCCTACAAATATTATAAATGCTAAAGTTTGTGAGGATGGATGGAGGGATGTAAGGATGTTTGTTACTCTGTTGATGTTTTGGTACGCATCCTTGGTCTTTGTCTAGGATAGCAAGCTGGCTTGATTGTGAGTTTGTGAATCACTGCTGCAAGGTTTCGGCTGGGCCTGTCACCTTGCAGCAATGATGTCACTCTGTTTCTGTTTTTTGCTCAGCGTCGAGCGTTGAAATCGTCCAACAATGCATGGATGAACTTATACAGGGTGTAAACAGCTCCTTCACGAAACCGCTAACCAAGGATTCTGTACATCAAACTAAGTAACTTTACGCAAAAATTACTGCTGATAAACGACTTTATTTTTTGGGGTGAATAATCACGGTAGGACTCAATGTTACGCACTCAAAACATTGTGCTGATGGATGCATTGACTAGTATAGGGGTCGTGGAGGTATTTAAAGTAAAGTGATAACATTAAAAACTTGTATCTACGAAACTTTTATCCCTAATATCTCCGTAACTAGAAGGTTCTCATTATGTTCTAGAACAAAAAAATGATCGCAATGATGGAAAGAACAAGTTCCTTTCGGCTTCGTTAAGGGTAGGTACTTTTACACCCATTATTTAGGTTTACTTAGCTTTATGCTATAGGGAATTGTTGCGTTTCAATTAAAACACCATCTGTGTTCAAAGAGTCTTTATTTCAATAATGGGGTGGTTGAGGTGGCCACCAAGGTGGCCACATCCATGCCGGGCCATGGCTGGGTCCATGGTCACTGTAAGAAAACGGTCAAGTTTGAAATTGGGTTTGCGTAGATCTGTGGGGTACTTGCGGAACACAATTATTATTTAGAGGTGTTATCGCGTGTGTGTTGGGTAGGCAGGAGTTTAAGTAAAAGTCACTCGTAGTACCTACTCACAGTTTATATTGGGGCGAAGTCCACACACACAACACAAGACACAGAAGGAGAAGATAAACACGATCACAAAAGTCACAGGACAGAACACGATAACAGTTTATGAGGAACACAATAACTACGGGGAACCATGCGGTTTCGAAAGTCACAAATATGTGCGTACGCGGCGTCGCGAGGCTCGTACCGACTGGAGGTCGCGCTAAGGACGTCAACGACCGCGCGCTGCCTCCCACCTCACTCGCTCGCTACACGTCACGATGACGTAGCTCGGCCGCGGTGCGGTCCCAGTATACTATGTCCCGGCATCATCCGACATTATATTGATGTAGACAATATAAGCTGCCGTCGATGTAAAAGTGTGTAAGTGATTATTGTAAATATATGTAAATAAATATATTTGTTTGTGTTAGTTGTGATGTGTCATAATACAATACAAATATGTAAACTAAATATTAGTTGTATGGTGTGAACCCTACACCACCCCCCTCCAGAGACCGTCAAGGGCGATAAAAATCTGGAAATCTGACCCGACGACCAGAACGAGTTGTATACTCTGTTTTGTCGCCAGGTGGATTATGTTCATGGGGGTCGGTTTTGTCGGCCAATATGTAGGCTGGTTTTAAGCGGTCTATCGAGACCGTGACCTCTTTGCCCTTAAATAGAATTTTAAAAATTTTGTCACTCCTTTGCAGAACTTTGTGAGGACCTGTGTAGGCTGCTTGCAGCGAGCCACGTAATGCGTCTTCACGAAGGAACACGTGATCAGTGGTCTGCAGATCCTTAAATATAAAAATGCTTGCTTTGTTGTGACGGGAAGCTGGAGTTGGCTGCAAGCTGTGGGCGAACTTGCGGATGCGCGCGGTAAAGTCAGTGATGTCGGTCGTTCCGTCATCACTGGGAGACAAAAACTCTCCTGGGAGCCTTAGCGGTTCGCCGTAAACAAGTTCGGCGGAGGACGCTTGGACATCCTTTTTGAATGTGCTCCTTATACCAAGCAATACCCACGGCAGGGACTCGGTCCACTTGTCATTGGCATGGCACGTAATGGACGCCTTGAGTTGCCTGTGAAATCGCTCCACCATGCCATTACACGCTGGATGGTATGCCGTTGTCCGTTTGTGCTGGAAACCAGCAATCTTGGACAATTGTTCGAACAGAGCCGACTCGAACTGACGGCCTCTGTCCGTAACAATGTCGGTAGGACAGCCAAACCGGGCAATCCATCCGGACAGCAATGCCTTAGCTACTGTCTCGGCAGTAATGTCGACAATAGGTACGACCTCTGGCCACCTGGTAAATCGGTCGACTGCCGTCAGACAGTACCTAAAGCCTTGTGAAATTGGGAGCGGGCCCACAAGGTCAATGTGGATGGTAGTGAACCTGGCGCGTGGGAGGTGGTATGCTCCTAATGGCGCAGATACATGGCGGCTCACTTTAGCCCGCTGGCATGCGAGACAAGCTCGTGCCCATTCCCTGCAGTCCTTCCTGACGCCTGGCCAAACAAAGCGCTCTGCGACTAATTTGGCAGTCGCTGAGACGCCTGGGTGACTGAGGGAGTGCAAGCTGTCGAATGCTTGCTTCCGCAGCATTTTGGGCACAAATGGTCTGGGAGACGCTGTACTGACGTCGCAGTACACGGACGTACGCTCCCCAGGGACCTGCACCTTCTCAAGCACCAGTGAAGATCCATTCTGAAGAAGTGTCTTCAGTTCTGGATCTGATGCTTGAGAGGCTGCGAGAGTGCTGAGGCTTACCGGCACCTGTAATTCCTCCACGCGAGATAAGGGGTCAGCAACAACATTGTCTTTGCCAGCAATGTGCCTTATCTCGGTGGTGAATTGGGCTATGAAGTCGAGGTACCGGAATTGCCTAGGCGAGCAGTTTCTCTTCCGTTCATGGAATGCGAAACTGATCGGCTTGTGATCCGTGTACACGACGAAGTGCCTAGCCTCTAGCATGTGGCGAAAGTATTTGATGGCCTCGTAAATGGCCAGCAGCTCCCTGTCATAGGGAGAGTACTTCACTTGCGAAGGGCTAAGCTTCCGAGAAAAGAAAGCTAATGGCTGCCAGCCGTCGTCGCTAAGCTGCTGTAACACGGCGCCGATTGCAGTATCCGACGCGTCGGTAACCAATGCGAGTTTGGCATTGCAATCGGGGTGGGCTAATAAGGCAGCATTAGCTAGGCTTTCCTTGCAGTCCTCGAATGCTTGTAAAGTACTCTCCGCCAAACATATGGGGTGCGAGCCCTTTACGTTGCCAATCAAGAGGTTGTGAAGTGGCGCCTGTATCTGTGCTGCGTGGGGCATGAAACGCCTATAAAAATTGACCATGCCCAAAAATCTGCGCAGCTGACGAACGTCCTTGGGCTGTGGGAACTTTTTAATGGCCTCGACCTTGGCGTCAAGTGGTTTTGTGCCCTTTTCGGATATATGGTAACCCAAGAAGGTTACCTCCGGGACACCGAAAACACACTTGGACGTGTTAACCAACATGCCGAATTCCTTCAACCTTTTAAAAATTTTACGGAGATGCTCCTCATGCTCTGCTTCAGACCTGGAAAAAATTAAAAAATCGTCCAGGTAGCAGTAACAAAAGTCTAAACCTCTGGTCATCTCGTCGACAAAACGTTGAAATGTCTGGCCTGCGTTACGTAGACCAAACGTCATGTACGGAAATTCGTACAAGCCGAACGGTGTGGTGATGGCGGTCTTCGGAATGTCGTCCGGGCTGACTGGTATCTGATTATAGGCTTTCACGAGGTCGATGGTGCTAAATATTCGACAGCCTGCAATGCTGTGTGCAAAATCGTGAATGTGCCTAATCGGGTACCTGTCAGGGACTGTTCGCGCGTTGAGCATGCGATAGTCTCCGCAAGGTCGCCAACCGTTGTCCTTTTTAGGGGCAAGATGGAGTGGAGATGACCAGGGACTCTCTGAGGGTCTGGCAGTTCCATTGGCCAGCATCAGCTGGAACTCCTGCTGAGCAATTTTTAATTTGTCCGGCGCTAGTCGCCGAAACGAAGAAGATACTGGCGGGCCTGGGGTCGTGCGGATATGGTGTACAGTGTTATGTGGTGTGGTGCGTAGTGTTCCGGCAGGTCGGGTGATGTCGGGAAAACTGTCAAGGATTCTGTGGTACCTCGAGTCGCCAGAAGACACCTTTACGGAAAATAAAGACGAATCTGAGTGATTCGTGGCTATACAAAAAATTTTGGTACTACTATCTATTAACCGTTGATGTTTACAGTCAACGGCTAATGAGTAAAAACACAAAAAGTCTACACCTATGATAGGTTTTGTAACCTCAGCTACCACAAAACGCCACTTAAAGTCTCTACGAAGTCCTAAATTTAAGTTCAGTTCGAGAAAACCATATGTTGGAATGGGCGTCCCATTCGCGGCCACTAGTTGGTAGTTGGTGGGCGCACGACGCTCGCTGAGTAGACGACGAGGGTACACGCAGAGGTCGCTTCCTGTATCGACCAGGAACTGCGTGTTCGTTCTTCGGTCTGTGACGAATAGGCGACCAGTAGAAGTGGGGCAATCGTCTGTCGCCATCACCGACCGCCCGCGGCGTTTCCCTTTTTGTAGTCGCAGGGCTTGACGCAACGCTTGGCCTTCTCTCCGTGCGTGGAGTGGTACCAGCACTGCGGGTGTCTCCTGTAGCTGGAGTCTGAGCGTGAGGACGATCTTTGGCGTGAGTTGCGTCGCGTGTCTCGACCACGGCTGTGGGAGCGATTATGCGACCGACTGTCACGCAGCTGCATCGTCAGGTCTTTCATCGCCCGCTTCAGTTCGGCGATCTCGGCTGCCATCTCGCTCATTGTGGGTCCCGCTGCTGATGTCGAAGCAACGTGACTCGGTGCCACGATGTCTTGGACACGGTCTGCTAGCTCAGCCAGTGCCTCCAAGGTGCTGTGCGGTTGGGATGCCAGCAGGGGCTGGATGCTGCTAGGGAGTCGGCTGCTCCAAATGGTGCGCACGAAGTCCTCTGGCACGCTTGGTCCGGCTAGACCCTGCAGGTGGCGAAGAAACTGCGATGGCTTCCGGTCTCCCAGCTCCTCATGCATCAGCAGCTGCTTCACCTTCTTCTCCTGGGAGGCTGAGAGGCGCTTCACCAATTCCGTCTTCAGCTTCTCGTACCGCTTTGTGACGGGAGGGGACATAATGACGTCCTTCACCTCCTTTGAAAATTGGGGGTCAAGGTGACCAACCACATAATTATATTTCGTGACGTCATTCGTCACCCCAGCGTTCTCGAATTGCGCCTCGATTTGGGCAAACCAGATATCTGGCTCTTCTGGCCAAAATGGTGGTAGCTTCAACGGCGCACGGTAAATCTCGTGTGACGCCTCAGTGGAAACGCGCTTCGCCTTGCGCGGTCTCTGTGTGACACGTTCCGCCGGCTGTGACGACGCGGTGTGCTCGGACTCACTATCACTCATTATAACAGTGTTCGACTCGGGGTCACCAGTTTAGAGGTGTTATAGAGTGTGTGTTGGGTAGGCAGGAGTTTAAGTAAAAGTCACTCGTAGTACCTACTCACAGTTTATATTGGGGCGAAGTCCACACACACAACACAAGACACAGAAGGAGAAGATAAACACGATCACAAAAGTCACAGGACAGAACACGATAACTGTTTATGAGGAACACAATAACTACGGGGAACCATGCGGTTTCGAAAGTCACAAATATGTGCGTACGCGGCGTCGCGAGGCTCGTACCGACTGGAGGTCGCGCTAAGGACGTCAACGACCGCGCGCTGCCTCCCACCTCACTCGCTCGCTACACGTCACGATGACGTAGCTCGGCCGCGGTGCGGTCCCAGTATACTATGTCCCGGCATCATCCGACATTATATTGATGTAGACAATATAAGCTGCCGTCGATGTAAAAGTGTGTAAGTGATTATTGTAAATATATGTAAATAAATATATTTGTTTGTGTTAGTTGTGATGTGTCATAATACAATACAAATATGTAAACTAAATATTAGTTGTATGGTGTGAACCCTACAATTACATGTGATTATTTTTGATACGTTAACAATATTTTTTGAGTTATTTTTAAGCTGTTGAGGGGTTTTCCGCTACGTTCTTATGTGGCGGATAACTTTAATAGTGCGATTAAGAATTTTGATGTTAGTTCTTTATTTGTGTCATAGATGGCGCTTTAGTAGTTTTTGTACTATGAGTTCTAATGCAAATTAGAACTTTTGGTAGTGCCGCTACAGGAAATAATAGGTTCGAAGAAACATGACTAAAGTTGAAGATTGGTTTATCCTCTGTGTAACGACTGAATGACGTGTGGCCTATGGCATACCTATAGGTGCGAATGAAAGTCACTTACTATCAAAAGTGAAAAAATGCAAGTTATTGACATAAAATTAACGTTTTCTTACTCGTATTCATGTCTAAATCTTCGTTTCTTGACGTGACAATGTTTAGTGGTGAAACTTCTTCTCCCTTTGAACTTTGACCTGGATATGATCCCCGAACCGATACTCCCTCCAACAGAAACAGCGAATCCAATGTTGGTGTCACCAAAATATATGAAACGACGATCCCTCTCTGGAAATTGAAGAGTGGGTTAATCGGAACGAATTCGTAACATTTGGAAGAAATGGAATTCAGGATCCCAATTTTGTATTTGCGACATGGAGAACCCCGTAAGCATTAAGAGGGAACTGGGGCTGCGATTCTTCATCCAAATGTGTTCCCTCCAAAAATTACTGCTCTCCAGAAATGCCCCATTTTTACGGCCGTGATTAGAGGACTATCAGACAAATTCTAAAAGTTTTTAACTAAAAAGAAATTGACATACACATAATCATAATAGACATTCTCTTTTTTTAAATTTAAATGTCAAAAATAATTGCATCGGCTCAGTTTCGAGGAGAAAAAAGGAGAATACGAAACGTCGATCTCATCAAAATGTTTGTGAGTCTGAGCTGCAGCTGTCCCTTATTTTCTTCAAATCCCTATTTTTCAAATTCCGCGCAGGCCGTGTTCCCTCTTAAGAGCGTAAACTTTTTGGATACATTCCATGATAACATAATATTATTATGACTGATAAACTTAGAACACTTCGAACTCAGTTCTCGATTCTTTTCTACAAGCACAAAAGAACTAACGAGACTTCACGCTTTCACATAAAACACACACTCAATCACTTAATTTGAAATTTAATTTCACCCATTATCTTTGAAATACGATAAGAAATAAAGTATACCTGCAGGGTTACAATAAACTCGACTGTAAACAAACAATACTGCAGTTAATACCAAAGTATGTCTAGCTAAAAACTCCATAACCTTAGCTCTGCCCAACAAGCTTTATGTAATTAGGTACCCTCATCAAGACCAACAGCTTATATAAGGTATTCCTATTATTCATTATCCCTTCCCTTCGAGCACATCAGATTCTGAAGATGACAAGTAACAATACGAAGACTAATCAAAAGTTTAGGCTTATACTAAGGTTTCTTTCATGAATGCTTCGTCTGACATGTATACATGTACCCGCATGATAACGATCACACATAAAAACTTTTTCTTTATTGATAAACCATTATATTGAGGGTATAATGACACGTTCGTTACTTGAGTGATTGATTTACAAAACCGCTGAGATTTATTGCGTCGTCATTGTTTGATTTGCATGTCAGTATGACCTATAACTTTTATGCACTCGCGGACAAAGAATACAGGTCAGTACGAAAAACTAAAATTACTCTTAACCCATTCGAGTCCACTCCCGTTTCACAGAACTCATGTGCCATCCCACCATACATATAGCAAGTGGACCCTCCAGGTGGGTCACTGGCATTACGTTTACGCAAAAGTGAACTCACCTGGAGGGTTCTCGGCAGGTTTGGAACTAAGATTTAAAACCCTAAAATAAGTGGTCTATTTTACCACAAAAGTATCAGAATCAGAACGCAAAATAAAAGATAACACACTGCAGTCAAATTGAATCCTCCTTTTTTGAATTCGGTTGAAGAAGGATAATTTGGTGTGGTGTAGTTTACCTGATGGTCGATGATCTCTCGTTTACAATGCTATAAAAATTGTTCAAAATCACGGTGAAAGACCCCGTAACAACAGTGCCCTGGAATTAAAAAAATATCTGGAATTATTTATAATTATTATTTCGTATTAGCTAAACTACAAGGAGCTCGTGGCTAAATAATAACAGCCGCCGGGGTCGATCTTTAGGTTAAGCCGTGCTTGCCTAGGTTGGTCTGTGGATGGGTCACCACCCATTACATACCGAGTTTCCTCCGTGCCTCGGAAAGCACGTTAAGCCGTTGGTCCCGGGTGTCATTTGTAGATCTTTGACAGTCGTTAGGTAGTCAGTGGCCCAAAAAGTCTGACAACCATTCTTACCAAGGGCAAGGGGTATCGTATTACCCAGCATAAGTAGTAACTGGGTTGTGAAGGTCAGATAGGCAGCCGCTCTATGTAAAATACTGGTATTCAGCTGCATCCGGTTAGACTGGAACCCGACCCCAATATAGTTGGAAAAAGGCTAGGCAGATGATGTTTAGCTAAACTATAAGATCAGCCATTTCGGCCAAGGATTGCCATCCTTGTCTCCATCCTTGGCAAAAATAGAGCTGGGATTGTTTCTAGTGCTATTACTTTAACAATTCAACAATATTAATTGCGTTATCTACGTATTCGAGCAGATTTTTTCTAACATCATTCGTATGTATATTTTGAAACAATCGATTATCTACGTATTTCCTTCAAGATCCTCTTGATTGTAATAGAAAAATGTTACGCAATTGGGATTCTGGGTATGTTCAGTCAGTCAAGGAAGGTCAACATCTAAAAATAACTCATTTGCATGGGGTCCCCGTTTAATTTCTTACTTTATTTTATTTTTATTATATGTTCAAGCGACCTTAGTAATAAAAACTCTGTGAAAATTTCAAATATCTACCTATTACGGTTCAAAAGATGCATCCCTGTGACAGACAGATAGACAGCTAGGCTTTAGTAAAAGGGTCCCGTTAGTTAGCACCCTTTAGGTGCGGAACCTTTAAAAAAAACTCTTTTGTGAGCTTTGCTTATTGGTAGTAAATTAGAATAGAAACAGTCCAGCTTCTAGATAATAAACACTATAATACTAAAATTAAAGAACTCTACGAACTAAAGTTTACCGGTTTTCATTCTTAATAATAAGTAGTCGTCAAAGATGATCGGCGAAAAAGCCATTGACTGCTAACTATTTAGGAAATAGCCAATTTAGGCCTTTTTAGGGACCTGTACCTCAGTCGGCAAAAACGGAACGCTTATAGGATCACTTTGTCGTCCGTCTGTCAAGACACTTTTCTCAGGAACGCGTGGAGGTATCAAACTGAAATTAATATCAAATACTCAGATAAACAGTCAAAGCGATCAAAGAATACGACCGCTCATGTTGCATATTTTGCGATTTCACAAGGGAAAAAGTGTACTTCTCGTTGACCTAGAATCATGAAATTTGGCAAGAAGCATTGTCTTACAGCACATGTAAAGAAAAAATATGTACCTGAAAACCGTAATTATGTAGTTTAATAACAAAACAACAAGCGAGTCCAACTCAAACTTTGCCGATTTTATAGTTAATTTGTTGTTATATAAGTTCACCGGTGACGCTGGTGCCTGCTAGTAAGACGAAAGGTCCTGCCATCTATCGGCGCGGTGAAACACTCAGTGCAGTGCAAGCATGTAGTTGGAACAAACCTAGGATGAAAGCTCTTGCTTCGTTGTATTGTTGAAATTTTGAAGATACTTGCTGAAAGTTTACGGAGCTTTGAATAGTTATGTATGAGGTTAGCCTTTTTTCTTTTTTAGTATGGGAAATCATATCAAACGCATATTAGCCGAGCTATCTCAATTTTTGCGGACGAAGTCGCGGGCGCAGCGATAAAACAAATAAATTAACTAAATTACAACACAATCATCAATCAAGTCTTTTTTTAAACTTAAATATAACCGTATTTATTCTTCTTTACTCTTGCGTTAAAAAAATATATATTTTTATATTACAAAAAAGTTTTAATAATATTGACTTAATGACACTACGTGTTCTAAATGCACTTGTATTGTTAAATGACAATCTTAATAATATTTACTCTCTATGGGATGGACAGGGAAGTTATCTATTCCATATCCAGGGCTCTTCATTATTGTATGCATTAAAACCTGTGCTTGATTGACCGTCATTGTAGCCTACCCCAGCGTTGCCATTTCCATTACTGTTTCCACCATTTCCTATAGAGGGAGGTGCTTCATTTCCTGTATTTTCATTATTGACAGTACTTTGCGGCTGAGGCACTATGGCTTCGGGTTTTTTATTATTGAGACTCAAAGCTCCTTCCCCAAAGTGGCCCCCAGTGATAGCACCAATTCCAACACTTCCTTGCCCGCCGTTTTCTGCACTGGATAGTTTATTATTCCCGCTGTTGCTACCAAATATAGCTTCTAAAGCGCTAGCATCAAGGCTATATAATGATACATCTTGTCCTATAGAAAAAGGTGCTTCATTTTCTGTATTCTGGTGTCCAATATCTCCATTATTGGCAGCGCTTTGCTGCTGAGGCACTATATCTTCTGGTTTTTTATTATTGAGACTCAAAGTTGCTTCTCCAAAGTGGCCCCCAGTGATAGCACCAATCGCAACACTCCCTTGCCCACCGTTGCCTCCACTGGAGAGTTCCTTGTTTCCGCTGTTGCTACCAAATATAGCTTCTAAAGCGCTAGCATCAAGGCTATATACAGATTCACCATGTCCTATAGAAAAAGGTGCTTCATTTTCTGTATTCTGATGTCCAATATCTCCATTATTGGCAGCGCTTTGCTGCTGAGGCACTATATTTTCTGGTTTTTTATTATTGAGACTCAAAGTTGCTTCTCCAAAGTGGCCCCCAGTGATAGCACCAATTGCAACACTTCCTTGCCCACCGTTTCCTGCACTGGAGAGTTCATTGTTCCCACTGTTGCTACCAAATATAGCTTCTAAAGCGCTAGCATCAAGACTGTATACAGATACACCATGTCCTATAGAAAAAGGTGCTTCATTTTTAGTATTCTGATGTCCAATATCTCCATTATTGGCAGCACTTTGCTGCTGAAGCACGTTAGCTTCGGGTTTTTTATTATTCAGACTCAAAGTTCCTTCTCCAGAGTGGCACCCAGTGATAGCACCAATTGTACCAAATATAGCTTTTAATGCGCTAGCATCGAGAGCATCAGGTTGCTTATTAACTTTGTTATTTTCATGATTAGGCAAGACCACTCCACCAATAACTATTGAACCACCTACAGTTCCCCCTTGTCCGGGCATGCCCCCTTGTCCTGTGTTGACGAGTGTTGTTAAAGGTTTCACTGGATACTGTTGTGTATTACCTTTAATGAAATAAATACAATCAAACTATTAAAATGTTTATTGAGATATTACATTATGTTCGATGTTAATTTCTTTAACACTGCTAACAGAAGGTATATTTAAAGATAGTTTTGTTGCACTTATTGTATATTGCTTAACCATGTAAATATCATTATAATGATTGGCATAAATATAAACAAATTCACTGATTGTTTACCTCCAGAATTATTAGGTTCACCATTATCATGTTGAGGGTGTCGATTATTATCTTGTTGTACTTTATGATTTGTAGCTTGTATGAAAATATGATCATTACTACTATCTTCATTCACGTAAACATGCGTTTGCCCCCGGTGACTACTCCCGTCACGGCCAACACTAAAACTTCCGGGTCCGAACGTCCCAGATACAACTGCAACACCGCCCATTCCATGATCTACGATCACCGTAGAGATTTCTGGAAAAGGAAATTGTTTAATTAAGCAAAATATAAATTGGGTGTTTCATTCTTTTTTGGGGACAACAAATCTATTTTCAGCACTACTGTAAAACCAACAAAAAAGTCAAGACCACAACGTGCCTCAAAACAAGTAGGTAAAGTTAAAATTCTTGCATTTAGAACGTAAATACTATTAATATATGTAAACGCGTCAAGACCCCTCGTTTAGCGATGCGCACAAAAAAATAACAGTGCTGAACACAATGACAATGACTTAAGCTATGTACCTACAGACAAGAATATAAACATTGTTAACTTACGGGGTGCCGCGGCCGTGTGGCAGACAGAGATGAACGCTAGCACAGCGCCGAGAGCCACCAGACGATTCATCGCAACATTCACTACAAACACACTACACAAGCGGAAAACAAGAACCAGCTTTTATAAAGTTGAAATACTATATGCGCTTACGTTGCCCTAACTCGGGTTTTGCCTGTTCCGAACTTAAAGTATCGCTAACGTCAATGGATTTTTGGACATTGATTACAGTAGGTTCATTCGTATAAACTGTTAGATATTTCTATTATTTTCTTTTTTAAATAAACGTTGCTCCACACTAGTGATTTCTCTTGTATCCTGAGTGGGTTTACGTTTCGTAGGTCATACAAATATTTGATCCGTGCGAACATCGAACCCGCTCTACCACTGCGTCCACCGTGCCGTCAAAGAAATATTTTTTTTATTTTTAAAGGATTAACAACGGGAGACACATTATTATTTATCTTCTTCATAATATAAACTTGTGCAGTAGGAATACATTATCCTGTAAAGCACACTTAAATAAAGGTGACTACTGTCAGCACATTAGTGAGGATGCATTTTCATCATGTAAATAAAGAAGTAGATGAATCTTAATTCGTTATGCAGCTCTGATTGAGGGATACCAAATATGGCGTCAGTAACCGGTTCCTTAATTTAAGTGTCCGGTTGATAATTGGAATCTTTAAGCAAAATTGTAGGTGTTAATTTATAAAATTGCAGTTCAAAGAAACAGAGGCCCTAGCACGCGCGCGCGGTGTAAATGTAACGTAAATACATCAATTTTAAAATTAAAAATATTTGTATGGGATATTACAACTAGGGAATCCAATCCCGCATCAAAACCCCGATCCCGCAGGTCTGCGGGATTGAGGTCATCAGTCCGAAACAGGATTCATACAACATAACATTAAAATTCAATTTTCTTTTTGTTGTCAGTTAAAAACTGAAAACTTAAGTACTTGTCATACAAATGCTATAAAAAAGTCACGCACAACTGGTGCGTGACTTTTCTTTCCATGGGAAAGTTGTTAAATTACTTATTAACGAGGCTGTGCTGGGTCTTAAAAATAGTCAGAACGTATAGGTACAAATATTTTTATCCAATCCCGCAAACTACCCGCTAATTCCGCATTTCAGATCCCGCAATTGAGGGATCCCGCGTTTTCGGGATTGGATTCCCTAATTACAACTAAAAAAGAAATATATAAACCAAGGAAAAAAGGAAAAATGTAAACCCTTTTTTGCAAAAAATGAAACCGACTTCAAAAACACAAAAAAGTGAAAAATATTTTAGCTTCAGAAGTCGGTGACTTTTGTTTGTTTGATTCAGTTTTTTTTGTCACGTAATATCCTATACAAATATTTGCTAAGCATTTATTTCACACTAGCTTATGCCCGCGGCTTCGCCCGCGTGGAGTTCGGGAATTGCCCACGGGATCTTACTTCTGGGATAATAAGTAATCTATGTATGTATAGTAGATACATGGTTTTTATATAGTTGCTTATAACTTGCAAATATTAGTTCATAGTAATATCAATTAGGTACTTTACATATTGTTATGTGAATATTGATACCTTGGTTTGAGATTGGACACCGGTGACGAAAATCAAATGATTAATTAGGAATCTATTTATAGACCTAAAACTTTTTATGTAAAAGTTTTATTTAATATATTTAATATCAATGTCGCGTATCACAAGCCAACGCGAAAATCGTTGGAATAAACCATATTTACAGACGTCTACCTCAGAAAAATCCTACCTACTTACTTAATAGGTAAATACTCCCGCGCCCCGCACGCCCCGCGCAACACCGCGCGCCATGCGCCGGTCTACGTGAGCTTCGAAGCCCTATTTGACTCTGTTGGGGGATGATTTTGATTTTTGTAAAAACTGTGATACACGTATCTCATAATTTTAATTGAAAAGTATGTATACAAATTTTCAAGTCAATCGACTCAGAGAATAAAAAGTTTCCCAGAATATTAAACACCCCATTTCACCCTCTTAGGGGTGGAATAAAAAAAACTGTTTCTTAGCGGATACTTACTCTTCACAAAGAACGCACCCTCCAAATTTTATGTGTCTAGAACCAGCCGATTGGGCTGTGCGTTGATGTATCAGTCAGCCAGTCGACAGTGAATTCTTCAATTGGGGGATGATTTTGGAAAAACTGTGATACATGTATCTCATAATTTTATTTGAAGAGTATGTACACAAATTGTCAAGTCAATCGACTGCGAGAATAAAAAATTTCATAGAAAATTCAACACCCCATTTCACCCTCTTAGGGGTGGAATTTCGAAAAACCCTTTCTTAGTGAATACCTACTCTTTACAAAGAATACACGCTCCAAATTTCATGTCTCTAGAACAAGCGGATTGGGCTGTGCGTTGATATATCAGTCAGCCAATCACGACATAGAATTTTTAAATTGGGGGATGATTTTGGAAAAACTGTGATACACGTATCTCATAATTTTATCTGAATAGTATGTAAACAAATTGTCAAGTCAATCGACTGCGAGCATAAAAAGTTTCATAGAAAATTCAACACCCCATTTCACCCTCTTAGGGGTGGAATTTCGAAAAACCCGTTCTTAGTGGATACCTACCCTTCACAAAGAATACACCCTCCAAATTTCATGTCTCTAGGACCAGCGGTTTGGGCTGTGCGTTGATATCTCAGTCAGTCAGTCAGTCAGTCAGGACTTTGAATTTTATATGTATAGATTGTTAACAATATATGACTTGGTAATAGGCTTATCCCCAATAAAATGGAACTAAACATATCTAACTGTCGAAATGTGGGTGTACTGTACACATCTGCGTATACATCCCTCAGAGCATACAGGCTTTATGTTATGTTTTTTTATGGTGGTGTGTAAACAATAAACATCAAAGCGATTGCCGCAATCATGTCAGATTTGCTGTCTATTATTGAAGAGTTCCGTTCCATACCTCCGAGGTCCACGATCAATATTCAATCGATTGAAAAATCGACGTACGGTACGTTTACACCGCGCGCTCGTGTTAGGGCCTCTGATATAGGTACATATCTTGAAAGGCAAACAAAAAACAGACAGATTTGCACGTGAAAAAAACATCAGAATTTGAACCAATCGAGAAACTGTATCAGTTCAAGCTTGGGAAAATTAAAGAAGATGACTGATTGATAGCTGCGGACATAAAGGTTACTATTAAAATAGTAGAATAAAAACAAAGACCCATTTCCATCTCGTTTCTCTTTGTTGTGAGTAAGTGATGATGACCCGCGATTATTATCATCGATGTTTTGTATTCATTGTAGTCACGTAAAACCGCAAAAATAATGACTAATAATTCTTTCGATTCTTTGTAAACCTGACGTTTTGGGGAATTTTGTTATAATAGCTGTGTTAAAATTGTGATTATTTTAAGTGCCCAAAGAAAATACTTCGATCAAAAATTATAATTATATCGACGGTATCAGAGATAAGGAAAGTCAACGTAGTCGATAATTGCTTGGGCACGGCTTGTGAGTAATAAGGGATTTTTAAAGCGAACCAGCTGGGCTACAAACGATTACCATTTATTTGCGGACGACATTTCAATCCTCACCTCATGTCAAACTGATACAAATCTAAAAGAAAAACTAAATTACATTTTTAATAATATAATTACCTGGATGAATGATCATAAACTCGAAATAAATTTTACAAAAACCAAATTAATAACATTCCATCCACGCCAAAAAAATCAGATAAATATAAATTTCACAATTAATAAAATAAAATTAGAAACAGTTAATGAATTCACCCTCTTAGGTTTGACAATAGACACAAATATTAATTGGAAATCGCACGTACTTAAATTAAATTCAAAAATTTCAAAGTTTTCATATGGCCCTCCGGGAGATTAAAAAGACTACCAACCTACAAACCGCAATAGTCACATATTATGCATATGCCCATGCTTGGTTCTCTTATGGTATCATTCTATGGGGCAATAGCACGGACGCTTCTTCCGTATTTATCCTACAAAAGCGTCTTATAAGAATAATTACGAACATAGAACAAACCGACAGTTGCAAACCATACTTCAAAGAACACAAAATCCTCACCTTGACTGGTATATATATTTTGGAATTGTGTAAATTGGTGCGTGAATATCCTGATACATACAAAACACGAGGAGATACACAAACAAGCCATTCGTTCCGTCATAAGAACAGATTAAATTTACCTCAGTCCCATCTTAAAATGCATTCTTCTAGTCCTTATTCTATGTCAATTAAAATATACAATAAATTACCAGAGAACTTAAAACAAATAGAAAAATCAAATATATTTTTAAGCAAAGTAAAACAATTTTTAATTAATAAAAGCTATTACTCATTAGACGAATTTTTAAATGATAAAATTTAACCATTTTTAGACTAATAATTTGACAAATTTTACTGTAGGAATACCAAACTATTACTAGTCTTTTCACTATTATTGTATATTAAATAAACAATAAATGATATAATAAATATATGACATTTTAAAATAACAAATATGCACCCAATAAAACAGAAATACAATAATATTACAAATTATAAATACATAAAATAAATAAATGAATGTTAAAACCAAATATAAAAATAATAATAATAAATAATTAATTTTAATAAAAAGCAATGATATAAATATAATAAATTAATCTACTTATTTTCCAATTTCCTTTAGTCTTACGGAATACGGAAAAAACCGTTTAGGTTTAAATAATAATAATAAAAATGCACCCATTAAATAAAATATAACTAGAATATCATAATATTACAAATTATAAATAGATAGAATAAAGAAACGAATGATATAATCAAATAAAATAATTAATTTCTAAATAAATAAATGATATAATTACAATAAAAAATAAATGTTTTAGTGTTATGGTAAGTTGATAAAAGCGCTCTTCCTCTCTCCTACCTATTTTATCTAATTTTGCTGTGCCCTACTGGGTCCATAATTGTTTCTTCTTAATTGTATTTTACCTCCTGTATATGTACATTATGGATTGCAATAAATAATTTGAATTTGAATTTGAATAGTACATAACAATAATTCTTAACGTTAGTAATTACTCAGATCAGATTCTGCCCAGTCATTATTTCTCAACCACAGTTCATTACCACCAGTAAGATAATACACCTACAAACATACCGACACCCGCATTTCGACATTTATGTTTGAGTGCCATGTAATACAAGGCGAGCCTGCAGGCAGAAATCCAGACTCTGGACAGTAAGTGCCCATTTACGGAGACGCGGCGCGTCGGGCGGCGCGTTGCGCGGGGCGTCGCGCGGCGCGGTGCGCGTTTTTTCCGTTTACGGAGAGGCGGCGCGTGCAGCGGCCCGCGTTATCACACGCCCAAACACAAACATATGGCAATGTACGATGTTGTTTACGGAGACGCGGGGCGTTCGCCGCCGCGGCGAAAGCCGCGGGCGACGCGGCGGTTTCATCTGCCATATGTTCTTATTTGCGCGTTTGCGCGTTTGACGCCGCGTGAACCGCCGCGTTCACCGCCGCGCGCCCGACGCGCCGCGTCTCCGTAAATGACCACTTAGAGAGAGAAATAACAGAGAACGGGAAAAACCCAGTGGGTAACATGTGGGTAACACTAGACGACCTGGGAAAACAGTACAATTTCTGGACAAGTACTTCAAGGAAAGAGGAGAAAGCATACATTACTCATAAGTCTAAACACATCAGTGATCGACATAAACGTGACAGCAGTTAATGATGACAGCATGCATAAAAAATAATCATAGTTAATCATGATATTGATACAAGCCTTGAGTACGAGACTTAGCACACGAGGTTGTCGATATATGGGACGTGGACTCTGCAATCATGTACCGATAGTAAAGAAGCTAATAGCAAAGAGTCTCGACCAACACCCAAGGAGGCTCTCATTGCGCGGCTGGGTCAAGGGTTTATTTCAGAAAGCTGTAGATACTCCTGGACACGGCACGCATAGTGCGGAGGTTCCTTTCTCTGTAGTCCTGACCACCGGCACTGTTCTTGATCCGATGGGCTACTATTTTTTATGTGTTTTATATGCTTTTGTTTTCAAATTTAAACAAAAATGTAAAATATTATGATTAGAAAATAAAAAATGGGGCATAATTTTTTTTTAAATGAGTCACGTATTATGGATACGTTCCCTTAACACTGTACTCTATACTATAGGTCACTATAGTAAGGTCTATAGTGGCTTTAACCTTGACATTGGTGGTGTTCTCACAACACTTAAGATCTGGTTTTATGATAAGCTGGCTGATTTATATACTTACGATTCTAGATTAGGATAATGGATTTAAGGGGCTGGACACAATACCGATGTTTTGGTCAAGCACCAAACAAAACTGAACAGTAATATAGTAATTTTTGAATCGAAATAACAAACGTTGTACATGCAGCGCCTGCCTGATCACCTTTTCATGATGAGTGGTAACCTGCTTGTCGCAGTCACGACGTGCAAGCTTTTAATTTTTTTGTGTATAGTCTTTTTTGCTATGCCTATTTTTTGTATTTTTTTTGTTGTTATTTTTATGTGCCTGCGACACGTAAATATTTTTTCTTTCTTTCTTTTCCTTCCTTTTTTTAGACATAAAACTGTTTGTAGTCGTCCATCTGTACAAAATTCTGCAAAATTTATATCATCCTCCTGCCCTTATTTGAATGGATTTGGGCGGGGAAAGTGGCATGTTTTCTTTTCCAAACACACCGACCTTCTCTTTTCAGTATTTACAGTCATATCATTTTTCACACAATTCATCCCTCTTATCAATGGTCTTCATATGTTAGTATAATCTTTTATTTAAAAAGTATAGTCCTGATAAAAAGGAATTAATTTTAAAAAAGTAGTTGAAGAAACTAAAAAACTCCGATCGAGTCCATTCGGCTATAAAATTGTGAAAATGAAATGGGCCCCGCCTGCTTTCAACTTTTGTTTAATTCAAAGTGTGCTTGTTTTTTGCTTTTCAGTTTTTTCAGTCGGGATTTTTTTAGTTTTCTCAGATATTTTTTTTATTTCCAGTATTTTAGTTTCGATTTTTTTTAACACTTGCGCCATCAATACGAATCTAACGACGTATAATTTATCCAAATCCGTTCGTCCATTACGGAGTTACAAAGAAACGAACATAAGTATGTACATACACATACACAACACACACAAATACATACTTACATATAGGTCAAATACATAACCCTCCTTTTGGGTTTCGCCGCAGTCGGGTAAAAAGAGGTTTGTCATACTTTGAGATGTTTTCAAAAAACCTGGTTGAATGATTCATTGACAGAAGTCACTGGGTACTAAGAAGTTTGGTCACATCATAATACTGTATTAGTCAGTGAATAAGACATTATGCCGAAGCTCGGAATAGTGTTGAAGTAAGCTTACAATGGCGTCACTCAGTCGTGATTCTTTCAAATTTTAAAATGGCTCCTTAAACGATACCTATGGGAAAACCCTGACGGGTTAACATCCGTGGCCACACTTTAAGAAACCTTCCCACTGAATTAAAAACATACACCTTTACCTAATTAATTTTTGTAGTTTCATGATATCATCTTCACTTACCGATACTTTTAAGGTTTGTATGTCTGTCTGCTCAACTTCATAATATGTTTGTTTGTATGTGTTTTAATTTCATGTTGCAGTCAAGGGGCAGTAAGAAAAGTTTGATAAGAAGCTTTTTGTATTTTTTCGTCATACGGATGGAACTGAGGAATATCTTAGTAATAGGTACAATAGAGTATAAAGGATACTAAAATGACGATATTTGAGGCAATAATGCTTTTGTCATATAGACCAGCCCGTTTCTCTTAATTAACAAGAAGAGGTTGACACTCAGGGTTTCTAACGAATGTTGGTTTTTGAAGATTAGTCAACATAAGGATAGTTCTCTTTGGCGGTAAAAGATGCTAGTTTGGTTTTTCAGAGGCAACTGAGTTTTATACTTAAAGTATTTCCTTAAATTAAAGAAATTTTAGTTCATTCATTAATATGAAATCGGTTCGTGGAAGAGGTCCATGAAAAACAAAAGCATTAGATATTACCAATATCGTGACAAATTAAGTTTTTTTTTCTACCGTTTTGAGTCATGGCCCGCCTCTCTATGCGGCCAATGTAAACGGTCGCTTCGACTGTAATAAAAATACAGCGGCTACGAAACGTCTGTTTAAGCTTGTTCCAGCTCAGTGTTGTTCGCAATGTCGTGTTCCGTGGCTGGTTTTGGCTTATTTCTCTATGTCTGCGTGGTCTCAGGTATAAACATTACAATATTTACCTACCTTTATTAGTCAGGTCTCGGAATGTAACCATACTTTTTCGTTCGTCACTGCAGCACTTTTTAAAGATGTATTTGTATCAATAGGAGCTTTCTTTGGCATTTGAAGGTTACTAACCTGTCACCGGTTACCAGGTATGTGGTGTTAGCTATTAAAGGTAGTTAACCCTTCACTGCTTCCTAATTTATTGCATTGTTATTGTCGTGTTTGGTTGTGGACATAATAATATCACATGCGATCGACTTTTATTTTTATTCAATGACATTTGGCAAAATTCGTCTCATTAGCATAAAGTTTTGTTTCTATTTTCCTTGTATGCTGGCGATTTTGGTAAAGGAAACTCAAAAAGACATTTAAAACCGGTTATTTGGTTCCGTCATTGGTAATGAATCTAATTAATTATAGGTATTGTTTGTTTTCTGAGTCATTTTGTCTGGCCGGCTGTTAGGTATTCCTGTAGCCAACTAATTAATTAATATTGAGTTCGGTAACTGGATTGACGGTTTAGCGCGACTAAAATCGTCTGAACAGTGACTTACACATATCATTTTGGTAAAAAATCCATTAAAGACCATCTATTTATGGGGCGGGGGGGGGGGGGAAGTGGAGAAGGATGTGGGAGGGGGCTACCCCCTGTACCATTCCCACCCTGAGGAACCCCATGGTTATGGGGATATTCATGGTTCAAGTTTTTTTAGGTTAGAATAGCGCTATTTAGTTATTAGAATGAAATGGGCAGAGCTTATCATGGGGGAGGGAGAGGGGAGACCTTCCCGTTTCCTTCCTTCCAGTTTGACTCCGCCTTAGCTCCGGCGCTGCGGGAAGAGCAGCCCTTCTGCCCTTGCGTGCCGAAGCACGGTCACTCAGGCTCGGCTCCACAGCTTCGGCTTGTTGGTCGCCTTAGGCGACCAGCCTTATATTTGCAACAATGCAAAATTAATTCATGACAAGAATTTGTATGGGATACTACAACTAAAGCGGTTATATTAAAAAACTTAAAAAAACGACTTCCAAAAAAACACTGGAAAGTCTAAAATTATTTAACTTTCGGAAATCGGTGACTTGGTTTGTTTCATTGACTTTTTTGCCACCGACTTCCGAAAGTAAAGATATTTTAGAAATTTTTAGTTTTTTCAAAAAACTTTTTCCGTAATCTTTGTCGCTGATAAGTCACTTTGTCCGGACCCTCTGGTATCTAATGTATCATGAACGAAAACAGGACCGTGAATCATTGTCTTACTAATACAGTTAAATTTTATTATTTATTTGTTGATATAATATAATCAGCGTCGTCCTTCGTGGCGGTCACTTTGAGGTTTATAGGTACATTGTTTTATGATGTTTACGTTTTTTGTCTAGGTTATTTATAAGTACAAATAAGTAGGTATTGTAAAACTAAAAAAAATCAAGACCAACTTTTCTCTTTTTATCTATCTTAGTCTATCGATGGAATGCAGTTCAAGTTTGTTTGGGTCAAAATTCGGGTACCTATGTGAACTCCGCTCACTGTTTTTCTTATTTTTTATTTTATTTATGTTAGCTGGGTTTAGTTTAGGTTCACCAATCGAATCAAACTAAAAATATCTCGAGAAAGTATTAAAATGAGCAGATATATTGACTTTCTTTCTTTTTTTTTAATTGGGACAGGTATTGACATTGTTGGGCTTTTGGGAAATTTTGGATTTATATTCTTTAATTAGCTTTGTTTAAAACAATACTTTATGTTTTCAGGACAGCAGTACCCTAGCATCCGGCTGAAGGGTACTCCAACTGACCCGAGCATCGCCATCGGCGTGATATCTGGAGGTAACTACCCTGCTGGCAGCTTCAGTATTGGCAATGGCGAGGACAGCTACAATGATGAAGACGGTGCCCACGGGGCGAACTTTGGAGAGAACACCGGCAATGGACAGTTCAACCCCAACTATGACAGCGGTAGACATAACTATCCCAACCTAGGACCAGGACAAACTGAAAGAGGATATGTTAATGGACAAAACGATATTGGTACCTACGGTGGACCAACTACCCAATACAATGGTGCCAATACTGGCGTACCAGTCCAGAATCCTGGACGGAAACCAACGAGTCCTTACGATGATGACTATAATAGACCAAGTGATCATCCGCCTGCTCAGAACTCTGCATCAAGACCTAACTGGTTTTCTAGAATCTTTAGTTTTGTTTTTAACTGGTTTCATTAAACTGTTGTAACGTTTTATGTTTTTATATTATGATTTTTGATCTAGGTTTTTTAAATAATAAGATGTGGTTGTAATACTCGTAAAGCTTGAAGTTTGCGCATGTGCTGTACAGCCGCACGGACACCTGTTGAATGAGAAAGGGAACGGCGCGCAAACAAGCAGACGCAATGTTCAAGTTTTGTTGCAGGAACTTTAAGAGGGAACATGGGCTGCGATTCTTCGTACAAATGTTTTCCGGTTTGTTTTCCTAAATAATGCCTGTAGAACAATATTTTTTTTTTCATAAAATCAAGGTCTTCTGTAGACACGTCCCTGTCAATTCCTTTTTTTCAGCAACTTACAAGTAAACAAAATATGACCCTCCAAAAAAATTTTTTTGAAAAAGTCGATTTTGTTTTTTGCAAAAAGGTTTTTTATTTTTACATTTTTAGTGTAATATCCTATACAATTAATATTTGCTATGCATTTATTTTACACTGTCAACAAAACAAACAAATCTGGTTGTACTATACACATCTGTGTACACCCTCAGAGCATTCAGGCGTTATGTTATGTTACGATATTGTGTAAACAATAAACAATGCCCATAAAAGAGGGTTGCCCATAATTTTCCTGGGATCCCATCATCAGATCCTGACTTATAACTTCCATCATCAGCTCAGCAACATAAGATGATGATTACCAGGCATAAATATTTGAAATTCGTTAGAAAGTACATTATATGAAAAAAAACATTGCACGTGCCTATAACATTTGAGGGTGGCCCACGATTTTCCTGGGATCCTATCATCAGATTCTGACATGGTGACAATGGGACCACCTCAGGAGTATAGGCTTTCGAATAAAGATAAAAAATTTGAAAATCGGTTGATAATTGGTGGTGAAATCGGATGTAATGAAAAAATACATACAATTGAACATAGAACCTCTAGTTTTTTCGAAGTTGGTTAAAAATTGTCAAAGGAGTTTTGGTGAAACATCAGTGAACTGTTAACAATACATGTCATTGTAATAAGCTTATCCCCAATAAAGTGGAACTTAACATACCTAACTGTAAAAATGTCGGTTCACTGCACACATCTGCGTACCCCCTCAAAGCATATAGGCGTGATGTTATGTTATGGTGTTGTGTAAACAACAAACATCCGAGCGATTGCAGCAATCACGACAGATTTGCTGTCTATTATTGAAGAGTTCTATTGATATCTCCGAATATCAGCATCAGATCTTCACCAAATTTAAACGGGACCACCGCGAAACAATATCCATCGAAACAAAAAAAGAATCATCAAAATCAGGTCACAATTTGCGAAGAAATCGCTGAACATAGAAACAAAAAAAAAATTCAGACGACTTGATAACCTCCTCCTTTTGGAAGTCGGTTAAAAATGACAAAAAATGGCCCATTTTTACGTCTGTGATTAGATTAGACTACCAGACAAATTCGAAAAGTTTTTAACATAACATTTTTAATGTCAAAAATAATTGAATCGGCTCAGTTTTGAGGAGGAAAAAGGGGAATACGAAACGTCGATCTCGACTGAGGTCTGAGGCTTGACGCAGCGCGACGGCAATAGTTTCTTCAAATACCTATTTTTTGGCCCTGTTCCCTCTTAATCTTATTTTTTATCGATCTTGGTAAGAATTTTAACAGTACTAAAATAATTATATTAACGCTTATTTGTTATTCTTAGTTCGGTAAGATTTACTTCAAGCATCCGTGAATGTCTGAGTAACGTTTATTTTAAAACAATGAGCTTATGATTTACATACGTGTTGTTAAACTTAAGTACTTACATATTTCCATGTTTGTTTTGCTACGGGATGGCTTTTCAAGAAGGGACTAGTGGTTACTTACATTAATAAAATGATTATGAACTCAGCTTTTTAAATAAAAATCAAATGTTTGTTATTTTATCGTCCATCTTTATCCTAGTGCTACTGATTTTATTTTCATTTTAAATGTTAGGCACAGTAAATACATCTATTTCAGGTGGTGTCAAATATAGCCCGGTCAAGTTCAAGAATAGGCATTGCTCCGTACATTTCTAATAGGTTTTAAGATGAGAATCAGCCTCACCCAAGCAGTAGATATTGCCAACTGTAAATAATCCAACACAACTGTTGTTTTCGGTGACATTCTTTAAACTATTTTTCATACTGAAAAAGCTATGGCCCGATATGAGTTTTCATCGACAAAAATAAAGCGGTAAGACTGGAAAAGGCTAGGATGATGGTGAAAAGTTATGTATGTAACCTTTTGACCGCCATAGTCACATATACGTGACAAGCAAGCACGTGCCCTGTACGCCAAACAACACAAACATGTGACAAAATGGTAGGTGATGTTGTGGCTTGGCGTAGAGGGTATGTGCGTGCGTTTATGCTCTGTCGGTCAAAAGATTAAATATAGGAAGGAAGTATTTAGGTAGGAAGTATTTAGGTAGGAAGTATTGTTTTTAATTCATCCCCTTAGGTGCACTTGCCACCATACCTTTCCTTTACCACCATATTCCACCTTCGCTGTAATAAACTATTATGCACAATTTCATGATTCTAGAAACAGCGGTTTAGGCTATACAGCTGTCAGTGAGTGAGCGAATTTAAAATTTTAATTAGTAGAAGACAACAGTATTTATCTGTATCCCGCCAGATGGACCGATTTATGAGGTCTAAGTACTATGAAGGGAGTGTTTACATAAAAGACGTGAAAATGCTTTTTAGTTTAGTCTTCTTCTCATAAAACCTTTTATTAAAAACCGAAGGAATTAAAACCGTTAAATGGTTTCGTTGGATCTTTGGCGAATTTATTGTTCTTCACGAGTCCGGTCGCCACGCTTCCACCGGTTGCGACGGCATATCCTGTGTTGACGTTTTCCACGAGAGTGACATCAGGTACGTCGTCTCCTGTAATTAGGAATACATAGTGAATTAGAACAGTAAAATGCAAGACCTTACTTCAAATCATTCCATGAATCATTCGATTTAAGTTATAAGGTCCCATTAAAATAGATGGAAAAAGTTTAAGAAATCATTCAGACCACCATAATAAGGATACTTACAAGAAAAAAAAAGCTAACGAAAATACACTAAAAATGTTAGTCAGCTGAAAGTTACTATGGTTAAATACAGAATGATATTAATAGACCTGACTGGGTACCTACCCATAATGGATGTGTTTATTCTAGAGTGCTGTCAATTTATTATTTTAGGTCAAAATAAAATCACTTTAATCATTGTTTTTTTTTTGCTTGGATATCTTTGGTTAGACGTACTGAACGGTGTGCTAAAATTTGTCCATCTATTTTAATGGGACCTCATATAAGTTTATTTTCTTAATCAACAGGTTTTAACAAATATATGGTAGAGGCCTTTTTTAAGTTTGGAGATATCTGTTACAGAAGACCTCCATCTTCCATATTTATTAACTGACTTAAAAAAAAGGAGGAGATTCTCAATTCGGTTGTATTTTTTGTTGTTGTTTATATTTGTTACCTCATAACTCCGTCATTTATGAACTAATTTAAAAAAAATCCCCATTGAAATTTCATCAAAATCGGTTCGGATCTCTTAAATACTTCTAGTTTTTTTGTTAGCCTGTTTGAGTGTCCCACTGCTGGGCAAAGACCTCCTCTTTCTCCTTCCAAACTTCTAGTTACAATGAAAAAATTAATTCACGACAGGAATTTGCATGGTAAAAGGGTAAAATAAAAAACTTTCTGCGAAAAAAACAAGCTTCCAAAAAAAAAAACTCTAAAAGCGGAAAAATACTATAATTTTTATACTTTGTTTCATTGACTTTTTTGACACCGGCTGCACCACCTTTTAGTGGTTTTTTGGACGGCGGTTATTTAAAAAATATATTTATTTTACTTTTTTAAAAGTTTTTTTTTATTTTTCCCTTTCAGTTGTAATATCCTATACACATTTATTAGCTTTGCATGACAGGGTTTTTTTAACATAATGTATAGGTCATGTCGTGATGGCCCAGAGGTTAAGGCCTCGCCTCTCATGCATGTGGTTGTGGGTTCAAATCCGGGCAAGTACCAATGTGACTTTTTCAATTCATATGTACTTTTCTAAGTTTATCTTGGACATCACAGACATCGGTGAAGGAGAACGTCGTGAGGAAACCTGGACTTATAATTAATATAAGTCTGAAATCGCCAACCCGTCTTGAGCAAGCGTGGTGATCAATGCTCGTGCCTTCTCTGTATGAGAAGAGTCCTTTGCCCAGCAGTGGGACAGTAACAGGCTTTTATTATTATTTAAACTAAAAAAAAAAACTGTATACCTGTGTCTACCGGAGACTCGACACCTACATTTGAGTCCACCGCGCCGTGAGCCTTGCTATGCTGTGTTGCCGCCGCGGCTCCAAACGAGCTATCCTTTACTACTGTGAATTTTGGGCTGGCCGGTTCGGGTGCTAGAATGTGAAAAAATGGCATATAATACAAGCATTTTAAACATCAAACCAAGTTACTTTACGCAAAAATGATTGTTGGGAAAGAACTTTTTTTTAGATAGATAGACAAATCATTTATTTAGTGCACACAAAAGACAGCACAACATACAGAAGCACAATGAAATAATAAAAATTACACGACTATATAACTTTATAAAAACTAGGCGCCAATATACAAAAAGAAAAACATATTTACGAAAGAAGTATAGTAACACCATGACATCCTTCAAATCAAATAACGAGTATACAAGGTTTTCGGGGTGAAAAACAACGGTTTACGGTAGGACTCAATGTAGCGCGCTCAAAAAATTGTTTTGGGTCATGGCATCCTAACTAATATTATAAATGCAAAAGTAAGTTTGTTTGTTTACCTTTTTTGCGATTTTGTACTCATCACCATTATACTTAAATTCAAAGCATTTATTTCAAATAGATACATAACAGACCAGCCACAGGCATAAAAACTGTGAATGGACTGTAGTTGCACATTTCAAAGCGTAGTTCTCATGGAGAAGAGTGGACAAAAAACTCCATGGACACTCTTTTCAAACCAAGTAGATATTACACAGTCCTGAGTAAGCAACAATCGTGTAGAATGATGTTATTATATGTTTTCATCAAAGTCTGGATATGAAAGTCTCTCATTTAAATGTTTATTATTAAGTTTTAGAATAAAAAATATTATTACCTGGAGACGCGTATGCGCAGGCAAGGAACAGCAAAGCTACGGTGACTGCAAGATGCGCCATTGTGTGTTCTTGGCAGATACTACTCGAACTGATTTTAGATCGAAAACACGTTTAAATATAAAACCAATCCACCAACTGTGTCACTCGGGTGCACTTTCCCAGTATATTCTTTTCCATATTTAATTTCTGAGAAAAAAAGTTTTTTTTTTTGCCTAAAACTTTAGGAGCCAACGTTTGCCTTATTGGGTTCTCTGTTTGTCATAATTTAAAAAGGGTTCCTTTTTCTTTGTTTTCAGTGGTAGTGGTTTTCCCAGATACATAAACGCTCGTTCATCCTCGTTTAATCCCGTTCGTGTAATCGCTTTTCCTCAGGGACTTTGGTATTTACTCTTTTTGGTCCTTGTCTTTATAAATTCTTCATCAAGCACTCGCGAAGCGAAGCGGGTGTGCGTCGTTGTCGCATCGATAATAATCACGCTTGTATGAATGCGCCCTAATTCATTGATTTTCTACTGCATACTCTCCCTATTTTCGCCGTTCTCATTCATCATGCATTATTTCTGTCTCCTAATTGTTCGTTTCTTTCGGAAGATTGTCAGTAAAAAATTGATGAAAACACTGACGAAAAAGATTTCTTTCATAACGAGATATAACTATTTAATATAGAAGAATAAACATACAGAAAATTTTAAATTAATGTCAATAAACAAGTTTTCGATTCCTTTTGTATCTTATAGGTCAACTACCCAGCTATCTTTCGTTGTTTAACAATATCGTAAATGTCTTATTAATATTAATGTGTGTGGTTTTTTTATGTGTTGAAGATTTTGATTGTGTATACCTATCTACTTATTTAATTAAAAAATACATCCTCGCTATTCTATGGTTACATTTTACAACCAAAACGTAAAAAATAATCATAATTAAGTTAAAATGTCAAACAGTATTGTGAGTTCGTAACATATCAGAAAGAAAAATAAGTATATTATGAATGTTTTAAATGCAAGGTTGACAAACTGACTGTGAACTCAAAAATTAATATACATTCCGCGTAAATGAGTTGTGGTCCACTAACTGCATAAAAATTGTCATTATTTACTAGTCTCTAATTTTCAGCTATTTTGTACGCAGAGATGTTTTTTAATTCTTTGCAACAACAACGGTGGGAAAAATGTTCTTTAAATTACGAAGACGGCACTAATGTAGCATTGTTTTGGAAATTTAATCGCCAACGGGCCGTCGTCGAAGCCGAGGCAGGCCCAAGAAACGCTGGCGTGACGATCTGGACTCATTCTTAACGGATAGGTCGGAGAAGACAAATTGTAAACAAAATTGGAAAGCCATGTGGGAGGCTTTTGCCCAACAGTGGGATAGAGTAGGTTCACATACAAAAATAAACAAATAAACGGGGTTAAATATTCAAGTTTGTATGAAAGTTCATCGGTCACACAGCTGTGGTTAAAAAAAGGTGAAGAATTTCAAAGAATCACCCACAATGCAAGCCATAGTAAAAATTAAATGTAGTGTTCATAGATTCATAATTATGTTCGATTCCCTTATAAGTAGTAGACTAGTAGACCAGGTACCTAGGAATGACGAGCCGTCAATTTTCATTGGATCGAAGCCGCATGAAATTGTTCTGTTTTAGAGAAAACATCAATAACTTACATAACTCGACGCCTAAAGGAGAATGAGCATCCTGGTCTACCTACTCAACAGTAATGTAACATACGTCGTTGAAAAGGTTATTGTGTGTACTTCATTTTGTTATATGGCCGTTAAGGTGTAGGCAGTGGGGTTCCAGAGATATTTGCCAAAAACAAGGTAAAGCAAAATAATTACGCCGAATAGAACAATAATGCAATTCTTCATTAACTATAGCTACATAAGTGACCAGCGACCGTGTCGAACTGACGGAGCATTATTAATTAGTGCAATTTTTTATTATAATAATAAATAAAAAATATACACCGTGATTTTTTAGTCGTCTTACAACGGCAGCCCACTTCATGTATACAATGACTACTAAACATTAATTTAAAAAAATAGGTATTTATGAGATTTAAATAATCTATAAAGGGTGTAAAAAGACCCTTAACGAAGCCGAAAGGTACTTGTTCTCCCCGTCATTGCGATCATTTTTTTGTTACCTTCTAGTTACGGAGATATTGGGGGTCAAAGTTCCAACTTTTTTTTCAAATACATGTTTTTAATGTAAGATTTTTCCTTTAAACACCTTCACGACCCCCGTACTATTCAATCCATCCATCAGCACAATGTTTTGAGTGCGTTTCATTGAGTTTTACCGTAAAACGTGATTTTTCACCCCAAAAAAAAGTCGTTTCCCAGCAATAATTTTTGCGTAAAGTTACTTAGTTTGATGTACAGAATGCTTGGTTCACGGCTTCGTGAAGGGTCTGTTTACACCCCGTATAAAGGGTGTAAAAAAACCCTTAACGAAGCCGAAAGGCACTTGTTGTCCCCGTCAATGCGATATTTTTTTTGTTCTGGACCATACCTGGGAACCTTCTAGTTACGGAGATATTGGAGGTCAAAGTTCCAATTTTTTCACAAGTTTTTTTTTAAATACTACTTTTTAAGGTTATAACTTTACTTTAATTACCTCCATGACCCGTTTACTATTCAAAGCATCCATCAGCACCACGTTTTGAGTGCGTTTTTTTTTTGTGTTGGGCCCGGCATCAAGATGGTTGATGGATGTACACCGCCTGCGGCCCATCTCACTCATACTAGACGACAGTCTTCTATAAATGTAAAGAATAGTAAATAAATAGGTTTTGTATCTTTGTTATTTATTTTTGTAAATCTCCCATAGATTTCGGCATAAAAGTTATCCGTAATTTGATCAACTACTTGTTAACTACTAATACCCATAGATGGCGTTAGTGTTGAGTAGGTAGACCAGCTCCCATACATTTTTGCCCATTCTCCTTTGTTTTTTTCTTGGATATCCAATTTATTACTCTATTTTTATGAAATTAACACCACCTGTCGCCAGGAAGCAGAACCAAAGAGGGTATTTCGCTACACAAACAATACTTTACGTGAATTACAGAAATAAACACCCAATAATTACAAATATCCGGGTCTCCCTTGTTTGACCGAAAGGCATTTGACAAATTTTCACTACCCAAAAAATTTTTCGCGTAATTTCATTTGCCAAATTATTACTTAGCAAAAAATCTATTCACAAAAAATTGTAACGCAAACCTAATGTTTGGGAAGTAAACGTTTAAACTATAACTTGTTTACCAACTAGTACTTTTAACATTTTTTATTTAGTCAAATATTTCAGTTGGAATAACAGTTTTTACGCAAAATCAAATAAGACAAATTCTAAACAGGTTATAATAATATGAATATTAACTATTCTTTTTTTTTAGTTAGTAGCGTTTTTTTCCATTTTTTTTTTTCTATATAATGTAGTCGTTCCTGGAGGTCACAGTTTTAACCTAACCTAACCATTTTTTTTTTAAATAAGTAATTATCCTAGTCTAAATAGTTCAGTTCCGGGTAACCTACTAAAACAATCTTTTTTCTATTAATGAAAGTCGTTTCTGGCACTCGCCGGCCGCTGCCGCGGCACCGCTCGCTACGCTCGCTCGGCTCGTGCGTAGGGGGTCACAGTTTTAACCTAACCTAACCTACCCTTTTTTTGCTTCCATATTTTTCGTCTTAACAAATCATTTCACCAAACGTTTGTTGTCTGAAGATTGTTTGCTGTAATAAATCATTTGAGTAAAGACCAAATGCCATAATGACATTATACTTGGTAATATTATGCCAAGTAAAAATTTGACCAAATAAAAATATGCGTACTAAAATCATTCGAAATATTGCAATGGTATAAAAAAAAGTTGGTAAAATTTGTTTGGGTAATGAAATTTGGTCAAAGTCTTTTCGGCAAAACGGCAGGCTCCCCAAATATCCATTAGTTATGCTGAGCATGAGGTCCTGGGTTAGATTCCCAGGTCGGGCGAAGTGTTATTGGGTTTCCGTCAGGAATTTCTCAATAGCAGGCACGGAGTCTGAATTTGTGCCCGGTTGTTGGCAATAGGCTCGCCCCCTATTAAATGGGACTTAAAGATAACTGGCGAAATGTGGGTGTACTATTAGGTACACCTTTGCCTAACCCTTCTAGGATTACAGGCGTGATGTTATGTTATGTAAATGCTGGTAGGTGATGACTTTAGATACAAGAAGGGCGACAGAAAAAGCTTTCACAAATTAATACTTATAAGATTAAAACTCACAATATAATAAACAAAAAGAAAGGCGGCAAAGATACATTGTTAATGTTAAACAGATTACAAGTTGTCATGGCAATCCTCCATTAGGTTAGCTGGCTGCGTAATAGTTAGTTGGATAATAAAACAAAACATAGATAGATAAATGATTTATTTAGTGCACACAAAAGACATAGCACAACACACAGAAGCACAATTAAATAATAAAAATTACACAACTATACAGGGTGTTTGGTAGATGGGTGCAAAGCCTGAAGGGGGTGATAACTTAGACCATTTAGAACTTATTAAGCTAAACTTGTCTTAGACGAAGTCTGTTCCTTGTATTTTTTTTTGAAATTCTAAGGTTTTTAACAATAATATCCATTTTTTTTCAATTAATTGTTAATAGTGTCCAGTAAAAGCTGCTTTGTTATTTTTTTTTATTTATGTAATGTGTGATTACTCAAACAAAATAATTCCCGAGCATCTGTGTCATCAGAGAAACATTCTACGCCATATTCAAGTTCAAGAAACTTTTAAAAATCAAGGATATGTTTTGTTTACGGCATAATAGAAAAATAAGAAAAATAGCCTCAGTTGTTCAAACCTTTTTAAAAACATGCTTGGTTATTGCCCTTTCTTTTGAGGTACTATTTACGCAGATATCTCATCAACTCTTGGAATTAGGATGTACAAAGCAAATTGAGGACGAATATTTAATTTTTAAACAGACCAAAATAATGCAACATTTTTGTTAAAATAATTTATTGTTCATGTTCAAAATGTTGACCGCGGTTTCTTATACAAGCGCGTGCCCGTCTTCTCACTTCTGTAGTCGTGATTTTTAATTTCATCTCCTGCTTCATGACTTAAAAAGCCGTTTGATTCTTTCTATTAATTCTTCTCTAGTTGAAATTTCAACGTGCGTGTAGACGAGCTCCTTGGCCCGTCCCCAAACGAAAAAATCCACAGGAGTTAAATCGAGTGATCGAGGTGGCCAAGGGATGGGCCCGTCTCTACCAATCCAGCTCTCTGGGAAACAATTATTTAAATGTTCTCTCACGTTTAGGGCGGCCGAACGTTGATTGGTCCCCACTTCCTGCCAGATAATTTAAATGCAGAAAATTAGCTGGAATTCCTTCAAAACTATCTCCCAGAGCTTCTGGACGAGACCGAAATACCAATATTGGCAATGAGAAGACCAATGATTTTTCAACAAGATGGTTGTCCAGCACACTGGATCCTAAACTAAACCGTGGTCAACATTTTGAACATGAACAATAAATTATTTTAACAAAAATGTTGCATTATTTTGGTCTGTTTAAAAATTAAATATTCGACCTCAATTTGCTTTGTACATCCTAATTCCAAGAGTTGATGAGATATCTGCGTAAATAGTACCTCAAAAGAAAGGGCAATAACCAAGCATGTTTTTAAAAAGGTTTGAACAACTGAGGCTATTTTTCTTATTTTTCTATTATGCCGTAAACAAAACATATCCTTGATTTTTAAAAGTTTCTTAAACTTGAATATGGCGTATAATGTTTCTCTGATGACACAGATGCTTGGGAATTATTTTGTTTGAGTAATCACACATTACATAAATAAAAAATAATAACATAGCAGCTTTTACTGGACACTATTAACAATTAATGGAAAAAAATGGATATTATTGTTAAAAACCTTAGAGTTTCAAAAAAAAATACAAGGAACAGACTTCGTCTAAGACAAGTTTAGCTTAATAAGTTCTAAATGGTATAAGTTATCACCCCCTTCAGGCTTTGCACCCATCTACCAAACACCCTGTATAACTATACAAAAATAAGGCGCCAATATACAAAAAGAAAAAAATATTTACGAAAGAAGTATAGTAACACCATGACATCCTTCAAATCAAATAACGATTATACAAGGTGCGGTGTGCGTCTCAAGGTTGCACCAAATGGGAGTCCAGCTCAGCATGTGTCAGGCATGCACCTGACGCTGATATTCTGCTGGATCCTTGTGTTAATAATAAATTGGTTAACAATTTATTATTAACACCAATTGCATAACATCTAGGACTTATTAAACCACATATTAAAATTACTGTAAGGTTTGGCCATGCTGCCAATATTTAAGGGGGCCGTAGCAGGCTTCAGGTAAGGAGTTTCAAAACGCTGTGCGTCTTTGTATCAAGATCTACCCCTTAAATTTAAGGACCATGTTCTAGAACTTTGGTCAAGCATCATCCTGGATTCAAACTTGATCTACTTGTTAATTTTTTTTTTCAAATTTGATTTAATCTAATTATAATTTGATTTGGCGGGGTCGTGGCAGGCCACGAAGGAGATGGCGGGACGAACTGGACAAGTTCCGAACCGAACTGAAAGGACGCGCGGGTTCGCGAGAAGTGGAAGGAGTGGAGGGAGGCCTTTGCCCAGGAGTGGGACAGAGCAGGCTGACAAAAAAAAATCTATGTTAATTATTTTAGTTTTATTCAGTGCAATTAGTTCAGCTTGTTAATTGATTTCTACTCTAACTTGTTTCGTCGAGATTCGTGACCCATTGCCTGTCTTTGGATTACCTACTACATAATTTCAAAATTATGTGGTTACTTCTAATACACTGAAACTAACAAGCACCTTGCAATAAATACGTCCATTACAGCTTCGAGAATCGGCCATTTATTTATAAAAATAAATACAAATGAAGTGGGCGACGTTTGACGTTTCCATAAATAACTTAGGTTACAGATCACAGTGTAGACACAATATTTTAAATAACAATAACTTAGATAAGAAGGAACAAAAAGAAAATGTACATAACTTAAGACTGATACCATATTATCACCTCTACCACTACCATATCACTGATACCATTTATAAGGCAGGTACCATAGTACGTACCATACAAACCACCATACCATACAAACATAACTCATCAGTCATCATACATTGCAGACTATTCACTAAAAGTTTCTTAATTTTTCTCATTTTATCGTTTTTCCTTACAATTATTACTTTTAGTTAAACAATCCCTCAAACGGATTCTTGCCACCGAATAAGTTGTTCTTTATAACGCCTACGCTGACACTCTTGTCGAGAGCGAATGCTGCGCCGAAGTTCACTTTCTCTAGAATACTGAAGTCCGGCCGTCTTCCACCTGAAAACATTTTTATTTGTAATTAGTTTTCAATATTTTCTGAATAGGAATATTTTCTGATCATTAAGAGCTCACTACATAGTATTATAGAGATACTGAGTTTGTACAATTTAGGGTATAATTCCACTAAAGAGCTTGGTCGCACAGATCATAGTGACGATCATAATGTTCATATGTCACTTACTTGTTCGGAAAATGATAGCATTCATAATCGGTTGGATTCTTCTAACCTTTATCATTGCAGTACTCAGACAAGCAAACACTATTATAAAATATACAGTCAAAGCCAAACAGCTAGATGTTACGCTGCGTGTTAGGTGACTTGCTGAAAACGAGGTAGCGCATGATTTTAGTTCATCTTCTTCTGTTATTTTGTTAGTCCAAAACTGCGCCACTTCAGCGGTGCAGATGGCACTGTGACTACATGTTTTGGGGCACAGAAGTCCTGCATTTTGGGGCCCAGAACATGCAGGTGGAATGGCCGGTGGAACGTAGATTGTGACACAGCTCCACATCCTCACTCCGCTGCCGTTCCATCGAGGTCCCCACATTTCGAGATTTAACACGTTGCATGACTTGGCCAAGAGAAGATTCTGACTATGTGCCTAAGGAAAATAAACTAAAAAAGCTTACCTTCTTGGTTTTCACCTTCACCTCTGTTCCCCTCCAAAATCCCGAACGTCTTACTACTGCCGGCTGCCACTGCGAAGCCGATGGTGCTGTCTCTGACCAGGGAAAGTTTAGCTTTGTCAGGCGCTGGAACGATGCAACGAGAAATATTAAAATAAAGTATAACAATTTTAGGTAAAGAAGTTGTGGGTGAGGGTCCTAGAAGAAACGAGATATTTGCCTCTCCATCTCAGGAATCTATAAAATTGATTAATTAATGTTCCAGCTATTTGAACCAAGCGTCATCGTCTCGGCCCAACGAGTGTCGGATCAGGTGCGAGTCATCCAACGCAGTCACATGTTGGACGACGCCGCACTTGATAGGATGCGCTCAGAGGTACTGAGCAACCGTACCATCTTAACTTCGACACAAACCGTGGTGCAAGCGTCAGCTATTGACACAACCCCACCGCGGTCTAACCCTGCTGTTGTAGAAGAAGATGATAGGGTTGCCACGGTAAGTAGCCAGTGCAAAGACCGATTGAGGAGTGCACTGTAGGATGCGCTTCGCGAGTATCGATACACTCCTACCGAACTTAGGCCCCGATTACCACGGTTACTCATGCATAGGAAAAATAGGGCGCTGGTGTGTGCCCTGGACTCGCAACTCAAGAATCTATTCGAGAGTAGCAAGGACCTCGTTGATAGACACTCGATCCTATACTGTGGGGCTGTTGCGGCATGTCGCTTAGCCAATGTCAAATTCACAAATAGTGACGCAGCTCACAAAACCAGCCGTACCAGCCTGGCAGTGCAGGATCGAGCGTCACATCGTCGGGGCCAGGGTAATACACGATCACTACCGTGTGATGCGCTTGGTGAGGCGGGCATTCTCGGAAACTGGAATCAGTCCTCAAGAATACATGTCCCATGTCACAGAGCGAATCGACTTCCTGAAGCAGAAATTTTATGCATGGGCGAACCGTATTCGGTGGTATAAGCGGTGGGTTGATCGGTACTCGCAGAATCGCATGTTCCAGAGCGATGCAAAATATGACGGACGTGTGCCGCCCAGATGATGCCACCACGAGTTTTTTCTTAAGAAGAATCTGGTCGGTGCCCGTCTGTCATACTGAGGCTGACTGGATGCGTGATGTCGAGCGAGTGTAACACCACCGGATGTAGTCAGGGCAGTTCGTCCGTTACCGAATTGGAAATCACCGGGACCGGACGGACTGCACAACTTCTGGCTCAAATGGCTTAGTAGTTCACACTTGCCTGGCATCCCAATTCCTTTCATCCTTGGAGTCTGGGTCCTTACCGCAGTTTTTAACAACAGGCGTTACCCACCTGCTCCATAATTCAGGTAGTCCCGCGGAACCCAAGAATTATAGACCGATCACTTGTTTATCTACGGTCTATAAACTTCTTACACCCTCTTCTCTGAAACTCTTTGCCCCCAACAAATTGCGACTGATGGAGCTACTGAAAGTAACCGAAACTTTTAGTAGCGCCATCAGGATGGATTTTGGTGAGGACAAATGTGCAGTCATGTATGTAAAGCGAGGGGTATTATGGAATCCGAGGGAATTCAGCTCTCGGATTCCATACACCTAAGATCCCTCTCCTCATCCGAAAGCTATAAGTATTTGGGGATGTCGGAAGCGTCAGGCATTAACATAACTGACATAAAGCAATCGTTGAAGGAGCGCTTCTTCGGTCTCCAGAAGAAGGTATTAAATAGCCTTGTTTCAGGCGGGAACAAGGTTTAAGGTGCCTTCAACGGTTGGGTCATGGTTTGAATGTACTCTTTCGGCATACTCAAATGGACTCAGACCGTACGCGATGCCCTGGATAGGAGAGTTCGTACACTGCTGACCGCAAACCGGATGCATCACCCACGATCATCGGTGATGAGGCGGTAAACCCCGCGGAAGTGCGCGGGTATCCCGCGGAAGTGCGGGGGTCGAGGCTTTTTAAACGCGAAGACCCCCCACAATAGCGAGGTGTGCAGTCTCAGAAAGTATTTTTTTAAAGCCGAGGTGGGTATGCATCGAGATGTGGTCGCAGTGGACAAGGGCCTCCGCTGTCCATAGCTAAAGAGAACTGGCGCAAACCTGTGGTACTTACTACCGATGACCACAAAGAAGTATGGACCCTGCTCCAGACTCCGGCGGGCCACTTTTTTAAAAAGTTTTTTATGTTTTTTTAAGAAATATTTAAAAATGTTAAAAATGAGTATGTAAATGAATAAACGAAATTAACATATAGGAAAACAAGCAACATAATAATAAGATGTATTTTATTGGTACAACCGAACATCACACAAAAAAAGCAAAATTAATTTTGTTATTCTACTACCACATTTTCCTTAAAACTTTGCATTAAAATCCTGTTTTGCAAGTATGTTCTTATATCTTATTTTCAAATAAAAGTGGTATTTTTTATTTAAAAGTTGAGCAACTAAGGGTCAGTGGATTGTCTTAGGGAAGCATTTGTATGAGTTAGGGGCACTATGAGCAGCAAAGACTTACCCACATTAAAATATTAATCGTAAATGTAAATCGGTGTAGATACCTTTGTACACGGTTTACTACAGTACATTAAATCGACGAAATAGATTGAAGTATAGGGAGGAACAAGTGTGTGCAACAATAATTTTACTTTGTTAAAACCCAAGTTATAATTTCATTTTAGGCTCTGGCCAACGGCACCACACGACGCGAACCGGTAGAAATCAACATGACAACAATGAACTGGTAAATAATGGTAATAAATTATTGTTTTGCAAAGAAAATGTATATAGAATTTCTTATATTCCCTTAGTGAATCTGTTTAAGGTTGGTTAATATAAATATAGAATAAGTAATAATCACCTGGAGCTGCATTGACGCAGGCAAGGAAAAACAAAACTAAACACACACGCACCATCCTGCTTAGTCAACTGTCCCAAATGAACTGAATTATGTTATTTGAAAATCTTATTTATACGTGTATATAATTATAATTCATAAGCATTCGGACATACTTCTCTGGGGAAAAATAATTGATTAAATATGATTTTTTGGTATGTTACAAATTAAGGAAAGGTTAAAAAACCTGTTTAATTTCTCTTTATCAGATCACATCTATAAAAAAGGAATAAATCTTATTTTGGAATCAGTATTCGCCTGAATGATGCATTTCCATAATTCACTGGCGCATATTAAACAAAATGGGGTTAAAATATTACCCTTGAGAACTCCCTGAGCAGCCGAATAATCCACTGTGAGCTAACAGCAGCTTGTTTTGCTTTTGATACATATAATATAATGACGTAAAGTAATGCTTGACAAATCAACTATTTGCAAGTTGTTATGTTGTTTTTTTGAAAGTTCAGGGATCGCAGTAGAGTCAAAGGCATTTGCTAGATCCAAAATTACTATACTAATTCTTCATCTTCTTTCATAGTGATGGTACGACTGGTCAAATATCATGGGCTCAGTACGTGGCCACGTCAAGAGCAACTGGGGGCATCATTGTTTTTTTAAATTAGTGCTCTTAAGTACAAGTGCAGGTGATAGTCTGAAGGAGACAGACCATGTCTAGGCTCACGTCCTGGAGTGTCCAAAGTGGACTATTCAAATTGTGTCTTTTTAGAATACCAGCGGACACAGTTATCATTTGATTTTCATAATCGCACATACAGACAGTTAATACGAAGTTATTATAAGTCAACAAAACCGGCCAAGTACGTGACAGTAATCAAGTGAAGGGTTCTGTAGTCGGTTCCGTTTCAATATTTTTTCAAGACCAAACTTACATTTGCAGTTGAAAAACATGGTCTCCCTTTCATTTCTTATGAAATAACTTTTTATTTAAGTACATATATTTAACTGTGTAAAGCCGGTTTAAAGTCTACTTAGCTGTGGTCGTTTTCTTTTTATTTTCGTTATACACGGAGTGTATCCTCTAAGTTGGACAACAATATGAGATCCGAATCCAGAAGAGATAGTTTTATTGTGGTTTGTCCATAAAAATGAGTGAAAGTGACGAAATCTTTTTTCCATGTCGTTCGTGTCTGTTTCGTGTAAGAATTATTTAATGATAAGGGAAAAATATCATCGAGGCACCGGAAGTTTTTGAACACACCCGCTATATTTTTTGAACGCCCTATCCAACAGCACCCCACACCGTGGGATAGACGAGAAAAAAAAACCATCCTCAGTGTACCAATTTTTTATTTTATTAAAAGGCTTTTTATCGTTTAGTTGGCGTGATTAACAGGTAACCCCATACCAAATTACAGATTTCTAGAATATAAATATGCAATAGTAATAAGGGTTCCTTGTTCACAACGAAACCCTAAAAAATAAGGTACAGGTTAGAACATTATCCCCAAATCATACAAAAGTAGAATGTATATAATTCATATAAGAAGAGTGCAAACTAGTATTACCAGTTATTAATGTTATCTTATAATTTACGTGTTTTGACATTCGGACAACCATTCCAGTCTGTGTGTCGAAAATGTGTCATCTAGATTCTTGTTACATTTCAGTATTGTACCAAGCACGTAAATATTGAATACGAGTATTAAGACGAAATAGCAATAACCGCGTCCTGAATTTCAGGATCCCTAAATGTGTTGAGGTATTGAAAAAGTAACAACTTTGGATACAGACACCAGTACTACAAACCGCAATATTGCAATCTACTTTAATAGATTTTCAACTTTATCGCCAGAGCATTATGTTCAAAGTTATTTGGGAAACTTTGAGAGTTTCGGGTAGGTTGATGTGCTGGCGTCTGTACATTAAACAATGAATGTCATTGAAATGATATCGTTGCCTATTTTTTTCTATACTCAGAAACATTTCGTTTAGATCTTTTATTTTTTTATCTTACATAATATTAAAACGATACAAGTGTTACATTTGTGTCAACGCTAACATAATTGGTTTTACTTTTTCTTCCAGAACGGATTCTTGCCAGAGAATAGTTTGTCCTTTATAGACCCTCCTACAGAGAGTATTTTATCAACGTCGACATTAGCGCCTAAAGCGACGCCAGCGCCAGAGTTCACGTTCTCTAGGACTGTGATTTCTGGAGCTTTGTCGGCTGAAAAAAATATGAACATCATTGAAACAATTAATGGATACCATCAATTACAAGGTTATACAGAGTTTTTCATCAATATATTTTCAAAACTTCATAAAATAGTACTGCTCAACCAATTTATTTATGCAGTAGTCTACAACAACCCTTAAGTTTACAAATCAGTTTAACCTCGGGTCCTTTTTAACTCAAATAAGGATCTATCCATTCAAACAATGAAGTTGAAATTAAGAAAAGATGAAAGTCTCTTATTAGAGAATTTTGGTTTGCCTCACCTGCTTCATCTGGTAGGTCCAGATGCAAGTGCCTTTCGCCATCGTACACACCTTTCGCCTTTTTGTTGCCTGCCCCGACATCATAGTTGATAGCACTGTTCCGGAGCCAAGTGATTTCGACGACGCGAGGGGCTGAAATGAAAACAAAGAATATTATCATTTATGTCGTATTGGCGAGTCAAAATTTAGTGATAAGGTTCGTACCAAGGCCCTTAACAATACGAAATGAAGCACATAATACCAAAGTAATCAAACTAGTAAAAAATGGTATTGTTGATCAATGTTGTGGCTTTGTGATATCTTTTTTTTTGAGTGTTGTCACAGTCTTTTAAAGTTCGGTTGATAGGTTAAAATAATTCGAGTAAAAATTAACATAGATAATGAAAATATTTTTACCTGGAGCTGCGTTAACACAGATAAAGAATAATAAAGCAAAAGCCACCGTAGCACGCACCATTCTGTCAACGTACACTGCAAAAACCAAACAAACTGTCGTTTGAAAATCTTACGAACTTAAATATGAAATCGTTCACAACCTGTATTATTCGGCTACACTTCCCTGTAGCCACTGATACAAATAAAAAACCCACTTTGAGAGGTAAAATCTTGAGAAAACGAAAACAGAGATTTTCGTGTTTAAGGTTATTTTGACATTTAAATTCAAGCACTTGCCCCTGTTGTAAACACAGTAAAAACTGAAGTCAATTTAGAGAAATTTTGAGATTTTTTTGTAATTAATGCAAATACCGTCGGTTACTTAAGTGCAGCAAGGTAACTTATTTCTAATAATAAATATCTGTGCACACTTCACGTAGGTCCCCGAAATAAATAAATAACAGTCAAGGCCCTAAAATACTGTCTTTGGGAACTCCGTATGCAACCAAAGCCATAATGCAGAAGTAGTTCCTAACTGGCAAGTGTTTGGCTCTAAGACTATTTTTATCTGAACACCTATAACGAATTATCTACTAAATTAGTACACTGAATCCATTTATTTATTTTCATAATAGTGATTCGGCACAAATGTTAGAGTATGTCAAAGGTGTGTGTGAGTGTCAAAGGCTTCGTCTAAATCAAAATCAATAACGTAAAGCGTATGACTATCATTTTTGAATTGAGTATATACCTAGCAAGCATATGTCATGGTTATGTACCGAAATAATCAATGCATTTCTGCGATTATTTTAGCACAGAAAAAAACAATCTATCTTAGAATCTTTATGAATTCGGAGAAATGAAAACATTCAGACAATTGGGTTTTATTACCTATGAATGAAAAAGGAAACAAGTTTCGTGCTGTGTACATCTGTAGCATATACGTAACATCATCCAAAACAATTTCAAAAATTTTATGCTAAAGAACCGGTCCAACGTGTTTATCGAGTTTAAGTTGAATCAGTGTTTATGCCGTTGACTTTTTGATATTAAAAAAAAAGAAACATCACACTATACTGCGCTGCTGTCTGTGTAGTTTCATTGCCATCACTAGGCAAAGAGAACAGAAAGACAGTGATTTGACAAAGACCTTTTGGAGACTCGGGATTGCCCATTCGCAATTTTGTAATCATGTTACCTTAATCATAAATAAACGTGTTTTTGGATTATGGTTTTTTGCAAATGATTGATTATGAACAAGGAAAAAATAAATTATTAGGTTAGCTAAGAACTGGAAAGCATAAGACGCATAGTTTCTTACCCGACTGCTGCGAAACCCAAAAGGAGGGTTATGTGTTTGACCTGTCTGTATTTATAGTATGTCCGTTTCTTTGTACCCTCGTAACTCTTAAATGGATGAATAGATTTTGATAAATTATAAATAGTTAGATTCGTCTTGGTAGCGTGAGTGTCATTGGCTACATTAAAATTAAAAAAACACAGAAAAATGGTGGATTCGGGGTGCCAAATCGTCGAGTTCGAATTTTTTTTTCGAAGAGCATCGAGTGGGGTATATTACATAATAGGTACCGCGGCCCTGGTACACAAAGGGCTAAGAAGAAACATTGATGGGGTTTAGTCAGTATAAGTCTGACACTCCCTTCCGCTCCACCCAGAGCGGGAGGCTGACAGGGAAGCTGACCCCAACAGAGTTGGCACTAAGCAGATGATGATGCTGACCTATTCAAACTAAATCCCGGCTGGTAACTTTCCCGTTTCGCCAACTAAACAAAATACCATCACAGAAGTGCCATTTCGTAACTATTGTGATCTTCATCACAACCACCTTAATTTTATGCAAGCCTAGTACTTTTATCATAAGTAGGTCCTTCCCAGAACTTGTGTGCAGATGGAACTATTAGAATAAATACTACTTTGATGCAAGCCTGTTAAGTTTTGTAGGATATTCAGTTCACTAAAAAGACGATTTTGGTGGCGCCAACATCTTCATGATTCTGTTCTCCTGGTACTTTCTGTTCTCATTTTAAATTGAGTTCTCTCATAACAAAGCTTTTGTGTGCCAGAGAGAGACAAAACATAGCAACATCAACAAGGAGTTTATTTGTAACTTTGGGCACTGATTGTACTGTACAAAAACAGGTGATTGACGAAACGGGACTCAAAGTATAAAGATTCAAATACTTACGAAAGAGCACTTTTTTCACTTTTTATGCACGTCTTTTGTTTAGTTGGCGAATCGGGAAAGTAACCAAACGCAATGTACCCAAAGGAACATATGTAATTTCATATAAAACACATATTTTTGTTAACTTTTTCAAATTATGTGAGGAACATTTTTCTTACTGTTACTCTTAACCTGTGTCATTCCACTTCCGAGCAAAGGCCTCTCCCGATGGCTTCGAAATCCTTCGATCCAGGGTCAACATTTTTCATAAGATAGAAAATTCCTAGTTGACGATGTAGTGCTTCATCATCACAAGACTATAACAGTCACATGCCTGTTCAATAGCAAGCCATTTAGCTCCATCGCCGGGGACAATCACGCTACATATTGCAGCAACATTTAACTAAGCGTACATGTTTTCTCAGTTATTGTGAAGGCGCTTCTTATTTACTGTAATTTGCTCATCACAAGTTCTAAAAATAAAATTAACCGCAACCTGTGAATCCAAAAATCATTTTGAAGTTGCATTTTTACTTTTGTCCGAAATAAATCTTTTTGTACTTACTTTAATACTTTTACGCCTGATTATCTTCTAAGAAATAACGTTTTTTAACAGCACTTTGCTATATTTTTTTACCATTGGTGGTACTTTCATGAATAGAATTTCAAAAGGCTGAATTATTTTTTGACAAATGAATCAACTGTGATTGTGGAACTCACTTCCGTCTAGCATTAGATAATTACAAAGCATTTTTTTTTAAAAGCACTTAAATGAGCATTACCTTTCCTCTCCATAGTGAATATTCAAATGTTTCATATTTGTATATGAATGAATATGAATTCAAATATTTCATATTTGAATGTGAATATTCAAATATTTCATATTTGAATATTGAATTGAATTTGAATATTTCATATTTGAATATTTGGTTATATTTTTTAGTATAAGGTATTAATACCGATATATATTGTATACTCATACGTGTACTTACATTTAATATTTTAGGTTTTCATACTAAACATGTTATTCAAAAACCAAGTGGACATTCATTTTACTATCTTTAAGATCCTTATTCGCATAACAAACGAGTATTACAAGTTATGAAAGATCACATAACATAACACCACGCCTGTTATCCCTGAAGGGTTAGGCAGAGGTGTACCTAATAGTACACCCACATTTCGCCAGTTATGTTTAAGTCCAATATAATAAGGAAAGATGACGTTTTATATTATTATATTATGTATGTTTTACAGTCCAGATCCATACCAAAACGTGTCGTGTTTTCTTGTTCCATTGCAGCATTGCACCAGGCCTGAATGGATTTTATACAAGCCAATGCGGCATGAGATCCGCTTCACCGCCCGACCGCGCGGACGAGCGTTGTCGTGTGAGCATCGATGTTTTTCATAAAATATTGTTAAAAATAAATGTTCAGTAGCTCATTGTTATGTATTGCTACTTTAGTAAATAACAACTTACGGTATTTAAGTTTGTTTTCTAATCTTTAAGGACTTCAAATAAAACAAAACAGTGGTAGCTTAAATAAAACAACGAATGACATTGAAATTATTTACTTGACTATCTACAATGTTAAGGAATCAATAAGGTGTTAACGCTGATATAAATTCTTTTACATTTTCCTCCAGAAGGGGAAGTAATTTGTCTTTTAAAGACTTTCCTATAGAGAGTATTTTATCAATATCGACGTGAGCGCCTAAAATGACGCCTGCGCCGGAATGCACATTCTCCAGGACAGTGATTTCGGGAAGTCTGTCGGCTGAAAACAAAACATGAATATTATGAAGAAAAAAAAAAATATATATATATTATGAATATTATGATGAATGGCTACCAACAATTACAAGGTGATATAATGTTTCTCAAAAGACTATTTCCCAAACTTAATACAGTAGTACTGCTTTACTTATTCATTTATGCTACGCGCAGTAACCCTTGAGTTTATCAATCAAGTTAAGATTAGATGGTAATCCTTTCAACTCATACGAGTTGACACAAATCAACCGATTTGAGTAGAGTTGTAAACTGATACAAGTTTCTGTTTATCCATTCAATGAATAAAAGTTGACACTGACGTTGACAAATTGAGAAAACCATACAAAAGCCTTTGATTGAAGTATTTTGGTTTGCCTGACCTGTTTTATCTGGTACATCTAGATGCCAGTGTCTAGCGCCGTCGAGTACACCTTTCGCCTTTTTGCCGCCTGCACTGAGATCAAAGTCGATACTACTGTCCCGGAGCCACGTGATTTCGATGACGCGAGGAGCTGGAATGAAAACAACAGTAGATTATGCACCGAGGGGATAAAACAGTGTCTTACTTCACAGCAACACACAACAATCAACCCACTTCGAAGGAGACTGTGCGATACCGCCTGATAGACCTGACAGCTATAGCCCTCTGCGGTTTTCGCAGCATCGCGATGCTGCCGACCGTCAGGTCAGAGGCCCACGTCGGGGCCCCGTACAGGGCCATGGATCGCAAGACCCCTAGATACAATCTCTAACAGGCGGTGCTCGGTTCCCCCAGATTGGGAAGCAGCATTGCGAGCGCGCCCGCCGCGCCATCAACTTGGGCGCCAACCACCGGAAGTGGGGGCCGAAGTCCCAATGGCTGTCATCAATCCCAGATACCTCATGGCGGACTCGACAGCCATTTGGGCCCCCCGACCACAATCAATATGCGATCCCGGTGGCTGCAGCTGTTGCCAGCAACGCTGCCTCCCTGTGCGAGCTCCCACGGGCCGAGTCCTACCTAACCTAGTCTTTGGTAAGAGTTTTCATGCAGAGGTTCCAAATTCAAATTGCATAGTTGCGGGCAGTAAAGAAATTCAGTACTGGCTGGCTAGAGTCTAGGATAATAATGTTTTGCTTTACGTTTGCATGACATTTAATTTGATATTTGCCATTTGGTGTGAAAAAATATTATCTTACTAGCTTCTGCCCGCGACTTCGTACGCGGATCCTGTTGCTTATGCCAGCGACAACGGGGTCGTCAAAATCGAAGATCTGAAACGTCTGATGTCGAATTCTAAGAGCCCGGGGACGGAAAAACAACGGGATGCGCGAGACGATTCGAGACGTTCCATATCTTTCATTTTTGTAAGTCAGAAGTCGATGCGTAGATACGCTTGGAACTCAAGCGTAATTCTCTATCCGTGAACGTCTCCGACTCGCGAGACAATGCGTGACGTTCACGATCAGCGGTCAGTCGCGCATCATATTCTTCACAGTTCTCTAGAGACCTGGATTTAGATGCGTAAATACGCTGAGAACTCAGGCGTGCTTCGTTATTCAAGAGGAAGAGAAGAGAAGTGAGGAAGAGGTTTCCACGGAGCGAGTTGCAGCCTGATGTTCTCGAACAGCATCAAGTATCTCCTGACGTTCTTCGGTAGATTCTTGGGATCTTATGATCCTCAATCTTTTAGCTCCTTTGGAACATTGGGAAAGATTTGACCTCTTTCTAGGCATGGTTATAGTTTTATTGTGAAGATACCTGATCAAATAAAATCTAAGTGACTGTTGTACGAACGGTGAACGGTAGCCTACCCGGTAACGCCCCCTGCGTTAAGCTACCGTGTCACGAAGATAAGTGGAAAAAGTCTAAAACACTGAAATAACATAAGCCCGAAGGCATATTTATACGATAAAAAAAAAATAGGAGTTTTGTCCAGTAGAGTCAAATTTTCAATGATATACCGTCGTCATCGAATATCAGTCCTAAACTGTTACCGCCTTCACCGCGTGGAGGTACTCCCAGCTTATGTTATTTTATAATTATACAGTGAAATTAGTGAAAGCTTTGATTCCACATTAGATGTTTCTGATCTTCGATTTTTTATAAGTCAACAGGAAATGCCCATCAGACCAAACAACTTTTGCTAAGACGTCATTCCTATATGTGTTATGGTGTAGCTGGGCTCTTGGAGTTCCACAACAGGTGTTCCAGATCTTCGATTTTTATAAATCAATAGAGAATGGTCATCAGATTGAACAATTTTTGCTAAGACGTCATTCCTATATGTGTTATGGTGTAGCTGGGCTCTTGGAGTCCCACAACAGGTGTTCCAGATCTTCGATTTTATAAGTCAACAGAGAGTGCTCATCAGATTGAACAATGTTTGCTAAGACGTCATTCCTATATGTGATATGGTGTAGCTGGGCTCTTGGAGTTCCACAACAGGTGTTCCAGATCTTCGATTTTTATAAACTAACAGAGAGTGGTCATCAGATTGAACAATTTTTGCTAAGACGTCATTCCTATATATGTTATAGTGTAGCTGGACTCTTGGAGTTCCACATCAGGTGTTCCAGATCTTCAAATTTATTCTCTCAGCAGAAAATGCTCATCACGTGGAACAATTTTTGCTATGGTACCATTTTTGTATCTCTTATAGTTTAGCTATTCTATTGCGGTTCTGCATCAGGTGTTCAAGTTTCCAAGATAAATTATAGCCTATATGTTGCCCAGACTTAATACCTATACAACAAAAAAAAAATCTTTCAAATCCGTCTAGTAGTTCCGAAGATTAGCGTGTACAAACAAACAGACAAACAGACAGAATTTTTTTTTTGGATTCGTGCTCTATTACTGTTTCTGAACCCCCCTCAAATTTTTTTTTTTTAATATATTCAATGTACAGACACAGTTTTTTTACTGTCTTATTATATGTATAGATAACTTGTATCGGTCAGACATACTTCAGTGATACTGATAACACTACGAAATAAAGATAATAATAATTAATAACAAAATACAAGAAAACCATGATATTGAGGATGTTAATGTTGTGGTTTTAAGTTATCTACGTTGTCGCTTTTTTTTCAGTGTTGTCACATACTTTTAAAGTTTGGTTGATAGGTTAAAAATATGTTGAGTAAAAATTAACATAGACAATTTAAATATTTTTTACCTGGGGCTGCGTTAACACAGGTAAAGAACAATAAAGCAAAAGCCACCGTAGCACGCACCATGATGTCAACGCACACTGAAAATACTAAACCAACTGATTGTCGTTTGAAAATCTAGCTACCTTAAATATAAAATCGTTCACAACCAATATTATTCGGCCATACTTCCCTGTAGCCACTAATACTAATACAAATAAAAACCCCACTAAAACAGGTAAAATATTATTAAAAAGAAATGTCTCTATTCTCTTGTCTAGGCTATTTTGACACTTTAAATTCAAACACTTGTCGCTGTAAAAACAGTAAAAACTGAAATCAGTTTAGAAAAATAATTCATGCAAATGCCGTCAGTTACTTAACTGAAGTAAGTAGTAGTAAGATATCTGTGCTCCAAAATTTGGTATCGCTTTGAAAATTTCACGTCCGTCCCAGCAATATACATTGTGTTGGTTAACAGTTGCCGATATCTAAAGGGAATATTATATATCTATCGATAAATACACGTTTATAAACACATGCTCCTACCCCAACACCCCGCAAATGGCGGCCATCTAGTTTTTTTCCCGGCTGATTTAGGGTTTGTTCAATGAAATGCCAATATCTTTGAATCTAAGAGACCTAGAGACGTGCAAATGACCTTATTGAAAGGATAAACGCCAAGACTATCGAATTACTTAACAAATTTTCCTAAATAATATGCAAAACGTGCCTAAATAAATAAGAAAATACGAAATTTTACACAAAATTCCTTTTTTTATTAATTTTCTACTCTAGTGTAAAATTAACCCTTGAATATTGCTTATAAAATAAACATAAAATGAGTTTTATTTCAGGCAAAATACCCTTATACCACAAAAATTATAAATTCATCATCTGTCTAACCTTTTCCTAACTATATTGGGGTCGTCTACGAGTCTAACCGGATGCACCTGAATACCAGTATTTTACATGGAGCGACTGCTTTTCTGACATCCACAACCCAGTTAGTACTGGGTAATAAGATATCCCTTGCTAAGACTGGTTGTCAGGCTTTTTGGGCCACTGACTACCTAACGACTGTCAAAGATGTACAAATGACACCCGGAACCAACGGCTTAACGTGCTCTAAAAATCATACATCGGATGGTGTATGATTTTTTTATCTGAATGAAATCAAAATATCGACTCTACACCAATTATTCTAAGAGTAATAGCCATTTGAACATAGTCCTGTCCCAGCGCAGAGACTTCACAACGTCTCAGGTACCCCGTTCTTTGTTTGAGCAGGAAGATTAGGCACCAAATTTACGAGAGGAGTGATAGTGCAGAAAGATAAGTGACTGAGTGTATATCAAATGGTCAACATTTGATATTAAAATAAACAAGCAAGCAAGCAACAACTATTTTAAAGTTATCACACTACACTGCGTTGCTGCGACCTTTTGGAGAATCGGGATTACCCATTCGCATTTTTATAATCATGTTAACATTATCGTTTTTTGTACAAGGATTTTTTGCAAAATAATATTTATGAACAAGGAAAATATAAAAAATAATTAGACTAGCTAACAACTGGAAAGCAAAAGGCGCATAGTTTTTTAAAAGAAAAGCCAACAATTGGGCAGATGAAAATATTTGGTTATATTTTTCGCTACCTTCTGAAAAGTGGTTAAGTTTCGAGAGCCTGGCATCCAGTGGTTCAACTGTGTAAAAACCGAAAAAGTGCCGAAAAGGCGTGCAGAGTAATAAAATATTACTCAAAATAAATTGTATGGGATCGAGTCGTATTAATACGGTTGTGGCATGAATCGAAGATGATATTTATTACTAGAAGACCGCACCTACCCAGAATTATTAAATTGCATACCAACTTGAGCTCATGCCAGCCTGGTAATTTTTGGGGAACATATATGTATCATATGCAAGACCGTGATCAGAGCTGTCGTCGTACTGTATGGATCGGAATGTCTATTAATTACCTGATTGATGATTTTGATTTTAATATTACAAGCGAGTGCGGAGAGCGCTCTTCCCTCTTCCTCTCTATTCCCTCTTCCGCTCTCTGCCCTCACTCTCATATTCCGATAGGACGGCAATCTGATAAGACCGGTGAGGGATCAGGCGGAGGAGCAATAGCTTAACATGCTTTCCGAGACACGGGGGTATCTTAGTGCCAATTTCCAATCTCCAGGCTGCTACTAAGAAAAGCCTAATGGAAAACCCAATAACATTTTTTGTCCGACCCAGGCACCGAACCCACGCTCAGCAGTCGCGCTTGCGACCGTGAGAATAATGAACAGTTTATAGGGACGTATGAACATACGTATATGTATAGCCTACTATGTAAGCGGACTTACCATTAATTGAAACAAAAGCAGGTGTAAATAAAATCTTTAAAACGCATATTCCAGCAAACTTAGAACCTCGTTAATCAATTAATAATAATCAACCATATATTGCTCATATCATTCACTTTAGGCTTTTGCTAGATCCAGATTTATTATTGCAATTCTTCTTCTTTCGTTTCGATGGTATGACTTATCTCATAATTATCTTGAGCCCAGGCGCCTCAAAGAGATGTCAGCAACTAAGAAGGGGCCCGCAAGGGCCGATGCCTGCCGGGGCTGCGGGACTGTTCGAAAGAGATACCGTGGCCCTGGAACACAAAGGGCAATGAAGGAACATGGATGGGTTTTAGTCAGTAAGAGTCTGACACTCCCTCCCACTCCACCCAGAGCGGGAGAAGTCATTTGATGATTTCCCATCCGTAAAAAAAAAAAAAAAAAAAAAAAAGGCCACAAGGAGACCATGTAAATCGCGAAGGCAGTAACGTTTTTCTTTGTCCTCTAAAGATACAGCTTCAGGTGATGGCCGACCGGCCCACTCACTGGAGTGTCCAAAGTGTTCCGTTACAGTTAAAAATAATCTACTATCTAACTAAATAACTATAATCTAACTAAATAATAATATACTATCTTTGTTGAGCATCAGCGTACACAGTTATTATTTGATTTCATATTCATAAAGTCAAAAAACAAGCAGGTCAACAGGAGGTACTTTTACCGAACAATAACCACAAAACAAATGTCGACATTCATTCAACTATCTTTAAGATCATTATTCGCAAACGAGTATTACAAGTTATGACAGATGACGTTTTATATTATTTTAAGTATGTTTTGACAGTCAAGGTCTATACCAAAACGTGTCGTGTTATCTTGTCCCATTGAAGCATTGCACCAGGCATTTAAAGATCGATTATGAGTTCTAAGGCGTGCGGTCGGGTGGTTACGTGTGTTAGGTTCAATGGATGTCATACCAGCCAATGCGACATAAGATCCGATTTACGGCCTACCACGCGGAGGAGCGGTATAGTGTGAGCATCGTTGTAGTTTATGTATTTCATAATATATTGTCAAAAAAATATTCAGTCGCTCATTGTTATGTATTGCTACTTTAGTAAATAACAACTTACAGTATTAATGTTGATTGTCTTATCCCCAAGGACTTCAAATATAACAAAACAATGGAAGCTTAAATAAAACAACGAATGTCATTGAAATTATATACTTGACCATTTTGCAATTTTAATGAACATTTTATACATACATATATCGAACATAATAGTAAACAACACATGTGTCACTTAGGTTTTAACGCTAATAGAAATTCTTTTAAATTTTCCCTCAGAACGGGAAGTACTTTGTCTTTCACTGACCTACCTATGGAGAGTATTTTATCAGTATCGACGTGAACGTCTAAAACTGCGTCTGCGGGATTCACATTCTGATGAAAAGTGATTTCGGGAAGTCTGTCGGCTGAAAACAAAACATGAATATTATTAAGATGGTTTATGGCTACTAACAATTACAAGGTGCTATAATGTTTATCAAAAGAATATTTCACAAACTTCTTACACTTAAAGTAGAACTGATTGACTTATTCATTTATGCAACGCACAGTAACCCTTGAGTTTTATAAACTTGATTTATATCAACTCATACGAGTTGACACTGAGTTGAGTTTTAAACTTATACAAGTTTCTATTTATCTATTCAATTAATAAAAGTTGCCACTGACATGGACAAATTGAGAAAAACCATACGAAGCCTCTGATTGAAGTATTTTGGTTTGACTGACCTACTTTATCTGGCAGACCCAGATGCGCTAGATATCTAGCAATATCGACCACTTGTTTCGCCTTTTTGTAATCGCCTGCACCGAGATCAAGATTGAGACCACTGTCCCGGATCCACGTGATCTCGATGACGCGAGGAGCTGGAATGAGAACAATAGTAGATTATGCACCGAGGGGATAAAGTACCTAATGTCTACACGGGTGCTGTTTTGAATTCGTAGCGAGAGATTGTAGTGTTGCGGAGCAGAGCTTTGAGTAAACTTCAGCGTATCGAGGGAGTTAAGACTAGAATCTTGAGGAGCAATGAGCAATTCATTTTACGAAATATGGCGTCGCGCGCCAACATTCTACCGAGAAGTGCTTTTCCCTTCTTATCTATTTGCAGAAATCTATTGTTTTTATTGATGTATCAACTATTTTTGTTTTACGTATAACTTACTTTATGTATTAACTTACATTATTGTTTTTTATTACTTATTCGATAGATTAATTGCGTGATTTAATTCTTTTGGCCGTAGACCGCAACTAAAACCTACGAAGTCCTGCCTAACCTAGTCTTTGGTAAAAGTTTTCATACACATTTTAATTTGAGGTAATGTTTAGTACCTACTGCCTGGCTAGAGCCTAGGGGCAATAATGTTTTGCTTTACGTTAGGTTTGCATGACATTTAATTTGATATTTGCCATTTGGTGTGAAAAAATATTATCTTATAACTTGTATTGGTCAGTCATACTTCAGTTTATAACACAAAATAATGAAATAAGTTGGTTGATACGTTAAACAATATTTCTGGTAAAAACTATTATAGGTACCTAGATAATGAAAATAATTGTTACCTGGGGCTGCGTAAACATAGATACTGATAACACTACGAAATAAAGCCCGTAATTACAAAATAATCAAAAACAAGTAAAACATATTATTGAGGATGTTGATTGTTGTTGTGGTTTTATGTTAAGTATCTATGTTGTAGTTTTTTTTTTTTCAGTGTTATCACATACTGTTAAAGTTTGGTTGATAGGTTAAAATGTGTTGAGTAAAAATTAACATAGACTATTTAAATATTTTTTACCTGGAGCTGCGTTAACATAGGTAAAGAACAATAAAGCAAAAACCACAGTAGCACGCACCATGTTGTCAACGTACAGTGCAAATACCAGACAAACTGATAGTCGTTTGAAAATCTTACGAACTTAAATACAAAATTGTTCCAAACCCGTATTTTTTGGATTCATTTCCTCGTAGCCACTGATAGAAATAAAAACCCAATTTTTAATAATCGAGGTAAACTCTAAAGAAAATAAAAAACTCTTTTTACATGTTTGTGGTAGTTTTGACAAGGAAACGTCACTTGTCTCTGAAATTAATTTACATTTACATTAAATGATAAATACAAAAGTGTGATTCTATTCACTCTTGGCCTTTAGTTACTTAAGTGAAGTAAATTAAAATTTATTAAAGCACTAGCTGTTCCCGGCATGCGTTGCAATGCACCTTTTTCCTATCCTACCTACCTATCCTACCTACCCTACCTACCCTACCTACCTACTTACCTACCCTACCTACCCTACCTACCTACTTACCTACCCTACCTACCCTACCTACCCTACCTACCCTACCTACCCTACCTACCCTACCTACCCTACCTACCCTACCTACCCTACCTACCCTACCTATCCTACCTACCCTACCTACCCTACCTACCTACTTACCTACCCTACCTACCCTACCTACCCTACCTACCCTACCTACCCTACCTACCCTACCTACCCTACCTACCCTACCTACTCTACCTACCCTACCTACCCTACCTACCCTACCTATCCTACCTACCCTACCTACCCTACCTACCCTACTATAATTTGAGATTTAAACTATCCTATCTCTCAAGTTGGATCGAACTGCACATGGTGTGCGAATTTTATTATAATCGGTTAAGTGGTTTAGGAGTCCATTGAGGACAAACATTGTGACACGAGATTTATATATATTAAGATTACAATATTAATAGTATACATAACATCACGCATGTAATCCCCGAAGGGTTACGCTGAGGTGTACCGTGTACCTAATAGTACACCCACATTTTGCCTGTTGTGTTTAAGTCCCATGTAATAGGGGGTGAGCCTATAGCAAACAACCAGGCGCAAATCCAGACTCCGTGGCTGCTACTGAGAAATTCGTGATGAAAAAACCCAATGACAGTTTGACCGACCCGGGTGTCGTACCCAGGACCTTATGCTCAGCAGTCGTGCTTGCAACGGTCTAAGCAGTTCTTCTAGATTACAAATCTTGGAATTCCCCAGTCGCATTTTTATAATCTTAATCATAAATTAGCATTTTTTGCAAATTATTATTTTTGAACAAGGACAAAATTCAAATTGTTCTATACTTAATTAGAATTGGCAAGCATCAGACACATAGTGTTGTGAATGAAAAGTTAAAAGGGAACATGGGCTGCAATTTCTCCATTAAAATTTTGATGAAATCGACGTTTCGTATTCCCCTTTTTTCTTCCTGAATAATGCCTCTGGAACAGTCATTTTGTTTTTTCAAAAAATCAAGGTCTATTGCAGACACTGCCCTGTCATTTCCTTTTTTTCAGCAACTAATAAGCAAAGAAAATATGACCCTCTAAAATTTACAAAAAAAATCCCCATTTTATGGCCGTGATAAGAGGCATATCAGACAAATTCTAACAGTTTTTAACCCAAAAAAAATTGACAGGAACCAAGGCATACTCTTTCTTAAAATGTGAATGTCAAAAATAATTTAATCGGCTCTCGAAAAGAAAAAAGAGGATTACGAAACGTCGATCTCGTCAAATTTTTTGTGAGATAATTGGTCTGAGCCGTAGCTGTCCTTATCGCACTCTACAGTATAGTAATAGTCTCTTCAAATACCTATTTTTCATATTCCTCGCAGGCCCTGTCTCCTCTTAACTTATGAATATTTGGCCCTCAGAAAAGTGACAATCAATTGAGTCTTTCGAAGCGATGTCGTGTTACCCAGTTTTTGAGTTCGCAGAAGTCAGATAGGCAATCGCTCTAAGTTACACTGGTTTTTTTGCTGAATCCATGTAAACTGGAAGCCTGACCTCAACGGAGTTGGGATTGGGGTAGATGGTGATCTGTTGAAAACTGACAACACAGAAAACAGAAACAGTAAACATGGTAAATATTCCGTTTCTAGTATCACAGACATTGGTGAAGGAAAACATCGTGAGGAAACCTGGACTTATTAATATATAAGTCTGAAATCGCCAACCCGTCTTGAGCAAGCGTGGTGATCAATGCTCGTGCCTTCTCTGTATGAGAAGAGGCCTTTGCCCAGCAGTGGGACAGTAACAGGCTGGTATTATTTATAATTATTAGTGTTAATGATAATGTTTTTGACCAAGACAATTAAAAGCTTTTATTGAAAACTAATTCTACTGTCTATTAATTTCATCTTAATCTTTACATAGTAGAAAACAATGTCGCTCCCGCTGTCTGTACGCTAGATCTTTTAAACTACGGAACGGAGCTTAGTGCAGTTTTCAGCAATAGATAGAGTGATTCAAGAGGAAGGTTTATATGTATATGTGTATCTACATTGCAACCGGGCGAAGTCGGGGCGGGTTGCTAGTAATCAATAACTTTTAGGTTTTGTTGTAGATTTTTCTCTATCTCTTGAAAAGATTTTGTTCAGACAACTTCTGCTTCTTGAAGCTGTGCTTCAAATATAACCAATTTTAGCAGTTCAGTGTTGGACAAGTGGCCTGGCCTTACCAATTCTAAGTCAATAAGGTAGATCCTCGGGTATAATCCGCCGGCGACTACTATTGCAGCAACATTTTCTAAGCGCACACATTTACTCAGGTATTTTGTAGGCGCTTCTTAAATATTCGACATAATATAGCTTTTTATTAAAAGTCACTTAAAGCTAATACAATATCTATCACATGTTAAAACGTATTCTTAATTTTGAAACTTGTTGTACATACTTAGAATTTGTTGCTTATTTATTTTCTGCAAATCTATTTGCCAGGCGGAAAGGCTGAAACCAAAAATTGAAATATTTGGATTTTGAGTTTTTTTTTATGTTTCTGAAAACAGGAATATTTATTTGTAAGAATGTAGTTTTACATAGTATGGTGTTATATGTTTGTTTAAGTCCTTAACATTCTACCACAACATATATTATGGTGTACAAATATTCAGATGTCACTCTTAAATAAATTAAATAAGTAGTACAATTATTTTATGTTTGTCCAATGTTAAACTTTTTGTAACTTATTAGTAACGCCTGAATGATAAAACATTACTTCGGTAAAAGTTTTGCTACAACAGTACTTTGTGGCTACAATTTTCTTCCTTACTTTGAGTTGATGGCTGAATACGAATATCTAATTTCGTAAACATAATTTAAAACAATTGTTTAGGAAAAAATGGATTACTATGATTTTATCTCTTTCTTGACAAAATTGTAACTGCTTACTCGGCATAAACAAAAACACAGAACCGCCTACGCCGAAATAGCAAGCAAAGTATGTTTTTATGAAATATTTGAACGAATATTTCTAAAACTATTTACTCTTCGAGAAAGTTGTAGAGCAAAATACTCTTATGGCTCTTGTGCCAAGGAATTCCTATTGCAAGAGCGAGGTCCACACATATATTTGTGCCTTCAAGTACTAATTAAAAAAAAAATGATTTATTTAATCGGGAATTGTGTTTTTCTTCTACTTCTCTTACCCGACAAGTGCAGATGATTCATTTTGATTAAATAATATAATAATAAAAATGTTTATTTCAATTTCATAAGGCTAACAAACATGATTTGGAGATCACCTTTTAAGCAAGAAGATGCTTGTGTTAGGTGACTTCGCACTTCCACTTAACATTATAGTGTATGCATTGAAAATATAATAAAAAGAAAAGAAAATATAAAAATTCAAAAATTAAAGTTAAAATTAAATTAAAGTAAATCAAAGAGGAGCGTTTGTGTGATGTATGCGAGTGGGTTATAGTGTGTGTGTGTGTGATTGCCAGTAGGTAATTAAACTCATGAAAACTGCATAGTATAAGGCTGTAAAACTAGCAAACCCAAGCGTGTACTTGTGAGTAACATACAAAATTTAAAAAAAAACGTGTTAATCAAATCGTCATAACTCCAGCAAACATACTAGATACTCGCTAATCAATTAATAACCTTATAATTGTTCTGTGGGCGCAACCGATAATTGCTCCATTAATTGACGGCGGCCATTGTGTCATGCACGCAATTATTATTGCCTGGCAGGCTCATCAGGACCAGCGACACAGGCGAAGAAAAATGTCGGCGTAATTGAACAGAAAACGTGTTTCAACATATTTTTTGCAGATCTGGGACATCTGCCTTTGTGTTCTGCTTTCTAGAAAAAAATGCTTAATTGATTATAGGAAGCGCTACCTCATAGCTTTTTTTCTGCTAATTAGATTCTCTGCTTGATTTATTATCATCAGCAATAAATCAATCATAATTGGTTGTTGCTGAAATTGCTGTCATTGCTGTTTTTCCTGTGTGTCTGTAGATGTTATCATTGCCATTTGTCACACACGTCTAGTATAGTTTGCTTTATTATTATTATAAGCTTGTATTGTCCCACTGCAGGGCAAAGGCCTCCCTTCCCTCCTTCCACATTTCGCGATCTAGTGCGATTGTAGGCCAATCCTTTGCGAAAGAGTCCAGCACATCCCGCCATCTCCTTCTGGGCCTGCCGCGATGTCGTTTCCTGCTATTTGGTATCCACTGAGTGGTAATTTTTGCCCATTGCGCCTTCGACATGCGGCAGATGTGACCAGCCCAGTTCCACTTCAACCTAGCAGCTGTAAAGTTGTTTGCTTTGATTGACCTAAATGACCGAAGACCGAAGGATTGCTTCGTTGGTCTAGTGAACTCTAGTGGTTGCAAGCGACTGCTGAGCATGAGGCCCTGGGTTTGATTCCCAGGTCAGGCAAAGTGTTATTGGGATTTTCCATTACGAATTTTCTCAGTAAGAGCCACGGCGTCTGGATTTGTGCCCGTTTGTTGGCAATAGGCTCGCCCTCTATTACATGGGACTTAAACATAACTGGCGAAATGTGAGTGTACTATTAGGTACACATCACTGCCTAACCCTTCGGAGATTACAGGCGTGATGTTACGTTATGCCATAAATCTAAGTTTTTTTGTGCATAATTGGGAGGGTTATTATTAAGCATTATCCGACAAGCTCGTGGCTAAATAATAACAGCCGCTCGGGTCGATCTTTAGGTTAAGCCGTGGGAAGTTGGTCTGTGGATGGGTGACCGCCTATTACATACCGAGTTTCCTACGTGCCTCGGAAAGCGTGTTAAGCTGTTGTTCCCGGGTGTCATTTGTAGATCTTTGACAGTCGTTAGGTAGTCAGTGGCCCAAAAAGTCTGAAAACCAGTCTTACCAAGGAGTATCGTATTACCCAGTACTAACTGGGTTGCGGAGGTCAGATAGACAGTCGCTCCATGTAGAATACTGGTATTCAGCTGCATCCGATTAGACTGGAAGCGGGGAGCGGTCAGATAGAGAACCTAACGAACTTTCCAGGGTTATGTTGTGGCACACAAACAACTACTAAACTCAAAAGTCTCCTTCTGAGAAACTCTTCGTGGAAAAAAAAACAGTAATAATATTGTCAACCTGGGAATCATCGAACCCGCCCTTCAAACACGAGAACCCCACAGGGCAGTCACGATCCTAACATAGTGATTGACTGAGTGACGTTACAACTACCTCGTTGGTATAGTGGTCGCAAGGGTGGCTGCTGAGCGTGAGGTCCTGGGCTCGATTCCCAGATCGGGCAAACTTTTATTGGGTTTTTTCATCAGGAGTTTCTGAGTAGCAGCCACGGAGTTTGGATTCGTTCTCGGTTGATGGCAATAGGCTCGCCCTTGTTACATGGGACTTACAAACATAACTGGCGAAATGTGGGTGTATTATTTAGGTACACCTCTGCCTAGCCCTTCCGGGATTACATGCGTGGTGTTATGTTATATTAGTTACCTACGTCTCTCAGTTTTGTACCAGTTCTGTTTGCTCATGATGATATGTTTATTACGGAAATAAAAAAGATAAAAGACGTGTAATTATTATAAATATTATTTGGTGCTCATAAAGCGTTCAATTACATTACGCAATACATTCAATGGGTATTCTTTTAAGTGTGATTAAGATGAACAAAGTCCACCATGTTTTGAAATAAATTGAGATATTCTTAAGATGATAATTGTGAATGGTTTTTGTGAAGCGGAGTTCCAATCATTGGAATTGATCGTTAGATTTTTTGTAGCAGGCTTGTAGAGGTCAGTCGTTTTTACAATTGTTCAGAAATTGTGGATAACAAAAGACGATATTTTTCTGCAGATATTTATAATAATGATAATGTAAAGACTTATCTTACACGATATCTTCCGCAATTGTTCATTATTTTGAGCTCCCGATATTTCGACACTGTTGCAAGCGCCATGATCGCGGGTTCACTGGAGAATGCGGGTGGATGGCGATGACGTAAGTGACGGTATAAGTTTAGTTGTAAACCGTGAAAGCTTAAAACAGTGTTTGTTAAGACACCAGCTTAGGCACTAATTGCTCAAAAAAAAATACAGAGCCCACTATATTATCTTGTTCTTCTTCCTTCTATATCGTGTGGTTAGTTCGTAACCTGGTGACAGAGTTTTTATGCCGCCCATGGACCTCTGACTTGGCTTTACATGCCGTCAAGAAATATCTCTCAGGCATGCTGGTTTCCTCACGATGTTTTCCTTCACCGAAAAGCAAGTGATATTATAATTAAGAGATATATTTATGTTGACTCCTTGTTGATTTTGGAAGTCTGATAAGCAGTCGCTCCATGTAAAATACTGACATTTAGCTGCATCCGGTTGGTCTGGAAGCCGAACCCAATCATTACCATCATTTTCCTGTCCTTATTCCAATTTATTTGGAAGTCGATCCCAATATATAAGGTCTAACTTTTTAAACACGAAATATTTCAAGAGTAACTTCTATAGGTCGTAAAGTCACCATAGCAACGAAAATTTTTTTTTTATCTAATTGTATTTTTATAAAAAAAAAAAAAAAAAAAATTACTTGACCCACAAAATAAATACTGTCTAAAGGTTTAAAAAGTAAAAAAAAGTTTAAAAAAGTAAAAGTAAGTAAGTAAGTTTAAAGTTTGTAAAGGTTTTATGCAAAATGTCGCAAGAATATTTAGAACTATAATAATTTCGTAAAAATAAAAACATTCAGAAAAATTTTTTTTTTTCGTAACTATGGCTACTTTACGACTTGTAGAAGTTACTCTTGAAATATTTCGTGTTTAAAAAGTTAGACCCTATATAGGCTAGCTTGAAAGAATGGTCCTAAAATCAGCCTTACTAGCAAGTTATCGAAACAATACTTTAACTCACGTAAATGCCAAGTCTGTGAGATACAGGACCATTACTTTTTCAGATATGCTCGTATTTGTACTACAAAGGCAAAACCAACTAAAAGAGGGGGTTAATTTTAATTTAATTTTTTTTTGAACAAATTAAGTTATTTTTTGTGTTTAGTATGTAACTGTTAGAAACTAAGATAATTATAGAACACGCTCGTACATTTGCGACTGATAAAATGTTATTACTAAGGACTTAATTTTAATTGCAAACTTTCCAAATGCCCGCCCTTATGGAAAATTTTATATTGACTTTTTTGGACTAAATAATTGGTTTTGCCTTTAACCCGGCGATATGAAGTTATCAAAAAATGAGATTATTATTCATAGTTTCTTTGAATAAGATGTGCATTGATAATATTTTGTGAGGGCGCTATTCTGTAGCTCGCCGTCCGTCCGTCTTATGACGACAGGCCGTGTCGACGGCGCGTTCATGTTCCACGCGCGCCTCAAAGAGATGTCAGCAAATCAGCAAGGGCTGATGCTTGCCGAGGCCGCGGGACTGTTCGAAAGAGATACCGCGGCCCTGGATGGGGCGCTATTCTACATAGTAATGAAGGAAGGTCTGGGATCCTTTTATTTGTTTAAATTTCTTTTACTGATAAACAGAGGTATGACGACTCTGACTTGCCAATTAAACACTTATGATTTTATTTATTGACTAAGTATAATGTTTCTATTTAGCTAACATTGTAATGAAATGTTTACCTAACTGACAAATGTATTTTAAATTGAATTTTTATTTTTTAATGTAATATATTGATATGCGACCTTAATTGTAATTGCTTGTTTATGTTAATTTTGTCAGCCATTTTGTACGCCATATATTAGCAAATACAATAGCAGTGACAATATACTATCTGTAACCATACCTATGTTTAACAATATAAATGATTGATTGATTGATTGATAGAGATTCTACAGATTACTAAGATGAAATCTCTGCCATTATAATAAGCTAGTTGGATTGAAGTATGATGTGGATAATTTAAAAGGGTTTAATCTCATGTAAGCTACGATGAGATGATTTGAATAATCAATGCGTCATCTATGTGTTTTTAATCATCATTAAATCTATTATTATAAAACCATAGGCTTTAATAAGTTATTCAATATTTGTCATGATCGATCAATGTCACATTCCAAGGTTTATTATTAATTGATTTTACATTGGAGAGGACAAAGGCTGTGGTCATTTTAAACTCATTTTATTAACCTTAATAAATTAGTTCTTTGCCTGAATTGAACTTTAGTCAAACTAAGATCGAGCGACTAATAGGTCGCAAGATTTAAGTCTAGGTAAACATTTATTAATACCCAGTAGAACCCGAATAAATCACATTAACTAATTAAGACTGTTTTACTATTTAGCTTGTGAATTGGGATTCAGATAAGCGACTATGCAAAAGATATTTTTCGAGTGTCTTAATGTAACATATGTGTGTAATGTAATGTAGGTTCTAAATGTGAGTAGGTGCTGATGGTTTTAAATGAAACAACAATTAAAATAACTATAAATAAGTTTACTGACTAAGAGGCTTTATACATCACTTTGATTAATTACATTCAATATGGCCGTGAGAACCTGACTATGTTCATGGAACTGAAATGTTGTAGAGATTTAGAAGTAACTTCTGGCTCCAGCGTTAGCTGAGGCTGAGGCTTTAGCGGACGATTGCGCACCCGACCCGCCGAAACCACCATATCCACCCGCTGAACTGGAGGCGTCACTATTACTGGTAGCTCCGCCGTAAGAGCCACCGTAGCCACCGCCGCCGCCGCCGCCGAGCCCACCACCACCGCCGGACGAGCCACCGTATCCGCCAGCACCACCCCCGCCGAGACCGCCGCCGCCGCCAGATGAGCCGCCGTAACCGCCGCCGAGCCCACCACCACCACCAGACGAGCCTCCGTAACCACCGGAGCTACCTCTACCGCCGCCGCCACTGCCGCTAACACCAAATCCGGCGATCAAACTGCCTGCTAAGCCACCTAGGCTAGCGCCGAACCCTTTGCCACCGCCGCCGCCACTGCCTCCCCCAAGCCCACCTCCGGAACCTCCGCCAAGTCCACCTCCGGAGCCGGTTCCTCCGAAGCCTCCTCCGAACGAGAGGCCTCCCCCACTTGATCCACTTCCACCACTAGAGCCCCCGCTTCCTCCATATCCACCAGCACTACCGCCGCCAAGTCCTTTTCCACCGCCGCCGCCACTGCCTCCTCCAAAGCCACCTCCAGAACCTCCACCAACTCCACCGCCGGAGCCAATTCCTCCGAAGCCTCCTCCAAACGAGAGGCCTCCACCACTAGAGCCCCCGCTTCCTCCATATCCACCAGCACTACCGCCGCCAAGTCCTTTGCCACCGCCGCCGCCACTGCCTCCTCCTAAGCCACCTCCGGAACCTCCGCCAAGTCCACCGCCGGAGCCAGTTCCTCCGAAGCCTCCTCCAAACGAGAGGCCTCCCCCACTTGATCCACTTCCACCACTAGAACCCCCGCTTCCTCCATATCCACCAGCACTACCGCCGCCAAGTCCTTTGCCACCGCCGCCACCACTGCCTCCTCCAAAGCCACCTCCGGAACCTCCGCCAAGTCCACCGCCGGAGCCAGTTCCTCCGAAGCCTCCTCCGAACGAGAGGCCTCCCCCACTTGATCCACTTCCACCACTAGAGCCCCCGCTTCCTCCATAGCCACCAGCACTACCGCCGCCAAGTCCTTTGCCACCGCCGCCGCCACTGCCTCCTCCAAAGCCACCTCCCGAACCTCCGCCAAGTCCACCGCCGGAGCCAGTTCCTCCAAAGCCTCCTCCAAACGAGAGGCCTCCACTACTTGATCCACTGGAGCCCCCACTTCCTCCGTATCCACCAGCACTACCGCCGCCAAGTCCTTTGCCACCACCGCCGCCACTGCCTCCTCCGAGACCACTTCCAGAACCTCCGCCCTGTCCTCCTCCGGAGCCAATTCCTCCGAAGCCCCCAGCGACAGAGAGGCCTCCACTTCCACCGCCGGAGCCCCCGCTTCCTCCATAACCACCGCCGCTGCCGCCACCGAGGCCGCCGCCATAGCCGCCACCGCTGCCTCCTCCGAGACCACTTCCATGACCACCTCCGTGGCCTTTGCCTCCGTGGCTACCACTAATTGAACCGCTACTTCCAAGTCCAATAAGCGAGCCTCCAACTATTGAGCCACTTCCTCCACTTGAGCTACTGCCTCGTCCACCACTCGATCCTCCACCGTAGCCGCCGGCGCTACCACCACCGAGGCCTTCTCCACTACCGCCGCCGAGGCTACCTCCAATGCTGCCTCCACTGCTACCACCGTAGCCGCCTCCACTACTGCCGCCATAGCCTCCGCTGCTACCGCTGCCTAGGCTACCACCACTGCTGCCACCTAGTCCTCCGCCACTGCCTCCCCCGAGGCCTCCACCAGCGCCTCCACCGAATCCACCGCCGCTACCACCGCCGCTGCCGCCTCCGTGGCCAACAGCGCCTCCGTGGCCACCACTTCCAGCTAGTCCACCACCGAAACTTATTCCACCACTCAGTCCACCTGAGCTACTTCCATGTGATCCACCAGAGCCGCCTCCGTGGCTTCCGCCTCCGTGGCTTCCGCCTGAACCACCTCCATGGCCAACACTAGAGCCACCTCCGGCTCCTCCTCCTACACTTCCTCCGTATCCACCGCCGAGGCCACCGCCGCTGCCGCCACCAAAGCCTCCACCGAATCCGCCTCCACTTCCACCGCCACTGCCGCCGCCGATGCCAGCGTGTCCCGATCCACCACTACCGCCATGGCCCTTTCCACCACTGCCACTTCCTCCATGACCAACACTCCCGCCGGCGCCGTATCCGCCACCCCCACTTCCACCTCCTCCTAACCCACCCCCAAAGTTCAGTCCCCCACTAATACCACCACTTCCACTGTTGCCACCGTATCCTCCAGCGCTTCCACCGCCGAGGCCTCCTCCACTTCCAGATCCTGCTCCGAGACCTCCTCCGCCTCCAGACCCTCCACCAGAGCCAAATCCGGCGCCACCTCCATAACCGCCACCGCTCCCACCTCCACTGTATCCCCCTCCGCCGCCATATCCACCTTTACCACCGTCAAGTGTACCGGTGAAGGCGAATCCACCAGATTTTCCATCTTCGGATTTCGAATAGATTGATTTTCCACTTCCTCCTAGGCTCCCGCTCAATCCAGCCCCAGCACTTCCTAGGGCGGTGAGCCCGGAGTGGACGTCGGAGAGTATGCTACCGACTCCATCGCGGATGCCTTCGAAGCCGCTTTCAAAGGCTAGGCCTGAGCCTCCACCAAAGCCGAAACCTCCGCCTCCCCCGCCTCCGCCGCCGCCGCCATATCCGAACCCGCCGCCGGCTCCGCCACCGCCACCTGCATCGCGCGAATACGAGCGCCCGACTCTCACTGAAATTGAAAGAATCACGTCATTAAAAGAAATAATATTAAGAATCTTTAATTTTGTTGTTCATGATTTAAAAAGATTTTGTCTCATTCAATTGTTTATTTCACAAAAGTAACACTGCAAAAACTGTAACAGTACAGTACAACAACACAACACAAGAACTTGAACTGCAATTACCTGAATGTGCATCGCTAAAGCCTAATATGAGGCAGAGGACGATGCAAGAACGCATCGTCTTCATGATTCCTTCGTTAACTGACAACGTGAATACGTTAGCATCCTTTTATATATTAAGTGCCTGAGCGTGATCAAAGTTCATAGGAACTCGTATATACGTATGTACGGGAAAAACAATTAGTTTTTATAATGCTTTATACTTCCCACAACAGGTTATGAATGTAGTAAAGCCAACGTTTTTGTTGAGTTGAGATTAGTCAGAAGCGATAGTGAATATCATGGCATCTTCGTCTTTGGGTATCCTTGAACTATGCAGTCAGTAGGTAACTTTTAAGATCACCTTGGTGCATTGAAACAATTAGCTTCATTATTGTCGATGCACTTTTGCCATTCTAATGGATGGTTCATTGATGTTTTTTTCTTCCAATTTCAACAATAGTTTTCAATTTCATCGCTTTCTTCGGCATCTAATAAATACTCAGCACTAATAATTATATATTCAGCACTATTCATTAATGAATGCAGCACATTAATGAGTGCGTACTTACGCACGTGTACTGTTATGGTTTTGTTCTTATTGGGTAATTTTTTTACTTGTACAGACTGAGTAACAGGTACGATTTTCATTTTGCGACAAATATTTCAAGAAATTGAAGGAATCATGGTAAACATTACTTAGTGACTTAAAATAATTCCTTCCTTACACATAAGTGAACCTTTTTGTATAAATATTGTTAGAATGAATCAATATGTGTTGATTTGACAAAAAGTTTAATGAGGGTTTTTACGTAAGCATTTCAGTTCCACTTAGACCTGCCATAGACAACAACCCTAATACTCGTATAATAGACAACAACCCTAATACTCAGTATAATAGGTGTGAAGCTGAAAGGCACTTGTTCTCCCCGTCATTGCAATATTATTTTTGTTCTGCACCATACCTCTAGAAGGTATGGTGAAGGGTTACGGAAATATTGCACAAGTTTTTAAGGTTATAACTTTACTTTAAATACCTCCATGACCTGTTTACTATTCAATGCATACATCAGCACAATATTTTGAGGGCGTTACATTGAGTTTTATCATAAAATGTGATTTTTCATACCAAAAAAAAAAAGTCGTTTCCCTGCAATAATTTTTGCGTAGAGTTAAAGTTTGAAGTACAAAATGCTTGGTTGGCGGCTTCGTGAAGAGTCTGTTTACACCTTGTAGATATATACCTACTGCATGAATCTTAAAGGCCGGGATATTCCGAACCAAGCTCCGTAATCTCGACTTTTTCACCTCTCACCTTTATAATCTGATCCTTATCGAAAAGTATATTTTATTGTTAGTCATAAAGTTACGCCTACGATGACGCCAGTGCCTTCAGATGCATTATCGACCTTGATATGTCCGTTTATTATGTTTCTATTAAAGCATCGTTAGTTGCATCCTGCGGCTTCGTTGAGAAGAAAATGTCAGAATTTTCAAGGATTCTATGAAGGCGTGAAAAGTGAGAAGAGAACTTATTTGATCCTCATCATCATCATCATCATATTTATTTCTGTAAATTGGTTTTACAAAATACTTTTACTGTCCTCATGGTATGTTCTAAAACTAGACGGGGCCGGTGTTTCGTACCTGACTACTCTGAGAAGAAACATCCAAAACAAACGCAGAGGTCCCTGTCTCTTTTAATCATCAAAAATAATTCTGCTGATGCGTTAAATGAATTATTTCACTCAATTCTTGTTTTTATCGTTCGGCAAGCCAAAATCGTTAAAAGATCCAATAAAATCTAGTTCTCTGTGCAGTCGCTCAATGTAAGTAAAATACTGTCTTTGACCTGCATCCGTTAAGACTGGAAGCCGACCTAAAAATAGTTGGAAAAAAGCTAGATAAATGATTGTCCGCCTTTTATATTAATCAAGAAAGCCTGTGGCCCTTTATAGACAAATAAAGAAACAAAGCAGAAGAATATAAAGAAGTGGCAAGAAATGGAGGAGGCTTTTACCCAAAGAGGGGTGCTTAATTGATCTTAAGAAGTTTTATATTCAGCTTGTACTTTTATGTTTTATTATTGTTTATATTTTATTTATATAAAGCACCAAACTACTAGCTCAGTTCTGAGCCAACACAATTTAGATTGCCATCAACACGTTAAGAAGAAAAAGAACTTAAAGTAGTGGACAAAAAAAATGCATAAACACGTGTCTTAAATTTTTATTTGAGCTCGAAAATGACTAGCATCTGCTTTATTCGCTGACCGTACGTACGCTTTCCGGTTATTATGAAAACATTCAATATCTATGGATCGATCGATATCGAGCCGAATGCTTTCCGGCCCAGTTGTAGTCGTAACATTGGCTATTGTCACGACAATAGACACACCGACACATCTGTAGTATTTCTCTTTTGTTTCATTGTCATATTTATGTATACTTTATAATGATTAGCATAACATTTTCTCGGTCATCCCGTTTAACACATAAATATTTTCCTCTTTGACTTCTTCTCACGCTAAGTCAGGTTTGCCGCTCATGGGCCTCTGACTTAGCTTTACATGCCGTCGAGAAATATTTCTCAGGCATGCTGGTTTGATTTCACGATGCAACAATATGCACGTCATCATCTTCCTGCCCTTGTCCCATGTTATTTGGGGTCGGCGCAACCGTTTTAATTATACAATTCGCACATGTATCCGAAAAATCAGAGGTGCGTGTCTTGGGTTCCAACTTGAGACCTATGACTTGGCAGCCAATGGTCACACCACTAGGCTATCACAGCTCCGGCTAGGTATAGCTAGGTAACTGAGGGCCTAGGACTAGTGGAAGCCGTATTCACGGTGTTTCGAATTTGTACATAAGAATTTCGGTGGCTAATGTCAATAGCATATATTTTTGAGTTATCCATCGTTGCTATCTGTGATTGAATGGGTATTTAGTCTGAACGGCCTGAATCGAATGGCCCACCGGCCGTAATGAAAAATTGTCCACGTTCCAAAGGACCGGTGATAAAATGAAGTCAAAATAAGTTTAAAGGGACAGTCGCATACATTGTGATAGAGGCATAATTACAAATGTATTGTTTTAAAATCCCTGAAAACGTTTGTTTTGGGTCAATTAAAAAAAAAACACATTTTTTTGGTAGATCAGCCCCTGGAAATTAATTTACCAAACAAACATAACTCATAAATATTATTTATGATAGTAAACATAATTGCAAACAAATAGTACGGCAATCGTAAGTTTTTATTCATCATCTACATTAAATATAATTGGAGGTAACCGTTTATGGACATATGTGTATAAAACCAGTAATGTGTGTGGTTGATATAAATATTGTAATCCTTCTTTTTAATTTGTTACTAATTATCCAACGACCGCTTTACATTTTATGTATAGATATTCAGTATATAAAGCGAGCAGTCACGATTATTGTGCACAAGTTTATGCATTATATTTTATACAAACCGCATCCGGGTGCCATCTTAGTATTAAACTGAGATTCTTGGGATGATATGGTTTTTACGTTGGGTTTCTTTTTAATATGTAACACATTTTCTATTTACGTTAGATAACAAGGTCTGCCAAAGGACAATGGAACGTAGCATACCTAACGTTAAACTATCTGATTGAATAAGGAACACCACACTGCGCTCTAAAACTCAAATTGCTGACGTAGCTCATAAAGCTGCCGAACTAAAATGGGTCTGGGCAGGCCATGGCTACCGCAAGGCTGTGGGCCCTGAGACAGCTAGACGGGGTCGCCGCAGACCGAGCAGACGTTGGATGCCTTGGATGGCTTCCTCGTTAATTGGCGAAAGAGGCATAGCATCGAGACAAGTGTAAGGAACGGGGGAGGCCTTTGCCCAGGAGTGGGACAGTTAAGGCAAAAAAAATGATAGATGACAAAATATATAGAGCAGATTTATTTATTGCATCATTGAATGATAGAAAATATCTGACGTGGGGTCCGAGTGCTCACAGCCTTTTTAAGGTTTCCCAACGCCTAGTTGACGCTTCTCGTGACCCAGAAGCTGGCTTATACCTTGCCGAGAGGCTAAGAGTTTCCACACAACCTGGCAACGCCGTCAGTCTCTTGGGCACATTACCAGCTGACAGCATTGAGGAGTTTTTTGGTGCCCTTTTATAGTTTATTGTTAATTTAGTTTAATTATTTTAGTTTATTTAATCGTTTTAATTGTAACAATGTACGTATATATTAAAAAAAAACCGACTGCGTAAAAAAATAAAAAAAATACCAGAAATAAATAATTTATAATATAATAATTAATAACTTTTTGTTGCCAGCCTGATAGTCACCGTCGTCATAAGTATATTAAAATTAGACCATTTGCAGGCATTTATATGAAAAATTAAAACAAACAACGTAAATAGTCTTGGTAGGTACACTTTATTATTCAATTATATAATCTCGAATACATAAAAGTAAAGTAGGTAGTCGTCAATAAGTAGCAATCAGCAATCATTCATAAATGCTGATAGAAGTAGCAAACACTGAAATTATGTACTTCTGCAATTTTTAAAGCCATTAATTCAATAACCAACGAGGAAAAAATATTGATATTAGTTAGGTAAGTACTACGAATTGAATTAGCTTGATTTAAAAGAACTATGGGTAAATTTGTATGGACCCTATACCCACTAGCATTATAGACTAGTCACTTGGAAGAGGACTAAGTGAATAACCCAAAAATTTACGAACGAATGAATGGGGGAAAAAGTTATGATTTTGTTTCCACAATATAATTGCCAAATCTGTTTTTTTCATTCGTTCTTTGATAAATTACCTAGATAAAATCATCAGCCCATAAAAGCGTCGGTCGATAAAATGTTCACTGAAAACAAAAAAAAAAGAATTTTCCGGGCGAATAGATAATAGACCAACCTGCCACCATAGACGTCAAATAACTTTTTTCTTCTGCCAGCTAAAAACTCGCCGCCATACCAAAAAAAATGTATTTTCAAAGACTTTTCTAACGGTATAAGTCGCAACTTGCTACAAAGGTGGGTACGTTATTACTCATTGTTCTTTAAGATCATCATCATCAGCCTACAGCAGTCCACAAAAAGGTAAAAAGCAAAAAGTATTTGTTCGACAAAATTACCGTTGGTGTGGTTATGCTCAGAAACTGTTTTTTTTTTTTTAATTATATATTGTTTACATATAATAAAGTAATGAAGTGTCTTGGTATATGCTGTTTTGAACACATGGTATTTTTCCATGGGCATCCATAATAGAAGCGTATTAATGTGTAATTAAATCAAGTCATGAACAAGTGAAACCGTAAAACGTGATTTTTCACCCCAAAAAAAAGTTGTTACCCAGCAATAATTTTTGCGTAAAGTTACTTAGTTTGATGTACAGAATGCTTGGTTGACGGCTTCGTGAAGGGTCCGTTTACATCGTGTATAACCTTGTCGATCATAATATTATCCACATTCAAAATTGTGTTTAAGCTTGAAACTGGGAGTCGTTATAATAATAATAATATTCTTTATTTAACAGACAATCCAACAGACAGACAATAATTCATCCAAAGATCTTACAAGAGAAACATACAATTTAAGATGTTAGTAAACAATTTTACTTTAAATACTTAAACTATGTAACTTGTCGTTACAGCTGGCAGTCAGTGATCCGAAAATTTGACAACCAGTCTTACCAAGGGGTATCGTATTATCCAGTACTAACTGGGTTGTGGAGGTCAGATCGGCAGTCGCTCCTTGTAAAATACAGGTATTCAGTTGCAGCTGGTAAGACTGGAAGCCGACCCCAACATGGTTGGGAAAAGCCTAGGCAGATGATTATCATCTAGTTTTTCATTATATCACATTGGAGGAGATTAAAAAAAGCTTAATGACCTGTGCAGTAACGAGCTATTTTATTAATTTTAATTATTACCACTCATCACTCGCCTTTGCTTAAGAAAGTATTTTTACGTGATGCAGTTTTTTTTACCTCTTGAATTCTTAGTAGGTATCTCCATCTATGTATACAAATAAATAAAAGTGTGGTCCCTGTACTTTCAAAAAAACTGGTTTTTACTGAATGCATGTTATGAAAGTATATACAGTAAACATATTTTTTTTAAATTTTGTCTGTCTCTCTATCTGTCTGTTTATTCCAGCTAATCTCCGAAACAGCTGGACTAATTTTGATTTGATTTTTTTTTACTGGATAGCTGATAAGGACTACTTTTATTTTAGAAAAAAATAGGTTTCCGTGCAAAAAAAAAAACCTTTGAAATTGTTAACAAAATTCGATTCAAATAGGGAAGTAATATTTTTAAAATATTTTCGCGCGGACGAAGGCAACATTTTACTATAATAATACTTAATATCTATCAACATGTGACCCGTAACTCCTCGGTAAAGCCCAGTAAAGTTTTGAACCTGCTCGCTCACTGTTAGTGATTCTACCATGAACGATCTTCAGAATCACAAAAAGTTTTTCATAATTAATAAAACAAACAATGTCAAATGAGAAAACAAATGATGATTAATGACAGTCTGACAATATAATAATACCTACTGATTTATTCCACAAGTACCTACTACCAGTACCAAGTAATCATTTGTTAGTCTAGCTATCTAGACAGCTAAAAAAACATAACAATACATCGCTAGAAAAACGGGATTATCGTTTCCTGATCTAAATACTACATCATCACGTGTGATTACAACGGTGTAATCTTTATCTTAGCTCTTATAAAAACTGATTATAACCAACTGGACATTTATTTGTGTTTTTGTATAGTTGGTCTATAGCAAGGCTGCTCGTCGAGGAGCTCGTGGTTAAATAATAACAGTCGCTCGGGTCGATCTTTAGGTTAAGCCGTGCTTGCCTAGGTTGGTCTGTGGATGGGTGACCACCCATTAGGTACATACCGAGTTTATTCCGTGCCTCGGAAGCACGTTGTTGGTCCCGAGTGTCATTTGTAGATCTTTGACAGTCGTTAGGTAGTCAGTGGCCCAAAAAATCTGACAACCAGTCTTACCAAGGGGTATCGCATTACCCAGTACTAATTGGGTTGTGGAGGTCAGTTAAGCAGTCGCTCCATGTAAAATACTGGTATTCAGCTGCATCCGGTTAGACTGGAAGCTGACCCCAATATAGTTGCGAAAAGGCAGATGATGGTCTAAGGCAAGGCTGCTCAATTTATTCTGAAGGTGGGCCAAAATTTTGATTCCATGTCATCGCGGACCATCTAGTAAATAAAACTGGTCTACAGTAACTTTTTTGAACCAATTATCATGACTAATGTGGCTGTAAATATACTTTCATAAATAAAAAAATATAGCTAGCCCATACTGTCCCACTGCTGGGCAAAGGCCTCCCTCCATTCCTTCCAAAGGTCACGATTCTGTGCTACTTCTTTCCAATTCTCAAGGAAGACATCCAGTTCGTCCCGACATCTCCTTCGTGGTCTGCCGCGACCCCGTTTCACTGTTTCAGGGCAACAATCCTGAGCTTTACGGTTCGGTATGCAACAGAAATGTCAAATAAAATAATTAAAGTAATTTCCAGCTAGATATTGGCTTACTGAAAATGGGTTCTTAAGGAGAAACAATTCTTTTTCGATTTGTTTTGAAATCCTGAAATGTGTTTTCAAAACACCATCATCCGTTGACCACTTGGCGGGCCAATTCAAATGCATTGGCGGGCCAACTTGGGGCCCGTGGGCCTGGGGTTGAGCACTGAGCAGCCTTGGTCTAAGACTGCACATTGACGGTTAATGAATTTTGAAAATGAACACGAAGAAGTTTGACTCTACGCACTGTTTGATAACAAACTTGCGCCTAACACAGAAACAATCTAGATCTCTAGGCACGATGCCTTTATCGTCAGTCCTAAATTTCACAATGATAAGAACAAAGTAACAAAGGAGGTGCGAGTAGAAAAAAGCGTCCACGTACAAAAAAAATGTGGCGTAGGCATTGTACACTGCACCTGCATATTTCAGCGCGAATAAATCAGCTGAAATCACCATACACAGCGCAAGTAGCGTGGTGAGATGCTTCCTCAATCTCGTCATTTCGACAGCTGGAGGATATTTCAATCGTATTAATAGTAATAGGTTAGTAATAGTGTTAGGGTCAGATAGAGAGATTGATTTGAGACAGATTTTTTTAATGATTTTTTTACTATTTTATTCGATTCAATTTATTATTTAAAGTTGTATATGGGTATTTTGTCTGAAAGGAGGCTTAGTTCGCTCGCTTCACTCGCTCTCGAGACCCCGCCATCCCCTTCGAACCTAACCTGTACGGAGTCGAGGTGCCCCAAGTCCTGAGCTCGCTTCGCTCATTCTAGCATCCTAAGTTTTCCTTGCCAAAATGCCTTGTTTTGTTGATGTGGTATGTAGTAGTATACAAAACAACATAAAAAATAGGAGTACGATAGGTGCATTCGACTGTGTGTATTTATAAAATTATGGATAGCATAACGTCTACAGTCAATCTGGGTAACTTTGGTTCATTCGGGTAACTTTGACAGCGGGACCATGAACTAGTTTTGATTATTTTTTCGCATGAAGCCAACACTATTCATAAATGTTTATTTTAGATTTGCAATGTTACCCAGATTGATAAAAATAATACTTATTACTACTTTTTTATGCATGGCTCTGTGTGTGTCAAAGTTACCCATTTTATGAAGGTAACTTTGACAGGGCACAGAATTGAGATTTTCTACTATATTGGTATGTTTTATAAACTTTCTGTGAATTTCTATAGATGGAAAGTAATACGAGAGCACTGATAAAATAAAAAACACTCGAGTGATAGGCGTAATTTTTTTAAATATTGTATAAAATATCGCCCTTATCTGTCAAAGTTACCCAGATTGACTGTACTTTAACATTTTTGTTTAAATAAAATACCATGGAAAAATAAAGCCAACTCAGATGCCCTTGTGTTGCATGCAAACTCTGACACCAAGTTAGGCTACTCTAAAATAAATAAAATAAAATAAAAATAAAAAGCCATTAATTTTCTGCAAACTATACATTATCTTATTAAATATGGTTCAGTACTTAGTTTTAATGTTAGTGTTGTTTCTTATTTTTAATATGGTTAGTTTTTACTTAATGGTATGGTATTAGTTAGTTGGTTAGGCAACGAACAAATAAAAAAAAAAAAAGAACACAGATGATACGATGTGAGGACACTTTTCCCCAGATACAGATCAATATACAGAGTAGAATACAGACCTTCTTTGATATAACTTTGTTTTGTAATTATATCGAGCGCGTCTAGAAGCCGCTGTGACGGCAAGGCCAAGATTGTTATGAGCATATCTTGTGAATAAAAAACGTAAACCGGTCACGCGAGAATAGCACGCATCAGGGTTTCATAACTAACAGCTATGACTAACGTAAGGGCTACACGTCAACCGTTTCTGAATGGGTAATGAGTCTATTTTTAGGTGGTAAAGCCCTTTGAAGTCAGGAAGTCGGATTTAAATTACAGCCCAACGGATGAAAGGATCTTGATATCGGAGTCTCCGTACACAACGTGACGTGTACCAGAAAGGTGTGGTCATATAGGGTGACTGGTAAATTAGTGACCGATACTTAAACACGTGATTGTACTCATGATAACAAGCAACTTCCCCAAAGAAACTTTTTTTTTTACACTCGTTCAGTTTTATCCCAATTACAGAAAAGCCGTATGAAATTCGCGCCCGTGCGCGGCTGTGACCTATCAGCTGTTCGCCGCGTGACGCCTGATGTTTCTTTGGGAAAGTTGTTTGTTATCATGAGTATAATCAGGTGTTTAAGTATCGGTTACTAATTACCATTCACCCTATATTTAAGTGTGTGATACGCACGGCGGCCAATCGAGCTATGCCAAACCAAATTAAACTGATCTCTCATCGTACGGGAAGCTCATACAAAACGAAGTCAGGTTATACTGGTTATGTAGTGCTTGATGTGCCGCCGTGTGGTACAGACAATCAAACTGAAAAAAAAATCTGTTGTCCCATACATTTGGGTCGAGCACCTTCCTAGGTATTGTAGTTTTACGTGAAACAGCAGGTTTTTTTTTACACACTGTATATCCGATAGTCCGAGCTATCGATGTCGGTTTATTTAATTAAATTCATTTATTTCAGAATAATAAAAATGATAAAGAAGATAGGGTTGCCACGGTAAGTAGTCAGTGCAACGACCGATTGAGGAGCGCACTGGAGGATGCGCTTCGCGAGTATCGATACACTCGTACCGAATTTAGACCCCGATTACCACGGTTACCCATGCATAAGAAAAATAGGGCACTGGTGTGTGCCCTGGACTCGCAACTCAAGAATCTATTCGAGAGTAGCGAGAACCTCGTTGATACACACTCGATCCTATACTGTGGGGCTGTTGCGGCATGTCGTTTAGCCAATGTCAAATTTACAAATAGTGACACAGCTACTCGACCAAAACCAGCCGTACCAGCCTGGCAGTGCAGGATCGAGCGCCGCATCGACGGGGCCAGGGTACTCATCGGCAAACTACACTGCTTCAGGGAGGGCAATACACGACCACGTGTGATGCGCTTTGTGAGGCGGGCATTCTCGGGGACTGGAATCAGTCCTCAAGAATACATGTCCCGTGTCACAGAGCGCATCGACTTCCTGAAGCAGAAAGTTTATGCATGGGCGAACCGTATTCGGCGGTATAAACGGCGGGTTGATCGGTACTCGCAGAATCGCATGTTCCAGAGCGATGAGAGGTGGGTATACAGAGCTTGGGAGCGACCCGAGCAAAATATGACGGACGTGTGCCGCCCGGATCATGCCACCACGAGTTCTTTCTGGAGCAGCATCTGGTCGGTGCCCGTCTGTCATACTGAGGCTGACTGGATGCGTGATGTCGAGCGAATGTGTGAACCTATCCCAGAAATGGAGCCAATTTTAATAACACCACAAGATATAGCCAGAGCAGTTCGTCCGTTACCGAATTGGAAATCACCGGGACCGGACGGGCTGCACAACTTCTGGCTCAAATGGCTTAGTAGTTCACACACTTGCCTGGCATCTCAATTCCAGTCATCCTTAGAGTCTGGGTCCTTACCGCAGTTCTTAACTACAGGCGTTACCCACCTGCTCCATAAGTCAGGTAGTCCCGCGGAACCCAAGAATTATAGACCGATCACTTGTTTGTCAACGGTCTATAAACTTCTTACATCCATTTTGAGAGCGAAAATTAATACACACATTGACAAAAACTCCATAATGTCTGCCTCTCAAAATGGATGTAGGAATGGGTCCCGCGGTACTAAGGAGCTACTCCTCATCGACATGGCCATTAGCCAACAGGTTCGTCGATCCCGCAAGGATCTGTCGACATGTTGGATAGATTATAAGAAGGCCTACGACTCGGTGCCACATACATGGCTCATGAGGGTGCTGGAGTTGTACAAAGTAGATGCAACTCTACGCGCCTTCCTTGAGTCGTGTATGGGGCAATGGAGGACGGTCCTTCGATATCCAGGATGTCGACAGATCCAGGGGAACAATGAACCTGTATGGATTAAACGGGGAATATTCCAGGGCGATAGTCTGAGCCCACTTTGGTTCTGTCTAGCCCTGAATCCTCTGAGCACATTGCTGGAGGATTCAGGTCTAGGCTACCGGTTGAGGAGAGGTGGTCAGGTCATATCTCACCTTCTTTACATGGATGATCTGAAACTCTTTGCCCCCAACAAATTGCGACTGATGGAGCTACTGAAAGTAACTGAAACTTTTAGTAGCGCCATCAGGATGGAATTTGGTGTGGACAAATGTGCAGTCATGTATGTAAAGCGAGGGGAGATTATGGAATCCGAGGGAATTCAGCTCTCGGATTCCATACACCTGAGATCCCTCTCTTCATCCGAAAGCTATAAGTATTTGGGTACGTCGGAAGCGTTAGGCATTAACGTAACTGACATGAAGCAATCGTTGAGGGAACGCTTCTTTGGCCGCCTGAAGAAGGTACTAAATAGCCTTCTTTCAGGCGGGAACAAGGTGCGCGCCTTCAACGGTTGGGTCATGCCGGTTTTAATGTACTCTTTTGGCATACTCAAATGGACTCAGACCGAACTCAATGCCCTGGATAGGAGAGTTCGTACACTGCTGACCGCAAACCGGATGCATCACCCACGATCATCGGTGATGAGGCTGTACATCCCGCGGAAGTGCGGGGGTCGAGGCTTTTTAAACGCGAAGACCCTCCACAACCGCGAGGTGTGCAGTCTCAGAGAATATTTTTTAAAAGCTGAGGTGGGTATGCACCGAGATGTGGTCGCAGTGGACAAGGGATTCACCCCGCTGTCCATGGCTAAAGAGAACTGGCGCAAACCTGTAGTACTTACTACCGATGACCGCAAGGAAGTATGGCAAGGCAAGGAGCTTCACGGACGCTTTTACCGGGCTCTTCATGGCCCTGATGTAGATTTTCTAGCGTCCGTGTCCTGGCTACGTTTCGGCGACCTCTTTGGGGAAACTGAAGGTTTTGTCTGTGCAATTATGGACGAAGTTATGTTGACGAACAACTACCGGAAATATGTTATGAAGGACGGGACGGTTGATGTGTGTCGGGCATGTCACCGTCCGGGTGAGTCCATCAGACATATTATTTCCGGTTGTTCTCGTCTGGCTAACGGCGAGTACTTGCACAGGCACAACCAAGTAGCCAGGATTATTCACCAGCAACTTGCCTTGAAATATAAACTTGTGGAATCTGAGGTACCGTACTACAAGTATGTGCCCGACCCAGTTCTCGAGAAAGACCATGTCACGCTGTACTGGGATCGGTCTATCATTACTGACAGGACTATTGTCGCCAATAAGCCTGACATAGTAGTGATAGACCGATCAGCGCGCCGCGTAATGATAGTCGATGTTACCATCCCGCATGACGAGAACCTCGTGAAAGCTGAGAAAGAGAAACAAATAAAATATCTCGACTTGGCACACGAGGTTGTCGACATGTGGAATGTGAACTCGGCTGTCATTGTGCCGATTGTCGTGACGGCCAATGGCCTTATGGCCAAGAGCTTCGACGACCACCTTTCGAAGCTCTCCTTAGGCGGTTGGATCAAGGGCCTGATTCAGAAGGCAGTACTCCTCGATACGGCTCGCATTGTGAGGAGGTTCCTGTCTCTGGAGCCCTAACCACCGGTAGCTTGGACCCTGCTCCCGACACCGGCGGACCACTATTTTTTATATTTTTAAATGGTTGTTTTAGAAATATTTAAAAATGTCAAAAATGTGTATATAAAATGAATAAAGGAAATAAAAATAAAAAAATACATTAATTAAGAGGTTACAATTAATCCACATTAAACATCTCACCAATAAACACATTATAAATTAAGGTAATAGGTGTCTGTAAAAGTTTAAAAAATTCCGACAAAAATAATGCTTTGTTGGTCTAAAAATTTCCATCAATTTCAAGTTTGCCAAACTTGATGATTATAACATTTGTTGTTTTTTTACTTTACTAGTATTGAACCTGCCTAAGAGATGAATGGATGATAATTGTCTGTTTAATGATGAGCTTCGTCTAAGACGTCATTTGGCAATAAATGATAATATTGCCCGAACGTACATTGTGCTGACTTTTAATTAAGGGTCGCTGGTAGAACTTATCATTCATAAAGTAATCTTCGTTCAATATTAAACCATAGATATTTAACTAGCTAAATATTGCAAAAAAAAAACAATTGAAATCACATAGTACCTACGACTTGGTGGAAAAAAAAAACTTGAGATAACCGGCAAAACCCCATTGTTTAACGATCCATCATAAACAGATACATCACGATTTTAAATAATTCATGCTAAGTATTTTACTTACTCACCATTTTTTCCATAAACCCATATGAAATAATTAGTCTATTTGAATAAAAGTTTTTTTTTTCTTTTCCAAGGTCCGGTACTTTTTGTTTACCGATTGCGCAGGAGTGCGTCACAAACGGGTTCCCCGATTTTTACTAATAATACGTATAAAACCATGATATTCTGTAGGTACAATTTATAATTTGCTGCTACGAGTATCATAAAAATACCTGATGATTCCCACGTTCTAACATTGCAGTGTTTGTTTTGCTTTGTTTCATGTTCAGACCCGTGCAATGTTTTTTTGGGGTTTTTTGAAAGGCATATAGAAACTAACGTATTGTCAGTGAATGCGACTTGGTAAAGTGATTATACTTATTTGGGTCTGAAAACTGATTGTTACCACGAAATAATTACTTCGTGATTTAAAAAAGGTATAGTTAAAAACAGCCGCAAGGGTTGATCTTCGGACGGTCAATCCGTGGATGGGTGACCACCCATTACATAGTTACATACCGCGTTCCCTACGTGTCTCGGAAAGCACGTTAAGCCGTTGGTCTCCGCTGTTATTTGTAGATCTTTGGTAATCGTTACAGATAGTCAGTGGCCCGAAAGTCTGACAACCGGTCTTACCAAGGGGTATCGTCTTACCCAGTACTAACTGGTGGAGGTCAGATGGACAGTCGCTCCAGCTGCATCCGGTTAGACTGGAAGCCGTCCCTAAAAAAGCTAGTTAAGATAAAACGATGTAGAGCTTGATCAATATTAGAATTGATGACCCACCTGGCACCAGTTTCTATAAATCACTCCGCTCATCTGCCGACAAGATCTAAATGGGTTATACTTACCGATGAATGTTCGTATCTATCTTAGGTACCTGTATGTACAGACAACCACTAGTGCAGGCCGAAATCCGTGTCCTGCATCCCAATGACTTCAAATAGAATTAACTATATAACGCGAATTCTGGCTTTTGACAACAGAAGCTCATTGGTAGTATAACTGGCAACATTAAAACAAGTGAACATAATTTTGAAATAAGAATGAAATTGGTGATCTCGTTGGTGGTCTTGAGCTGTGCTCTGTTCGAAGCAAGAGGACACCCGTACCCTGTGTTCTCCTCTTCGGGAAACGTTGACACTTGTAAGTACCTACTATTAATTCTTTAGTCAAATTACTCCTCTTGTCTATGTTTAGGAGCCATCATCTAATGGAAATATTTACAGTGTCCTTAGTAAACACCAAGTCAGCTGCAGAATCAGTAGTATTGTTTTGAAAAAAAAAATGTATTTACCAGTCTTAACGTTAGAGCCACCTGCCTAGCTTATGAATTGCAGTTACTGTATCCATAACATCTCTTTCCCAGGGTCATACGGCGATGCCAGTCGAGGTGGAAGGGTGTTGACTCGCTCCTACAGCCCCTATGCCAACCGACGGGCCGTCAGAGCTCCACCAACTACTTACTCGCTGTGGCAACCCGAAGCCAATCAAAGGAATTATCCTTTAACTCAGCAGCAAGCCATCCAATACCATCAAGCCGACCGTCGTCGCCAAGCCCTACTGGAAGTTAATGACACACCACCTCAGGAGAACGAAGTGTACTACCCACAAGCACAAGAGAGTGTTCCCTATGTCCCCGTTGAGGCCACTGAATTTATTGTACCAGCGGAACAAGCCGAAGTAGTCCCAACTACCGTAAAAGCTATTGTCCCTGAATTAATTGAGCTCGAAATTGAGGAACCACAAGAGGAACCTGTGCAAAAGCCAAAAAAAGCTGTCCAGAAGAAAAAACAAGTCAAAAGGCCTGTGGAAGATGAAGAAGACGATGATGAGGAAGACGACTTCCCTGCTCATAGGTTCCTTTCTGGTGCTGTCTTCCCCATGTTCTTCGGATGGGGTGGATCTGGCGGACCAATGGCTGTTGCTAATGCGTACAGCACTGGGAAAGGTGGTGCAGCGGCAAGCGATGCTACCGCCTACGGAACCTTGCCACCTGTAAAGAGATCGCAGTAAAAATGTTTAGTATGTTCTCGAAGCTGAGTTAGAAATAATATTGTACAAATGCCATTGTTTTTACTTTGTTGTCTTTGTTTCTACACGTGTATAGAAATACTCCAGATTCCATCGTTCATTTAATAAAAGTTTCCATAAGTTAAAATTTTATGTTATTTTCTTTGCCATAATAGTTCTGACGTCAATATTGATTGGATATCAAATCACTGTCAATTAACGTTTTTTATAATTTGTTTGTATGGTTGGAAAATTCTTGAAACCCGAATGACAGCAGAAATCTCACATAAGACAGTTGCTAGCCTAAAAATAATGATTCAGCATTCGATTGAAAAAAAAGCTGCTCATAATAATCAGTCAAAAAGTTTTGTAACAACCATGCCAGAGTGAGAGCAGCGGTGGCCCAGTGGTGGCGGCCCCGACTTACGAGCAGTAAGTTGTGGGTTCGAAACCAGTCAGGCGCATTTCTTTGTGTAATTTATTTCATCACCATTGCTCTCAAAACGGTGAAGGAAAACATCGTGAGGAAACCGATCGAAGACATGTGACATCTATCAACCCGCACTGGGCCCGTATGGTGGATTATAGCCCATTTCCTCTCATAGAGAGGAGGCCTGTGTCCCAGCAGTGGGAACATTATAGGCTGATTATGCATGCCAGAGCAGTAGATAAAACGACGCCTGGCTAAGGGTGCAGAAAATAAAAGAAGAGAAGATCAGAAAGGTAGGTATCACACAAAAACAATTTGAAAAATAGGACAAATTCACATAAAACTATGTATATTTGTGAGATGGTTCAACCGGAACGTTGATTGTGAATGTGAACTGAACAATAACAAAGGAACAACGATGATAATTATGGAGGTTTAATTGAAAGCCATCTATTGTTCTATTAAAAATAACTTCATCTACTTTCCACTAAAGTACGCGTCTGTGGTGACCTGAGTCATGATTGTTAGTCCCAAACTTGTATACTAGATGGCGCTATGCCACAATTAATATAAGCGGTTAGTTTCAGCACCACTGCCACTGAGTAGAATACTTGTTCAGCGCTCTGTATTACAACTATCACAGGTCTATCATATCTCTAATTCGGTTCTCTAACTTACTTAAAACACAGGTTTGGTTAGGACTATGAAGGTTTTATTTAATAATTTGCTACATACGAGAACACTACTGCTTCGACGCCTGATAAATTTGTTACATGCAGTAAACCCAAATCGCCAACTAATAACAACTTTCCCTTTAGCTTAGTATTTAACTATTCAATAACCTCGAGTCGTACTGTAGAGACCACCCTTCCCTCATTTACTTCTTTCTATCTACTGCCATCTGCTGCAAATAAGTACCTTATGATAAACCCATACCATAACACTAGAAAGCCTAAAAGTATGTGGTGGTGTTGTGGAACTAATCCTCAGAATTTAGGGCTTTCTACATTTTCATTCGGCGCTGTTTTAGATCCAGTAGGTTTAATCCGAGTTTCAAAGGATATAGTAAACTACTGACCGTATCTGATAGATGTTACCTAAACGAGATGTCTCAAAGATTCTATCAATGGCGTTTACAAGGAACTTATTTTAACAGCAGCGACTGAGTCACTACTTAATCATTCTTCTTCAAGATTTATGATGTTTAATTGATGAAGTCACTTATTACGGAATCAATATGTTTGCTACTACTTTACCATGCATCTTTCAGTTAGATAATTGACTAGAGAACTACATAATAAAGTTCGATTATTTCACCATTACGCCTATGACATAAGGACTATTTTAAAAGGACTACCAGTCATAGTTAGCAAATGTAAATATCAGGGGCAAACAATGACCACAACGACCGACAGGTCAAAAATTTTGAGGACTTAAATAAATGACCACAATTAAATGGCAAATTTTATTTGTATGGATGATGAAATGCTCATTAACTCTATACATATAAAAACATACAACAAAAAGATATAAACTTTACACTTATTTCTAACAATTTGTGATATATTTTACACTCTCTCTTCTAGTCTCGGGGCTCCGTATGCGGTCGCGTGGCTCGTGGCTACTCCACCTTTGCCGGTGCTGTAGGCATTAGCGATAGCTGTGGGACCGCCGGGGCCGCCATGGCCGCCGCTGCCCCTACCTCCGTAACCGCCGAAGAACATGGGGAAGAAGGCAGCTGCAGGCATCTTAGGAGCGTACTCATCTTCATCATCATCATCGATCGGCCTCTTGACTTGCTTCTTCTTGTTGACAGCCTTCTTAGACTTCTGAACGGGTGCTTCTTCTGGAACTTCCTCTACTTCAGGTTCAACCAACTCAGGGACGGCCACAGCTTTTACGGTAGTAGGGGCAGCGTCGGCCTTCTCTGTAGGTTCAGCGAGTTCAGTGGCCTCAGTTGGGACAAAAGCCTGATTCTCTGGTTGTTGGGGGTAGTAGACTTCGTTCTGTTGAGGAGGGACGTAGTTGACTTCCTGCTGTGTCTGGCGTCGCCTGTCGGGCAGGTAGTACTGGCCAGACTGCTGCGGTCTTGCCTCAGCCCCCGGCTGCTGGAACATGAAGGCTGCCATGCCACCGCTGCCGCCGCTTTGGTCGTAGTACGGGTTGTAATAGCGACTCAGCGCCATCCCTCCGCGATTGCCATCTCCGTAAGACACTGTGAAAGAAAAGTGTGTGTTGTAAAAGGCTCATCTTCCGATACTTTTGCAGGTGCTCTGTAAATCTTCGGTCTACGTGGAACATGAAAATGTTGATATGGCGCTACATGTTTGATAACCCAACATTTAACAATGCTAATTAATAGTTTAAATAAACCATTTTAAATCATCAAAATGACCAACAGTTTCAATAGAAGTTTTTACAAAATTCCATGGCTGCAAGTAAGACAAAACACTGCTGTGTAACTTTATCTTAATTTGACTGCTTCACTAGTTCAGTCTTCCAAAAAATTATGGATCCTCGAAGGAGATCTGATCGCTACAGGCAAATGAAAAATATCATTGAAAAGGTACTTACGAGAATCAACATTTCCATAAGAAGGATAATACGCGTACGGGTATCCCCTAACTTCGAACAGCGCGCAACTCAACACCACCAGCGACAGAACAAACTTCATTTTTACGATTTTCGTAATATTTTCTTCACTATTTAATACCCTTTGTAGACCAAAGGGTGTTGTGCGTTATACTGCTTCTGAATGTGTGCTGGCCTGAGCCAGACTTCGCGTTATATAGTCCATTCTGTCTGGACTAATTGGGATGCAGGCCACGGCCGCGCCTGCACCCGCGCGGGTTTCGACTATTTTACGATATTCGGCAGAGTTCTAACCGTTATCGGAGACTGGACATCCTATAGAGGACCTGGTCATTCGCGACACGTCTCTATTAGGTAGGTGAACCGTTGAACTTTTTGTTTTGGTGCTTTTTTTGCATAAAACTGCACCAAGATTTGGTGAGTCAGACTTTTACAGTAGTAATGGGTTGAGTTCAGAGAAATGGGTTTTTCTTCGGTTCTCTCCGAGTTTATTGATGAGGACTTGTTGTAAAAAAAATGTGTTTCTTGTAAATAAAATCTCAACTACTTGTTGCATTTCTTTTTTTACATAAACCATCCATATTTAATTAAAGTTAAAAAAAATAGGTGTGAATGTGGATGGGTATAAGACTAAAGGAAGACCCAACAAACGATGGATGGACTGTGTGAAGGATGATAAGATAAGAAAGGAGGTGTCTGATGAGATGAAGAGTAATAGAGAAGTATGGAAGAAGAAGACATACTGCGCCGATCCCAAAATATATTGGGATAAGGGCAGGAGAATGGTGATTCTTCAGTTAAAAACCCCACAGGTAATTTCGCCTACAGTGTAAGGAACTCTACAAACGCTTTATTTATAGTAGCATCGTGTGAATCTGCAAACACAAAGTGCTATAAATATGGAAAAATCGAACCGTACGGTGCGTGCGCGCATTATGTTGCGTTTGCAATCGCCCTGCATAAATCCCACCCTACGTGGAATGACAAAAAGGTTCATTCATGAAGATTTATAACGTTAGTAAAGCAGTGTTTACTAGATTTTTAACTACTTCTTGGAAACATTGAACGGTATAAATTACACACGGTAAACATCGCGGAAAATTGCACTATTGTATTGTTGAATGCAAATATTTTTATGTGGTTATTGAACTTTTTCTACTAACTTTATTTATGACTTTTTGAGCATAGCATAAGCATAATCAGCTGTGTAAAGTTCCCACTGCTGGGACTCAGGCCCATGAGAGGGAATGGGCTATAATCCACCACGCGGGCCCAGTGCGGGTTGGTAGATGTCTTTGAATTTTCGGTTCTAAGACATTGCGGTTTCCTCACGATGTTTTCCTTCACCGTTTTGAGAGCAGTGGTGATGAAATAAATTACACAAATTAATGCGCCTGCATGTGTTCGGACCCACGACTTACTGCTAGTAAATCGGGGCCGCCACCACTGGGCCACCGCACCTGTTTTATCAGTAATGTTAGATGGTTTGTAAGATCTTATGCTTATGTTATTATTATCAGCCATTTGTGTTCCACTGCAGGGCAAAAGCCCTCCTTCCACTTATCCCTATCCAGTGCTGTTATAAGCCAATCCTTGTGAATGCCTATGCTTATGTTAACTAATTTTATTGTTACCTTTTCTGATATTTCATAACATCACGCCTGTAATCTCCGAAGGGCAGAGATGGACCTATAAGTAAGCCTAAATTTCGCCAGTTATGTTTGAGTCCCACGTCATAGAGGGCAAGCTTATATCCCGCTATACTGAGATCCCGCGAATCGAACCCAGGACCCGTTGCTCAGTAGTCATCATCATCATCATCCACAGCCTCAACACACCCACTTCTGGGTATAGGCCTCTTTTATCTTCTGCCAATCTCCACAGCACTGTGCCAGCTTCATCCAGGTTTTTCCTCCGATAGCAACTTTGTCGCCAACCCATCTCGCCGTCGGACGACCCACGTATCTTTAGCCAGTTATTGCCAATCGGTGACAGCCTTAGTCCACCTGTCATCACTGCGCCTTGCTAGGTGTCCTGCCCAACTCCATTTGAGTTCCGTAACTCGATTTCCAATATCGAAAACCTTTGTGGGTTTTCGCTCAGTAGTAGCTTGTTACAAAAAAGTAGATCCAGCAATTTCTACAAGTGACAGATTAAACATAAATAAAAGAAGATAGGGATCGTAACACGTAGTGTCTGCAGATTTGTTTGCGCTTTCCACAAGAGAAAAAGGTTTAACGTATTGTATGTAAAATAAAAAATCTATACTGTTACTTTAAATAGAAATAGGTTCCTATCCACTACATTATGCGTTGCTAGGACTTCATTTTATTCTGCGGTTTGATTAGGCACTTTTAACATTTCATGCAACGAATGTTAAAAAGGACCTAAAAAGTAAAATAAGTCTGCGACGTCAATCATTTCCCAAGAAATTACTTTACGTATTCGCGGTGCCAATAGAAGCTAAAGCCTTTGCGCATGTCCGAAATTCTTAATATTAAAATCCATACATATTTGTATTTTGTCCACGTGAAAGATTTGAGTATACTAGTAGCAAAGCCGGCGATACTATCTCTGCGTTCCTTGCGTCGATAGGATCTGTGTCCACGGCATAAATTCCGTTAAAATGTTCATAACTGTCAAATTTGCCTGTTTGCACGTATGGACATACATGCAGGTGGATTTATGCCGGAAACGTCGTGTTCTTCACATTAGTATGACCAGCAGGCGGGCCTGATTCATGCTCTACAAGACTCAAGTCATGTTTGAACACCTGTCGTACCGTCTGAGGGATAATGCCATTTAAAACTTGGATTTTAAGGCTAAGAGTGTGTAATAAGTCGATGATGTGATTGGTTTTTAACACATCTTAGATATCGAATAACGAACAGTTGATTTAATAGATTATAGTTTTGTAGCGGCACTACAGAGAGTACTACAGCAACACAGAACAAAAAGTACTACAGCGCCATCTATTAAACATCGAAATACACCTAAATCCTACATCGCGTAAAGACTAAATAGGAGAACCCGTCAACAACTGTCGGGCATTAAACCACCAGACATAACACCCGTCTGGTAGGAGGATCCTCCCTTTTCTATAGGAGATGAAGAACTTTACACCCTGTTCTCCATTACCCCCAAAGTTTCAATAAAGAGGAGCGCAAAACTGCCAACGCAATTGCTAGCCAGCCAGACAATAGACTCCGAATAATTACTGAATTGCTGTCTGATAACACCTAGCTAGGAGTTAATACATTCACACCGTACTCCAGAGATCCCGAAAAGATAATTTGCGTATCAAAGTATTCGGCGAAGTGCACTTGCAGGCCTCGGCAGACATTCTGACTGCGCCCCGCCTGTCAGATGGCGCGATACGGCCACATCGCAATCTAGATGGCCTGATATCACTGCTAAAGAGAGAGTGCAAGGACCTCCCAAAACCGCTACAGTTATATCTGATATAACTTTGGTTTTGCATTGTTCCATTTTGTGCTGTGTTAACTTTCTTTCGAGTGTATAGAAATTGTAGATTAAAAAATATATTTTCAGCTATATCTCGTTAGATTAGGTGTGTTGGTATTGGAAATATTTTATAATAACAGAGAATTAAGGCCATAAATGAAAAAAATCCAAAAAGCCAAACATAATAAACGAAACGCAGTTCAAATGCAAACTCATACAACATTAAATTAACAATTACGAAAATATTTTAATCAGAGCCGATCAAAATGCAAAAACACATAGTTAGCATTAAAACTCAATCGGGTGATGAATTCGGGGATGCAAATTAAATAGCTGATAACATTGAAATTATGACTAAAGTCGCAAGGGACTAAACGCCCCTGACAGATCGGGCAAGGGTCAGGAGCGTCAGTATGCATTCATCAATAGATAAGGATCGACGGGAATTTGACGGTGACACGGAGAAGTCTTTAAGGACGAGGTAAAGACGATCGTGACCCTAATATTTACTTTATTTGATGGAATTTTGATTAGGGTTGGACAATATTCTTAGGTGGCAAATGCAAATTCAAAATGATCATATCTGTTAGCCATTACTACTTCTAGTGTCCATATTAAGTTCGTAAAAACTTCCTCACACATTATTTCGTCTGGAGTCTTTGAAGTCATTTGAAGTTTATTTTTATATTAATGCACAAGCAAATGTGACCTCTGTCATCCTAATCATCAATATCGTCATTACTGTAGCCTTATTCTCCCTTTGCTGAATACGGCTTCTGCCATTAACGTCATATTTCCAATGTCTGTACCTGCCTTATTCAAATCCTACCCGAGATCTTTGACAAGTCATCCACTTATATGGCCCTGCAGTATTTCTATCGTCTCTCAACATCCTTACTAATGTTGACTCGGATTGGTAGCTTGATTGTCCTTTATAAATGAAAAAGCAGTGAACCTAACCAGTATAAGAGTGGGTAGTTACTTTTGCTAAAATTTGGCCAAATTCGTGTATCTTTATAGGCACTGACTCAGTTCTCCAGAGTCACCGCCAGCCAATTTGTCGGCGGTAGTATAAAGATGGTACTGCATCACCATATGGTAAGATTTATTTCTGGATGTCCTTAATGGGTCAGAAGAATTTATGGTCAGTGTCGGCAATCCTTTTAACCGCAGAGTTGAAGTTCGCGCCGAATCTGTCCTTTATTTTACATTCATCATGGATATTATGTGATTATTCTTATCACGGCCTTATTTGCATTCTTGCGTTACTCTGCATTGAATTTTTAAAGAAATATTTAGCCGTAGCTTTTTTTGGTTAACATTAATCTACCTAACCTACCATCATAATGTAAACGTAAGCTATATTTCTAAATAAACGCTTGCGTCTACTTCTTAAATATTTGGCTCATCGTTTTCCGACAATCAAAATCCCAGGTACTTACATCAATTGCATTCCACTATTTAGCTTGATGGAAAGCAAATAATAAGACAATCGCCCATAAAAATAATCAACGGACCTCAAATTACAATGAGCTTCGAAGCTTGCATGACGTCGATGTCGCACCCTTTACCGTCTGTCTGCAGTCTGGCTATTGAATGCATATCGGCGACATCTCTACGTCAAGCAGCTACATGATGTACAGACAGACTTAAAATTTTCCTGTTCTTTGTATCCTTAATGTCCATTTGCAGGGATTACGTGCCTAAGTTCACGATCGGTTTTGATTTGTTGGTGCGATGTAGATCATGACAAGTGTTGAATGTGTTATGTTTATCCTCTTGCGTAGGTGCGCGTGTGACCGCGTGCTCACGTTTATTGGATGAATTATTTATAATTATTGTACTAGGAATATCATTGTATTTAGGAAAACTACCAAGATAGTACTAGCTCAATTCTGTTTTCAGACGGTTTCCTTTTTAATCAAGCTCTGCTAAGTTATCAACATAATCATCCACAGCCCGACTTCACCCACTGCTGGGCTGGGTGTAGGCCTCTCTTTGCTTGTGCCAAGCTCCACACTCTTGTGCCAGCCTCATCTAGGATATTCCCGCAATGGCAACAATGTCGTCTGCCCATCTCGCTGCCGGACGACCTATACTTCTCTTTCCATTCCTTGAAAAATTCATTTCTCGGTCACAGCCTTACTCCACCTGCCATCACCCCGCCTTGCTAGGTATCCTGCCGAACTCCATTTGAGTTGTATAACGCGATTTCCAATATCGAAAACCTTCGTACGTCTCCGGATTTCGTCGTTTGGTACTCGCGCAGTCTATTAGTTTTATGCCGAGCATAGAGCGCTCCTTGGCTCTCTGTGCTACTCTCGAGTACTTTCGACTCTCAAATCTGTACACAGCCTCCCATGTGAGCGTCCACGTCTCAGCACCGTACGTCATGGTGGGCAGAACACACTGGTTACAGAGACGGGTCTTCAGGCAGTGTGGAATTTTGGCTAATTTCAGAATGTCGTCCAATTTGCTGAATGCAGCCCACCCTAGCTGGATTCTTCTCGATATCTCCGTTGTTTGATGCTCCTTGCCAAATGAAAGAATATGGCCAAGATAGTCTTAACGGTCAACCTGCTCCAACCTTTCATTTCCGACCTTGACAGAAGGATTTGAATTGCTGGAGACATTTTCCATAATCTTCGTCTTAACCATATTCATCCTAAGTCCTACTTTTAAACAGGCATTATAAAGATTTTGAAGCATCTTCTGGAGATCCCCGAAGTTTTCAGCAAAAAGCACGAGCACTAAGTTCTGCTAAGTACCTAACTTCTAATTTTATTTGGTACCAGGGTAGGTACCAATTTTCGTTTAATTGAAAACTTTATTTCGGAAATCTGATGACGTGGTGTTTTAAGATGGATTGTTGCTGCTGAAGATTTGAAAAACGGTTATAGTGCGATATCTTAATTATGGTTTCCATATAACTTACTGAGTCACCTTTTGGAGGTCAAGAGAAGACGCAGACAGTTTTTGGGCTGTGTAGGATGATAAAGATTTTTTTAAATACTAATGATTTTCACCACGGTACATATTTCGGTTCAAAAAATTGCTGGTATGACGACAATGTCTCCCATTGTGGCTTTATGACGCACCGGGCGCCGGCCACTATTGACGCCTGATTATATCACCGATTACTCACAAACAATACATTGGTTTTTACTCTCAGTCTTTCAACTTCTCGCTCCATACCAGTACTGTGGGGACCTCTAAGGAAACCACTCCATACTCAAATCACGTAACACGATTTTTTAATTTACGACCTCATTGATACATCTCGATTAAAAATGCCTTGTGCGTTTAAAGAATTTTTATTGTTCACAGTTGTTATAAATTCGGCAAAAACTGCTGCAAATAATAGAGGCTGAATATAAATCCTTGGCGAGGTCGTTGCTGAATTTTTTCAACAAATATTCAAGTACTCTTCGTCCACCTAAGCCATAAATTGTCGCTTAGACAATAGCAACGGAACGAGCAATTAAATGAATATTTCATTGTATTTCTTTACTGTGCAGATACTAGAAATAAATTACATGTGCATTTTAATTAGTTTTATAGCTTAAATCTTTAAAATATTTTGTGCAATTATGTTGGTTGATTACAAATGAGCTCGTCTGGTCTGCATAAACATCGTATATGCAATTCAATCAGTCAGCTTTGACAGCATATAATATGGAGATTAGCATTTCAATTTGTGAACAAACCAAACAATGGATTTGAACATTCTAAGAATCGATATAAATAGAATCTTCGCAACTGATATCAACTTGGGTGGCGTACTTACAAGTACAACGAAACAATGCATCTGCGACTAACTATTGATATCATTTTAAGACGAAATAGGACTTAGTCTTAATGTTGCAAGCGTGACTATTTATTTATTTGAGAAAACATGTACAGTCACGAGCACCAATATGACCACTTTACTAAATTTAAAATAAATTTTCGCGAGAAATAATGATTGAAACTTGGAGATAGGATCTTTTTCATAAAAATATGACTTCCAGAACACTGTGTTCGTAACAACATGAAATTTTAATCAGAACAGTAGGAGAAAAACACTTTAAAAAGTTGTTAAGTGTTTACGTATTGGTGCTCGTGACTGTACAACATAAAAAATATATCCAAGTATAACAGTTAAAAGAAACATATTTACAATAAAGAATGATAAAAATATTAAATAAAATACTTAAAAATAAACAAGAAAGAGTCAACTTTCATGCATCCTCTCACAGAAACTCAAATATCCACGACATAGGTCTACCCATCTCGAAGAAAATAAATCACACTATGTGTATAAGTCTAAACTTACACCTAACGAGCCTCGACAACTCTAGATGCGATACATAGAACAAGAAATGTAATTAATTCGCATAACTTTTGACAGATACCAAGCTTTCTTTAACTAGCTTATCATATTGAATCCCCTGATTAGGCTAGGTACTTACTATTTAGTAATCATCATTATCATCATCTGCCTAGCCTTTTCCCAACCATATTGGGGTCAGCTTCCAATCTAACCGGTTGCAGCTGAATACCAGTATTTTACATGCAGCGACTGCCTATCTGACCTCCACAACCAAGAAATGAAAAAAAAAAAACTTACTAAATGCATAATATGTATTTAGTAAGTTTATGAAATCTAAAAGCATGTATCATATCAGATAGAGACGTGAAATCAAATTCTAATTTAAATTAATGGCTGGCAGACTAGAGTTGTATTGATATAAATATCTTGATATTGGAGAAATTCACAATAAGAGAAAAGAAACATGATACAGAGATCCATTAACCATCATTAACTTTGAACTCACTCAGTAATTGTACACAATTGAACTTTGTTCAAGTAATTGTTAGTTGTTCGATCATTGACATTTCGTTTCATGAGAATGAACCTATGGAAATAAACCTAAGAGAAACATCTTTATTTCTCTTCATTTCAAATTCCGAAACAGACATCTGACCACATTTTACCGCTTTTCGAATTAAAATTCAATATATTATTTCGATTCTCGGTAAGAATTGAAATCCTAATTTGCATGAACTTTAATTAAACGTATTTTCGCCATAGTAACAAATCATTTGGTTAGTTTTCTAGGAAGCCGTGTCGTGTCGTGGGCTAGACGTCGGGCGTCCATACCAAGTATTATCTAGCGTCTCTGCGCGTGCGCTTGTTCGGGCTGTAACGGTGGCGCGGTGATCCTCTCAGGTCTAATGGTGATTGTATTCAAATATTGTTTCAAACTGACGAGTTTATACGTGGTGTTTCTTTTTGGGATATTTTTTTTTTAAAGCGGAGATAAATATTGAAAACATAGATGGAGAATCAACCATGTCACACTGGTTTGTATGAAATCTGTTGTTGCCTAACACACGCACACCGGGGGGCTGCGCGGACAAGTGCCGATTACGCCGCGTCCGTCTCTCCGCGCGGATCACTGAGGCAATTGAGGCATAAGGGTGTGTTGCTGTTATGTAGTTTTTCCTGTAGTTATTTCCTGTATAGTTACCAGATTGCTGCTACCACTTCAGCATCCTTACTTCTAACTCCTGTGCCTCCGCCCAACCGCGCGGACAAGCGGTTTCGTGTGAGAATCACCTAACATATGTAGATACAATTTTCGGGCAGAATTATGTTTTTTTGCTGTTGTATTTGCATTATTACAGGTACCTACCTAATTTTGTTGCCCGTACTAGGAATTGCTTAGTTGATCCTTGTTTAATCAATTTCTTATATTTCTCTACTAGTTGTACCCGCGGCTTCTTTACGCGTATACTTTCGGCATTATCGGGAACATTACAAGGGAACGTGAAGTCTTAGTATATTCCTAATATCCTCTAAAAAATAATATACTAAAAAACTGAATTACTGGTAATTTAAACTAAAACCTGTTAGTACATCTTGGTTTTAAGTACCTACTAAACAAACTCGTAGACAATTTCTGGGGTAATCAATTTAGATTGTCATCGACACGCTAAGAAGAAGTTTATGAACAAAGCAAAACGATGCAATTCACGGTCCTGATGCAGAGTACCCTTCAAAAAATTCAACACTGACAGCTTAATCAGCCGATAGAAATCAAAAGTGAGAATATGCAAAAATCTCGAAACTGAAAAATACCGTAAACGATTGAATTTAATGTATTTAATACTGGAACCAGAAAGAGTATGCACTTCGATAATTTTAACGACGGCCCTAGTATGATCCCCACAGATAAGTTTCTAAGTTTGGTTTTTCAACGCATTGTAGTGCATTCATTACACACTTATGAAGTCGCACTTTGGTCGCACTTCTTCTTATTAATGTTACTCAAAAGTTTTGAAAAGATTTTTGTCGTAAACCTGTAATACTCTAACCATGGTGGTACATAATAGGCATACTTCCATGGTTGTTTCTCTATGTCCAGGATAATAGAACCTATATTTACAAAGCCACACTCCGTATACTGCTCCAGGCTCACGGCACATTATGCGTGACGCGTGCGCACCTCAATGTGATGTCCGCGCACACGCTCGCCGCATACGATTACCACCGAACACCTTTTCGTCTTACTGCGGCTCATAACAATACATCTCCCAAATACACTATTTCTATTCCAACCGGAGAAACATGAACATGTTATTGTCTTTAGTCATCGCGGTGATCCTTTTGAATTAATTTATTCCATCATGTCTTCTTGTAGAGCTCGTGGTAGGTCGGTCAGGTTCAACTACCTTTATATTGACAAGGATATCTATTAATTCAGTCGTACTCGAAGTTTTTTCGAATTGTGAAAACTAATTTTGGTACTCGGCTGTTTTGTTTAATTAGGATCAACATTCGGATTCTGTTTCAAAGTAATGGTAGGTCTAAGAAAATCTTGTCTCAATTTTGTGAAAATGGCACCTTATTTTCCAAGTCAGAAAGCCTGCCCTCGAATTGTTGGATGTGAAGCATCACATTCATTCGTATAAGATCAAACCTTTATTCAATATCAGGACGTTCTTCTCCGTAATTGTTTCGTGTAGTCTTTCTGTCGATCATCATCATTCTCTTGCCCTTGTCCCAATTCATTTGGGGTCGGCGCTTCTTCTTCCATACTTCTCTATTTCTCGTCATCTCATCAGACACCTTTTTTCGTGCCATATCATCCTTCATACAGTCCATCCTTCGTTTTTTTAAACTTCCCCTACTCATATACCCATCCACATTCATACTTAAATCTTTCCTAACGGCATTTTCCTCATTCCTACGCATCATATGCCCATACCACGACAACCGATTACCACACAACTTTTTAATCACCGGCGCCACTTTCAAACTTCCTCTTAATATGTACTCATTTCTTATTTTATCTTTCTGTCGATGTATGGAAAAAATACCCGGTTTTATAGATTCTGAGTCTTTTGTCTACGAATACATTTACAGAAACGGTTAAATTAATCGGTCTCCACAATCGGGGAGGTCGTGTTGTTTCCGTAAACATGTTCCTGCAGCAGGCAGCTGACAACGACGGACAGGTTTATAGTTCAGACAGGATTGTTGTTGCCAATTTTATGCTGTACTGCTAACATTGCGGAATAGTATTTTAATTGTACACTACGGATCCTGGTTACACAGTTTAATAGTGTCTTCCAACACAACAAGTGATATTACCTACTGCTTTTAAATAGCAGGTTGCTGATTATAAAGCAGTGATAGCCTAATGGCGTGACCAGCGTCGGACTGCCAAGCCATAGATCTCGAATTCGAACCCAAGACACGTACCCCTGATTTTTCGGATTCATGTACATATGTAACGCTGTATTATCACTTGCTTCGGTGGAAGAAAACATCGTGAAGAAATCAAACCAGCATGCCTGACAGATATTTCTTGACGGCATGTAAATCCAAGCCAGAGGCCCATGGGCACCATAAAAACTCTGATACCAGGTTAGCCACTAACCACACGAAAAAAACTGCTTTTAAAAAGTTTTGAATGATCATCAGCAAACTGCTTCTGGAGAATGAGGAGCTCATGGCTAAATAATAACAGCCACTCGGGTCGATCTTCAGGTTAAGCCGCGGTTGCCTAGGCTGGTCCGTGGATGGGTGACGGTGTTCAGCTGCATTCAGTTAGACTGGAAGCCGACTCCAACTCTGGAAAAGGATAGGCAGATGATGATGACGATGCAGGGCAGGAGAATGATGAGATGGGTTTGAGTACCAAGAATCCACAGACTGCTATAGGTATAAAAAACACGTCCAGCAGCTAATTTAAAGGGACGTTTACGAAGCTCTTCAAGAAACTTTTATCCTTTGTTATTAATTAATATTCATATACAAGACCAGTAGCAGCAGATTACGTCGGAGTAAACAGTAGATTTAACGACAAATGCTCTGCATTATAGTCAAATTGGATGCAAATAAATCCAATTCATCAGTGCAACCTTATATCTGCTCTTTCGTGACATATTTAACAATTTTATATGCAGATTTTATTTGTATCTAAGTTGCACGTGTTCTTTAAATTAATATTCTGTTGCAGTTTGATCTATTCGCGACGCCATACCTCCTAAATGTTCTAATTTGTGTTACTATGATCGTAAAATTGGGAAAATTATGGGCAATTTCGTCTAAAACGTGTGTTCATGAATTAAGGCTATGTGGGCTGAATACTAGTCTAATTTTACTGTTTCATTCAGAGAGGCTTTTTTTGTTAAACACTAGCTTTTGCCCGCGGCTTCGGTCACGTTAATTTAGAGTTTGACAATCAATTCGGGTTGTACTCTGCTTGTAACAATATAATTCAATCATGGTTCGAAAAACACGTGGCGCCATCTATTATCATAAGAACGGTTTTGTTGTTTTCCTCGGGAACAGTACTTTTTTCGGGATAAAAGGTACCCTATGTCCGTTTCTGTACACCTGACAACGTGTGTATATGCAAAATTTCAGGATGATCGGTTCAGTGGTTTAGGCGTGAAAAGGTAACAAACAAACAAACTTACTTTCGCATTTCGCATAATATTAGTAAGGATTATTTAGGCTATTACTCTTGTAACCTACAAAGTAGCAAGGTAGCCTAGGTATCAATTTATGGCCCACGTAAAAGGACCCTTCCCAAAGCCGTCAACCAAGCATTCTGTACTCAAACTAAGTAACTTTACGGAAAAATTATTGCTTGGAAATGACTTTTTTTTCGCCAGTTATATATAGGGGGCGAGCCTGTTGCCATGAACCGGGCGCAAATCCAGACTCCGTGGCTGCTACTGAGTAATTCCTTATGGAAAAACCCAATAATACTTTGCCCGACCCGAGAATCGAACCAAGGGACCTCATACTCAGCAGTTGTGCTTGCGACCACTAGACCAAAGAAGGAGTCGTATATTAAATTGTTTAAAATAATTATTAAATAATACAGAGGGATGTAATAATCAGTATTCGTTCTAACATTTGTATGCATTTGTATATTACATTAAAAACACATATTTTAAATTAAAAACACATATCTATACATATAATAAGACAGTAAAAAAACTGTGTCTGTACATCTATACTAATATAATATTATAAAGCTGCAGGGTTTGTTTGTTTGTTTGTTTGTTTGTTTGAACGCGCTAATCTCTGGAACTACTGGTCCGATTTGAATGATTCTTTCAGTGTTGGGTAGTCCATTTATCGAGGAAGGCTATAGGCTATATATCATCACGCTACGACCAATAGGAGCGTAGCAGCAATGAAAAATGTTGCAAAAACGGGGAAAATTGTATTTTTAATAACTTGACGCGGACGAAGGTCGCGGGGAACAGCTAGTTGAATATATTTAAAAAAAAAAAATTGAGGGGTGTTTAGAAACAGTAATAGAGCACGAATCCAAAAAAAAATTCTGTCTGTTTGTCTGTTTGTCTGTTTATCTGTTTGTCTGTTTGTCTGTTTGTCTGTTTGTCTGTTTGTCTGTTTGTTTGTACACGCTAATCTTCGGAACTACTGGACAGATTTGAAAGATTTTTTTTTGTTGTATAGGTATTAAGTCTGGGCAACATATAGGCTATAATTTATCTTGGAAACTTGAACACCTGATGCAGAACCGCAATAGACCAGCTAAACTATAAGAGATACAAAAATGGTACCATAGCAAAAATTGTTCCACGTGATGAGCATTTTCTGTTGAGAGAATAAATTTGAAGATCTGGAACACCTGATGTGGAACTCCAAGAGCCCAGCTACACTATAACATATATAGGAATGACGTTTTAGCAAAAATTGTTCAATCTGATGAGCACTCTCTGTTGATTTATAAAAATCGAAGATCTGGAACATCTGTTGTGGAACTCCAAGAGCCCAGCTACACCATAACACATATAGGAATGACATCTTAGCAAAAATTGTTCAATCTGATGAGCACTCTCTGTTGATTTATAAAAATCGAAGATCTGGAACACCTGTTGTGGAACTCCAAGAGCCCAGCTACGCCATAACACATATAGGAAGGACGTCTTAGCAAAAGTTGTTCGGTCTGCTGGGCATTTTCCGTTGACTTATAAAAATCGAAGTTCTGGAACACCTATTGTGGAACTCCAAGAGCCCAGCTACACCATAACACATATAGGAATGACATCTTAGCAAAAATTGTTCAATCTGATGAGCACTCTCTGTTGATTTATAAAAATCGAAGATCTGGAAAACCTCTTGTGGAACTCCAAGAGCCCAGCTACGCCATAACACATATAAGAATGACGTCTTAGCAAAACTTGTTCGGTCTGCTGGGCATTTCCTGTTGACTTATAAAAATCGAAGATCAGAAACATCTGATGTGGAAATCAAAGCTAACACTAATTTCACTGTATAATTATAAAATAACATAAACTGGGAGTACCTCCACGCGGTGAAGGCGGTAACAGTTTAGGACTGATTTTCGATGACGACGGTATATCATTGAAAATTTGACTCTACTGGACAAAACTCCCATTTATTTTTTTATTTTATCGAATAAATATGCCTTCGGGCTTATGTTATTTGAGTGTTTAATTTCCTTTTCCACTTATCTTCGTGACAGTCACTTAGATTTTAACTGATCAGGTATCTTCAGAATAAAACTATAACCATGCCTAGAAAGAGGTCAAATCTTTCCCAATGTTCCAAAGGAGCTAAAAGATTGAAGATCATAAGATCCCAAGAATCTACCGAAGAACGTCAGGTGAGACTTGATGCTGTTCGAGAACATCAGGCTGCAACTCGCTCCGTGGAAACCTCTTCGGATCGCGAAGCACGCCTGCGTTCTCAGCGTATTTACGCATCTACATCCAGGTCTCTAGAGAACTGTGAAGAATATGATGCACGACTGACCGCTGATCGTGAACGTCATGCATTGTCTCGCGAGTCGGAGACGTTCACGGAAAGAAAATTACGCTTGAGTTCTCACCGTGTATACACATCGACTTCGAGGTCTCTAGAGACAAGTGCGGAACGTGATGCACGACTGACCGCTGATCGTGCAAGTCATGCATTGTCTCGCGAATCGGAGACGTTCAAGGATAGAGAATTACGCTTGAGTTCCAAGCGTATCTACGCTTCGACTTCTAGGTCTCTAGAGACAAGTGGGGAACGTGATGCGCGACTGACCGCTTATCGTGAACGTCACGCATTGTCTCGCGAGTCGGAGACGTTCACGGATAGACCGTCCCCGGGCTCTTAGAATTCGACATCAGACGTTTCAGATCTTCGATTTTGACGACCCCGTTGTCGCTGGCATAAGTAACAGGATCCGCGTACGAAGTCGCGGGCAGAAGCTAGTTTTAAATAATTATAATAAAATAATGCTTTCAGAATGCGGTCGGGGTTGCCGCGCCATTGTAGTGCGTCACAAATGTTCGCAAACGCGTGCGTTGACGGTTTCCACGCTATAATGCTTAACACGTTAGTTAACTGCCAAGGTATATTTTCAGTATCATCCAAATTTCATTTCTTTCGTATTGATTCCAAATGGTTTATATTGAATAATTATGTATAAAAAAGTGTTCCCTTTTCTTTATTTTGATAAAAAAACGGTTAAAAAAAAACTGTCAGGCACCCGTGACAGTTTTATTTTCATAAAAATACATCATAATTTTTGTTCTAGATATCAAAGTAAGAGGCCATGTTGAATATGTCTTGTTTGGGGCCATGTCAGTCATTTCTAATAGAAAAGAACACTGTGAACGTGCCAGGCGGCACACTGCGGTCATTTGAATTTCGGTGTCAGTCATCGGTGACTGACATGACCTGAACAGATAGTGAGTCTGTCAGGCACCGGTGCCTGACATGGCAGTCAAAGTGTTAAGAAAGTGGCGTCATTATTTCAAATTTCAAAAACTGCTCAGTAGCACCAACAGCATTTTGCAAATGATTGCATCCCGCCACAACTGTCCCATTCAGGCTCACTGGGTGGGAATAGTTACGGGAAGATTGTGACTGTTATAATATTATGTACCTACAAACATAGATCTTAAGAAAATTGTTACTAACACTTATATGGATTCTGTCCGAAATAAATGGATAATAATAATAAAGCATTTATCACTTGTTTACTGCGTACATCTGGTGATAATGAAGTACATATATATTCCGAGGCTGTAGGCCGGATGTGGCTCCAAATAGTATGTAAATAAGCAGCATTAGAGTTAAGTCATGTTTTTAATAATTCAACCACTAAACAGATCACTTATTTTGTAATATTATATTCGTCCCAATATTGGCCCCAACATTGACCCCAATATTTTTTTAGAACACCAACTAAATGTCTGAAATCTTTTGTTACCTACAGATATAACACGATAGAGAAGATAGAAAATTTACTTCGATAAAAGTTGTTTCAATCAGCCTAGCGATATTAATAAGATTCTTCTTTATCGTGTGGTTAGTGCCTAACCTGGTGTCAGAGTTTTTATGCCGCCCATGGGCTTCTGACTTGGCTTTACATGCCGTCAAGAAATATCTCTCAGGCATGCTGGTTTCCTCACGACGATGTTTTCCTGCACCGAAGCAAGTGATAATTATACAAAAAAATAAGATTTGGTCGTTGATGTCTTTTCAAGGAAGTATTATGTTCAAAAACAAAATAAGGGAGAAGACAAAATACAAAGATTTAAAACATTAGAGTTGCCCTCACCGTACTTAGGCCGTGCGAAATAATGTTTTAAATAATTAGATGAGCTCACATATCCTGCTTGGAACGATTTCCAGTACGAGCGAGTGATACAATACTGGTCAAATGACAACGAAACAGGAATGTAATTATTTATTTTTATGTGGTATATTATTAAAATATTTTAGGTCTTTGATAAAACACTTAAAATAAATAGAGCAGAAAAAATAAGTAGAGCAGAGAGCAGTTTAACTTGATATTGATGACAGCATGAAGTTTATCTGTAAACTCAGGCAAACCGGTAAAGTGGTCTATGCCTGGCTAGTAATTATTGCTAGGTTAAGAATAACTTAAGTTAATAATAGCAAACAATTTGATGCAGGTTTTAAAATAATTCTCCGTTTGATAGATACAACATGTGAGTTGACCAAGATTATGTCTAGACCTTGAAAGAGACTATTCCCTCTTTTTTTTTTCGGATGGGAAATCATCAAATGACCCCTCCTGGGCGGAGTGGAAGGGAGTGTCAGTCTTTTACTTACTAAAACCCATCCATGTTCCTTCTTTTCCCTTTGTGTTCCAGGGCCGCGGTATCTCTTTCGAACAGTCCCGCAGCCCTGGCAGGCATCGGCCCTTGCGGGCCCCTTCCTTTTTGCTGACATCTCTATGAGGCGCGCGTGGAACATGAACGCGCCGTCGACACGGCCTGTCGTCATAAGACGGACGGACAGCGAGCTAGCTAACTCACCGTCCACAGGCAGCCCTTGAGTTTGTTACGGCTGTTTCTTCTCAGAGTAGTCAGCCAGGTACGAAACACCGGCCTTATATTGTTTAAAAAAAATGACGTGTTAAAGTGTTTGCAAGTATTACGAGTATTTGCAAAATACATAACATAGGCGGACTACAATGCCTTTATCAAGTAAACACTGGTTTCGTGATAAATAGGCCGTGTGATAGATAATTGAAAAAATGTACTAAAAGAATCGGCTTTCATAAAACTCTTCACATCGGTTATACATTTAATTATAATGCCTATTCACACGGTTTTACTCACAAAACATTTTAAATGTAATTATGGTACATTGTTCAGAGAGGGAGAGGAAGGCCATAGAAAAGAGGAATGGATTGTGTGAGGAATGATATTAAAGAGAAAGTAGTGATGCCGTGACGTCTGGCAGGGGAGAATGGAAGAACAAAACGTATTGCGCCGACCCCAAGTAGCATGGGACAAGGATAGGAAGATGATGATGATATGGTACATTGTCGTGAAACTTCACCAACGAACATAATATAGGGTGACTCGTAGTGACCGATACTTAAACACATCATTGTACTTATGATAACAAACAACTTTCCCTAAAGAAACATTTATTTTTAATACTCATTCACTTTAATCCCAATAACACCTACGGAGTGGGCTTGCGAGCCGCGCGAGTGCTCTGCCTACTCACTGTAGCACGGTACCATAGTAATGAGACAAAACGGCGTCACGCGGCTAACAGCTGATAGGTCACAGGCGCGCACGCGAATTTCATACGGTTGTTGTGTGATAAAAGTGAACGACTAGAAAATAAAAATGTTGTTTTGGGAAAGTTGTTTGTTATCATGAGTATAATCACGTGTTGAAGTTTCGGTTACTAATTACCAGTCACCCTATATGATGGTTAAAGAGTAAATCATTCTGTTTCTATGGACCAATTCAAAAATAATGGTTGCAATTCGATTTGCAGTCTTTGAAGTTAATTCAAATACAAAACAATTCGTCGATTTTTAGCCTATATAATATTAACAAATAAATGTTGACTTAAAATCTAATGATAAATCTTAGCCTCTGCGACGCGAGCGCCATCTTGCAGACTTGTCTGTGTGTTAGTTCTCGCCTGGCGACTGGATGGCGAGCGGACTTGCAGCACCGACTCTACTACCACTTCTTCCACAAAATTCTGGCCGTCAGCATCTGGAAAAGACAATTAAGACATGATTAGTGTAAAAAGACCTGGAAATCATCACGCCTTGTAATCCCCGAAGGGTTAGGCAGAGGTGTACGTAACAAGTACACCACCCATTTTGCCAATTGTGTTTTAAGTCCCATGTAATAGGCGGCGAGCCTATTGCCATCAACCGGGCACAAATCCAGATTCCGTGGTTGCTACTTAGAGATTCCTGATGGAAAATTCCCGACCCGGGAATCGAACCCAGGACCTCATTCTCAGCAGTCGCGCTTGTGACGACTAGACCAACGAGGCCGTGCCTGTCCTGGAATAATGCTGTTTCCTCTTAATATGAACGCTAAACTAAGCATTAATTTATTAATAACAAGTGAATATTTACATTATATACAAACTACAAATCTATAATAGTAAGAAAAAATAAAAATGTACAAGTATCAAAACGGTTACAGGGCGTCAAAAAATTTGTCCACATCGCTATCAACAGGAAAAGTGCCCAGAAGGCTGGCAGCATTGCCACGTTGGATGGCAATGCTGATTCTTTGGCCAAAAAATAGGCCCGCCTTCTGGTCACGTGAAGAGTCGACCAACCGCTTGGCGTTAATTGAAGAGACTGAAGCTTATTTGAAGAGTTCATAAAAACAGTACCGGTGTGAAGTTCTAAACCTTCCTTGAAGAATATGACCAATGATGAAAACCGTATCAAACTTTTTCAAGACGCTTCATTCATTGCCTTTTCTGAATGTGGCAGAATCTGAACGGGTCTACAAAACCATGGTTTACCAGGTCCACGCCAGTACTCATGCTTAGGTACTCAGTTAATTAATATCGTCAAAGCATATTTTTATCTATGTATGTATTAATTGTATCTTTCAATCAACGACATAAAATTCGCACGCCACAGTCGCAACAAGTTAAGTGTGTCAAGTTAGTACAAAGGTAATTGTTACCTAATTCATTATGATCTTCATCTGCTTGGCCTTTTCCCAACTATTTTGGAGTCGGCTTCCAGACTAACCGGATGCAGCTGAATACCAGTATTTTACATAGAGCGACTGCCTATCTGACCTCCAAAACCCATTTAATACTGGGTAATACAATACCCCTTGGTAAGACTGGTTGTCAGACTTTTTGGGCCACTGACTACCTAACGTATGTCAAATATCTACAAAGGAAACTCGGTATGTAATGGGTGGTCACTCATCCACAGACCAACCTAGGCAAGTACAGCTTAACCTAAAGATCGACCCGAGCGGCTGTTATTATTTAGCCACGAGCTCCTTTAGTGTATCTTTCAATCAATGCCATAAAATTCGCACGCCACAGTCGCAACAAGTGTGTCAAGTTAATTTGAAAGTGATTGTTACCTAATTTATTTTGATATTTTGTAAATTACCCAACTGCGACTGCTTTCTTTCATAATGGTTAACACAACACTGATCAGTAAGAGATCAATTTCCTACTGTTACATTTCCTGGATAAGATTTTTTTTGCAAATATCTTTACAATTATATCTTGCGAATACCTTCGCCGCTTGAAATTATTATAAAAATATTACTTCCCTATTTGAATCGGATATTTTGACAATTTCAAGGGCTTTAATTTGTTTGCACGGAACGCTAATTATTTATCTAAAATAAAAGTGGCCTCAGTTACTCATTATAACATCAGCTATCTGCTAGTAAAAATCTCGTCAAAATTGGTCAAGCCATTTCGGAGATTAGCTAGAACAAACGGACACTCAGACAAAAAATTATAAAATATGTTTTTTTGTTATAAGTACCGCATATACTTTTATATACGCTTTCAGAAAAAAACTGTTATTTTGAAATTACAAACAGACACTTCAATTTTATTAATTTATATGTAATTATAGATGTATTGATTAAATTATTATTTGAAACCTTGTTCCCTACTCACAACATTATTGATGAAACCTTTTTAAGGCTTTAAAAACTGTAAAAAAAAATCAATTAACTTTCGATGAAAGCACCGTGTCAGTTATTAATGGTATCCAATTCATCTCCAATGGTTTTACGCACCGGATATGGTCAGAGGCCATATTTGTTACATAGTCGTTATTGCCTTTTAAAAACAGTGTCATATGTTGAAAGTTATCTTACAGAGTAGCTATTAGTCATACTACCTATGTGTAAAATAAAACTAGATAAACATGAGTAATCATGGTGAAACACGTCCACATTTATTAAACGGTGTTATTATGGTTGACAAACAAGCGTGTTACTTATACAATTAATATTCATCTTTTTTTAACGTTGGCCCCACTAGTAATTTCTCCTGTATCGTGGGTGCGTTTACAAATATTTAAACTCACCACAAACAGCCAGACTTGTAACAACTACCTGTAGGGCTTGAAGATATTTGTTCCGTGCGGGAATCGAACACGCGACACGCAGCGCAGCAGCCAATCTCTCAGCCACTGCGACAATTGTGCTATCATTCTCCCGCCCTTATCCCAATTTATTTGGGGCCTATCATTCATTATTACCTACTATCCTCCATCTCCTATCCTGCCCTCTTAGCCCAAAAACATGTAGCCCAAGTGACCTCTGTGCTGCTACCGACGACGCGGTGGAAGTGGCGAAGTTCTGGGCTAACAAAATATAAAAATTGTCGTGCCAGCGACACGAAGACGAAGACCTACTCAATCGCAATTTCAGTCTGCATCTTAATACGAAGTACACAATGGTTAAAAAGCCTTATATCGCGCAATTTTTACAATTCGCGTAAAGGTAAAGTGTCGCTAATTCTGTCACATCAACCTTGACGTTTCGCGAAGCAAAAGAACAGTCACCAACCTAAATAAAGACAAAACGTACCTCTTACTACCACGTACAGAGTTTAAAACTAAATGTTATTTATCGGAACTTCGATCACTGGAATTAAATATCAAAAATCTATGGAAAGAAGCGAACGAAGTTTATAGTTAGTTCATTATACTACGATCGACGAGGCAAGGCGTGCGGTGCATGTTAATTTCTACTTATACGTACATGACTGACAAGACAAAGTATGTTAGTACCAATTTTACGACCATTTTCAAAGGTTTGATCGGCTATCTTCGGGAAAGCAGAAAGGCGAATAAAATGTGATACATTTAAGAGAGTCAGTGTGTCTATCTACCATGAATTACGCGCGAAATTCTGGTCGACAGTCACATTTTATTCGGCTTTTCCGAAGATATCCGAAACAACCTTTGACCGTAGACCTTAGAATAAGTTCTTTGGTACGTACCGTTGACCCCTGTTTGCAGCTTGGACCTCGCTGGGGCTGCAGCAGCAAGGTAAACGATGGCGAACAGAGAGATCAGCAGAAGGGCTCGCATCTTGACGCATGCGCGGTGAATACTGCGCGCGCGGCGCCCCGCTGTGTCATTGGTGCGCGCTATTCTGCAACAAGTTGAGTTTTTGTAGTGCAGTGGAAGGGGCTGTTTTCTGGCATTCTTATTGAATGCAGTCAAAGGCCATTCACAGTACTCTGTGATGTCAGTATTTAATCACTCTTTCACAGATTTGGAGTGTATGTATTTTATATGCATAAACTCAATTTGAGGGAACATTATCACATAAGAATATAAACTCCGCCGAAGCAGAGTATTTCAAAAATGCGAATAGACTCATTTGAGTGTTCCCCTCCACGGAAATCTTTAGTAAAAGGCGAAAGATTTATGCGTTTTGAAGGGAAACCAGAGATGTCTAACAACGCTAACTCGAGTCGACCCAACCAAACGGCGGAGAATCTTAACACCGCGATTCAGGAATCGGCACGAAATGCACAGTGACATCTGTTGGGTAGAATTGGAACTAAAATAGCAACATGGCCGCCTAGTTGGGGTTTTTCTTGGGCGATGCGGTGAATTGAAATGCTGGCTGTGAGAATATGGTGTCTTAAATAGCCGCTTTACCAGAATCATAATAGGGTAATAATATGAATCCCGTTAAAATTCTTAAAATAGTCACAGACGAAGTACCTAAATATTATGTTTTGTCACTATATTTTACGAATTAAAAAGTAATTCATATTATTTTCCTATTAGAATTCTGCTAAAGCCGCCATTTTAGAACCCCAGAAGTCGTAATTTATTACAAGTTTTTGAAATAACCCACTGATTGAATGGTGACAAAAAAGAAATCAGTGCTCTCTTAAACTCTCTCGTGCTCATAAACACAACAGTGCATGATTCTTCAAAACTGCACCTATGGCATATCATAAGAAGTAGGTACCCGTACAGGTGTCTTTAAAAAATCTGACGACCTAGGTTATGATCTAATTCGCTATGTTTTGCCTGACATTATTGTTGCGTCAGAAAAAAGGTATCTCCTATTCTGGAAAACCCACGTTCAGCAATGGACATTTACGAGTACTAAAAGTAGACAAAGTACTTTTCTATAACGGATCAAGCAATTTCGTAAAGTATTTTAAGATCACTATTGAGTATTGAACGTGTGGCATATTAAGAAGCTATTGGGAATTTGTATATCTTTGCTTCTGATTTCGAAAGCCAGCCATGACTAAGTACGATATCCTAGTCTTCCTTTAATGTTTAGGTAAGTAACTATTATAGTTAACAGTTATATAGAACATCGCACTACCTTGCAACAATTGCATTACGCTTGTGGTTTGTCCAAAAGGTTTCTGTAAAAGATCTAAGTTAAAGTTGCCTATTATATACCTATAGTATACCTTGCAATATTTGCAGAATAACGCTATTTTAATTGCATAACGCTGCAGCTAGTGGGGGTGCGATTTCCAAGTGTCTAAGGAAGGACACATAATCATAAGAGTAGCGAGTAAGCTGTAGTACAGCACCATATCTATGAGAAACGTGCTTACGTTTCGATAATTTCCATATTTTTTTTGTATATAGATTATTAAGTACTACTTTTATCATCCAGGGAGAAAACAGGGTAATACGTTTGTATGGACTAAGCGCCGTTAGCACTTCCTCTTAAGCGTCGTCATCATCCACAGCCCACCTCGATCGCAGCTTCCCAGCCACCCATCTTCTATGCTCCTGTACCAAAGTCTTCCAGATGTACCCGTTATCACAGTAGACTCGTTTGATTTGACAAACAGGATCTAGTTGAGATATTGGTTATTTTGTATATAATTTACTGTCAGTAATTAAGTATGTGTTTTTTAAAAGTGCCTGTAAGAGGGGGTTATTTGATGTAGCTCACAGACTGAATATTTGGCCTTCTACCTACTGCTACTCTCTGTCTTAATTTTTTTACGTTTTCGCGTGGGTTTTATCAAACTTACTTCTGCTTTTAAAAAGATTGCTTCTTCTATCATTTTTTTTAGTCTCTCAAAGTTAAATGGGGTTTGAATCGATTTACAATCTCTGTATTATCAACCTAGATCTAAATACAATCGGTCTAAAAACAGAATATTGTCACATAGCCCAACCGGTATCACCGCTATTCGCTATTCTTATGCTAATGAATGCGCACCATATACCGCAAGCGGTGGTTGCACAATATTCTCAACATGCGAACAATCTCGCTTGCTGACACACATTCATACGTTTTGATCTAAACTTTATAAAGTGCTAGCTAACGCCCGCGGCTTCGCGTGGAGTTTGATAATTGTCCCACGGGATCATATTACCGGGATAAAAAGTGTTATATGTGTTAATCCAGGTTAAAAACTATCTGTGTTCTAAATTTCATCTAAATCGGTTCAGTAGTTTTTGCGTGAAAGAGTAACAAACATCCATACAACCTCACTAACTTTCGCATTTATAATATTAGTGGGAAGTACTCAAAAGTGGTCTGATTAAATAAGTAGCTGTGTTAATAACAACTTGTTTCACTGAATAACTTTTTTCTACTTATTAACTGCCTACAGTCAACATGGAGAAGAATATTTTCTTGCACGAGTTTAATGCCTATACTAACTAAAACTAACTAACTTGTGAAAGAAAGAAAGTTTCAAATTTAACGGGGGGAAGGAGGATGAGGGATTGGGGGAGGCCTAATGCCTGTTTTCAATAACCTAAATGGAGGCCTCAACATTATGCTGCTAATGGAATTCTACTCTCCAAAAATAATTTTCTCTTATTTAGTCCCTCTTAATGAATCCCTTTATATGTATGAGTTGGTAGGTTAAAAACTTTTTTGCAAAAAGTCGGGTTTATTTTTGCGAAAAAGTTTCTTTTATTTTTCCATTTTTAGTTGTAATATCCTGTACAAATATTTGGTATGCATTTATTTTACATTGTTAACAATACATTTCACACATTGTGAATTTTTAGTTGTTAATTTAGGAACCCAAATACCACGCCAACCAATATTTCAACAGCTATTTGACCCCCTGACCCTGCGACTATCACCAGGGTGTTAACTGCCGACCCGTTGTACGTATCCACTGATTATCTACACTAATATTATAAAGAGGAAAACTTTGTTTGTTTGTTTGTTTGGTTGTAATGAATAGGCTCAAAAACTACTGGACCGATTTTAAAAATTCTTTCACCATTCGAAAGCTACATTATCCACGAGTAACATAGGCTAAATTTTATTTTGGAAAAAAATAGGGTTCCGTAAGATATTTGGGTTTTTCGGACACAAAGTGTAAAAAATCAACCAGAAAAGTTACTTATTTTGCGTACGCTGCCTAAACTATAAAAGATAGAACCACAAAATGTTCAAATTAATTGTAGATCTTATAAATATCTACAAAAAAGTCCGTGACACACTATACCTATCTATGTCGAGTGAGGCACAACAACCATTTTTTTATCTTGATTTTTTTTTGGACTACATTTAAACGCATTTATTTTACTCATGCTATAATCCTTATCAAAATAAATTATTTCCTCACTAAGTACAGTTTATGTAGATAATATTTGGTCTTTGAATGATTCAAATTGGACGTTTGGTTTTGAAGTTATGGCGAAATTAAAATATTACGATTTCTGCTGCACGGCCCGTTGCGAAGTGGGCGTCACGAGGCGGGGTGCGCGTGCGGGAGGGGAGTTTAGATCTATGAGTAAGGTACCCGCGCGGCTCAGACGCTAACCCATTACTCACCGTCCACAGGCCCGCACCTACGGTGGCCGGTAGCCACCACGTGGCCCCCGAAGCCCGGTGCGTCCCCCGCGGCTGCTGGGGCGAGAGATTCTCTCCCTCTCACGTCCCGCCACCTCCTTCGCTAGCATGACTGCTTCGCAGAAGGAGGTGACGGCTTCCCATTCCCTCTCGCTCGGGCGCGAGAGGTCGCCGCCGCCGATCGCCGCTACGTGGACACGGCGGAGCTCCGCCCAAGCGGGGCTTACCTCCAAGGTGAGCGCCACCGTCTCCTCCGGACGCTCCTCACAATGATAGCACCCGGGCGTTTCCTCCCGCCCGATTCGGTGCAGGAACCTCGCGAAACAACCGTGTCCGGTGAGGACCTGCGTCAGGCGGAAGGTGAGGGCGACGTGGCGCCTCTCTAGCCACTCCTCAAAGAGGGGACTTATCGCCACTACTGCGGCGTGCCCTGCACTGGGTTGCGACAGTCGCTGTCTCCATGTCGCCATGAGATCGCGTCGGAGGTTTGTCCGCTGAGCGGTGATTTTCCACGGCAGCGGAGTTTCCCCCCGACGTAGTGCCTCCGCGCGCCATTCAAGCAGGCGCGCGAGGACTATCGCCTCCAGATCCGGCTAGGAGGCTCGCCGCCTCGCGGGAGATCGTGCGGTACCCCCGGATTAGCCTTACGGCTACCACCTTTTTGGGCGCGTTCAGGTAGTGGGTGGCACGCCGCTTAATTGAACGCGCCCACACCGGGGCCCCGTAAAGGGCCATGGACCGCACGACCCCCGCGTAGAGCCTACGGCAGGAGGCGTTTGGACCCCTCAGGTTGGGCAAGAGCCACTTGAAGGCAGCCCCAGCCCGTTTCAGTTTGGGAGCCAAACGTCGGAAATGCTCAACGAAGTTCCACCGGCTGTCGAGGACGAGTCCTAGGTACTTCAAAGTCGACTCGACGCCGAAGGGAACCCCTCCTACCGTCAGCCCGTCCCGACGGTGGCGCATTCCGAGGCCTATGAAAGCACAATGTGCTTTCATAGGCCATGAACATCATCATCATGTCATGTCATGTGTTGTCATGGCCTCGAATTTGTGCAAAGCCACCTCGAGACCCAATTACCGGATCCTCTCAACAACTATCGGAACTGTGGGGAACCCCCTTAATCTGTTATTTTTCAATTATTGTATAGAAATCGTAAAGCGGTTCACAGAATACATCTACCTACCAAGTTTCAACGGTTTAGTCCGAATAGTTTCGGAATAAAGTGGCTGTGACATTCAGACGGACAGACAGACAAGACGAATCTAGGGTTCCGTTTTTTGCCATTCGGCTACGGAACCCTAAAAATCGTGTTTGGGCTCATTTCATACACCTTGATGAGAACTTTAGAATTAGCTGGAGTATGACTTTCATCGGGAGTCTGACGATGGAGCGGAGGGCAGCTGCAACAGGACCTCAAAAGTTTATAGCATCTATATCGTGTTCGGGCTCATTTCATGCACCTTGATGAGAACTGTAGATCTAGCTGGGCTCTGGCTGTCATCGAGTGTCTGAGGATGAAGACGTAAAGGCTGTCGAGGGCAGCCCTTATTTGGAAAAACATAATAAGAATAGTTTAGTGATTCTTATTCTGTATTGCACACAAAATAAAAAACGCCGAAAATTTATTCCTTTTGAGAGCTTCCGTTGCGGCAATCATGTATGACGGAATTGTTCCTTTTAAAAGTTCTAAAAAAAGTCCGTGATAGCATATGTATATCTTTTAACTTACACACTCATCTTTTTTATGGTTCTCAATTTTCTTCAAAAATTATGCATTATTTTTGCAAAGGTGTTTTTGTAAACATGGTATTTATCCTTATCCAAATAAATACGTTATTCATCAGAAGTATTTAATTTTGAACGAATCTGCTCTAACATCATTTGATTCCAATGAATATCTTATTCATTTTCATTATGTGTGTGATGTGCTCCTTTACAATTGTATAATAGGTGCCTACGACCCACCCTCTCTAACCCTCTCTTATGTGACGCAGACGAAGTTGCGCGGGTCAGCTAGTCAAATTATAAAGTAAAGAACCTGTATTTAAAAACTACTTTTGCTAAAACCTTATTTATTGGTCGTTAAATTGTCATATATTTTATAGAACTCTAATAAAACTTATAACTGTCACACATTAATCAAATAACTATAAAATGATGGTTTTTAGACATGGTGGAGTGGTCAATTATCGTCCCGTGGTTATTCTTCACATCTAGGTAAGTACTATTTCAAACAGCCACCTTATTCCCCGACTCCATTAAAATTCGAAAGTATTTCCATTTTTGTTTTAGTGGTTAGTAGAGGAGCTCGTGGCTAAATAATAACAGCCGCTCGGATCAATCTTTAGGTTAGGCCGTGGTTGCCTAGGTTGGTCTGTGGATGGTTGACCACCCATTACATACCGAGTTTCCTTTCCTGGCTGTCATTTGTAGATCTTTGACAGTCGTTACAGGTAGTCGGTGGCCTAAGCAATCTGACAACCAGTCTTACCAAGGGGTATCGTATTACCTAGTACTAACTGGGTTGTGAAGGTCAGATAGGCAGTCGCTCCATGTAAAATACTGGTCTTCAGCTGCATCCGGTTAGACTGGAAGCCGACCCTAACATAGTTGGGAAAAGGCTAGACAGATGATGTTTTAATGGTTAATAAATAAAGTGATCCATGTAAGGTAAGGGTTTAAATAATATTGATTCAAAGAAAATAACGGTTATTTAACAAAATATTAAAGAGGTATATAAAATACGTAACCATATATTATAGAAGCTACGTAAAGTTAAAAGATGGTGTCCGAAAAAAGACAAAACTTGAAAATTACTGTCATGGATAAGAACAGGTACTTTTACCTGATGCGACTAATTATTTAAATGAGTTTAATATTAGCGTAGGAGTCAATAAAGAGTACAGAGTCAATAGTCCCATAATTGAGCAGCTCGCGTTAAAAGGAGACCATTTTGAATCGGAGATAATTTCTGCGGATGCGTCGCGAGAGCAATGATCTGTTAATAGATCTATAATCTAGATCAAACACGATTTATTATTATTTCATTCTAGACGTGACTGCATGCTGTTATTGTCAAAACACCTGGGTGTTTACCACATCCTGCTTTGTCTTATTTTTACATGTTATGGCACTTTTTGCCTCTTTCTAACTAAATCTGACATCAACTGCAGTGACATCACAACTTACAAGAATAACTATACTTTAATAAAATCCGTAAATGACCACCACCACCTGAGGGGGTGTCGGACCATAGTAGACAAAAGATGAAACGCTTTTGAAAGCATTTTTTCTTTAACGATGTCTACATAATTATTGTCTTTATTTCGGTAGCTAATGTCCATCCCTACAGTTGAGGTCTGTGGGTTCATTATATTCAAAAGTTATACAGCGCCCTTCGCGTCCAATACAATAATGCATTCAGGCTACTGATGGGGTTGCCTCGATACTATATAGATAGCGCATCAGGGATGTTTACTGAAGCTGACGTGGACTGTTTCTACACGGTGATGCGGAAGCGGTGCGCTTCCTTGGTCCGTAAGGTGCGGAGCAGCGCCAACAGCATCCTATCTATGATAGCAAGCAGGCTTGATTGTGAGTTTGTGCACCACTGCTGCAAGGTTTCGGCTGGACCTGTCACCTTGCAGCAATGATGTCACAATCTGTTTCTGTTTTTGTCTTTGTGAGTGTATTACTAACATAGTTTGTAAGTACTTTGTTACTATGAGTCTTGTTTCTCAAATTAAATTATTAAATTAAACTAAATTAATAAGGGAGGAGGAGGGGATATCTGTCTCCTCTATCTGGCTTTTCCATCATTGTTAGCTGATAGCTTGGCTCTTTGTCACCTCTGGTGTGCTATTCTAAGCTTCTAAAAATGGATAGGTGTGCCTCTGCAGGCTGAAATATTTACTTTTGTACCACGTTTGACAAAATAACTAGTCTTTTACTGTACCTATTCTGTGGATTTTTACTATATGTACCTACCAGATGCGGTTCATAATTTTGCAACTGAATGACCGTGGGTGTTGACCAGCAGGTTTTTGGTAAGTGGCAATAAAGATGATTGATTGGCGGTGCACCGCATCTGGGTTTGGGCTACATCGTATTGCAAAGCTTCCTTAGATACGCAATGAGATTTTAAGTAGTTGCAAGTAGAAGCCAACTCATCAGTTATGAGAAGCAGCCTACTCTTCGTAGCAGTCCCTATTTGTCTCTAAAATGAAACCTTCCAAAATGCGGATGCTCCTAGAATTGATCGTTTACTAATCTTTGTGAGTCATGTTGTGGCAACATTGAGAATTACCTACTCAAGCAAAATTAGTCGTTCTTACGAGTTCATGTTTTATGTTGTAATTAATTACCCTCATCTAGCGTTTTTATGTTTTATTTTGGTCATAAATTCTGCCATAAATACAATGTGATTTAAAAGCTTTTTCTTTCGTTAAATTTTGTTTTATTACTGGTGTCTGTTCTGTTGTTCTTTCTGGCGATGTCCCAGTTCTAGGTATTTAATTTCTTTGCTCTCAAAACAATGAAAATACATGCAAATATTAGCCGTGGAGTCATGGTTTACTTTATTCAATATACTCTGGAATGAATCCTGAATTTTTTTATGTGGACATAAAAATAATAGTGAGTTTATGATTGCCATATACATTTTGTAGTAGCAATATTTGGCCCTTCTTTTTTTTTTACGGGTGGGATATCATCAAATGACTTCTCCCGCTCTGGGTGGAGTGGGAGGGAGTGTCAGACTCTTACTGACTAAAACCCATCCATGTTCCTTCATTGCCCTTTGTGTTCCAGGGCCACGGTATCTCTTTCGAACAGTCCCGCAGCCCTTAATCAATCCCGGTTATATCAGTATATTGGGACAAAGAGTAGAAGTCAATTCTGTAAAAGTATCCACGGGCAATTTAATTTTTATTCGCTTCGTCCAATTACCTAAATTAAAAAAACAGGCTAGCTTTAGACTAACAATCGCTGTCAAATCATAAATGATATAGATGTGGTACCGACATTCTACAGTCGAACTTAGTCAGGGTCGAGAAATAAAAATTGTAAAGGGGTATTAATCGATTTATTCCAAAAGCATTACCAGAAATTAAGATAAGGATTGTAGCTCGGGTAGTACCACCCAGGATTCATCATGACATCATGTTGTGGTAGACTGTGTTGGAACGTATCCTTCCAGGGATCAGTCATTCTTGGCGTAAACGAAGGCTGCTGTATCTTCGTGTATGGCTGCTGTATCCTCGAGTATGATGGCTGCGATATCCTCGGGAACGACGGCTGCGATATCCTCGGGAACGATGGCTCTGGTATCCTATGATACGAAGGCTCTGATATCCTCGTGTGATACGCAGAGTTCGATATACTAGGGAACGCTGGAAACGGATTGGGGAAGAACAAATCATTCATCATCGGTTTCATGAATGAATTTGACCAGGAATTGAAATCTGGGATCTTAGGTCCTACTGACGCTGACGCAGATCCAGAGTTCGCTGAAGAGGATACTGATACTGATCCTGGCATGATCTTAATAGTTCCTGAGACACCGTCGCCTTTCTTCGTAATCGTTAGCGGCATTGTCATTTTACCATCAGTAGATTTGAAGATGAAGTTCCCTTTGTTATCTGTCTTGATCATGGAAGAGTCTATCGGAGGGTAGAACTTGACGCCAGTCATGGAGGACAGTCTTCCGTACCTGGAGTCTACGCCGGAGATGCTGGCGACGCCCATCCCATTGTTGAAGGAAGCGTGCGCTGAAACATGGTGCGGTGTCGACGCCTTGCTGGTCGTGGTCGATCCTTTTGTCTTGCTTGCTTGTTCTACTTTGCTGGTGGTTTGAGGCTTTGATTTAAATTCCGCTAGAAATAGAAACAAAAATGTTAATATGTATATTATTAGAATCTAGTCTACATTTTGATAAACAACTAAAATTCTTCACAAAATTAATCAAAACTTATTTCCGTGCAGAGGTTACAATGTCGCTAATAAAGTTATCTCTCTCAGAATTTATGGATGTTTTATTAATTTCTATAAACAAAAATATGTAACTACAGTTACCTGCTCCCGTTGCGGCCACTACTAATATATAAACAACGAACAAACTTCCAATCCTATTCATGTTGCAGACCAAACAGAAATGCATGACAAACATCGATCTCTCACTTTATATCCTCATCGTAAAATTACAAGTTTTCGACTTTATAGCTAAGAAACGGTTCTTAATATAGACGCTACGACAGATCTGTTTTTAAAGATAATTTCTCTACTATTATTTTACAAACGTTGTTTTGATTATCCATTTATAGTTCTTGAATGTAGTAATCATACGTTGAAGGTATTTGGAGCTGAGCAATTGTGTGAGGCAATTATTTTTTCATCTTCTTCGCAGCCATGTTTTGAGTTAACAGTACTTTGATTGTTCATTCGGAGACAACAAAAAACTAGTGGTTATTGAAAACAGTTTTAATATGATCATTAGAATGTTTTGTATATTTGATATTTTTTGGGATACTAGTTACATTTTCTATTGATATATTCAATTTACATTGCTAATCATCTCTGACTAGTTCATAAAACATAATGTGAGTACCATAAAAAGTTAATATGTAATAGCTCTTAAATGTAACGGTAATTTTGATTGATTGATCAACAGATCATTTTGCCCACTCAATTAATTAAAACTGCGCATTAAGTGCCCTAGGTTATGGGTGGCGAACAATATAAATTATTTTATGATATTTGACATAAATTTTACAGTCAGGCTCGTAATATTAATGGAGATTCCTTTTCTTTTTATGCCTACTGTGTCTGTCCTTATACGGGGACATTGTCTTCATTCGAAGACCTACCTCCTACACTTTGTCTTTTGTCCATAACCTAATAAGGATTGGCTTCATTAAAATATTTAAATGAAAGATATCAAGGTTGCTTTCTTCTGTCTCCATTGCCATTTTTGGTTTACTATGATTCTGAATACCGTTGTCTTTTTAAATAAAATAAAAGTAAATGATATAGGAAGCCATTTATTCGGAGACACACCTGAGCGAACTGTCTTTGGTGGCGCTTTTAACACGCGTGCAGTATTAATCGTTGAATATATACCTCGTTTAGCCTTAAATATAGGATTATGAGTCATCGTGAATAGTGTTTTTATCTGTCATAAGACATAATTAATCAGATGGAACCAATTAGTCATTTTTGGTTGCTTTTTTGCATTCCTACTCTAACTTAATAGCTAAGATATTTTGTTTTTGGTTCAGTAGGTACAATTTTTAATCTTTTATCATAGATTTAAATCCATTTAAGTCTTTGTCTTTAATAGCTCCCCGTTTTGTCGTTCTTTTGATTCATGTGTGTCTATGTCTTTTCTTTTCCTTAATAAATTGGCGTGAAATTATAACTACCAATTAAAGAACTACTACTATTACGACCCGTCTGTAGTTCCACCATTAATAACTTTTAAACGGTGTCCTAGTGAGAAAGGAACCCATACTGATTTATGAAAATTGCCTTCAAAATACCATGTAGAAGCGTAAGTAATAACTTTAGCGAGGTAATTTGCTATCGAATAAATCTAAATTTAGACCGTTTTTGAAAAGATCTTAAGATAGTTTTTTTTTTTGTAACCTTATGTATATTTATATTGCACGGTTAACGGTTAATTTGAATGTTGTTGAGCACATTTGTCTACTTATTAATCCATTAAGAATGTGGCAGACTCATTTGTTAGTATCATCAGTATGTATGAGGTGGGCGGTACAGTTATCAGCTAACGTATTTCTTCGCTAAATAATCGATATGTTGTTTATTGGTTCAAAAGCTTACTGGGTATGTAAGTAAGTAAGTAGGTAGGTAGGTCGGTACTATGGTTTAATTGAAATATTTAATGTGCTACTTGTTATGTATTACGTACAGTGTGATTATCACTCTGTACTGTACTGATTCCATGTAGGTAAAACCAATTTGTAATTAATTATAATTATTTAATCATTATTATTTATTTATTTAAAATTCTTGTACAGTACTGGTGTATCAGCGGACTGAAGGGCACAAGGCTTTCTCAAGAAGTAGCCTTCAGTGAGTATTATCAAAATTCTTGTTACAAAAAGAAACAAAATATGGATCTGTCTTCAGTGCCGGATTTAGGGCAGGGCAACAAGGGCATTTGCCCCGGGCCTCCACAAGGAAGGGGCCTCCACAACTTGGTTAAGAAAAAATACCATCCTTTGTGTCCATGAATCCATCAAAGAGTATTCAAATACCCCCCGAAATCTCGGACATTTATAGAGAAACCAACCTATCCCAGGCGGAATAGTACAATTATCATATGCTTACTCAATTCAATATTAGTTGACACATTTACTCATTTTCTCATTTCTGAATGAATGGACAAAAAAGAGAACCCAATTTATTCGAAGAGGGTTGTGCGGTTATTATGTTACACCTTGTTTATATATTTTTTATCGTCTTCCCAGAAAAAAATTCGGTGCCTCCACTTCTAGGTTGCCCCAGGGCCTCCACACCTATGAATCCGGCCCTGTCTGTCTTGCAAGATAGCAAGACAGATCCATATTTTGTTTCTTTTCAAAGACATGATAAATCCGATGAAAATATAATGTTTTACATAATATTATTATACCAAACAAACGATGGATGGACTGTGTGAAGGATGAACTGGCTAGAAAGGAGATGACTGCTGAGATGACGAGTAATAGAGAAGTAGAAGAAGAAGACATGTTGCGCCGACCCTAAATAAATCTGGATAAAGGCAGGAGAATGATGATGATGATGATGATGATGATAATATTTTCGTGGGATTTTTTATGTCTTACAGTAACAGTAATCATGAGGTACTTCGGAGAAGTAACCCTCTATGAATTGAACTTATGAATGACTGGTACGGAGATAAAAAACTAACTTTGTAATTAGAATAAGAAAAGGGTAGACTTTGGATAGATCGAGACGTCAGTCAGGGCACGACATGTGAAAATTAGATTCTTGAAAGTTAAACGTGTACTTACATTTTGATACAACTAGGGAAACTTTGTCATTGCAGCCTAGGCGTTATGGAGCCGAGAACTGACAAGTGCCCATGTGTGTCAAACGACGTTTTTCAATACACTTTCGAAGAAATAAAGGGTGCGCCAAAGTTCACCTAAATTTTCAACTCCGATAATTGGAAATCCGAAAATGTTCTTCCTAACATTTTTCATCCTAACAATCACAATTCCTAACTACTCTGTCTCTAATGTTCATAATTCCGAAGCATTCAACTTCATAATGTCAGTAGCAAAAAACATCTATTATACTTTTATTTGTTTTCCTATATTTTCTCAACATAAGCATCTTTTACACTATTATTCGAAGTCATATCTTTTTTGTTTAGATTTCTTTGTTTAGACTTAGAAAAATTTAGCCAAAAAAGTGTTATTTTTGCAAACCGTTTATTTTCTCGATTCTATCTTAGAAAACATCTAAATGTAAGGCTAAAAGTATCTTGGTGTTTTTTGTCTCCGACTAACCGTTTGTCGTAAAAACGATGTGGAAGGGATCCATAGGTTAGGTTAGGTTAGAACAGTGACCAACTACGCTACGCTACGCAACTACTTCGAAATTGGTCACGAAATTTTTCTAAGTATTTTTTTCATAGTGCCCCCAAGACGACACTCTGACCTGTAAGTATGTTTAGGGATAAAAGCGTTATGATAAAAAACAGTAGGAGTTTAAATATATTTACATTAATGCTATTATTAATTACAATTTTCGGAAACATGAGTGTTATGAACATCGCCGGTAGCACTACAAATAGTATGAATGAAAACTTTAGGATGAAAAATTTTAGGAAGAGTGATCATTCGGATTACAAATCATTAGGAAGAACAATTTCGGGTAAAGAACTTTAGGTGAGCTAATATGGACCCAGAAATAAAATATAATAGAACGAAAAGTATGTATAATCGCAATAAACTATGATTTAAGTAATTTTATTTTCCCGCTTTTTGACTTTGCAGATTAAAGGAGAAGTCGAAAAAATTGTCTAATATTCAAAATGTAAAATAATAGTAGTGCGATAAGAGCCAGTTTTCGATGAAGTGTATTAAAAAATTATAATTGAATTTCTTATCTCAAAAGCCTTTTATTTGCTTTGACCCTTACAGTACCTACCCGCTAACGACGTCAATAAGACAAATACCTAAAAAAAACGTTTATTTTAGGTCTCATAACATGAGACACATATCTATTTGTTTGATTGAAATAATTATAGAAAAGAATATATTTACAAAAAAAATTGACAATTACTATGTTTATTTTATAACTTAACTTAACAAGTCTTTACATCATATCTTCATGTTACCTTATCTTCTATCAGCAAAATAAAACAGACAGATAAAAGATATAAGAGAGAATAATCGAATAAACTCCAAATTATAAAACGAGAAAATCTGTGGAACCATTAACTTGATTTTTTTTCTCTTAGAATCAGCTAACGACATCTATTGTATTATGTCTGAACTACGTAAGCCACATACATACATAAATGCGAGCAAACTTAGGTTACTTTCCCTCGTCGTAGTACCTTGAATTTCCGCTACGAAACATACAGAGACCTCTACGTTTGCTCACTACGTGTTATAGGTATTCCACACACACACACACACACACACACATATTCGGATCGGATATACGGCAAAAAATATATTCGGTTTGGCACCCGATCTGAGCCGAACCATGTGCACCCGATCATTTGCGCCTTAGTAATTTCGGGCACTAAGCAACACCCCTGCGTAAAACTTTCTGGAAAACTATATTTTTCTTTTCAATTTAAATGAAATCAAAATCTACTTACCAATAAGACATTGTTAAGGTCAGCTAATGGTTGATTCACCCTGTAAATAAGCGGCAATCGAGAGGTGATCATTTCCCGTGCTTTCATCACCATTTTTATTTCTACCTATAATTTTCATCTACAATTCTACACTAATATTATAAAGAGGAAAGATTTGTATGTTTGTAAAGAATAAACTCAAAAACTTCTGGACCGATTTCAAAAATTCTTTCACCATTAGAATGCTACTTTATCCCTGAGTAACATTTGGTTTTTTATTTAGCCTATATTGTCCCACTGCTGGGCAAAGGCCTCCCCATAACCTTCTATTCTTCTCTAACGGCTTTCTCCGGTAACATAGGCTACATTTAAAAAAAGAAGTCCACCCTTGCGAATCCGGGACGAGCCGCTAGTCTTTTATAAAGCCAAAATGATGTAGTAAGGTATAGAACTAATATGCTTCTTTATAACAAGCCTAGTTTTTTGTGGAGTAGGTAGACATAGGCCTGAAAAATGCACTGCCGCCGGTGAACTCTGTCTGACGAAATGTCTAAAAGTTTAGTGTTCTCTTATTGGTAGGTTCGTGATGCAGAAGAATGAAGATCACATCGCGAGTAAAGTTATTAATTTAAATGTGGTTTTAAGTTACATGGGTAAAGAAAAACTAAAGGCTGACTAGAGTGATGTAAGCACATACATGTATGGAAGAAGAAGACATGTTTCACCGACATCAATAAATTGGGAAATGGTTAGGAAGATAGTGTTGATAATGGATATTAATAACATGAAACCCAAATTACAACTTTGATTTAAAAAAACGTTAAGGTATTTATGTGCAAGAATTTATTTATTTACACACGCAAAGGTAAACGGACACTGCATTGCACCGTCCTCGGGATCAGCATTACCTCAACATGATTCTTCTCATTCTGATTATTCTCATTCTCACCATTCAAACTCAAACTCAAACTCAAAGCATTTATTTCAATTAGACCATTACAGGCACTTTTGAACGTCATAAAAATAAAGAGCGAAGCTACAGTCACAGACACAACCCATACTTGTGAAAGTACTGTTGTTGCCAATTCCAAGGCGTAGATCTCTATGGAGAAGAATGGGCAAGAAACTCCATGGACACTCTTTTCGATCAAAATTTTGTTACAAAATCTTGGTCACATCATTCATGTGGATACTGTACATTTATGTGAGAACGATGCATAAAGAAGTGTAAGCTAAGAGCGTCCAAAGTAAAAAGATCATATACAGTTCAAAAATAAAAATAAACATAAACCGTGGCAGCTAAGAGATGACCAGTCCCGACTGACAGCGCCCGGATTCAGGATACTTTCCATGAAAGTTTGTTATTTGCATTAATTGCCATATTACGCACTGCACGAGACAGCTTGGCGCCTCATCAGTGGCTGATCAGACGTGTAACGGCAGAAGGTAGCTGAGACTAGACACGTATTTGTTTCATATTAAATAATGATTCAACATTTAACATAATGTCACGCCTGTAATCCCCGAAGGGATAGATTTCGGCAGTTATGTCTAAGTACCATATAATAGGGGGCAAGGCTATTGCCATCAACCGGCCACAAATCCAGGCTCCGTGGCTGCTACTGAGAAATTCCTTATTGAAAACACACAAAAAATTTGCCCGACCGAGGAATCGAACCCAGCACCCTATGCTCAGCAGTCGCACCTGCGACGACTAGACCAACGAGGCAGTCCAATAATTATTCAATAATGTGTAAATAGGTAGATGAATTGCATAATTATTTAATCATTCAGTCAATATGCATCAAATATCACTAATACTTGGGATGTCTTCCCGCTGCTAGGTTGAAGTGGAACTAGTCTGCCGCATGTCGGATGAGCAATGGGCAAAAATTACCACTCAGTGGATACCAAATAGCATGAAACGACAACGCGACAGGCCTAGAAGGAGATGGCGGAATGAGCTGGACTCTTTCGCAAAGGATTGGTCTACAATCGCACTAGATCGCGAAATGTGGAAGGAGGGAAGGGAGGCCTTTGCCCTGCAGTGGGACAATATAGGCTTATAATAATAATAGGGAAGACCATTGGTTGCGTGTTTTTGATGTCACATTTCGCTATTACTCCGACTATATTCGAGGTTGAAATGTCTCTCAGAGCAGGGGTACCTAAGGTTGACGACCTAGCTATCTTAAATAGCACCTGAATTTGACTAATGCAGGATTGGTCCCGTCGCTATATCGCACGAAAATGTCACGATCTAAAACTTGAGCTCTTTATAAACTAATTTATGGACACTTGAATCCATTTTTTTTACATTTGCCTAAAAGCCTGACACACACACCCATTCAAGTTTATGTTTTTGTAAAATTCTAGATTCTAAATGAATTATGTAAATATTTAGTCTATGTAGGATTAAAAACTCTAGCAGCAAAGAATTTAAAAAAAAATCAAATCGTCACCGGGCCCCCTCCCTTTCAGAGAAAAGAGGCCTGGGACGTGTGGGATCTTAATGTAATTTATTTTCTGATAGTATAGTCTTGTAAGCAGTACAGAAACGGGAAAAGCTTAAAGTTGTCGTGGCAAACAAACCACCAAATCATTTTAAAAACAAAACAAAAAATAAAGACAATTTAAATAACAAACCAGGACTAGAAGTAAAAAGTAACGATGCTATATATTAAACTCTTAAGTCAAACGACAACATATTATTAAAGAACACAGAAATGCATCAGCCGTTAGAAGAACCGAACGAAACCCGCCTTGCAACTAATACCATTGAACTTGTATCGCCAATTGCTATACCTACATTGTCTATACACAAGCGTGATTTAAGACCAACTGAAGATATTAATCTCCAAACATTTCTAAATCAAGTTTAAGACAGTGAGATGGTTCATTCACCTTACAATAGATGTAATAAACCATTGATCCGACCCATAGCATCCTATATAAACCGTTCTTTGTGATCTGGGCACTTATTCCTTTGTAGAGTTTAACTTATGAGTACGGAGTTGTATTGAAAGGACATTATGTTTGTTTTAAAGGCTTTTGTATCAGTTTTAACTGTTAATTGGTTTGTGGAAGCTGTTCCTGTTGTTTTTAAAGGTAAGTCTTTATTGTTTTTTAGGAGTGTGACTGATTTTTGTATTAGTTAAGAAGCTGTCAGATAAAGATTGGTTTAAGTTTTTTAAATCGCTCATAAGTTATAGTAACAGTAACGTATGATTTAGAATAGTGAGTTATTATGGATGAAGTTTTATGTTGAAAACATTAATCAAATTGACAATATCTCATTACATTCATTTTGAAAAATGTTAAAAAAGCAGGTTACCCATAAGTCTTTAAATTATTTAAGAAGTAAAAAGAAACATTTGGACTACAAAATGTATTAAATATTCTGATGTATATGTCTGATGTATTAAATATTTTATTTTCTGTGTTAATTTGAGTAGTATCGACGTCGATGCAGAGAATATGTATGTAAATGGAACAACGTTATTATAATTGTTTCAGAATCAACACCTAACGGGGAAGCTATAGTGTCAATATCATCTTCAGACCCAAATGTTGAGAAATATTTTACTGAACAATTTGCAACAAGATCTGGTTTCAAACAGTTAAATGATGAAGACCAACATCATTCATACAACAATATGCCGCAAAGACCTCAAGGTGCAGTACACTCAAGCTACAGCATTGCAGTTCCTGGGAAAGCTGTAGCAGGAGGGGGAAGAAGCTTCGCATCAGCGTCCACTGGACCATTTCTACCAATCTTCTCATTCCCGATTGCTCCCGAAGGCTACGGCTTCAATGACTTTGGCCTTAAAGACTGGGTCCGAAATGTTGAAAGCTTCTACAACCCAAGTTTTCCCGGAAATGGACCAGTAAATAGTGCAACTGCCATCAGTGATAATGGACATGTTTATGGAAGTGTTAACGGAGTTGCTTTTGATAACAGGGCAAAAAGCTCTGATAACTTTGATAACAATTCCAAAAAAACTGAAAACTTTGGCAGTAGCGACAAAACTATTCCTTTTGATAAAAAGCCAAAAAACGGAGCAACTTTTGACAATAAGGCAGAATATGGAAAATATTAATGGTGAAGTTATTATTGTGCATGCATCTATAACGTTTTCGCAAATGATTTTTAAATAGAGCTAGTGAATAGATTAAGAATATTTTTAGACAATAAAGACGATTTAAAAATAAAAGTTTTTATTGATTTTCACCTAATAAATAATAACAAGATTCCCAAAGATATTGAGACAAGTTTGCAAATTGTCGTCTCAACATCTTTTTACATCCTGATAAAGAGTTTAGTAGAATCCGGTGTTGACGGCGTGGGAGTGGGCGGCCTGGATGCCAGGACCGTTGATGCTGGTGGCGCCGCTGTGCTGGACTCCACCGGCGCGCTGTTGGGCTACCTGAGCAGTGCTGGCGCCGTAGCCTCCAATGTTCTGAGCAGCAGACACGGCTGAACCGTAACCGAGACCGTGTCCCGAGGTCTGGGCAGAGGACACAGATGATCCGTAGCCAGAGTTGCGGGCAGAGGAGAGGGCTGATCCGTAACCAGTATTAGCTGAGGATAGGGCAGATCCGTATCCATGAACGTTCTGGGCTGAGGACACGGCGCTGTTGAAGCGAGCGGGGCCACCGCTCTGAGCGGACGAGACAGCGGAGCCAAAGTTGTTGTTACCCAGAGTCTGAGCAGAAGATACGGCGTTTCCGTAACCGCCGTAGTTCTGAGCGGAAGCGACGGCAGACTCGTAGGACGGGCGGGCAACCACCTGGTATGTGGGGTGCTGGTGGTACTGCACGGGGTGGCTGTTGTGCACGGGGTGGCTGTTGTGCACGGGGTGGCTGTTGCCGGCGTTAGCGATTCCCACACCGCGAGCGTAGCCACCATCAGCGGATCCGCCGCCGTAGCCCACTGCCTCGCCTTCACCGGACTGGAAGGCGGCGCCAATGCCGGAGGAATGGGAGATGCCACCGATGTTGCTGCTGAAGCCACTGCCGAATCCGTACGAGATGCTGGGAGAGCGGCCGATCCTCATGACCACACCAGGGAGTTCTGAAAGAGTTACAAATCAATATGAAACACACTTGAAAGTCAAAGAAATGTTGTTAAATTATTTTCTGTTAATGCTAGTTGGTAGATGCAACATCATTACATGGTTTTACAATCCATCACTGGGTGACAAAACCTCGTGGAGGAGATATTTCCTGAATAATTCGTGCTGTCAATTTCAGGCTGATCATTTTGGCTTTAAGAGTAATGCAAATCAATTACTTTTCAAGTACCGAAGATTAAATTCAATTACTGTTGCAACACTTACCGTTGTACCAGATGGGCACTGCATTGCAAGCAGCAAGAACGGTGGCAAGGACGATGATTTTGGCGGCCATTTTTCTTTTCTCCTTCAAGGATGTCTAAACCTTTCCTTATGTGGTTGTGGGTGGTTGTGGATGGTTGTGAAACATTCCCCTCAGCTTATATACTAGAACATGATCCCCCCACTCAAACCTGACTGGGTCACCACTACACCCAAAGCCATTGACACTCATAAACAAAATTTATCTAACGAGTTACGGTAAACATTTTTTGATGGGTACAGGTGATCCGATACCGTAAATTGTTAGAGTATCATCTTTAAATTGATAAGACAACTGATTAATTGGCCGTAATAAAAACTTTGTCAAATCATTTAGAGAAACAAGGATTCTTAATTAAAATATTTTCTATTTCGAAGAGGACGACGGAAAGTATTATATCATTTTTAATTATCTTTTCCATCGTGTAGACCATAACGTTTGTTTCGAACACATAAATGTCGCCGTTTGTGTTAATTAATAAAGAAATCAACGAGAAATGATCTCATATGTTAGTCCAGTTTTTTCATTTGATGAGACCGATTTTGATACATTTGTCTCATTAGACACTTTAAAGAAATGAGATCATTCTCATGCGGGAAGTATTTCTCTGTTATGTGTCGATCACTAACGTTTGTTCTACATCCGTTTAGTGAACCGGTCTGTCAATCTAAATTACCCTAGGTTAAAAAAAGCAAGGAGGAAGTTTAGCCTACTCTTAAGTTACTGTTAACCTAAAATGATATGTTGTAGTTCAGCAATTTCCCCCCTAGTGCCTAGTGCTAGCCCCTCTAGTGTCTATTCCAAGTGCCTTAGAAATCTGAGTATTCATTCCCTTAACATTTACAGCTTCAGTTTAAACTACATTCAATTATCATTATTTCAGCTTTATTATGATCGAGAATACACTTGTAAGTTTAAGTAACTACTGACTTGTAATCTTTAACTTGAGGATCGAAATCATAATCCTTCTTATACATTAACTTTTAATGGCACAGTTCGGCCATATTTTCTTACATTTTTAGAAAGATAAAATTCATTTCATCGATCGTCAATAAAACTTAAATGGACGACTAACATAAGATGCACTATAATGATCTCAATGGCAATCAAACTTAATGATACCCACAAATCAATCATTTAGGATCTGGTCTATTGGAGAGATGATCAGCTAGGTCATAGACCTCACAGACCAGGCAAATGATCTAAAAATTACACACAAACATAAAAATTCCTGATTTCATAGAGGATGTGAACCATTTATCAATAATAAACCTTTATATGGACTTAAATCTTATATTGATTATCATAATGTCGTCGTCAAAATTGTTCAAAAAGATTTTAATCAAAATAAAGAAAGCTTTAGATTTATGAATATTATTTATTGGATCGAAATCGAGGATTTGAGGAGCTCGTGGCTAAATAATAACAGCCACTCGGGTCGATCTTTAGGTTAAGCTGTGCTTGCCTAGGTTGGTCTGTGGATGGGTGACCACCCATTACATACCGAGTTTCCTCCGTGCCTCGGAAAGCACGCTAAGCCGTTGGTCCCGGGTGTCATTTGTAGATCTTTGACAGTCGTTACGGGTAGTCAGTGGCCCAAAAAGTCTTACAACCAGTCTTACCAAGGGTATCGTATTACCCAGTACTAACTGGGTTGTGGAGGTCCGACAGGCAGTCGCTCCATGTAAAATACTGGTATTTAGCTGCATCCGGTTAGGCTGGAAGCCGACCCCAATATAGTTGGGAAAAGGCTAGGCAGATGATGACTTATTGGATCGAAATCGTCTTCAATATTTCTATTAAATTAACATATTTCAAGAAATGATACCACAGTAAATTCTTTAAGATTTTATTCGTACAGAACCAGCACATTATTTTCTAACTAAATTAGTAAAAAGCTTATCACAGTTTTTAACTCGTTTATACAAATACATAAATTATCCTTGGCAAATTTATGCTTATAAACTTCAAAATTATCAAAAAATAACATAATTGTAACACACGACAATTAAACTCGTCGGTTAACATAGCTAAATATAATACAAAAAAAAAATACAAAATCGAATCAACAAACACCCTTTCTTTTTAACACTAGAATTAACTCTTCACATATAAGTTACTCAGCTTTGCTCCCAGCAACAGCCGTTGCACTTGCACCAGCCGTTGCGCTTGCACCAGCACTCGACCGACCATAAGCGTAGTCATTACCATCATCATAGTCTCCTCCTGCACCATCATGCTCATCCCTGAAACCGAAGGGACCTTGGAAACCATACCCTCCCTGTCCACCATTCGGAGCACCTGAGTAATAGTTCCCATTGAACTGATTGTTGTAGCCTCCGTTACCGTTGCTGTAACCAGGCCTGTTGTATTCTTCTTGGTTTTCGTAAACGCCATTGTTGTATCCTTGGTTAGAGTGCCCATTGTTGTATCCTTGGTTAGGGTAACCGTGGTTGTGACCTTGGTTGTGACCTTGGTTGTGACCTTGGTTATAACCATGGTTGGGGTAACCACCGTTGTATTGGTAGTTGTTTGGGTAGTAACCGCTGCCGTGGCCGCCGCCGCCCTGATTTGCAGAAGATTGGGACTGACTGATTGCAATGTTTATTGGTGGTTGGTATCCTTGGTTACCCTGGTATCCTTGGTGACCTTGGTATCCTTGGTAACCTTGGTATCCTTGATGTCCACCGTAACCTCCTTGCCCACCAAAACCTTCGCAGATGCCATATTTTTTGCATAATTTCTTCTTATGTAGTGTGCGGGATTCTCTCACTAAGCTGTCAGATTGGACATTTTCAGCGTCTGCAAACAAAAAATAATACTTTAAATAATGAATATCAAACACGGCATTAAATTTTATGTTTTTATGACATTGAAGTTTAATTCTTGGGAGTGTAACACTTTGAAACACGGCATCATAAAAGGAGTGGCCATTTTGCACATCCGATCGAAATCTAGTTTTAGAAATTATCCAATTATACGAGTACGAATCGTATGTAGGGCTCACGCCTTTATTTATGGGTGAATTGAACCTCCCACCGGCTGAAAGTATGCCATAACATTTAAAGAAGTTTTCTTTACGACTTTCGAAACTTGCTAAAATCTGGTTAGCGGATTTAGCAAAGATAAAATTAAATTAAAAGAGGCATTAAGATAATTAAAACAGTTTATCTTTGATCTAAATTAGCCATTTACAAAGCCATTTCATTTGAAACGAGACAAAAATAACCAAAATGAAGATCACAAGCCACACATTTCCACAGCCCATCCCAACCTAACCCAAAATGTCATCAAAGTAGACCACCCAATTACCTACTACACAAGCGACAATTACCGACAATTACCTAACGGTATCGACATAGAAACTGCAAGTTTTATCGAACGATCGTGACACCGCAAGCAGATAATAGAGTATCGATAAAAAATTACTACCTTCGGCTAGGGTCGGGCTGCATCCCGCAAGTGCGATGGCAAAAAACAATACGCGAATACCAGCCATGTTTTATTGTTTATAGTGTGTTCCGTTACAATGTGTTTTATTTTTTTGCGAGAGCGACTTTATAGGTCGCCCTGGAGGTCGTGCCCCACGCCTCGGCAACTCGACACTCGAGACATTGAGGTTTTATTTGGTAAAAATCCCACGGAAGTGAGGCAGTCGTTAAAATTGTAAACAATACCGTATTAGTAGACCGGAAGATTTTTATTGTAATATATTCAAATGATGATAGGAAGTGTTGACTACCGTCAGAAGAAACCATTTTTCTTAATATTAGGGGTTTCCTAGAAGACCCCAATGAAGATGATGGTATTGACAGTCAATGCTTTACCAATATAAAGGCTAAAATTGCTGCTTATGCTAAACAAAATAATCCTGTACATATCTCTTATGTCAACTTTTTAAACATAAATGAAGAATGTATGTTGAGTAGCCGGTTACGACTCAGTGATAATCAAATGTACAATGATATTGACCTTGATCTTGATTGTTAAGTAACAGTTAATGAACTTGTTCTCGTCAATGTTGTAATTACAGAGATCCGGTTTGATTCTTCTGATTATTTAATTGAAAGACTTTCAATTTGCTGCTCACCCATCATTTTTGTAAAGGCCTTTTCTCAACAGCATTTCACTAGTGACTGCTTCAAATTTAAAGAGGATCTCTTATTCATTCGTCACGTTTTCGCACATTGTGTTTGTAAATAGACAAAATCTTTGCCTTACTGAAAAATTGTTATGCAACTCAAACTCAAATTCAAAGCATTTATTTCAAATAGACCCGTGACAGGCACTTTTGCATAGTCAAAAATAAGCTACCTACAGTCCCGCCACAGGCATAATAACTGTGAATGGACTGTAATTGCCCATTCGAAAATAGTAGATCTCATGGAGAAGAATGGGCAAGAAACTCCATGGACACTCTTGCAACCTGAGACATTTCCAAGGCTCAAGTTTATTTATGATCAGGATAATTTGATATATTACTATTTCACTGGCCACCTATAAATTGCACTTGACCTGAAGATGGTTCAATTAATTAATGGCCAAATGACAAAACTGCCCGAAGCGCCAGATGATTGAAATCGATATGGTCGTTGACACTAGGACCACACTAAAGCTACGTATCTAAATAAATGAGCACTTTGTTTGTAATACGATACCCGTGCTAAAAATAATATTAAATTAGTTAAAAATAAAACAGTTTCAACATGCCTTTTTTCTGTACTTGTGAATGAACTTTTGTGTCGTTTACCGTTTCTTCTGTTATGATATTATTTATGTGTACCTACTCAGTTTTTCAGTTTTGCTGTCTGCGGTTTTCCTGCTACAGACTTGTTCCTTTCTGCGGTTTTTTTCATAACGACTTAGCTGTACAAACAATAACATTCTTATCCCCATTATTCGAAATTCCACCAGAAGAATTTATAAAACATCCAGAAAAAAAAACGATTAAAAAGAAGAAGTCATCATCATCTGCCTAGCCTTTTCCCAACCATGTTGGGGTCGGCTTCCAGTCTTACCGGATGCAGCTGAATGCCAGTATTTTACATGGAGCGACTACCTATCTAACCTCCACAACCCAGTTAGTACTGTGTAATACGATACCCCTTGGTAAGACTGGTTGTCAGACTTTTTAGGTCACTGACTACCTAACGTCTGTCAAAGATCTGCAAACGACTCCCGGGACCAACGGCTTAACGTGCTATCCGAGGCACGGAGAAAACTAGGAATATAATGGGTGGTCACCTATCCACGGACCAACCTAGGCAATCACGGCTTAACCTAAAAATCGACCCGAGTACCTGTTATTATTAAGCCACGAGCTCCTCACTAAAAAGAAAAGTAAAAATGCTAAAAAACTGGTCCCTAAGAAAACAGGATAAAACAAATCTTAAGACAACAGAAAGTAGTCCATCACTAAAGTTCTACCAGAAAATAACGGTGCGATTCGCGGTACGGACGTACTTTTTACCAACAACGCGGTTTTATTACCCACTGATTATAATACTGATTGCGCAAACGTAGAGTTTATGAGCATGTCTGGCCCCTGGCATGTACATCTTGTGGCAAACCCCAACAATACTAGTTTCGGTAGTCGAAACAGTTAAATGGGAGGAACTTTGACCAGAAGTTATCAGATATTTTTATTTAGGCCATCAGTCTTTATGGCTGGACCGGACTTGAGAGAGGATTGTCGCGCCTTGTATTCCTACAATACAAGGGAAACCTTTTATAACAAGTTATAGCAGTGATAGCCGAGTGGTCTGACCGTCGGATTGCCAAGTCCGAATCCAAGACACGCATCTCTGATTATTCAGATTAATGTGCATATTGTATAATTATCACTTGCTTCGGTGAAGGAAAGCATGAGGAAACCAAACCAACATGCCTAAGAAATATTTCTCGATGGCGTGTAAAGCCAAGTCGACGCCAAGACTCTGACGGCAGGTTGAGCTCTAACCACACCGAAAAGATAGACCGAAGGGAAAACCGGCTCCAAAACGTGTAGCACACGTAATCAATGCAGTTGGTATTCGACTGTATATCACAGACCTCTTCCCTGACAGAAAATTGGCCATAATCCGAAACAGGACCAGCGCCTGATGGTGGATGTTGTACGGAAATTAATTCTCTCCTCACGGTCTATTATTTTCGTTTATTGATACTTCATCATCATCATCATCTGCCTAGCCTTTTCCCAACTATATTGGAGTCGGCTTCCAGTCTAACCGGATGCAGCTGAACACCAGTATTTTACACAGAGCGACTGCCTATCTGACCACCGCAACCCAGTTAGTACTGGGTAATATGGTACCCCTTGGTAAGGCTGATTGTCAGACTTTTGGGCCACTGACTATCTGTAACGACCGTCAAAAATCTACAAATCACAGCCAGGATCGACGCCTTAACGTGGCACGGAGGAAACTAGGCATATAAAGGGTGGTCACCTATCCACAAATCAACCTAGGCAATCACGGCTTAAACTAAAGATCGCGCCGAGCGGCTATTATTAAGCCACGAGCTCCTCCCTTTATTGATACTTCATCGGCATTAAATTATTATGAGGGAAGAAAAACGACGTTCATGTAAAATACTTTGAGCCAAAAGAACATCACAAGGAACCACCAAAGAACCCTGTTTTATGTAGGTATTAATATCAATTTCAAGCTAAAATGTTGTAACCATTAAATTTAATGTAATTACCATATTTACACAGAATAATTAATTAAGTGACACTTTTTTCGCAAAAACTCTCATTAATCTCCGACATAAATACTTGTTTCTATTCAACAGTTTAAATTCTTTGACAAATGGTGTTTTATCGTTCATCAGAACCGCTATACGGAGATAATACAGTTTTTAAATAAGAGTGTTTTTAGCTGACATTTTTAGGGTTCAGTAGTACCCGGAGAAGCTCGTGGCTAAATAATAACAGCCGCTCGGATCAATCTTTAGGTTAAGCCGTGCTTGCCTAGGATGGTCCGTGGATTGTAGACCACCCATTACATACCGAGTTTCCTCCGCAAAAAGTCTGACAACCAGTCTTACCAAGGGGTATCGTATTACCCGGTACTAACTGAGTTGTGGAGGTCAGATAGGCAGTCGCTCCATGTAAAGTACTGGTATTCAGCTGCATCCAGTTAGACTGGAAGCCGACCCCAATATAGTTGGGAAAAGGCTAAGCAGATGATGCGTAGTACCAGGAAAGAAAGAAATAAATCATATGTCGCCTTTGGCACTTTTGCCCGATTGTTCATAAATCTTAAAAACTGTCAACGATATAATAAAAGAAATGACACTTCATAAAATGATTGCCTTTTCTATCTATCATACATAATTAAGTTCTTTATTTTAGATTTACAATGAAACGTTATACTTAATGGCTTTGAAACGGAAGCATGTAAACTAAATAGTTTCCTGGTCCATTAAAGATTTCGCATAATCGTATATTTTGACCATAAACTTGGTGGCGAGGTTTTGCGTGGGCGCATAACTGGCCTTCATGCGATGATACGATTTTACTCGGACGTCAAAGATAATGTCCTTTTTACCATTGCCACTCGAAAAAGGGCATTTTATTCATCAATAACAGTGAATAAAACGCTCTTTTACTCACTGAGTGAATAAAGACTTTTTGAATTTGGAACAAGCACGAATTATGAACAAAAAATAAATAAAACGTGCCGACAAGACTGAATTTCGAAAATTGTTCTAATTTCACTATACATTTTCAATGTTTGTATTTAATCCTTTTTTCTGTTATTATATAATAAAATGTGATAAATACTCATCTGCCTAGACTTACTTATCCCAAGTTTATTGGGGTCGGCTTCCAGTCTAATCGGATGCAGCTGAATATCAGTATTTTACATGGAGCGACTGCCTATCTAACCTAGAACACAACCCAGTTAGTACTGGCCTCCCAGTAGGCCAGTACTAACTGGGTTGTGTTCCCAACGGCTTTACATACTTTCCGAGGCACGGAGGAAACTCGGTATGTAAATAATTAGTGGTCACCCATCCACAGACCGACCTTGGTAAGCCCGGCTTAACCTTGAACATCGACCCGAGTGTCTGTTATTATTAACCCACGTGAACTATAAATACTATACTTCTATTTATTTTCTCGCAGTCAATGGTAAAAAGTAGAGTACACAACTCGGGAAAAAAAAAATTGATCTCGGTTCTTGTATCCCTCGCTCCGCTCAGGATTCTACTCTAGAATCCCTTGCTACGCTCGGGATTCTACTCTAGAATCCTTCGCTGCTCTCGGGATCCAACTTCATCCCTCGAATTAAATTCCCTTTTTTTTCACTTGTTGTATAATCTACTATTCTACCTTGACAAGTTCCTCATAAGTCCATTAACATAGGTATGATCTGCATTTAATGAGTCATTTTATTCAAAATAACAAAACCTGGAAAAATTATTAGTTTGCATAATTAGAAATTTTCTAGATTCACGATTGAACTTGCCAGTTTTGTTGTTAGATGAAGACTTTAACATTATTTTACCTTTTTGGTATTGTATCTGGGTCATATGGGGGTGAAATATGTATCTAACAACATACAAATAATACAGGGTGTAAACCAACCCTTTACGAAGCCGTCAACCAAGCAATATGTACGTCAAACTAAGTAACACTAAGCAAAAATCATTGCTGGGAAACGACTTTTTTTTGGATTGAAAAATCACGTTTTACGGTAAAACTCAATGTACTACACTCAAAACATTGTGCTGATTGATGTATTGAATACTACGGGGGTCATGGAGGTATTTAAAGTAAAGTTATAACCTTAAAAATTAGTATTAAAAAAAATATACTTGTGAAAAAGTTTGACCACCAATATCTCCGTAACTAGAAGGTTCAGGTATGGTTCAGAAGCAAAAAATGATTGCAATGACAATGAAAAAGTTGGAACGTTGACCAACGTTCCAACTTTATTACAAGTTTTTTTTAAATACTTTTTAAGGCTATAACTTTACTTTAAAAACCTCCCTAAGCCTAACCCGTTTGCTATTCAATGCATCCATCAGCACAATGATTTAAGTGCGTTACATTGAGTTTTACCGTAAAACGTAAAACAATAAATAACATAATTCACAAAAAAAGGAACACGTTACCATTTCTCAATTAGTAGATAAAAAATAAATGTATTAATAGAATGTTTGTTGTATCAAAATTAATCAGACGATAATTTATACTAATCTTGAAAATTAGATATTTTACGATGTTAAAACAGCATTCGTTTTGTGTGACAGGTTTTTACAACTATTTAACATTTCCTCTTAATTAATATAGATTTTTATGGATTTGAGAGAAATGGTTAGTTTCAAGTATTTGGACTAGAAGTTGATGAACGGTATGCCAGACGATTCTGTGTTAGTTTACCTATCAGTTGCTATGCTGTGTGGTGTTTTTTTTGCATTCGTTTGTGATATTTTATTTTTAAAAAAGTAAGTTTTTTTTTTATTAAAAAAAACTTAGTTTCTAGTTAAAAATTTATGAAACATCATCTGCCTAGCCTTTTCCCAACTATGTTGGCGTCGGTTTCCAGTCTGACCACCAGTTTTACCAGATGCAGCCGAATACCAGTATTTTACAAGGAGCGACTGCCTACCTGACCTCCACAAACCTAACTGGGTAAAACGATACCCCTTGGTGAGACTGGTTGTCAGGCTTTCGGGCCACTGAGTAACTGTAACGACTGTCACGGATGTACAAATAACAGCCCTTCGCTTATCATGCTTTCCAATGCACGGAGGAAACTCTTAAATATTTTTAAAACAACATCCATAGTCTGACTTTCAACCACTACTAGGTATAGGTCTCTGCTGGTGCCAATCGCCATGCTCTTGTACCAGTACAGATTAATCACCATCAATTAAGTGTCATTAGATATTTTCGATGAAATCACCGTGTATACGGGGTGTAAACGGACCCTTCACGAAGCCGTCAACCAAGCATTCTGTACATCAAACTAAGTAACTTTACGCAAAAAAATTTGCTGGGAAACAACTTTTTTTTTTGGGGTGAAAAATCACGTGTTACGGTAGGACTCAATGTATATTGCTCAGAACATTGTGCTGATAGATGGATTGAATAGTAGGGGGTCGTGGAGGTGATTAAAGTAAAAATCTTACTTTAAAAACATGTATTTAAAAAAAAACTGAAAAAGTCGGAACTTTGACCCCCAATATCTCCGTAACTAGAAGGTTCCCAGGTATGGTCTAGAACAAAAAAATTATCGCATTGACGGGGAGAATAAGTGCCTTTTGGCTTCGTTAAGGGTCTTTTTACACCCTTTATATCTATGTTCTATCTATCTATCTATCTTCTCTCATCCTGCTGCTACGAGCCACGCTGCCACGCTGTACACGTAAGAATGTTCATCGTTGTTTCTGGGTTATCAGTCCACCGTGGTACATAGGTATTGGTCTTTGAGGAAATGGCCATTAAAGTAATTTATGGTAACCGGCAATTTGCCATTTCCTACAATTAACGACTCATAAAAAACCATCGCTAAATTATAAGAAAGTAGTAACCGAAAAAAATAACTGCTTTCATTTACTCAAAGCTGTGATTATAAACTCCTAATACACACATACCATTTATTTTTACGACTATATTATGGCCTGGAACACAAAAAGTAATTTGCTAAATACATAAGTTGTTTTTTAAATTATACGAGCTGCCAAAACGGATATTATCTTAATTGTCTTGATTGCAAAAAGTAAAATATGAGCCTTTCTTTAATATATCCATCACGATTATGGGCGTCCAGTTTTTTAAATTGCGATAGAATAGGCCGAACGGCCCGATCACTATAGTAAATAACGTTTTTTTGTACATGGCCGGTGTTATAAATTCGATGTTTCTTTATTTAAAATCTCATAAGGAAAAATGTTTTCGAGCGGTAAAGTAAAGACATACAAGGTGTAAACAGACCCTTCACTAAGCAGCCAAGCTTTCTGTACATCAAACTAAGTAACTCTATGGAAAAATTATTGCTGAAAAACGCCTTTTTTTGGGGGTGAAAAATCACGTTTTACAGTAAAACTCAATGTAACGCACTCAACACTTAATGCTCATGGATGGTTTGAATAGAAAACGGGCCATGGAGTTAATTAAAGTAAAGTTAAATGCTTTAAAAGTGGTATTTAAAAAAAAATCTTGTGAAAAAATTGGAACTTTGACCTCCAATATCTCCGTAATTAGAAGGTTCCCTGGTATGGTTCAGAACAAAAAAATGATCGCAATGATGGGGAAAACAAGTGCCTTTCGGCTTCGTTAATGTGATATTGCAAAAAACGTAAGAAAATTTGAATTGAACGCGGACTACCCCGGCGTTTCCACTTCAAAGTGCCTTTTAACTCCTACACTCTTTATTTGAAACCTCATTTTTCGATCAGAAAATGACTGAGATTTTATCTAGGAAGTTTTTAACCCTAAAAGGGGAGGATCCAAAATGTTCACGACCACTAGACTAGTTTTCTATTATAAAATTTCAACTCATTTTAATAATAAAATGATTTTATGAGAAATCATAACAAATATGGCAATAAACTATAAAAACAGTTCGTCACCGGACAACTTAAATAGATGTAATATTATGATTTATGACGGGTGATTTGGCTATCCAAACAAAATAATAGTTGATAAGTTGCTATTTAACAGTGCGGAACTAAAGAAATTCTATTCTAAGAGTTGGGGGATATTCATCTTTATTTACAGTTTTGCTTCGCAAACACGAGAGGTCACATATCTACACCTTTAGCTAACCCTACGAGAAATACAGGCGAAACGTGATTTTAGCCTACCTGCTCCGTCCCACTTCTGATCAAAAGCCCCCTTCACTTCTTTCATTTTCGCGAGCCCCCGCGTGCTCCTTCCATTTCTGACGGCACTATTTTTGTGCTACTTTGGACCACGGTTAGTCATCATACGGCAGACATGTCCAGCAAAGTCTGTTTATGTTGTTCATCATAATGTGTATGTAATACCCATATATAGGGTGTAAGGGAGAGCCCTCCACAAACTGACAGGGTGCATTCAGCTCCTTATTTTGAATCATATTCCACCGGAATTTTCTCCATTAGTAGTAGTTACTATTCCTTTATTTCAATGTAAAATTACATACCCTGTACGCAGCACTCCATTTATGTAAATAATACGGCTAAAATCAAAAATCTAACTATGGATGTTGAAATACTCTAACGAACGACGCGTGAAATCAGCGGTTCACTTCTTGCCTAGCTACAGAATTCATCGAACTAGTCGTCGCGCTTGCCGTTCGCAACGAGCGTATGAGGAAATCAAACAAATCAAATTTATTGGATTCCCATAACATTCCTGAAATAATGTCTTGTATCGGTCATCTTAACCATAAAGTTCGGTACGTACCCCTTCGGGGGTCTGACACATAAACCTCCGCTGGCTTGGTAGATACCCCCGAAGGGGTCTGCGTTTAAGTCATCCGTCATCCTCATTATTTATGTAAATATTTAATATTCTGATTATCAAATACTATGAGTGTGCGTTAATTAAGAGAGTTGGATAAAAAGTTCATATGACATCGCCATTAAAACTTCAGTATTTAGCGCGCAAGTTTCTTAATTTATCCTTATAAAATCCAAGTGCGTAAATACGGTCATCGCCATTTTGACGGCAGTGCCGGCCGAGGCTAAAAATCATAAAAATTGTGGTTTTCGGACATCCAAGCTCCACTATGTTGAGAATGATTAACTCGTCATTAAATTATGTGACGAATTAATCCATAGTTCAATTTAAATAAGCAGTGGTAACGATGAATTTCGATATCTAAAGTCGAAGTTTCGCGCCAATCGTGCGTGTTTACATTTTTATTTTTCACATTACATCACACAGACGCGAACAGATTCGATAACAAATATGACAAATATCATTCCAAATATTATAAACAACATGAAAATGCCCAGATCTTAGCGTAATTTACTAATACGGGACCAATAACTCGTAATATTCATTACCACTCCTCAATTTGTAATCGAAATAGACGGCATTTTTTTTTTTAATTGCTGCGTTTTGTGGATGCGATTATTTCAATCGATTCGTTTTTTGTAAATTTCGATCAAATCGAGAAATTAAATTAAGGAATTTAAGAAATCGATAGATGGAAATCAAAATAATTTTGTTTTAAGCTTAAAATACAATAAATAAATACAATAATATTTTTTAAGCTTTATAATGGTAATTTTAATAGTTTTTTGTACATTATAGGTACTAAAACCGAAACATATATGGCTAAATTCGCGCCATTTTTTTTTTCAAATAAAAATTTAAGTTTTGATCGCATTCACTGTTCTAATTAAATTGTATTTTACTAGATAATTTACAGTATTTTTTTATATTAAGTATATAAATATGCTTTTATTTAACTTCCCGTGTTAGTAAGTATTGGTCAAATCTTGCAACTGAATTTCAAACCAGTTCCCCTATACTGATTGAGCTGAAATTTTGCACATGCCTTTGGTTCTGGTGACAATACATTTTTATGACAAACATTACTATTAGTCTTGCAGACAGGATCGTCTCCTCGCGACAGAACTCCTCAACGGTTAATAGCGCGGACACGAAACTTTGTATACGCTTTTAATTTTGATAGATATTCATGATTTCTATAATGACCTCATCCTACAGCCAAAATCGCCTTCTCACGAGGGAACTCCTCAATGGTTAATAGCCCAGACCCGAAACTTTGTATAGTTACGCGTTCAATTTTGTTGAACAAACCTAATTTGTATCGTATTTGACCTACAGCTAGGATTGTCTTTTCATGAGGACACTCCTCAACGGTGAATAGCATAATATAGTAATGCGGTATCAGAAATGTACAGAATACGACAAAATTAAAAATTCCGAAATAAGTATTTTTTTTTATGACTTCTTAATTTTATTTTTTATTGTTGTTGGTCGGTTGGATATAGAATGCCCAGGATCTTATATATCTTAGGCACAGTAAAAATTTATTTGGTTCCCAAGATGAATTTTATTTAGTCTACAAAATTGGGTTTAGTTTGATTGAGTAATTGTGTTAGGTTGGATTGGTTATTGTGGGATTCACCACTTACAAATACTTCTTTTATCATCCTGTTCTTTCTCAAAAGGGCAAAGGACTCCCCATGGCATTCCAATTTTCTTTATCTCTTGCCTTCTCCGACTAATACTTTTAATGGTGAATATTTTTTATACTTAATGAGCTTGGTTTAGTTGCAACCCAAAAAACTAGATATGAAATTATATTTCTAAGAAAACTACAAATGCGAGTAGGGCTCTTGCCATGAGGGTTCTGTCGCATAGCTGTTCACGGCTTCACTCAAGTGACACGGCCCACGGCCTATGATGGATAACCTGAACTTTGCAGTTGTAAAAGACGTTTTTAGAGTGGATAGTGAACCGCTTCCAAAGAATAAACTAACGTTTCTTTAGGATACGGCTTATGAATTGCCGATTGCGAAATAAAAGACAATAAGTTTGTCGGTCATCGTTACCGAGGCAGGCCCAAGAAACGCTGGCGTGTCGATTTGGACTCGTTCTTGGCTGATTGGCCAGAGAAGGCCGATAGATTAGGACAGGAATGGAAGAGGCTTTTGCTCAACAGTGGTAAAGAATAGGCTAAACAAGAAAAAAAGTTTGTCCTAATCTAACACAATAACCCAACCGACAATACGCTGTCAACAATTTATATAACTTTTGCGGATCAAACAAATTTTTTTTTACCAAGATTCTATACCAAACCTTCGGATATTTCAAAACAAAATTCGCAATAAATAATAATAGTAAATTATTACACTTATAAAGTAAGAATAAATGTGAAATGCGAGCGCATTCCTAATTTAAATTTTGAAACAAAAAAAAAAACGCAACCGTGCGTATTTATGTACAATTGAAAATCAATCCATTTCCAGATTTTTTATTTGCTTGAACTGTTAGACTTTATTTCTTGCCCAAATCCCACGCTACTAGTTCATCGGAAAGTTAGAAGACTATCTATAAGTTTTTAAAAGAAAGATAATCATCAGAATGTTTATTTAGAAGCAATTTTTTTTTTGTGATTACACATTTCTTTGTTTCTTATCATTTATAAATCTCCTTCTCTTGAAGTCAACCAAAAACATCGAATAATTACTAAATGAAATTATGTAAACAGATAGCTTGAAAAAGTTAATTTAAAATTTAAATAATTTTTTGAAATTATACCAAAGAGTTTTTATTCCGTTTCAACTCTTTTTTTCAAACTTGATTTCAATTCGAGTATCGATTAGGCTGAATCCAACTTTTTAATCGAACGATGAACCTTGGGTTTACGGTCAGCACTAAGACTTTTTAGTTATATTTGTCAAGACTTTGATAGTGTTTTTTTAAGAAATTATGTATGAATAATGGTAAAAATAAGAACGCAGATAGTTTGTTACTGTCTTTATTTTGCCCTTTTGAGTTTTTTTAGCAAACGAGAACTTTTCTATGTACATTATTTCCAGCGCAACTAAGTTACCTATTTTTTGGAAGGGTGTAGCGGTACGTAATTTACACATATTTGGAAATGGACTGACGCCGTTTTACTGATATCAACACGTTGTTGGAGATATTAACCATAAACTTATAGTATGAAACAGCTTCCGCGACATATTTTTCATTAAAAAATCGAATGCTGAAAGTTCACGAAAATTCTTGAATTTCATGACAATTCACATCTCCCCGCCGATTCAGCTGGTGTGTCATGTGTCAAAATCTTGTCGAGCATAGTGGTTAATATGATATACTGAATTCACCCCACCAGTTTGTGGAGGGCTGTCCCTTACACCCTGTATTTCCTCCAAAAGAATCAGGCCCTGAGACAAGATGAAAGTACCTATTAACATAGTAAGTAGGTACCTACTAGCTGCAGTCACCTCAACCTTGTTTATTCTGAACTTGAACCGACTCCACAGACACGTGAGCAATAAAACTGTTGCAATAAAGATTTCTTCTCGCTGCTTCCAAGGCTTACAAGACTTATGTTTATTTAAGTGATACACCTTTAATTAACTTGGCTTTGGGGATATCCAAAAATATGACCGTGTACCTACTTACTAACCACATGTTTTACGCAAGAGCTAGGTAGCTAGCGCGCAAGGGTGACTTTTGCTGACTTGACTATTTCGTCACATGTCACTCGGCCTTGGAGGGGCTGGAGATATGCAGGTGGTTTCAAAATGACAGCCGATTGACGTTTCGTAAGTGAAGAAATTGTCGTTAAGTTTCACCAGTTGACTGGTCAAACTTTTATCCTTTATTTTTTAGATTTACTTGAGTAAATAAGTGTGAGTTTATAATTATCATTAGCAATTGAAACGGGATATAGTTTATCCGTGATCATGGCGCTTGCAACTTGCAACCAAATATCGGGAACTCAATATAAATAATACATACCATAACATACCATCACACCTGTAATACCCGAAGGGTTAGGTAGAGGTGAACCTAATATTACACCCACATTTCGCCAGTTATGTTTAAGTCCCTTGTAATTGGGGGCGAGCCTATTGCCATCAACCTGGCGCAAATCTAGACTCATGATGTCACTTTTCCCGACCCGAGAATCGAACCCAGGTCCTCATGCTCAGCAGTCGTGCTTGCGACCACTAGACCAACGAGGCAGTCTATATAAATAACTAGCTCTTGCCCGCGACTTCGTCCGCGATAACTACCTCCCTGCAAATTTCCAGTTTATAGCACAAAAAAAGAAGGCCTTTCACACAAACTTTCGAGAGCCCTTAGACCTCCTTAATCCGGCCCTGTCACAAAATCTGTTCTTAGCGGATTTCTACTAACTATTAACTATCTCCCTGCCAAATTTCATCTTAATACGTCAAGTGGTGTTCGATATTTCGTGATGAGTGAGTGAGTGACCTTTCGCTTTTATAATTATTTAGATTAACATGGCAAATATCCGTTTCCTATGTTAGTAAAGGATAATGATAATAAATATGGAGAAAGGATGAACAAATCATCGAGGATCTTATTCTGGCAAAACGGTCCGATCCAGTTTACAGGCTAATAATAACTTAATGAATCAGAAGCTTTTAAAAACGTTTACGCCATCTGGCAACTTGAGACCATAAATATGTATAAATGAATAAAATCTTCATAAAATAAATCTGAGTTTAAATCTAGATTTTCCACTTGATTAACAATTTATTTGGAGAGTGGGCGACTGTCAACTTCCGAACATCTCTTAAGCGCAAGCCACACAGAAAAGACGTAAGACGCGGACGGGGCGCAGACATATGTCTCTACCGCGTCCCTTTCATACAAAATGTATAGAAGCGTCGTGACGCAAAACATATAGAAAAGATAGGGCGCGGACACGACGCTTGTATACTCGTCTGCGCCCTGTTGTAAAACATATAGAAAGGACGGGGCACGGGCGCGAGCGGACGAGGGGCGGGCGAGAACGGGGGTGCGGGCGGGGTCTTATATACTTCTTGAAAACGATCTGGATAAATATGTAGCTCTCCTTTTTTAAAAAATCTATTGTCTTCATTGCTCTTCGTATTTGCGAGATACACGCCAACAGTGCTAACACATCTGGTTGAAAACCGTCATCCCTCGCGACGCCCCGCGACACGTCTGTGCCTCGTCTTTTCTATATGTTTTAAAAAGTCACGACGGCGCCCCGTCTGCGCCCTGTCCGCGCCCCGTCCTCGTCTTACGTCTTTTCTGTGTGTCCAGCGCTTTAAGAATAAAATGCAGTTGTCACAAAATTGAAAAAACCGATAAAATGCTAATTTATGACAACGGTGAATATCATAAGAAACTTACCAAGACTACCTATTAGAGATTTTCTAAATCACACTTAAGTGTGAGATTTTATAGAATTATCAGAATCTAACGGATTACTATAGAATCACACAATTTTAAGCTTTTGTTAACTTTTAATTTTATTGCTTCAGTGTAACAGGTCCTAAGTTCAATTGAGAGTGTCATAACAACGGTAGTTTTCTGTCAGTAACCTACAATGACCGTAATAAAAACGTAATTTGTTCTATGTACCTTAGGGGTCAGGTTCATTGGGGATTTTGGTTTTATTCACGTAATTGTTCGTGGTAGAGTGATGTTTTTATGTCTTACTAGCTTTTGCCCGCGGCTTCGCTCGCGTTAATTTAGAGTTTGGCAATCTATTCGGGTTGTACTTTACTTGTAAATCATTTAATCATGATTCGAAAGACACGTGGCGCCATCTATCATAAGAACGTTATTCTTGTTTTCCTCGGGAACAGTTCTTTTTTTCGGGATGAAAGGTATCCTATGTCCGTTTCTGTACACCTGACAACGTACTATATGCAAAATTTCAGGATGATCGGTTCAGCGGTTTAGGCGTGAAAAGGTAACAAACAAATAAACAAACTTACTTTCGCATTTATAATATTAGTATGGAAGTATGGATATGGATGTCGGGTAACATTGGTGTAAAGTAACGTGAAATGTAACACGAATGAGCTATCCAGAATTATGCAGTGCAACATGAAATGTAACCCAACAACAATTCGAAGTCGATTCAGCATGTTACATTTCATGTTACGTTTCAAATCACCAATGTGTAAGAACCCAGCATTACAGGTCTAACTTGTACAACAAGTAGATAAATGGTGTCATCATAACCTGTTCCAACAAAGTACCTATTTATGGTACTTGTTTGCAAAAAAAAAGTATCTTTTTTCCAAATCTTCAACCCATTTGTCAACAAAAATTGTAGAGTGCCAGACCATCGTCTAAATGCAACACGAGGACGAAGCAAGAGAGAATTTTGCCTGGATCGTACGTAACGTGCTGAGGTAACTAGTTTCTTTCTACCTATGCTATGCTGTTGATATTGGTATATTTTGGACATTGTTTATACTCTACAGATCCTTTGACTGATATCGAAAAGTTGATGTCGTCTCTGACTTGGAGGTAGGCATTAAGCTCTGCGACACGGTTGCTAACTAACGTGGCTAATATTATCAAACACAATTAAATTGTAAACAATTTTTTTATTTTAATAAAAATTACTATTACTGAAGACGATAGTTACCTAGGCAGGCCCAAGAAACGCTGGCGTGACGATTTGGACTCGTTCCTGATTGATTGGCCAGAGGAGGCAAAACACCGGGAGAGTTGGAAAGGAATGGGGAGGCCTTTGCCCAGCAATGGGACAGAATAGGATAATTAAAAAAGAGATTATTAAAGATCTACTTAGTCAAATAATACGGAACCGACGGATCCATCTAACACATATTTTTACTTTCTCCTTAGTACAGTATTTCTTGTAATAAATAAAAATGAAATTCGCATATCGTTGCTTCTGTTTATGTAGATTGTCACCAGGTCAACATTCGGGTCATTTTATTTACATAATTCTTGTATTGGAATAATTACGAAAATGTTAAGAGGAATTCTATTCAGAAATAAAAAAACAGATGCACATATTTTTCAATATTTAATTCAGATAACAATAGAAAATCTCACGATATTTATAACAGTAACATTTATAAACAGTTTAAAACCAATTCAGTTATTATCTAGAAAGCTTTAATTTATTGATATCAACGTGTGAAATACATATTCAAAATGCTTTCCATTGCGTCGAAAGCAGAACGTCTTTAAAAAATATTAGAATAACGATTACTTTCTAACACAAGTCTTACCAAGGGGTATCGTATTACCCAGAACTAATTGGGTTGTGGAGGTCAGATATGCAGTCACTCGATGTAAAATACTGGTATTCAGCTGCATCCGGTTAGACTGGACTCCATAATCATCATCTGCCTAGCCTTTTCCCAACTATGTTGGGGTCGGCTTCCAGTCTAACCGATGCAGCTGAATACCAGTATTTTACATGGAGCGACTCCCTATCTGACCTCCACAACCCAGTTAGTACTGGGTAATTCGATACCCCTTGGTAAGACTGGTTGTCAGACTTTTTGGGCCACTGACTACCTGTAACGACTGTCAAAGATCTACAAATGACAGACTAGACTCCATTATAGTTGGGAAAAGGCTAGGCAGATGATGATTACTTTCTAACACAATCCTATTAAAAGCTAAACAGACTTACAGTTTATAACCTAACAACTTAATTTAAAGCATGACGACATCTTTACCTCTTGACTCGCCTCACGTCTTAGGACCAGCTTTAGCAATGGCAACAGCTATGGCGTCCCCGTTCTCACTTTTAGCATTACTGAGTGACGTCGAAGCACCATTTCCTCCAGCACACGTAGAACAGGGTTCCTCTCCCCTCGATATAGAATCGGATAACTCCTCGAATCGATGGCGGTGATGATGAGGTGGCCAGTATGACGGAGGGCCAGGAGGTGGTGGCCAGAATGGGGGCGGTGGCGGCGGTGGTGGGGGAGGCCAGTACCTCGGCCGGCGTTGAGGGTAGTCCTCGTAGCTGTCACAGGAGTTCGGCGATCGCTTTAGCCGCTGGACTAGGAGATCATCCGTAGCTAGAAGTATAAAGTTCAAGATTATAGAGTTGTTGGGTTACTGTGAACTTCAGATTCTTACATTTCTAAAATTAATCAGATTGTGCCGCCCTGGGCTAAAGGGTCAGTAGGGGATGACCCATTAAAAAATGACATTGCAAATAATATTCCAGATGCTGTGAGATACACTTATGTACATTTAGATTCTATCTAAATTACCTACTGGAATGTTTTTCTTGATTTTATCTTTATCGACTACCTAAAGAGAAAATTGGTAGGACCTAACTATTGATAAACATAATAAACATCGTCATTTTATCAGTTAAGTTATAAATTATAACTTACGTTTTACATCAGCGGCCGCAAATTCAATTAAAACAGTAACTACTAATAATACACCTATTCGCCACATTTTGACGATTTGTTATGAACTAATTTTCCAAATATTACAACTTTATATGCTCGGTAGATCAATATTAAATGCCACAATATAAGAAATACCACGAAAACTCATTTTCACGAGTTAACTTTAATGGATTGTGACAACTTAGATGGTAAGTGTGAAAACTTGTGTGGTTTATGTGAATCCCAGTGGCGTATTTGATTTAGGACTGTTACAAACGTTCAAGACGGTTTGTCAGTTTTGACTGAAGATTATAGAACTGTCTATTTCCCGAGACGGGATTTCAGGAACGAATATTCTAAAAATCGTCTTTTGTGTACCTCTACACATCCAACAAACAATACCTCCATATATATTTGGTGTGCCTACGGTATGCCTCGACTTATTAGTCGATCCATATTAAATTCCTACCACTTTTCATCATATATTACCCCTTCCTCCGCATCAAATTAATGATATGCATAATAAAGTGATTGGGGTTGTTTCTATCTTTAATAACTTCAACCCTCACTACGATTTATAAAATCGTAAGTAAAACCTCCAGTCAAAAAAACCTGAATAGCTATGATTTTAGAAGAATATATGTGAACAAACGAGCATGAGTGTCAATCGGCCCATGAAAGACCCTGAAGGACTTTACTTCCGCAATCATCACAAATCCTCTTATCGTAGTTATTTTGCATACTTTGACTTCAAGCAAGAATGTCGTACTGACAACTACTCGTCAATGGTAACTGTTCAACCAAGAGAGCATCTTTATTTCATAGGTGTTAGTGTGGACCGATGCCCTGGTTGCGAGGATCCGCTGGATGCGATTCGCACGGGACCGGTCAATTTGGTGACACTTGGGGGACGCCTATGTCCAGCAGTGGACGTCATTCGGCTGAAATGGTGATGATGATGTTAGTGTGGGTTTTGTAATTCACCGCAGCAGGTGGTGTCCGCCGCAACCACAGACTGCGACCTACGAGTTGCGGCTCGTGTATTCGAACCCAAGCAGGCCTTAACTTGGTGTAAATTATTTCATCACCACTGCGGTGATGGAAATCGTCGTAAATAAATGGCATGGCATGTCCTAGAATAAAAAATCGAAACCATGTGACATCTATCACGATCTATTTATACCCTCGTGGTGGGTTTATGGCTCACTGCCTCTCACTCAGAGAATCTGTGCTATGTTCCCGTCATTATACGCTGATAATGCTCAATTGTACCGTGCAGCAGATGTGAGTTTGAAGGAATGTTCGTTCAGTATTTATTGATCTTTTGGTTCGATAGTTTGTGTGCAACCTAAAGTGTATCCAAACACTTGTGTTGACCTACGTTTCCATTGACGTGTGGTTTTATGAGGTAACATTGATTTGGATCAATTTTCGCGGTTTTCTTGTTTATTGTGCATCATCATTGGCTAGGTTTTTGAATATCCTGGTGCATTTTGTTGTCAACCACGTTTTTTCATTATAATATAATTTATCAGTTATCAGCTACGATTGAAATGGGGTCTGATCACTGTATCTTCAAAACATTGAACGATACCTATTCATGAAAGTTCGTGATACAAGATATAGTATGCGGCCGATAATGTTTTGTCATCAACTGCCTAACCTTTACCAACTATGTCGAGGTCAGCTTCCAGTCTAGTTGAATTCAGCTGAATACCAGTTTTTTACGCTAGATAGGTAGGCACCCGGGACAACCTGCTCAAGCGCCTAACCTCGACCACTTGGGGTGCTTCTCCTCAGCTTTTTGTTCCAGGGCCACGGTATCTCTTTCGAACAGTCCCGCAGCCCCAAGTCCCGCAGCCCCGAATTACATAGTGCTTTAAACCTACTTCAATATTTTATATGGAGTGATTTCCTAGCCAATCTCCATAACCCAATTATTAACATATAATATTATAAAAGTACCTCTGCTTGTCAGTTTCCAACAATCTATAGGCCAAGGCTAGAACTATTCTGGAGGTGATATTGTTGGAATCATCATACATAGTTCTATCTGACAGAGTTATCCTTTTTCCAAGAATATTGAATCAGGATCAGGACCTATACATATAACACTATTTATTTTATTTTGATAAGGGACTGCCTCGTTGCTCTAGTGATCGTAATCGCGACTGCTGAGCATGAAGTCCTTGATTCGATTCCCGGGTCGGGCAAATTTTCATTGGGCTTTTCCATCCGAAATTTCTCAGTAGCAGCCACGGAGTCTGAATTTTTGCCCGGTTGATGGCAATATGGACGCCGCCTATGGGACATTAACATAACTGGTGAAATGTGGGTGTACTATTAGGTACACCTCTGCCTAACTCTTCGGGGATTACAGGCGTGATGTTATGTTTATAAAGGACGACGCCTTTCTGAGGTCCACAATCTACATAGTTACATATACCCGGTAACATATACCCTTTGTCTAAAACTGGTAGTCAGACTTTCAGGCCTTTGACTGACCACCCGTTTAGATTGTCATACATCTACAAAAGACAGCCGGGACCGTGATTGAGATCGAACCGCGTAGAGGTTAACCAGCCAAGGACCGACTGTTTGTAGGGAGCTTTTTACAGAAATATCTCCATCATCAAATATTCGGGTAGACAGTATGTAAAGGTAAATATGAATAATATATATGTGCGAGATAATTTAATTTTTCGAAATTATAAATAATTAAAGGCATTTAATTGTATTTTTTTAAGTCAACTTCCGATTTATAAAAAGTATTGTATTGACTTCTCGTTACGCGCCGCTCCCCACCTACCGATCGAGTTGAGTATAAAACAAGGTGCGCGGCGCTCGACAGATCAGAAGTTGTCTAGTAGCAGACACGGTACGAAGGTGCTCTGAACTGTCAGGTAACGTTGAGTTAATTATTACTTTATACTGTTACTATGTTGGTTGCTTTGTTGATGTGATGATTAAGTTACTTATTTATTGAATGGCTATTTAAATTGTGTATTTGCTGTATTGCTTTCTATTTTGCTTATTCCATGCCTTATGCTATTATGTATTATGCTGTGAATATAGTTGTAGAATTTATGCTTTAGTTATTTATTCAATAGTACATATAATATAACTATGTACCTCCTTATGGAAAATATATCAATTTGATTTAAACTATTTCTTTCGTATTATTTCTTCCTCGTCTCCCACATCAGAAGTGGGATCACGTACATGACAGAACTACGCCTGTTAATGTTTTGATTTCAGGAACTTCAAAATGAACTCGGATTCTACCACGGGTCAGGCTGAGCGGTCACAAGCTGCTTCAGGGTCTGCGCCAGCATTTCAAGACCAGTATACTGGTAGACATCCATCGCCGATCCTGAGTCAAAGAGCGTCGCATCCACCTACTGGCCGTTATGCAGACGTCAACGGCAGGAACACTGCGTCCTCATCATCCACGGGCGATGCAGTTCCCGGTGGTTCCACGGCCCCGTGCGACAGTCGCGAATCAAGGACAGTAGAGTTTGTACCTCTTAATTTTATGCAAAATATGATGCAAGAAATGATGACTCAGTTGATAAACACTACCGCCCAAGCTTTTAACCCACCGAATGTGCGGCCTACTCCACGAATGCGAAGTCTTGAGCATATTTATGTCCCTGCTTTTAATCCCGACGATCGGACCGATACCATACAAGTTTGGTGCCGAAACGTCGAAGAGCTCCAAGCTGAGTATGAACTCTCTGATAGAGAGCTACTAAACTTGTCTCGGAACCACTTACGTGGACGAGCCGCCGAATGGGCTCGTCGTAATTATTCAAGTTTAATAAGGTGGTCAGAACTTAAAACTGGTCTTATCGAAACCTTTGCAGACGAGGCTCGTTACTATGATGACCTGACGCTGTTCATGGAGTATACCAGCGAGCAGGCCAGCAACTTCGCCGAGTACGCAACCCGAAAATGGGAACTGGCAAAGAAGGTGATTGGTGTGGAGATGACTGAGCAACGCCTCGTCGAAGCAGTTATTTCGGGTATGTCTGACTTTCGTATTCGTTCTGATTTGTTACGACTTACACCTAAAAATTTGCCACAGCTAATTCAAAGTCTCAATTCATATAAGCGTAAGAGACCCGGTGGTGAGCCTAATCACAACATCCCATCTAAACGCTCTAGAGCCGCTCCCTCTTCAGATATGTCGACTCGACGATGTCATAAATGTCATAAAGTAGGTCACCTTCAAAAAGACTGTCGCTCAGGCACAAATAATAACGGTCCTCAAAAAGATTCTGCTCCCAATCCTAATAATAATGCTAAGCCTACTGAATCAAAGCCTTCTAAAGCAACAGTTTGTACTTTTTGCAATAAGAAGGGGCACACTTTTGAAAACTGTTTTGGACGCATAAATAAGCAAACCAAAAACGAAAAACCTTCTACTGTGAATAGTTTGAGTATAAGCAATAAAAATTTGCAAACTATTCAAATCGAAAGCCGTGATTATTCTTGCCTCTTAGACAGTGGTGCAGAATGCTCCCTAATGCGCGACAGTATTGGCGATTCAGTCAAGGGTAGGATTATTTACGAGACCTCCGTTTTGCGGGGCATTGGAGACAATGCTTTCAGTTCATCACGAAAAAAGCTGTGCATGGTGTGTGTTGATGGCCTTAATATTGAATTGGACTTTATTCTAGTCCCTGATAGGTACATTCAATATGATGTATTGCTTGGTCAAAATCTTTTTGATGTACCTGGAATTCAGGTAACTTTCTCAAAGAACAGTGCTAAAGTTTTTAGAAACTCTTATAGTATTAATTGTCTACGAAAGGATTTTGATTTTGAAACATTAGATGTGAACCCTGACATAAATTCGGAACATAAAATTCAGTTACGTAATCTATTAGAATCGCATTCTAACACGTTCACGTCCGGTAATGCCGTTTCACAAGTAACAACTGGCGAACTAACCATTCGCTTAAAAAATCCGGACAAAATAGTACAGAGAAGGCCATATCGATTGGCTCCAGCCGAACGTGAACATGTTAAAAACTTAATTAAAGACCTAAAAAATAACAATATAATTCGAGATAGTAGTTCACCATTTGCAAGTCCTATATTACTAGTTCGGAAAAAAGATGGTAGTGACAGAATGTGTGTCGATTACAGAGAATTAAATAGTAACACCGTTCGTGATCACTTTCCGCTTCCTATTATTGATGACCATATTAGCAAACTGTCTGGAGCTAAGTACTTTACAGTATTAGATATGGCAGCAGGGTTCCATCAAATCCCGATAGCTCATAATTCAATAGAAAAGACTGCTTTCGTCACACCTGACGGGCAGTACGAGTTTCTTCGTATGCCATTTGGCCTTTGCAATGCACCCTCGGTTTTTCAAAGGGCCATTAACACAGCACTAAAGCAATTCGTTGACGATTTTGTTTTAATTTACATTGATGATGTAATTATTTATTCTGAAACTGTTGATCAGGGTATTGAACGACTAGATCTTGTACTTGATGCCCTACATAAAACGGGTTTTTCTCTTAATGTCAAAAAGTGTAAGTTCTTGCAAACTGAAATAGAATATTTAGGAAGAATTGTCTCCAATGGCCAAGTAAGGCCAAGCCCTGGTAAAGTTAACGCCTTGTTAAATTCTCCCATTCCAACAAACATTAAACAAGTCCGGCAGTTCTGCGGATTAGCCAGTTACTTTAGAAAATTTATTCCTAACTTTTCACTTATCATGATCCCTTTGTATAATCTCACCCGTAATAATGTCAAGTGGAACTGGACATCTGAACATGAGGTTGCTAGAAATAAAATTCTTGAGTGCCTTTCTTCTGAACCTGCATTGACTTTATTTGATCCGATAAAGCATGTAGAGCTACACACAGATGCCAGTTCTGCTGGACTAGGAGGTATCCTTTTCCAAAAACATGACGAAAACCTCAAAGTCATAGAATATTTTAGTATGCGCACCACCGAGACTGAAAGCCGTTACCACTCTTATGAGTTGGAAACGCTTGCAGTAGTTAGATCTGTTAAGCATTTTCGCCATTACTTGCTTGGCAGACCATTTAAACTTGTTACTGATTGTAATTCTTTGAAGGCCTCACGGAACAAAAAAGAATTGCTTCCCAGAGTCCACAGGTGGTGGGCATATTTGCAATCTTTTGATTTTACTATTGAGTACCGCAAAGGTGAACGTATTCCCCACGTAGATTTTCTAAGCCGCAATCCGACAACTATCAACATAAGTAATGTACAAAACTATAGTGAATGGTTAGAAGTAGAGCAAAATAATGACCCTGAAACTAAAAATATAATTGAGTCAATCCAACAGGGTACCATCGATAAAGATATAGCTTCTAGTTACGAAATACAAAATGGTCTATTATATCGTATTATTTCTGTCAATAATAAAGTAAAAAAACGTCTCTTTATTCCTAAGAGTTATCGATGGCACATAATACAAATTTATCATGATACACTAAAACACTTTGGCTGGGAAAAAACGCTCGAGAAAATCAGAGAGCAATTTTGGTTCCCCAACATGTCCAAGTGCACCCGTAAATATGTTGACAGTTGTCTGACTTGCAAAATTAATAAAAGTCAATCGGGATCACGACAGATTACGTTGCATCCAATAGAAAAGCCACCTACTCCTTTTCATACCGTCCATATGGACACCACTGGCAAATTGAGCGGTAATAAACCCACTAAACAATACGCGGTTGTTTTCATAGATGCATTTACGAAATATGTTTTCATGAAACCCGTTAGTAATTTAACTGCGGGAGCTACTGTAAATTGTTTGAAAGAGCTAATTTACACTTTTGGCACCCCTAAGCGTATTGTTTGTGATCAGGCCGCTTCTTACACTGGTAAAGAATTTTCGAATTTTTGTGAACATTGGTCTATTGAATTGCATTTTATAGCTAGTGGTGTAAGTCGAGCAAATGGGCAGGTTGAGCGAATAATGAGGGTTTTGACTAACTGCTTTACAATTGTTGAAAATACCACTAAAAGAAGTTGGAAAGATGCGGTTGGTGAAGTACAGTTAGCAATTAATAGCACTTTCAGTAAAAGTACCGGTCATACTCCGTTCCAACTTCTTATGGGCTGCGATCAGTCACCTCCTGCCATATCAGCTTTGCTAAATGATGTTGAGCGCTTGGACCTCGACACATGCCGTCAAGAGTCAAAACTTAAAATGGACGAATTGGCTCAAACCCGGAAAGCCGATTTTGATAAAACTAAGGCTAAAATTGTACCTTTTAAAATCGGCGATACTGTTTTGGTCAAACAAAACCCGCGAGCAATTAACAAACTTGACAGTAAGTTTAAAGGTCCTTGCGTCATTACCGAAGTAAAAGACAATGATAGATACATAGTTAAGGTTCATAGAACAGGTAATGAGTTATATGTTTCTCATGATAACTTGAGAGTTGTTACTCCCGATATGGGATGTGAGTTGACCGAATCTTTAGATACATCTGATTGATAACTGTTTGTAGATTTGATTTAATTGATTAGGTTAGATTGTCTTGCATAATCAGTAATCGCCTGGCCAACGATCATTGTTATGCTTGATAATCGTATTTTTACTGCCATGTGATTTGGCAATTGTATTTTGTTGTCATGTGATTTGACAGCTGCCATGTGATTTGGTAATTATGTTTTGCTGTCATGTGATTTGACAAGCAGCCATGTGATTTGGCGTTTGTGGTCATGTGACTTGACCAATCTTATTTGTAAACCATGCGATTTGGTAGTAGGATCATGAGATTTGATCATTAACAGATGTTATTACTTTAAGTACTTTAATATTTATAAATTATGTTCGCGAGCCATGACGGCTGCTCGTCAGAATGGCCGTGTGCGAGATAATTTAATTTTTCGAAATTATAAATAATTAAAGGCATTTAATTGTATTTTTTTAAGTCAACTTCCGATTTATAAAAAGTATTGTATTGACTTCTCGTTACGCGCCGCTCCCCACCTACCGATCGAGTTGAGTATAAAACAAGGTGCGCGGCGCTCGACAGATCAGAAGTTGTCTAGTAGCAGACACGGTACGAAGGTGCTCTGAACTGTCAGGTAACGTTGAGTTAATTATTACTTTATACTGTTACTATGTTGGTTGCTTTGTTGATGTGATGATTAAGTTACTTATTTATTGAATGGCTATTTAAATTGTGTATTTGCTGTATTGCTTTCTATTTTGCTTATTCCATGCCTTATGCTATTATGTATTATGCTGTGAATATAGTTGTAGAATTTATGCTTTAGTTATTTATTCAATAGTACATATAATATAACTATGTACCTCCTTATGGAAAATATATCAATTTGATTTAAACTATTTCTTTCGTATTATTTCTTCCTCGTCTCCCACATATATTTTTATATATAAAACTTAATTTCGTGTAGATTCGATAAAAATTATTAAAACACGTTTTATGTAATGTGTGATTATAATAATGATTATATTGTCAGTTTAGACGGCTTATGTCTTCACCCTCTTTTAATTTCTTACTATGTTTCTGTGGTAGAAACAACTATCTTTTAGCTTTATAAAAGAAGCCACTCTTGATAAATCTGTACTTTCGTATTGTGGAAACGGCATCGTTAGAGAAAAAGTTATTCAAAATAACAAAAAAAAACTAAAATTTCAATGCATTTATTATAATTATATCAGTATCATTTAAAATATTTACAACAAAAAAATAACATCTTAATTTATAAAAACAACATGTCAATATTTTATTAGGTACAGACCCCAGCAATGACGCTACTACAATCTGTCAAATTCCTTTAATAGATTTTCAACTTTATCACTGAAGCATTAGGTTCAAGGTTGATTAGGAAAATTTGACAGCTTTGGGTAGCCTGATGTGCTGGCGTCTGTAGAATTTTCAAAATCATTTGTGTAAAATTAACATTTCAGGTACATCATGGAATCTAACCGCTTACAGAAAGAGCAATGGCATTTCCATTCCTGCTCTTAGCATTACTTAAAGCAAAATTGCTCTTTCCGCAAGTGCTGCATCCGGCTGGCTGCTGACCAGCTGTCTGCAAGCCCTGGCCAGCCAGTTCAAGGGCACCTTTAAGAGCTGACTGCGAAGAACCCCTGGATCCACCGTATCCACCGCCATAGCCACCTGAACCGTATCCACCGGAACCGAATCCACTGGAACCGCTAGCACCAATTCCACCAGCCCCACCTGATCCATAGCCACCTCCGTCACCAGCACCACCTGAGCTAGAGCTTGCCTCACTACCACTGGAACCGCCAATACCTCCAGCAGACTGCTGACCGCTTTCCAATGAGCCGACACTATGGCTGTTTCCTTGCTCAACCTGTTGCGTTTCAAATTGGCTTCCTCCATTACTACCGGAACCAGCACTGCTTCCTAACTGCTGTTCACCATTGCCAACACCTCGGCCTTCGGATTGTGAATTGAAGCCTCCTTGACTTCTACCACCATGATAGGAGGAGTGAGACTCCTTGTAGTTGAATTTCTTCTCGGCATGTGCTGACTGGCTGTCGCTTCCACCTCCAGATTGGCCCCCGTAGCCGCCTGCAGACGAACCACCATAGCCGCCAGAGATCTGGCCACCGGAAGACTGGGTGCCGGAAGATTGGCCACCGAAGCCACCGGAAGACTGGCCTCCATAGCCTTTAGAAGCTTGTCCGCCGTAGCCGACAGAAGACTGGCCACCGGAAGCCTGGCCGCCATAGCCTTTGGAAGTTTGTCCGCCATAGCCGCCAGAAGACTGGCCACCGGAAGTCTGGCTGCCTGAAGACTGGGCGCCGGCAGTTTGGCCGCCGAAGCCTCCAGAAGACTGGCCGCCATAGCCTTTAGAAGCTTGTCCGCCGTAACCGCCTGAAGATTGGCTACCGTAGGCTAGAGAGGAATAATCTTCGTTAGCTGCTGAAGATTGACCACCGTAGCCGCCCGATGGTTGGGAGTTAGACCCGGAGGAAGATTGACCGCCATAGCCTCCTGAGGATTGACCTCCGTAGCCACCAGAAGATTGGGAATTTGAGCCGGAAGCAGATTCGGCACCGGTCAAAGACTTGCCACCATAACCTCCTTGTTGAGCTCCAGAAGAGTGGCCGCCGTATCCTCCAGAAGAATGGCCGCCATAACCTTTAGAAGATTGGGAATTTAACCCAGAAGAAGACTGGCCATCAAACCCATTAGCAGACTGAGAATCAAAACCAGCAGATGACTGTCCGCCAAAACCTCCGGAACCTTGAGCATTGGAGCCAGTAGAGGTCTGGGAACCCGCATTGAATGACTGAGAGCTTGAACTGCTTGAAGATTTAGAAGCAGAACCAAGCGATCCGCCATAGCCACCAGAACCGTAGCCACCTGAAGATCGCGCTCCAAGACCAGCACCAATGGCGAATTGTCCATCATTTGAATCAACTGACTGGCCTTCAAGTCCAGAACCACTTCCTCCGGTTGCTCCACTAGAAGCTAGCGAGAATGCTTCTCCTGCAGCCTGGTTGGCAGCGTCACCAGTAGCTGCCGCTGCTCCAGTGAATACTCCCCTTTGTAGGCCATTGTCAGAAAGACCAGTCCAATGAGCGGTGTGGAAGTATCTTGATCCTCGGTTTGGCGGTGGGCCGAATGGTGGTGGTGGAGGTGGAAGTCCGTGGTGCGGTGGGGGACCTCCATCACCACATGTGCTGCATGGTGAACGTTCTACGCGCTTGAGGACATCTAATAAAAAATAATTACAATGTTAGGAACGATTTTACAGCGGAAAAAAAATGACTGTCTTAATACAAAAAGAAAACCAAATCAGAAGAAATTCTAGGTCAATTAACGTATAATTTTACCACATATTGAATATTAAACTTGAATTAAGGATAATCATCATACAATATTGTGACAAACAAAATAGGTACCTTCATTTTTAATAACAGCACATTGAGATGTAAAGACAGATAGAGCGAAAACAAACACTCCAATTTTTCCCATCTTGCCGAAAGATCAGTCTTGTTCTGAGGTAAACACACAAATATTCTAACATTTATAGGTGATACTGGAGGATGTGATATTCCCCATCTTCCAAGAATAGTATCTTCTTATGAATGTTAACATCAAATTGATAACACAAATATCACATAAGGTAACAGTGAGACAATTCACACTGTGGTCATAATATTTGCACTGCACACAACTTCTGCACAAAAGTACTTGATAAAATCGGCGAAATTAGGATTATAACACAATATTATGTCATGTGATCTTCAAATAGTGATTTATTTTGATGATTCTCAAGGTTTTGTTACTAAGGTAGCGATTTCTTGGTAAATCATCATCTACCTAGCCTTTTCCCAACTATATTGGGGTTGGCTTGCAATCTAACCGGATGCAGCTGAATACCAGTATTTTACATGGAGCGACTGCCTATCTGACCTCTACAACCCAGTTAGTACTGGGTAATACGATACCCCTTGGTAAGACTGGCTGTCAGATTTTTTGGGCCACTGACTGCCTAACGACTGTCAAAGATCTACAAATGACACCCAGGACCAACGGCTTAACGTGCTTTCCGAAGCACGGAGGGAACCCGATATGTAATGGGTGGTCACCCATCCACAGACCAACCTAGGCAAGCACGGCTTAACCTAAAGATCGACCCCGAGCGGCTGTTATTATTTAGCCACTAGCATTTCTTGGTAAATAATAACTTTGAATAGTTATTTCGTGGTTCGGAAAAATACCAGTTCACGACACTACTCTGTAGGGTCTTCACCTTTTTTCCCGCTTTAGTTTCATATGTACTTCTATCCTTTATTTACACGAGCATGTTACATATTAGCTCTTTTGTTTACGACATAAACTCCATTAGCTCATTCCATAGTATTTTTCTTTTTTGTTAGCTGCTGGGTCTACCAGTTTTAGGCCCACTATCGCCCGGTCTCTGCAATGAAAATTATCTTCAGATCAAAATGAAACGTATACGTAATGATGCAATTATCAACATGACTTTTTCTCTGCCCTCTCCAAGCGATTATGACCTAATTCGTTTAGCGAGTTTTAGTGCAGGTGGGCCTTGGTACTTATTAAACTGATTATGTTGATCAGTTTTACTCTAATGAATACTAAATAATTACTTGTGTTCAATTTCGGAATTTATTCATAATATCTATATCACTCATTATGCAGGCAAATCATCATCTGCCTATCCTTTTCCTAACTATGTTGTGTTCGTTCTCCAATCTTACCGGACGCAGGTAGTAAGACTGGAGACCAATACCAGTGTTTTACATGGACTGACTACCTGTCTGACGTCCACAACCCAGTTAGTAGTGAGTAATACGATACCCTTTGGAAAGACTGGTTGTCAGACTTTCGGGCCACTGACTATCTGTAACGACTAACAAAGATCCACAAGTGATAGCCAAGACCAACGGCTCAACCTACTTTCCGAGGCACGGAGGATTCTCGGTACGGGTGGTTAATCATCCCTAATAAATAATTAAATATCATAAAAATAAAACGACATGTAGACAAAACAAAAGTTCTTTATTTTAAGCACATTTTCTTCTTCTTCTTCCAAAACCTTAATAATATATTAGATTGAGTGGCTCAGCAGGTGGTTCAAGACTTTCAACTAAAGTCTTCCGTTTATTCCCTGGTTTAGGAGACTTATTATTATTCATTCCCAATGATTCGCCGGGTCGTACTGAAATAATAAGATACAAACAATACTAAATAATACTTCCTTTCATAATAATGTATTACTAAAAGTGTTTCTAAACGGGCAATATTTTTACTGCGATACAGTTGCCGGCAACATTGCCAGAAATTACAGCCAGGCTGTGCAATATACGACAAATTTTAAATATAGCCGGGCCAAATAGCCCCACGTTTTTGGTATGGCCAATGCATTTTTTATGTTGCTGGGAGGTTGCAGGACGATCAAATGGGAATCGAAAATACGGCAATGTTCCCGGCCGGTTCTATTGTTATTTCGTTGAGTGGCATCTTTCTTAAGTGACATGAAGGTTGCCGTGAGTGAGACAGTAGCTATATTCAGTCGTGCCTTTCGCTGCGTCGTAGATAATTCCGACAGTCATTGTTGCCAGATTTTGTAGCCCGTGTACAAAAATACGTGGACAAACATATGAACAATACAAGTTCAGGCATATTGCCGGGACATACATAGCGCAATAAAAATATTGCCCGTTTAGAAGCACCATAAGCAATAGTGAAATTCCTTCCTGCTTTCCTTGGCTTTTAACTTTAAAACATTTTTCCCTTTAAACTAATTTGAAAAATAAAATCATCACGCCTGTATATTTCGAAGGGCAAGGCAGAGATATGTTGCCTCTCCCCATGACATCCGAGTTTTTCGATCTAATTTATTTATATTTATTTGCTAATGTGGACCGCTGGTCGTTGATTCTGTGTAGCTCACCCCGCCATCTCCTGCGCAGCTTTACAAGATGGTTGTTTTGGCCCACAGCTCGTCGGGCATATGGCAGACATGGCCAGCCCAGTCCTACTTCAGCTAAGCGGTTTTTTGAGCAACGTCAGTAATTTGTGTTTTAGAGCGCAGTGTGGTGTTACGTATATGGTCGTGTCTACTATGACCCTAAAAAGTTTAAAACTTACTTGCTTCAACAGTGTCACTGAAGAAATTAACGAACACTAGAAACGCTAACACGAAGTATAGGAGACAACGCATGTTTATAACACGAGGCACGAGGGTTTCACAACGACTGTGCAATGTAAACACTGCTCCCGTATATATGGGTTCACCGGAGCGCTGAATCAAATTGTGCAAAATTCTATAAATATCTAATAGTAATATGTGTGGTATGTTAATCCTAATACTAATATTATAAATGCAAACGTAACTCTGTCTGTCAAATACAAGGTGCAGTTTTGCACCCTCGTCAAAATTCAGGAGGTTGTCACAAAAGACATAAATAATCAGTCTAAATTATGGTACCTGGTCAATAATTAATAAAACTTCTATTTGAAATTGTTAAAATACGGTATTTCAGAATAACACTAAATACTTTCGTGTTGACATTTCAACAAAACAAACAGAATCACCCATCGCGCGATATGTCGCTGCGTGCGTGAGTGACGACGATCTGTGCAAGGCGCCGAGCCGCCGCCGCTGTCCACACAATACCGATTTCCATAATAAGAAGAAAAAAAAAATCTTCCCATTTTATTATTGAATCGGATCGAGAATCATTAGATAAGTCCTCGAATTTGACCAGGATGCAAAACTGCACCTTGTATACCGTTCATGATTAAGCGGCTGATCAGATTTGAATGAAACTTGGCACACGATAGAACATGTCCTAGGTTTGGAAATGCAATACGATTTTATTAAGCTAGGGCAATTCCCGTGTGGTACTTCCAGACTTCCACGCGGGAGAAGCCGTGATTAAAAGCTAGTATAATTAATAGAACTTACATGTGCGCTGCGGGAATTTATGATATAAATAATCTTATGTTAGTATAAACAAGATTTGATTCAGTACTAAAAGAGATCTATTTTGGATTGCCTGACTTTTGAAAACAGTTTACAAAGAGAAATTCTTAACCTACAAGTAACCGAACCAAGCAGATCTCCATCCTACTAATATAAATGGCTAGTATTAAACTGTAAATAGAAAAATCTTCGTTTTTTGTACTAAAAAAATCCCAATGCTAATCAACAATACCTACTGATTGCTTGATTGATATTTTGGCAATAATTTGAGTTCGTGATGCATCGCTATATTCGCTATTAATTGAAAAGCGGAGCTTTTTTATGAACGCATATCTAATAATAACTAGCGCGCAATCTACTTTGTATTTTTTTAACGCATATGACAATAATTTTTTTTTTTGTGAAACCGATTCGACGTAGCCGCTCTGCAGAGTAGTTCAGGACAATTTATTGGACACGAGTGCTACTACTGCGGAGCGTGCGCACCTGCTGGCTGTGGGTAAATGGGTGTCGGGTCTTTGGCTTCACGCACTCTACAATCAGCCTTTGGAATCAAAGCTGTAGTTTCTGATGGACGCCCAAAAGCGCCAAACTACTAGCTCAGTTCTGGGCTAACACAATTTAGATTGCCGTCGACACGCTAAGAAGATGACGACAGTTTTTTTGCAAACTGCCTAGCCTTTTTCTATTTTGGGGTCGGCTTCCAATCTTGCCACTGAACCAGAAAAAAGCCAGAAGCGACTGCCTATCTGACCTCGACAAGGTAATAACTGGGTTACACGATACTCCTTAATTTCTTTGCAAACAATAAAAATAAAACTACACCATACACAATACAAAAATCTTTTAATACATTGCCTATAATCTTATATTCCAAGTCTTATTATCCACGAGCAAATCCACCAGCCTGGGAGCCGGCACTGGACTGAGCTTGACCACCACGGCCGATGGTGATGGACTTGCTCTTCGATACACTGATGGCTATGGGAGCACGCTGGGTGCCGCGAGGGGTGAAGCCGCGATGAGGTTCAGGAGCTGAAAATAAAACAATATTTAGAAAGGGTGAAGAATAATTGTTGCAGCATTATGTTTTCTTATAAAGACACAAAAATTACGACATACCGACTTCTAAGTCATGAAGTAAAAAAATAATTAATTCTTGTTTTGTTCTCGTGTGGTTAGTGCCTAACCTTATGTCAGAGTTTTTATCCGCACAAGGGCCTCTGACTTGGATTTAAATCCGTCGAGAAATATCTCTCAGGCATGCTGGTTTCCTCACGATGTTTTCCTTCACCGAAACAAGTGATAATTATACAATACGCACATGAATCGGAAAATCAGAGGTGCGTGTCGTGTGTGTACTCGCGACCTTATGACTTGTCAGTCCGATGGTCGAACCACTAGAATATTTATTATTAATTTAAACTTCATGTACAAAAGTGGTATATAGGCGGACTTAATGCCACAAGGCTTAATAGCTTGTTGAAAATAAATTTGTTTTCCGGCTTGACATTCGATTAGCAACACTTATGGATCTAAGGGTTGCTTACCCTTGAGCTGCTACACACATATTCGGATTGGCCAAATTTAGCACGAATCGGCAAAGGCCGGTCGCAAAATCAAAAGTTTATTTTGTCCCTCGGTTATGCCGAATCAGGCAGACCCGAGTTTGAAGAACTTCTTTTCTCCTTATTATCACCTTTAAAAAGAAATACAATGGACACAGTTTCGTAGCTACAAGTGGAATAGACTCCAATAATAAATGCTTGTAGTTGGTTATACTAAAACCATCACATACAAATGCAAAGAACAGTATTTACCTGCTTCAACACTGAAGACATTAACGAAGACTAGAACAGCTAAAACACAAAGTAGTAGACGAGCCATCTTGGATTAGTCGAAGGTTTCACGAGCACTGATTCTGTGACAACAATACACCCATTTATATTGGTCTACCTCATCGTTCAACAAACATACCAAACGTATGAGAATATTAGCACTTGCTATGTAAATTGACTATTTTGACAGTCTAGGAATAGATACATAATTATAATCATATGGACCAGGATTTAAAAAAACCCGGCCAAGTGCAAGTGCGAGTCGGACTTGAGCATGAAGGGTTCCGTACCATCGTAGTAGGGGTGCCCCCTTTAATTTTTATTTTATATTTATTATTGTAGTGGCAAAGGTTTTTGTGTTGTTTTTTGGAAGTCGGTTTTACTAATGGCCATTGCAGACACTTCTAACACTGGCATTTCTGTTAATATGCGACTCGTTGCATAAGGGTGTTTTTTACCACAACAATTGATCGATCGTCGTCATTTCTACCATCGATCGATTGGTGATCGGCGACCGATCGATCTTACCCCGTGGTCTTGCGAGTCACGACCGTAGCGTTTGAAACAAAAGAAATTCGACTTCGCGTTCGTTTTGTTCTGGATTGTCCTTTCATCTGGTATTTAAGTCAGCTACATGTTCCTGTGAATATCGTTAGTCTACTAACATAGTTGTTAAGTTTTTTTGTTACTAACTTCTTTGTTTTTGTAGTCATGTGTCGTGTCAGTCATGGGTGCCCAATGACTTCCAAATCTTTCGATCTAGGGCTAATGTGGACCACTGATCGTTGTTTCTGTCTAGCTCATCCCGCCATCTCCTGCGCAGCTTAACATCGTGGTTATTTTGGCCCACAGCTCGTCAGGCATAGGGCAGACATGGCCAGCCCTCTCCTACTTCAGCTAAGCGGTTTTTTGCAACGTCAGTAATTTGTGTTTTGGAGCGCAGTGTGGTGTTGCGTATAGGGTCGTGTCTGCTATAGCCCTAAAAAGTTTAAAACTTACCCGCTTTAACAGTGACATTGAAGGAATTAACGAACACTAGAAAAGCTAACACGCAGTATAGGATCAACGCATGTTATTACTCGAGGTACGAGGGTTTCACAAATACTGCAATGTAAATAAAGCTCCCGTTTATATCGATTCACCAGAGTGTTGATTAAAAGTGTGCACAATTCTATAAATATCTATTAGTAGCATGTGTGTTATGTTCATCCATACTAATATTATAACTATTACATAAATATTACAACAGACTTAACTATCTCAATATGTTAGCAATGCATGGTCTACTCCCTGGTCACTCGCTTCCCACGAGAGACAAAACCTGACTTGACCATTTCATAATAAAACTCAAACCTGGCAACCAAACTGCATCCATTGCAATTATTCACACGACCATTACTGACCATTTCATGACTTTCTTAAAAATCTCAAACCATACGAACTTAATAAGATGCTCAAAAACAAACACAAGTTTGAATTCGGAGAAGGGGCTTGAGCTCCTCAAAGCCCTTAGTAAGTACCTTTCAGACCTATTAAAACTGGATGACCCCAATACGGTTACTATTAACCTAATAGAAATACTACAAAATTGTGTCACACTCAGTACAATTACTCTGAATATACCTTTGAAAAATAGAATCCTAAAACCATGGAGGACGAGCTTGAAATCGGATAGCGTTCCCGGTTGGGACAAAATACAAGTCAACTTTCTAAAATCCGCACACTAACAAATCTTAATTAACCTATGCTTCGAGCAGGGACTTTTCCCGGAAGCTTTGAAAGTAGCTCTTATAACGCCTGTGTACAAGTCTGGGGATAAGTTTGGTCTAACTATAGACCAATTTCGGTCCTACCATCCATTTCAAAAATCCTTGAGAAACTTATTAACCCACGCCTAATTAAATTCCTCTCGAAATATAAAATACTGTCGCCTTCTCAGTTTGGGTTCAGACAAGAAAAGTCTACTGGGGATGTAGTTCTGTCACTAACTTCTGCTCTGGTAGACGGTGTGGATAGTGGAGCCAAGTGTCTAGCTGTTTTTCTTGACCTCAAAAAGACCTTTGACACAGTGTCTGTCCCCTTACTTTTAAAGAGGCTAGAACGCATCGGCATACGGGATCCCGTTCTTGAACTTTTTAAATCGTACGTCAACAATCGCAAACAAACCGTTAAATTGCGATGTACACCAGCTCCGAGTCAACCGTCACTTTCGGAGTCGGCCAGGGCAGTGTCCTTGGGCCAACCTTATTCCTTATTGACATTAATAACCTCTGCAACATGAAGATTTACGGCGGACTCATTATCCCATACGCTGACGATACTGCCATTGTCTTCACTGCTAAAACCTGGGCAAATGTTAGTAGGTTGGCGGAGCGTAGCCTTGCAAGGATAGCAGCCTGGTTAAACCATAGTCTCCTCACACTAAATACCTCAAAATCAAACTACATCTGCTTTTCAAATATATATTAATTTCAACTCACAACCGTCTCAAGATTTCAAAATAAAAGTCCACAGCTGTTCCAATCCCCCAACGCACGACTGCTCGTGTTTAAAAATTGACCAGCGCCTGTCCTGGCACAAGCACACTGAACTCATTATGAAAAGAGTTAGGAAGCTGATATGGACTTTTAAAACACTGCGACATGTGGCCTCAAAGCAACTTCTGAAGCAAGTATACATACTTACACTAGACTGGCCCAATCTATTCTCATGTACTTTCTGTCTTGCTTTGGAGGGACAACAAAAATAAAATTCTTTGAACTTGAGAGGGCGCAGAGAACCTTACTTAAAGTCATGTTTTTTAAACCTTATAGATACCCCACCTTTTGTCTGTAAGAAACCTTTATTTGCTTCAACTTATAAGTACTAAAAAACACATATTCCTCCCGTATGATCCCTCTACGCCTAAAAGCAGAAGGAGCTACTTAGTCGCTCCAACTGTGACGATCAGATCTGCTTACGCTAAAAGGCAATACTCAAGGCAATCATCTTATCTATTCAACCTGCACAATAAAGAATTACGTAAATATTCCATGAAGCCGGGTCTGTAAAAAAGTTGGAACCGATTGGCTTAAAACTAAAACCTACGACGATGTTGAGTCTATTGTATCTACTTTGCAATAACTAAATTAGTTACATTTGGGTTGTTGTCCGTATGGTTAGTGAAAAAAGACTTATATGGCTACTTTCGATCTCAAGACATTGTCGCAGGGCTAACCAGCAACCGGCAACCGACAACCTACATTTGAACCCACGCTTATACCTACCTATACTGGCATCGCCTTCCAGTTTCACCCGTATAATAACTCATACACCACACAACCTCACTATTCGCACACACCCATACTCACTCACACACTCAATCACACACTCACTCACACACTCACTCACACACTCACTCGTGACACACATACCACAAGTACAGTCACGAGTACCAATATGTATACACTTTCCTAAATTTAAATACAATTTTCGCGAAAAATAACTATTGTAACTTGCTTATAGGGTTTTTTTCATAAAAATATGAGTTCCAGAATCCCAGAGTAGGAGAAAATCACTTTTAACATTTGTTAAGTGTTTACATATGTGTGCTCGTAACTGTACACTCGCAATCTGGCCTTTTTCTGCATAAAGCTCATTCATTTGCAGAGCTGTTTATATAATTTTAAGTTACCCTTTTATTTTTACGATCCTATCTGACCTCGACAAGGCAATAACTGGGTTACGCGATACTCCTTAATTTCTTTGCAAACAACAAAAATAAAACTACACCATACACAATACAAAAATCTTTTAATACATTGACTATAATCTTATATTCCAAGTCTTATTATCCACGTGCATATCCACCAGCCTGGGAGCCGGCACTGGACCCAGCTTGACCACGGCCGATGCTGATGGACCTGCTACTCGATACACTGATGGCCAAGGGAGGACGCCGGATGCCGCGATTGGAGAAGAATTGAGGTTCAGGAGCTGGAAATAAAACAATATTTAGAAAGGTAGTTGTTCCGGGTCTGGCTGTTTGTATATGTGAGTTTAAATGTTTGTAAACGCACCCACGATACAGGAGAATTTCCTAGTGTGGGGCAACATTAGAAAAAAAATGTATATAATACGCACATGAATCCGAAAAATTAGAGGTAGGTCGTGTCGTGTGTCTAATCAACACCTATGACTTGTCAGTCCGAATGTCTCACTACTAGACTATCACTGCTTATTAAAAATAAATTTGTTCTCTGGCTCGATATTCGATTAGCAACACTTATGGATCTAAGGGTTGCTACACAACATATTCGGATTGGCCAAATTTAGCACGAATCGGCACAGGCTAGTCGCAAAATCGAATGTTTATTTTGTCCCTCTGTTATGCCGAATCAGGCAGACCCGAGTTTAAAGAACTTCTTTTCACCTTATTATTACCTTTAAAAAGAAATACAATGGACCCAGTTTCGTAGGTACAAGTGGAATAGACTCGAATAAAAAATGCTTGTAGTTGGTAACACAAAAACCGGCCCTGCGAGTCGGACTCGCGCATGAAGGGTTAGGGAAGCCCCCTTTCATTTTAAATTTATTTTTATTATTTGTTGTTATAGCGGCAACAAAAATACACATTCTGTGAAAATTTCAACTGTCTACCTATTACGGATGATGAGAAACAGCCCGCTGACAGACAGACGGACGGACGTTCGGACGGGGAGCGGAGGGTTAGTATTAGGGTCCAGTTTGTTACCCTTCGGGTACGGCACCATGAAAATTAATTAATCTTTTTATTTTTGGGCAAAGATCGTCGCACACTGGACGCCTGAGGAAGGACAACGTCATCGAGGTCGAGCGCGGCGAAGATGGCGTGACGATCTGGTCATGTTTGCGGGGCTAACATGGCCAGGAATCGCCTAGGATAGAGAGGTATCGAAGGAGAAAGGGAGGCCTTTGCCCAGCAGTGGGACACCAGGTAGGCAATCAAAAAAAAAAAAAAAAGAGACCAAATTTTCCTTGCCAAATCATATACAAATAAAAAGAACAGTATTTACCTGCTTCAACACTGAAGACACTAACTAAGACTAGAACAGCTAAAGCACAAAGTAGTAGACGAGCCATCTTGGATTACTCGAAGGTTTCACGAGCACTAATCCTATGACAATAATACACCAATTTATATTGGTCTACCTCATCGATCTACAAACACACCAAATGTATGACAATATTAGCATTTGCTATGTAAATTGACTATTTTGGCAGTCTAGGAATAGGTACCTAATTATAACTAGGATTTGGACCGGGGGAATACCTCCAGAATTTTCATTAAAGAAAACAAAATATTTACTGTCGCAGAGAAATGACGTCATAGTACCATCATCTTAAACAAAGGTTTATAAAGATAACTAGCTTTTGCCCGCGGCTTCGCTCGCGATAATTTAGAATTTGACAGTCAATTCGGGTTAAAAAAAACTCTTAACACACTACTAAATTTTCTATAATAATATAATTCATGATTCGAAAGAAACGTCGTGGCGCCATCTATTTATCATAAGAACGTTATTGTTGTTTTCCTTGGGAATAGTACTTTTTTCGGGAAATAAGGTACCCTATGTCCGTTTCTGTACACGTGAAAACGTAAAGGATGTAACAAACAAGACCCTTAACGAAGCTGAAAGGCGCTTATTCTCCCCGTCATTGCACTCATTAAGCTAGATCATACCTGGGAACCTTCTAGTTACGGAGATATTGGTGGTCAAATCAAAGTTCCAACTTTTTCACAAGTTTTTTTTTTTAAATACATCCTTTTACTTTACATTAAACACCTCCACGACCCCCGTACTATTCAATCCATCCACCAGCACAATTTTTTGAATGCATTATATTCAGTCCTACCGTAAAACGTGATTTCTCACCCCAAAAGAAAAGTCGTTTCCCAGCAATAATTTTTGCGTACAGTTACTTAGTTTGATGTAATAATGCTTGGTTGACGACTTCGTGAAGGGTCCGTTTACATTTCGTATATGCAAAATTTCAGTATGGTTCGGTCGGTATCGGTTCAGTGGTTTAGGCGTGAAAAGGTAACAAACAAACTTACTTTCGTATTTATAATATTAGTTAGGATTAGGATGATTTTTGCTCGTTTTCCCTAAGATTGACGTCATCTAAATGCACACGCACAGTTGGATTATACATTTTTGACGGTAAGTCGAGCGCCGATCGTCGAAATCCAGCAGCGCGTATTTATTTAGGCAATTATTTGATGTGTTGGTGAAAACAGTCATTAGTTTATTTGAACACTCGGAATTCGTAAGAAAACATACAATTTTGGAGGAGGCTTCTCTGAACGTTTCTAGCAGGCCTGCCGAATTTGGTTAAACATGACGCATTGCACCCTGAACTTTATAAGGTAAACATACTTTATAGGTAGACAAAACATCGCATCGTTTCCTGGAAGCCTGACAAACACATATGACACAAGGTCGAAAGTCGCCTGACTTTGAATTTTGTATTTGTATATGGCTCAGAAAAATGAGGTTGCGGTGCCCGTGGTTGTTATTTAGTGTCATTGCAGTAATTTCCATTCGTGCATTAACTATTCTCATCTATACACCGTGACTTTTTAGTCGTCTTACAACGGCAGCTCACTTCATGTATCCAATGACTACTAATCATTCATTAAAAAAAAATAGGTATTTATGAGATTTTAATAATTTAAAAATAAAAATATTATGCAATGACGTAGTTCAAACACCCTTTTGTGAGCGATGATCTACTGGACTCGAGCGCTGGGTAGTTATATTCTCCCGTTTGACACGTAAACATCATTAACAGGATGTTTCATAATTTTTTGGAATGTTTATTTATTTTTCTTTGAAGAACTATTTTATGTCGGGCACATTGAGTGGACCACCTTTTTAAGACGACTAAAAAGTCACGGTGTATATTTTTGGGCCACATTTTCGGAATTCAATAATCAAACAAACACATTACAAAACACAAAAATCATTTATTTCAACAACAAAACAGTTCAAACAAGCATTCACAATCAGTCTTATTTGCCGAACCCACGCGAGCCAGAGCTGGATTGCGCTTGAGACGCTCCACCTGATCCGAAACTTATAGACGAACTCTTGGACGCGCTAAAGGAACCCGGTAATCCACCATTATTAAATCCAGGTCCTCCAGGGTATCCCCCTTGGTTATAACCTCCCCCAAATCCGCGGCCTCCATGTCCGTGTCCTCCATAGCCTGGGCCTCCATAACCGGGGCCTCCGTGACCGGGCCCTCCAAATCCGGGTCTACCATAGCCAGGTCCACCAAATGCGCCGATACCAATCCCGACTCCAATACCACCTAGATGTGGCGATCTCGCTTCGCGTGAAGCTAGAAATAAAGTAAGTAATCATGTTTTTTTAACTGTAACCAGGTCGCATACCATGACGTGTCTACAAGGAGTAATTCCAGTGTGGGAAAGAGATGGCGCTAGACGACCTGTATAGCTCTGTCTCTATCCCACACCGGAATTACTCCTGCTTTAAGATGTCATAGTAACCCCTTGGTGGCGTACCAAGACGTCTTAAAGCAGTTGTAATTCCAGTGTGGAAAAGAGATGGCGCTAGACGACCTGTATAGCTCTGTCTTTTTCCCACACTTGAATTACTCCTCCTTTAAGACATCATAGTAACCCCCCTGGTGGCCTACCATGACGTCTTAAAGCAGGAGTAATTCCAGTGTGGGACAGAGATGGCGCTAGACGAGTTCTGTCTTTTTCCCACACTGGACTGCTTTAAGACGTCATAGTCACCCCTCTGGTAGCCTACCAAGACGTCTTAAAGCAGTAGGTATGCAGTTGACAGTGATAGGGTTAATAACTTAGATTCTAGAAAATCGTTGTATCTTCATGAGAAAATGCGGGAATTTGTGAATGTATGACTGTAAAAATAATAGGAAATTCTCTTCAAAAAGTGAGCACTGAATATTCTAGATTTTTAAAACAAAAACTGACATCACTCGCGAAAATTAAATGGTTCATGAATTGTAGATTCTGATGTGATACTTCTAGAAATATGATATAAGAAAAATATATAACGAGGGTAGTTCACCCGTTTGGGGTACCTCATTATCAGAGCCCAAGTTCGACATGGTGTGGGTACGAAATAATAGTCTCAACACTGATTACAACCGTCTATTTGTTCACTTCCAATAAAATAATAACAAAATCTCAAGTAATCAAGCCGATGGAAATGGATTAAAGTACGGAAACGCGGTAAGTTCGATACAGGATGGCAGAACGACCTCTCGCGCTCGTCCCTCACCAAAAAGTGAAGTATCTCCAATCCAATGTGTCCAATGTCAAACAATGACAACTCACAACTGACAACTGACAACTGTCCAACAAGAACTGCCACGCCCTGTATCGACCTCACCCAAGCACACTGCTTGACGTTTCCGACAAATGATGATAGATGGCGTTATTCTAAATTAACGATAATCAATAGTGATTCTAATCATTATTCCTCTGTGTTGATTCTGCGACATATATTATAAGAATAATAATATATTTAATTTAAAAAATATAATAATATAGTTTAAGATAAAAGTTCAAAGAGCAGTGAATTTTTATGAATAATAAATAAATAGCTCTCTCTCTTTTTAATATTTAAAAATGTTAAAAATATGTATATAAATGAATAAACGAAATAAATAAATATAATTACCTGCATCGACGCTATATAAATTAACTAAGACTAGTAGAGCAAACACACAAACTAGCAGACGAGCCATTTTCAATGTATTTTCAGTCGAGTGTTTGTCGAAGACTGAAACAATGTAACAACAATACAGCCTTTTATATATTACATACATGGATTCATTGAACCGCGGAATTGAAACGTATGTGAGAATTTTAGCACTTACTAAGGTTTATATAAACAGGATTCTATTTAGGAAATTCCTACGCGCAAAATATTGTGAAACGTTGGAATTTTGAGTTGTTTACACTTTGGATCATGTTGGAGTCTATTTTAAGACTTTCATAATTGTATTTGATCTACCCATTTCATACCGAGTTTCCTCCGTGCCTCGGAAAGCACGTTAAGCCGTTGGTCCCGGGTGTCATTTGTAGATCTTTGACAGTCGTTGGGTAGTCAGTGGCCCAAAAAGTCTGATAACCAATCTTATCAAGGGGTATCGTATAACCCAGTACGAACTGGGTTGAGGAGGTCAGATAGGCAGTCGCTCCATGTAAAATACTATTCAGCTGCTTCCCGTCTCTGCGTCTCACCACCTGCACCATACCTGGGAACCTTCTAGTTACGGAGATATTGGAGGTCAACGTTCCAATTTTTTCACAAGTTTTTTTTTAAATACCACATTTAAAGGTTTTAATTTTAGGTTTTTCTTTAATTAACTGGATGACCCGTTTACTAAGGGTCTGTGTACACCTTGTAGACTTTAAATATTGAGTACACGATTTAATATCGTTTAAAGATTATAAAGGGTGTAAAAAGACCCTTAACGAAGCCGAAGGGCACTTGTTCTCCTCGTCATTGTGATCATATTTTTGTTCTGGACCATACCTGGGAACCTTCTAGTTACGGAGATATTGGGGGTCAAAGTTCCAATTTTTTCACAAGTTTTTTTTTAAATACTACTTTTTAAGGTTCTAACTTTACTCCAATTACCTCCATGGTCCGTTTACTATTCAAAGCATCCATCAGCAATAAGTTTTGAGCGCATTATATTGAGTTTTACCGTAAAATGTGATTTTTGACCCCAAAAAAAAATTTCGTTTCCCAGCAAAAATTTTTGCGTAAAGTTACTTAGTTTGATGTGCAGAATGCTTGGTTGACGGCTTGGTGAAGGGTCTGTTTACACCCCGTATTACGGATTTATTGACGGCAAGGTTGGCGCAGTGGCTGAGCGATTGACTGCTGCGTTGCGTGTCGCGGGTTCGATCCCCGCACGGAACAAATATTTGTATGGCCTACAAATAGTTGTTCCGGGTCTGGCTGTTTGTGTATGTGAGTTTAAATGTTTGTAAACGCACCCACGATACAGGAGAAATTCCTAGTGTGGGACAACGTTAAGAAAAAAAAAAACAAAAAAAAAAAAAAAAAAAAAAAAAACCCGTTTCGATCCGATGCGACGCGAGCCGTTAGATGGAAATCATACTTAATCCCATCAAGTTCACTCTCGTACATACAGGGTGTAAACGGACCCTTCACGAAGCCGCCAACCAAGCATTCTGTACATCAAACTAAGTACACAAACATAAAAATTATTGCTGGGAAACGACTTTTTTTTTTGGGGTGAAAAATAATGTAATGCACTCAAAACTTAGTGTTGATGGATGCTTTGAATAGTAAACGGGTCATCGAGTTAATTCAAGTAAAATTAAAACCTTTAAAAGTGGTATTTAAAAAAAACTTGTGAAAAAATTGGAACTTTGACCTCCAATATCTCCGTAACTAGAAGGTTCCCAGGTATGGTGCAGAACAAAAAATGATCGCAATGACGGGGAGAACAAGTGCCTTACGGCTTCGTTAAGGGTCTTTTTACACCCTTTAGGTACCTGTTTTATAGCATCTATTTTAAGTCTACATCTCTAAAGAAGAAGTACTGGCTTCATCAGTTTTTTTTTTGTTCATATTGCAAGCTCCCATAAAACATTTTTTTTGGTGGCACTACACTGGGCAGATCTGGGCAAATATTCGCCTTCTATATTCTAAACAAAGTGGACTATATCGTAATAGGCATAAAAAAACATTTTGTTTTAATCCGATTTCGCGAAAATTTTGACAAATACGCCAAGTAAAGTGCCAGCTTTACACAGCAAGATTTGACATACGTAATGCACTTGCACTTTGTCAGGTGTATTTAGTTACATTTCTTCCTCAATCTTTCTCTCTCTCTCTCTCTTTCTCTCTCTCTTGTCAATATTGGTAGACTATACAGAATCAGGAGATAACTATTATGTTTTCGTTAAGCTAATATTTTCCATGTTTGATCGATCATCTTTGTTTGCGTAGTCAAGAGTACTGAACTCATCTTTACAATCCATGGCCCGAATTGTGTGACGTAGACCAGGTATACCAATTTTGCGGGGAAATACCAATTCCACTTTGTAGATATGCGCTAGGTTGCTTCCTAACAAAAGTAATTATTGCTGTCGCGTGCCATACTTTGGACAAACCCGAACGCCTGGCTGTGGCACATGATCGCTCTGGTTAAGACACGGGATAGTGATCAACTTTATCAGGAAATAAAATAAAATCTAGATTAAAGAATAATGTATTTATTACAACTTATCAGGTACAGTTTATTCCTTCAGTAACAAATCTCATTTACCAAAACCACCAGCATTCGAGCCCGCACTAGATTGAGCTGCGCCGCCTGCACCGAAACTAACTGACGTACTCTTAGAAAAGCTCAGCCCTGGATTTTGGCCTCCATAGCCATAGCCGGGGCCGCCGTATCCTGGGCCTCCGAAACCTGGTCCTCCATAGCCAGGTCCTCCGTAACCGCCACCGTAACCGCCGCCATAGCCACCCCCGTAGCCGCCCCCATAGCCACCGTAGCCACCGCCGAAGCCTCTATGATGATGATGGCCATAGCCGTAACCGTAGCCACCGCCAGGGTAGCCTCCGATGCCGCCAATAACTCCCCCGACGCCAAAGACGCCGAGTTGAGGAGATCTCGCTACGCGGAACGCTGTAACATTGAAAATGATTTTAATTGGGATGATTTTATAGTAACTATTCTGAACTGTAGTCATGAAGCATTGCTTCTAAAGAAGAACTTCAATTTATACATGTGTAAGGAAGATTATGATGAAATAATTAAAGGTGTAATATCTATTGGTATGTAAGTAACTGCATCCGGATGAAGAAGGCATGCTGCGTCGACCCCAAATAAATTGGGATAAGGGCAGCAGAATGATGATGTAACTGCATCCGGTTAGATTAAGGAGCTGGGGGTAACATTGATGAAAAAGAAGACGAGAATGATGAAGAATTATTAGTATTTTTTGGGAACGAGGCATTTATAAATGACAATACAATTACCTGCATCACAGCCGTTTAGATTAACTAAAACTAAAACAGCAAATACACAAGTTATTAGACGAGTCATATTGGACCTAAATAAGTCTACTGGTACAAAAACAACGATACGACACTTTATATCGAACCACCTAGCCACACGGACATAAACGTAAGTGAGAATTTTAACACTCTATACGTAACTGCGTTAATTCTTTTCTAAATAGGAATTGAACTGGCCAGTATAAATATGTGTATCTCTTCTTGATTATGTCATTGATGATGACTTCAATTCTTCATCACCTAGCGAGGCAGTGATGGCAGGTGGAGTAAAGCTGTGACTGAGTGGCGTCCAAGGCAATGGGTAGTGGGAAATGGGAATGATGTAACAATATCTTGTAAAAATATTTTGATTGAAAAGAGTGTCCATGGAGTTTCTTGCCCATTCTTCTCCATAAAGAACGCTTTGGAATGGGCAACTACAGTACAAGTTATTATGCCTTGTGATTGGGACTGTAGCTTCGCCTTCTTTGTTTTTCTGACATTCAAAAGTGCCTGTTATGGTCTAATTGAAATAAATGCTTTGAGTTTGAGTTTGAGTTTGGGTGAAGTCGGGCTGTGAATGAAGATGATTTCGTCAAAAACTTAGGTGTACTACAAACGAATTGCAACCGTATGCTGGGTTTTAATTTTTTTTTTTTTTAAGACTTTTCTGCATCAATGATCTACCATTTTTCATATCCAAACCGAATAGTTTTTTTGAGTTGTAATGTACCTGTGGCTAGGAGTTACTGAATAGCCCATTCCTTCAATGTATGTCTTAGGTTAATATTATCATACTTCCATGATTTAACTAGTAGCTAAAATCAGTCATCAGGCAACAAAATATCAAGTTATGCTGGTTGATCAAACATCTTTGCACCTTTGCGGTTATACATATGTCGTCAGTAGATGTACCTATATTTACTCTTAGAGTTAGCTACAAGTTCATGGCTGATCAAATCCTTATGGTATTACCCAAATACACTGAAATATTCATTATCATAGTTAGATGCATTGGTGGAAATATTGTTGCTTTTGTGTATGCACAAGGAAAACCTATTTTCGTCAAGTTACAGTGATCAGTTTTAATTCAATTGTATGTATAAAATCCTATACAGACGCCAGCACATCAAACTGCACGAAACTGTCAAATTTTCCCAATCAACCTTGAACCTCATGCTTTAGGGATAAAGTTGAAAATCTAATAAAGAAATTTGGCAGATTGTACTAGCTCGATGTGCTGGTGTCTGTACATTGTTACTGACAGTGCTTATAGAAGCCCTTCTAAGAATCAGGAAGCAACAACTTATCATGGACATCATCACCATACCTCATTAGCAGATTCGGTAAACCTAAGATTGTCGAAAGGTATCTGGACAAGGTTTTATGCAAGTTGTGGAGAGGAGAATAATTTAATAAAAAATAAAACCAACAATATAAACAATATAATTATTTTATTTTATTCACTAACCAACATTAACAAAACATTATACTCTAATCACTACTTGCCACTGGCACTAGACTCAGCATTCGAGGTAGCACTCGGCCCACTAGGTACAGCATTGGACCCACCTGACCCAGCACTCGACCCAGCACTAGACTGGGCGTTACCTCCCGAACTTATACTAATAGTCTTCGAGATACTGATGGAACCGCCTGGAGGGACGTCGTAGTTTTCACGGTCGTGGTGACCATGACCGTGGTGGCTAGGACCCCGATCAAATCGTTCAGAACCGTGGTCGAATCGTCCAGGGCCGTGGTCGAATCGTCCAGGGCCGTGGTCGAATCGTCCAGGGCCGTGGTCGAATCGTCCAGGGCCGCGGTCGAATCGTCCTGGGGGCCCGTAGGGATCACAACCAGGCCCAAAGCCTCTCGGAGGCGGCGGTGGGGGTGGTGGAAGACCGTACGGTCTTCGATATTGAGGGGACCGGGCTATGCGAGAAGCTGGAAACGAAAAATAAAGTAGGTTTAAATTTTTTTTTAAACTTACTCTAAGAATTTCTCCTGTGTCGTGGGTGTGTTTACAAACATTTAAACTCACAGACAAACATACATTAAGTTACTTGAAGTACTTTTTTTTTCGGATGGGAAATCATCCTGCTCTGGGCGGAGCGGAAGGGAGTGTCAGACTTGTACCGACTAAAACCTTTCCATGTTCCTTCTTTGCCCTTTGTGTTCCAGGGCCGCGGTATCTCTTTTGAACAGTCCCGCAGCCCCGGCAGGCATCGGCCCTTGCAGACCCCTTCCGATTTGTTGACATCTTTTTGAGGCGCGCGTGGAATACGAACGCCAGAGCAAGAGCCGACTGAGCAAGTCAATTGAAGTACTTGTAGACAAATAGATTGTCTTTGAGATTAAAAAACATCATAGGTAAGTTCTGCAGTTTTAATAAATCGATTAACTAGTATACGGGGTGAAAGGGACACCGACGCGAAAACGGTTACCACGTATTCAGTACATAATTTTGATCCCCCCCCCCCCCACATAGAATTTTTTCATCGGCAATTAAAAAAATACAGCTGTCCCATACATTTGACCGTATAAGTATTGCACTTTAGTAGGAAAGAGCTGTTTTTTTTAAATAACCGATGAAAAATGACTGAATACTTAGTAACGGTGTCCCTTACGCGCCGTATGTGTCGAATTGACTAGTTTCTATAATCAGATTTAATCACCCAAGTCTGCTTGAATTTACCTCTATTTACTACAATATTCATAAAATGGCATAAAAATATATTCAGTTGTAAGCTGATGTAATAAGGGCAGAACTGCTTACGATTGATTCCCAGTAACATTACCACTGCTGGGAGTCCGGCTTCGTCTCTTTGAGATTAAATGAATCATAAACTTATAATAATTTTGGTAAACATAATATTTTTCAGACAGATATGACGACTTTAACATTGAAACTAGGGAAAAACAATGTACATTACCTGCATCAGTAGTTTTCAAAAATGCTAATACTATAACAAGTAAAATACAAAATATGCTCAAACGTGACATATTGGGACTCAGTTATTACACCACTGAATAAAAACACATTAAACACCACTTTATATTTCGATACTAAATCGATTCATTTGAACTTAAGTGAGAAAAACAAACCATTGATTTTTCTCATTAGTAGATTCAGAAAAAAAATGCATTTTGAACCTTATTTCCATAGCAATAAATACTACGTTGATGTTTTCAAACGACTCGTTTCAATAACTATTTTCTGAATAAGAAGTTTGAACTCTGTACCATATGCAACAGAGTTTGAATTTAATTATACTGCTTGCCTAACGTTAATCAATGTCTCTCTGTGAAATCAATATTTGTATTTTAGATTTCCGTAGAACAGGGGAGTCACCCGTACCTGTGTAAGTAAAAACTAATAGTAATAGATACCTTACCTATTACATAAACGTATTTCCCTATAATTTTTTTTTTTTTTTTTTTTTTTTTTCTTAGCCACTATTGTCCCACTGCTGGGCAAAGGCCTCCCCCATAGCCTTCCATTCCTCTCTCCGTGCGGTTTTTTCTGGCCAATCTCTCAAATACGCGTCGAGGTCGTCACGCCAGCGTTTTTTAGGCCTCCCTCGGCGACGACGCCCGTCTTCTGGCACCCACTGCGTGACGACTCTGGCCCATCGGTCCTGATCCATTCTATAGACATGGCCCGCCCAATCCCACTTCAACCTAGCAGTCTTGTTCCCCACATCAGCGATTCCAGTTTTGGAGCGTATTGCGGTATTGCGAATTCTGTCGCTGAGCTTAATTCCCAATATGCTACGCTCCATCGCCCTTTGGCAAACCTTGAGTTTGGACTTTTGCGATTCGGTCAGGGACCAAGTTTGAGCACCGTAGGTTAGGATGGGCAGAATGCACATGTCGATGAGTTTGCGCTTCAGGGATAAAGGTAGGTCACCCTTCATCAGCGACTTCATGGACCAGTAGCTCTTCCAGGCGTTCTCGACTCGGCGGTCGATTTCTCGGTCTTGCCTGTTTTCGAAGGAAACTAGCTGGCCCAAATAAATGTACTCATCGACGTAGTGGATTTCTTGCCCATCTACATCAACCCTACTTTTTGTGCTGTTGGTCATCACTTTAGTCTTTGACCGATTCATCATTAGTCCAACATCAAGGCTTGCTGTGCTCAGATTTTGGAGCATCTGCTGTAACTCGGCAGCAGTCGGTGCAAATATGATGATGTCATCAGCGAAACGGAGGTTGGTAAGTTTCTTGCAACCGACTGTTATACCTTTTCTGGACCATAGGTCTGTTAGGTTCTTGAATACCTCCTCAAGGGTGCTAGTAAATAGTTTGGGAGAGAGCGGGTCACCCTGTTTCACGCCTTTGTGTATTTTGAAATTTTGACCGGGAAAGTTGAGTTTTATGTTTGCTGTGCTATTGTTGTATATTACTTTAAGGATATTGATGTAGGTTTGGTCTAACTGTTGATTTTGTAGAGATGAAAATATGGCTGAATGTTTTACGCTGTCAAATGCCTTCGTATAGTCCACGAAGGCCAAATATAAAGGTTTTCCAAATTCTAAGTGCTTTTCCATGATTTGGTTTAAAGCATGAAGGTGATCTGTAGTGGAGAAACTTGGGCGGAAACCAGCTTGTTCGGGTGGTTGGTGGGAATCTAATATTGTATCAATACGGTTATGTATAACTTTGATGAAAGCCTTGTAAAGATGTGACACTAAGCTTATTGGTCTGTAATTATTGATATCGCTTTTATCCCCCTTCTTATGAAGTAGGATGATGTTTGAGTGGCACATCTTCACTGGCATCTTTCCGGTTTGAAGGATGGAATTAAACATGTTGGTGATATGAGGGAGAAGTGTGGGAGAACCAAGTTTAAGGGCTTCTGTTGTTACACCATCTTCACCTGGACTCTTTTCGTAGTGCATGCTAGTCAACACTTTTTTTACTTCATAACCCGTATTTATTTCCCTATAATACATTAACTTTATTCAACTCAGTTCTATTTATGCTTAAAGGTACTCCCTCCCGGAGCATGATCTGCCTAGCCTTTTCCCAACTATATTGGAGTCGGCTTCCAGTCTAACCAGATGCAGCTGAATACCAGTATTTTACATGGAGCGACTGCCTATCTGACCTCCACAACCCAGTTAGTACTGGTTAATACGATACCCCTTGGTAAGACTGGTTGTCAGACTTTTTGGGCCATTGACTACCTAACGACTGTCAAAGATCTACAAATGACACCCGGGACCTCGGAAAGCACGTTAAGGCGTTAGGCCTTTTTTTTTTTTTTTCGGATGGGAAATCATCAAATGACTTCTCCCGCTCTGGGTGGAGTGGGAGGGAGTGTCAGACTCTTACTGACTAAAACCCATCCATGTTCCTTCATTGCCCTTTGTGTTCCAGGGCCACGGTATCTCTTTCGAACAGTCCCGCAGCCCCGGCAGGCATCGGCCCTTGCAGGCCCCTTCCTGGTTGCTGACATCTCTTTGAGGCGCGCGTGGAACACGAACGCGCCGTCGACACGGCCTGTCGCCATAAGACGGACGGACGGTGAGCTAACCCATTACCTCCTTCGCTAGCATGACTGCTTCGCAGAAGGAGGTGACGGCTTCCCATTCCCTCTCGCTCCGGACCATGGCCTGAACCAGGGCCGGGCGCGAGAGGTCGCCGCCGCCGATCGCCGCTACGAGGACACGGCGGAGCTCCGCCCAAGCGGGGCAGACCTCCACGGTGTGCGCCACCGTGTCCTCTGGGCGATCCTCACAATGATAGCACCCGGGCGTTTCCTCCCGCCTGATTCGGTGCAGGAACCTCCCGAAACAACCGTGTCCGGTGAGGACCTGCGTCAGGCGGAAGGTGAGGGCGCCGTGGCGCCTCTCTAGCCACTCCTCAAAGAGGGGACTTATCGCCACTATTGTGGCGTACCCTGCACTGGGTTGCGACAGTCGCTGTCTCCATGTCGCCATGAGATCGCGTCGGAGGTAAGACGTTGGGCCTTAACGTGCTTTCCGAGGCACGGAGGAAACTCGGTATGTAATGGGTGGTCACTTATCCACAGACCAACCTAGGCAAGCACGGCTTAACCTAAAGATCGACCCGAGCGGCTGTTATTATTTAGCCACGAGCTCTCACGTACGTACACGTACTCCCTCCCGGATCATTTGCCTATAATGAAACAATCCAAATCCAAAAGTTAGCAAAGCACGCTTACGTAAAGAAAGAAAGAAAGATAATTTATTTGTCAAACATGCGTTTACATAAACTGACTAATCAGACATGCAAGGTATTAAATCAATATTTTGTGAGCGTCCATGTGTGTGTAAATATTCGTACATGTATTTTTCAATGTGTTCTGGTTTCTTTATTGATTCATGAGCAGCAGTTATAAGTCTAGAAATAAATTATAACGAATAGGCTTGGAAGTAGGGTTGCTACATGTGTTCAAACCGAAGTCGACAAAATTTTGTACAAATTCCGAAAAAGTAAAAAAAAAAATACTGCTGTCGTAATCACCATCCAGACCCCCCCCCCCATCCAATGGCCTCTTAGACTGGAAGCCGACCCCAACATAGTTGGATAAAGGCTAGGAAGAAATTAGGTCTTTTGGGGCGTGCCTACAATCCGACTAACCTAGCCATCATTCAAGACTATTTCACAATTATCTACAAAAAGCAGTCAAAACAACCATTTTACTGTTGTGTAAACTACTGCAAGAAATTAACATATTTGTTGAAAGAATCCTTCCAGAGCGTTAAGGAGGTTCACTTCACATCTTATTTCATAGATAAATCAAAGAGTAGAATTGGATAAATACCAACCAACTTATCTGTGCAGGCGGGAAAACACAGAACTAAATTAATATACCAAGTTACACATAACCATGGAAATTTCCTTGACAAGCAACGCTACCTTGAACTGCACACATAAAGTGGTCATACTATAAATGTTATATTCTGTCAAAACAACCGTCATGATGCTTGTCACAGGCATTTAGAGTTATGGATTAAAATAAATAAGCCAGCAATTAATTATAATTAATTAGTATAGTTATTCTCTCTAACGTCATGCTAGGAACAAAGAAAAAAAAAGAACGGGACGGAACGGACGGACTAGAAACGCCACATAACAAATTTGTCAAACATGCGAGCATACTAATTTGGAAATGTATTCTGCAAAGACGGTAACTATCGTTGGGTTTTACCTTCCCTCTTTTTCAAAGGTGTTTTTATAGACCCCGAACCCCAGTCGGCCGTAGCAAAGACAATGTCTTCAGATGGGGGTTCAGATCTCAAGTGTGTGAGCAGCGTGTCTCCACAGACGATGGCCCACCTTCTATCTCGCGCTACATGTCCTGACACCTGCGCACTTGACAATCTTATGACTGCATCGGAGAGCGGGAGTTCATATAGCTGAATTCTGGACCAAATATATTTAATGAAAATTTGCCATCGACAGGCTAAGCAGAAAGGTGTTTTAGACCGACTGAGCGAGATTGAACGAGTGTCTGTTTGTTCTGTTGGCTTATCTATTTTAAGTCATCATCTGTCTAGCCTTTTCCCAACTATGTTGGAGTCGGCTTCCAGTCTAGCCGGATGCAGCTGAATACCAGTACTTTACATGGAGCGACTGCTGACTATCCTATCTGACCTCCACAACCCAGTTAGTACTGGGTAATACGAAACCCCTTGTTAAGGCTGGTTGTCAGACTTTTTGGGCCACTGACTTCTTGTAACGACTGTCAAAAATCTACAAATGACAGGCGGGACCAACGGCTTTACGTGCTTTCCGAGGCACGGAGGAAACTCGGTAAGTAATTGGTGGTTACATAGTTCGGAAAAGGCTAGACAGATGATGGTACAGCGTTGAGAGTTGAAATTCCAACAGTGCTTATTATATCCTGGCGTGTATAACGTTGTCGTTTAATATCTTTGGTATATTAGACATAGATGTACGAGCTCTAAGTACTTTACCTTCCTCCAGTCAGTCTTTCCCAAAACTGTACCAAGTCATCATCTTCCTGCCCTTATCCCATGTTACTTGGGGTCGGCGCAACACGTTTTTTTCTTCCATTCTCCTCTGTCAACCGTCACGCTATCATTTACTCCTTTATCTTTCACATCATTCCTCACACAATCCATCCATCGTTTCTTCGGTCTTCCTCTCCCACTCCATCCATCAACGTTTATATTCATCACTCTTTTAGTCACATGCGATTCGTCCCTCCTCATCATATGTCCATACCAAGACAGTCGATTTCCTTTCAACTTTTCTGTACCATGTACCTTATTCAAATCACCGTCATGTTTTCAGCCAAAATACGTCAACCTCTGGAAACAAGTTTATATTTTTTATTATTTCAGCCGGAGATTTGTTCTTCTTTTAGTGGAAGCGTCGTTTGGATTTTTACTATTTTTAGGCGCTATCTTCATATCGAAGCCAGTATTCCTGACACCTCTTCAGTCCGAGCCGAAGCCTCCCTTGAGGACCGCAGAGATCCTAAATACTCTAAGAAAAGACACCATAGTGGGTTACGCGCCGAATAATATTGATTATATCTCAGATATAATGGTTAGGGCCTCCGAACTTTTGCGCTTAAGTAAGTAAAGTTGTACGTGTTTTTGTTGTACTGGGCAGGGTAAAATTGATTGAGCTGAATCGGCTTGACGTACAAAAAATAAAAATCATTTATTTCAGACAAAAAAGTACATAGGCAAGGCAAGGTGGTCAGTGACAAGAATTTTACTTATAACTAATGTTAGTAATTAAAAAGAAGAAACTAGACACAGTCCACTTGACAGATTCTCTGTAAACCCCATTTGCTTGGCGACGTACCGTCCACCTTAATACTCTAGTACACTCAAAAAAACACCACACCGTCAAAACTACCCTGAAATGTGTTATACCTACTTAAGTGTTATCATAATGACGTCTTTAGAGATGTCACTCGATCCCACTGACTGTGACCGCCACACACTACTGCATCTATTTATATGTTCCAGAAAATGTATGGACTGCACTGGATCAGGATAAATTGAATGAGAAGTTATTGAACCGATCCAGGGGTGTACCCCTCAAGAGACCCATTACATGGATTATTTGGAAACCGAGGGTTCGTATTTATTGAAAAACATTTTCATCCAATATGTATTCATGTCTTCATAGTCTACTTATATCATGAAATGTTGAGCAAACCAGACTAAGCCAGTACCGTACGTAAGTCACCGTCCGTTAGTACAGTACAAGCATAGTTATAATTTAGTTATTTTAAAGCTGGCAGGGTCTTTTTTTTTTTAATCTTAACCCACACTAGGAATTTCTTCTGTATCGTGGGTGCGTTTACAAACATTTAAGCTCACATACACAAACAGCCAGACACGGAACAAATACTTGTAGGCCATACAAATATTTTTTTCCGTGCGGGATACGAACCTGCGACACGCAGCGCAGCAGCCATTTGCTCAGCCACTGCGTCAACCGTGCAATCAAGTGCAGTCATCTTTTAAGAACTTTCACTAAATGGAATATTTCAGGAGGGCAACACTTGGGCGTTGAGCATCCGCAGCACAGAGCGAGCTCGCTTCCTCTCCCGCTCAAAGGACGGGGAGTCCCACAACCCTCACTTGCGGGCTGGCTTCCTGGCCGTCCAGCTCGCTATCAGCCAGGCCATCATTGAACACGTGGCTGAAAGCGAGCCCAAATATGAGGTGAGGAAAAGATTGACATGCTTCTTTAGGGTGCTGCACACAACTTTATTTTAGTATCGTGAACCGCTAACCGTTCCAGATAATCTTACTAATATTATAAAGAGGAAAGATTTGTATTTTTGTGTGTGTGTGTGTATGTATGTTTGTAATGAATAAACTCAAAAACAACTGTGCCGATTTCAAAATTTTTTTCACCATTAGAAAGCTACATTATCCCTGAGTAATATAGGCTATATTTTATCCCAAAATGTGAAAAAAAAATGTCCACCCGTGCAAAGCCGGGACGGACCGCTAGTCATTTATAAGATCGTAATTTAATTGTTACAGTTAACTTTATTATCATAACAGTGTTCCGAGAAATAAGACCACAAATGTATTAATTGTACACTTAATATGCCGTTTTTAAAGTGTTTATCGGAAATCTAGTGTATTGTTGATCGACATAACAGCTTGCTTTTTCTTCTCGAATCGATAACTTAAATTTTGTCAGACCAGTAAGACAGCTTTGTTATTTTTGATATCTACTTCGTTTAATGATGAATACGAAAGATTTTTGTTGTCACGTTCCTCTGTAATAATTGATCAGTCTCCAAGGCAATTAATCAATCTCCAAAGTAGACGCGTGGAATATAAACTAACTACTTCTAGTAAGTGGGTATACAATGACATCTAACATTCGAAAAGGCGTGATTATACTTTAAAGCACCTCTGCAAATCAAAATCTTGTGATTGAATATATTGTTACGGTACCTCATTAAGCGAAAACGAGGCCGCGAAGCAAGCAAGTCAGAGGCCCGGCCCGGATAAAAACTCCACAACACCAGGTTAGGCACTAACCACACGATAAAGAAAGAAGAAGGTACCTAATTAATACTGACTAATATTGTTCAAGTATACCTTTAGGTCCCCACAGCAGATCAAAGACCCCTTTCGGCTTTCTTCTTGTACAAAACCTACATCAAAGCCCTCGAAAACACTGTAGCCGCCCAATTAAATCTCCACCAATCTCTGGAACAGGCTGGTAATCACCGCGTCCTATCTACTTCCAATGACCTACCCTCTCTGAACCAGTTGATCATCATCTGCCTAGCCTTTTCCCAACTATGTTGGGGTCGGCTTCCAATCTAACCGGATGCAGCTGAATACCAGTATTTTACATGGAACGACTGCCTATCTGACCTCCACAACCCAGTTAGTACTGGGTAATACGATACCCCTTAGTAAGACTGGTTGTCAGACTTTTTGGGCCACTGACTACCTAACGACGGTCAAAGATCTACAAATGACAGCCGGGACCAACGGCTTAACGTACTTTCGAAGGCACGGAGGAAACTCGATATGTAATGGGTGGTCACCCATCCACAGAGTAACCTAGGCAAGCACGGCTTAACCTAAAGATCGACCCCGAGCGGCTGTTATTATTTAGCCACGAGCTCCTCCTGAAACAGTTGATCGTAAAACACAATATTCATACTGAGATAATAATCAGATACATTTTTGATTAACACAATAGTGCGCTCCTTCACGTTCGGGATATCTACACGTCATCAGCACAGGTGTTAGATCGACCGATAGTCTGGTACAAGTATTTTGATATACACTGGATGAATACTAATTATCCACCTAATTGTACTGCCCACCAAACGGCTGTTGGAGTTTTGGTATTTTTTCAAAGGATATTTGCATCTAATTGTGCATTGTTCGTTTTTTGTCCATTTTGCAACGGATGAGCTGATTGTTGGAGATAACATTTTTGGGCTTTACCAAAAAGAGATGTTAAATTCACAAGGAGATTTTGATAGGAGAAGAGAAAGAAACACATGAACGATCGAATAAAAGTTTTGCCGAAACCCGGGATCGAACCGGGGACCTCTAGATCTTCAGTCTAACGCTCACCCAACTGAGCTATTTCGGCTCTTGTTAATCATTCGTGTAATACAACATCCATGTCAGTTTATGTTGTAATAGGGCATTAAAATGGGCAAGTGAAGCATAAATGAGCTTCAACCAAAAAAATTTAGCCGCCGAAACCTAGAACCGAACCGGGGACCTCTAGAACGTCAGTCTAACGCTCTCCCAACTGAGCTATTTCGGCTCTTGTTAATCATCTGTGTAATACAACATCCATGTCAGGTTATGATGAAATGGGGCATTAAAATGTGCAAGATTAAATAAAGTCCACCGTGAAACATAACTGAACTTCAGCCAAAAAGATTTAACTGCCGAAACCCGGGATCGAACCAGGGACCTCTAGATCTTCAGTCTAACGCTCTCCCAACTGAGCTATTTCGGCTGTGATACTTTAGGATAGAAGATTACTGCACTATGCACTTTGAAAAAAAAATGGGATGGCTTCAAAAATACAAGTTAGTTCTTTTTACATACGCGCTGAGGAACGCTTGTTTCGTCAAATTACATAGCTATAACATTATGTTTAGGGTAACGATAAAACCCCCTTTTTTTTCAAAATACCAAGGGTTTTTCTATGTTAAGCAATATCTACTCCAGAAAGGTCAGGTGCGTAGTGCTAACCGGCGTGCGTGTATGTCTAGATAATAATATGAACATTGACGAAGCAAAAGGAACATAGATCGTAGCAGGTGGCGTCTTACAGTTTCTGCGTACCCTCATGGGAAAGAGGTGTGAGTCTATTTAAATATAGCAAAAATAATTATTGCCGAAACCCGGGATCGAACCAGGGACCTCTAGATCTTCAGTCTAACGCTCTCCCAACTGAGCTATTTCGGCTGTGATACTTAAGGACTAACATCACTGCACAATGCAAATGCATATGTCAAAGGAAAACAAAAATGTCCAAATGACTGAAACTTCTAAAGTTATTTTAGTTACACACGCTCTGCACAATGCTTGTTGCGTCATATAATTACTTAGCTTTATCATCTTTTGGGCAACTACAAGAAAACAAACTTTCCTCTAAATATCAAAGAAGTTTAGCAAAAAAGATCTACAGAATGGTCAACCTGCGTAGTACTCGTAAACGGCGTGAGTGTATGGCTAGGTATATGAACGTGAACGACAGTGGCGTAATTAGCCTTTATGGGGCCTAATGCAAAGAAATCGAAGTGCCTTTGCCTATTATGTAAAATATAATATAGTTTAAATCAGGTGTGCAGAAATTTAGGAACTTTTTCTTGCAGTTTTTTTAAACTTCTATGAAGGCCTTCCTCAAAAAATGTTTTCAAAAAAAGAATCGTCTGTGGGCAGCCGAAGCCCCCTTGAATGAGGGGTCCATGCGACCGCATTGATTGCATTGGCATAGCTACGCCACTGGTGGACGAAGCAAAAGAAGTATGTACAGATCGTAGCAAATAGCGTTCTGTATTTTTGCATACCCTCACGAGAAAGAAGGCGTTAGTTTATGTGTGTTTTACAAAAATGTTATCTGCCGAAACCCGGGATCGAACCAGGGACCTCTAGATCTTCAGTCTAACGCTCTCCCAACTGAGCTATTTCGGCTGTGATACTTTAGGACGTAACATGGCTGCACAACTGCAGAACGCACTTTGCCGTGCGCAAAAAAAAACATAATATAACAGTTTGAGCTGATTATATAGCCTTACAAATAGTTCGTATACACACGCTCAGCACAAGGGTTAATGTGTTAAATTTCTTAGTTAGCTTTCACATGTATCTTTAGAGTAACTACGAGTATAATAGGACCCTGTCCTAGAATATCAAAGAAATAAAGCAAAAATGATTGTTGCCGAAACCCGGGATCGAACCGGGGACCTCTAGATCTTCAGTCTAACGCTCTCCCAACTGAGCTATTTCGGCTCTTGTTACTTATTGATGTAATTACAACATCCATTGCAGATTATGATGAAATCGGGCAATAAAATGTGCACAATTGAAATCTACCCTGACGGAGTAAAAATGAGTTAATGAGCCATCAATGAACATCCACAAAAAGGTTAAAGACTCTACAAGTTTTGTCTAATGCTCTCCTCTCACATTTTAGCTTTTTCAGCTCTCACGCCCTTAGCTAACTAGCTCTTCATCTCATCATATTTTTGACAAAGAAAATTAAAAAAAACTTATTTTGGTAGGAAACAGAGATATCAAGAAAAATGTGGAGTAAGGCAAATCTTACAGGCTCACAAGAGCATAGCAGCATAAAACAACACTAATAATGATAGTAACTTCAGCAAACAAAAGGGGAAATTAACCCCTTACAAAAAGATAGCTGCCGAAACCCGGGATCGAACCAGGGACCTCTAGATCTTCAGTCTAACGCTCTCCCAACTGAGCTATTTCGGCTGTGGATGAAAGGGTTAAATTCTGGATCACAATATTCCAGTAATACAACTTAACTTACTTAATTTACCGAAAAACAATGAACGGATATTCTATTTAGGTATTTCCAATTTTAATTTTAAACTCGCATTGTTTACTGAAATGTTATTGTTATCTTTTCGCATATTCTATTCGCAAAACAGTGAAAATAATATCTGATGCAATTTATGATGCAATATTTTGCAATCAGTAGCGTGCGCCCATGTGGTTAATGTATTGAAAAAACGCATGAGGGCCGCAATGTAGGAGGTACGTAAGTAGGTAAGTGTACTTAATCACACATGAGTGGCAACACAAACTGAAACCACCCTTATATACGGGACATAAAGGCACAGTAAATATCAAATTGTTCTCACTTAGGTAATCCATACTAATGCTAATATTAAAAATGCGAAAGTAAATCTTGTTTGTTTGTTACCTTTTCGTGACTATAAGGCAGATCGGATCATAATGAAATTTGGCAAGGAGTTCGATTATATCCTGGGGAAGGACATAGGCTATCTTTTTTTTGTTTTTTTCTAACACACACATCAACTTTTCCACTCAAACGAAGTCGCGGACAATAGCTAGTATGTACATATATGCGGTTAACATCACATCGTAAGCCGAGCAAAACTGTTTATCAGCGAAGATGATAGCTAGAAACTCTTGTGATAATTTTGTGATTGCTTATAAAATAGGTAGGTACATTAGAAAATCTCACGGGAACCTTAATAAAAGGAATTTCTTAAGACTCGTGAATTCAATCGAGGCACCCAGTAGTTTGGATTTTTCCTCGGTGAGTTTTTCACAACGACTCTCCAGTATTTAAGCACATTTCATTTTAAAAGGGTTGGTTCGTGAGCTAAAATTTTACTTCGTAAATGCTTTTTCATTCGCTTTGGGGGTTTAAGTAGGTATCTTACTATATGAACTTTATGAATGGTAACAACTATATACCGACCGTTTTAATGAGTCCTCGCGAAGGTATCAATTTAAATGAAATATTCTGATGGTTAATCACGTATTGGTTCAATTCGTATCGTAATACCTACGTGGATTATTGTTATTTTAAAGCAAATAACCTGTGGGATATTGTTAAAACTTTGTGGACGCTTAATGTGCCTTTGATGGAGCAGGACGGAGGACTCATTAAAGCTGTAGGTCTATAGGTATTTATATTTCCATATTGCTTCCACGAAACTACCCATGTGGATACGCTCGGGTACCTACCGCTTACTGACTAAGTAACATTTTCAGAATATTAATTTGTATTAAGCTGAAGATGTTCATTAAAGCGAGCAGAGTCTCAAAGGTGCGGCGGCGCGCGGTGTGAATCTTTACGGTCGTGTAGTTTTGTCTTGTGCAAAATTACACATTTGAGACGTGTCAGGACACGAAGCAACAAAATAAATGTGTCAGTCAGCTTTCAACGTCATCAGCATCCTGTCCAGGGCAATAGTAAAAACTTTGCGGTCCCTGTTTTGCGATGTAAGTAATCTGTCCCCACCTTTAGTGTGCGATGTTCCATGCGAAGTGTACATACGAAACTGATAGATATCATGGGTGAAGGCACTTGTTCTCCCCGCCATAGCGATCCTTGTTTTGTTCTAGACCAGTGCTTCTTAGCCTTTTAGTCATGAGGGACTATTTGACAAAATTTCTATATTGCAATGGACCACTCACCCAGTTGGTTTATTGGTGTGGACACCTAGACCACACCTAGGAACCTTCTAGTTATGGAGATATTGGGGGTCAAAGTTCCAACTTTTTCACAAGTTTTTTTTTAATACAAGTTTTAATGGTATAACTTTATTCCACAACCCTCGTACTATTATTCAATGCATCCATCAGTACAATGTTAAGAGTGCAAAAAAGTCGTTTCCCAGCAATAATTTCGCGTAGAGTAACTTAGTTTGATGTACAGAATGCTTGGTTGACGGCTTCGTGAAGGGTCCGTTTACACCATGTATTACATAGTAAGATTTTTACAATGCGCTGTTTTGCGGCGCAGCCCGTACTAATCTTGTCTAGCCATAAATCGATACAGTGCTATACAAAGAGTATAACAGATGGATTATTGCGTTACAAAGCGGCTCACTTTGCAGATACCAGGCTTATCTATAGCATAAATAAGTTTTTAAGGGTGTAGGAGGTAATTTTCGAAACTTTTAATCCGATTTAAAAAAATCTTTCATTGATGGAAATCTTCATAAGTAAGTGCTTTATGATATGTTCCATCGACACGGACGAAGTCGGGCCACAAACTGCGGGCCAGAAGCGGGCTGAAGCGGAAAGCGGTTCATTAACGATTTTTTTTTCTTTTTTCAGATAACACTGGTCGCCATGCCAGTATCTCCGCTGATGGAAGAGCAGAAAGTCAAAAGGACGTTGTCTGGGATTCTGCTGTGCTTCACTCTGGCTCTCTTGCCACCTGTCTTAGAAACCGAAGCTCTGGTTGTTACTGAAAATACCAGTAGGTTTAAGGTTGGTTATTTATGTTCTACTCAATAAAATGACAAGCGACACCGACGCATAAACGCTTACCACGTGTTCAGTACATCATTCTGACCCCCCCTTCCCCAGAGAAAATTACCGATAAAAATGTATATGTGGGGGGGGCTCGGAATGATTTATTTATTAACAACTAATTATAGCAACATTGCAGACCAAGTCCAATACGATGCTATAAGACATAAAATAAATCCATATAAAAACAGTAAAATCACACCCAGTAAAAATATTAATAATTAAACATGACCAAGCGTAATTAAAGAATTAAGCATGTTTTAGCGTTGGTGTACCTTCCACCCTGTGTATACATAACATCAAACCTACAGGCTTTAATCGATCACTGATAGACAGCGCACTGTCGCAAAAATAGGGCGGCCATAAATGCTGAAAAGCCGACCGGGACATTTGTAATAGAAGTGAGGGGAGGGGGTTATAAAGAGATGTTTTAGTAATTTTGACGATTTTAATTGGGGGATGGGGGGTGATGAACAGTGCTAGCCTGGGCTCGTTGGTTAGCAGAACAGCTACGTTTTCAATTGCGGTAAAAGCGATTTAGTCATTTCTCGAGGCACATACGCAAGTAGAAATGGCGTCTTTAACAATAATGTGAGCGCAGCGCGACATTTTAAGTTTCGTAAATTTGTATCAATAGCAATCTAGGCACGTTTACGGAAAACCGCAGATAAAACTCGCATGACATAATAGTAACCTCCTAATATTTACGTAAACAATAATTGATTCGCGGAATAAAAGGCTATTTATTTTCAGGGTATTGTATTTTCTGATACTATTGTCCTGACGTATGTAGGTATTTGGTTATCCTACCTCTTACGTCACGGTATTAGCTCACTGAACAAATCGATTTTCCAATTCCCACATAGGTACTTAGGTACATTCTTTTCCCTAATATCCAGCACGTACAGTCACGAGCACCAGTATGTGTAAACTTTCCTACATTTAAAAGCAATTTTCGCGAGAAATAACTATAATCGCACGTCACAAACAAAAGGGTATTATCTTCAAAAACAGTGTTTTGAGATAATCGCGTTTAAAAGTTTGAAAATTCATAGTTGCTCAACAAAGCATTCAAATGTCCTAATTTATACTTAGATTGAATGTTACATTCTTCTACTTTACGTTGATTGAAATTTAGTGACTATATCAGTTGAAGTGTTAGTTTTATTAGCACTTTTATACGACTGGGTGAAAATAATACTGTTTAAGCGGTTCAAATCGCTGAGATATGTTACTTACGACTATCTAGCCTTACCAAAATTGTCTATGATTTGATAATATCATGTAGTAAATAATAATGATACCTTTTTATAAATACAGATTGTTAAGTTTTTCACAAGATTAGAATAACAAAAATACTGATTGGTACTAAAAAAGTTTTATTAGAAATAAAGTAAATATCAAAATTATTAAAAATTAAAAAAAAAATCAGTTCAACTGTAATACAGCAATAAAATCAAAATTTTTGTAACAGTTAAAAATGTTTATAAGAATCTAATTAAACATTAGGTAAAACTATCTAAACTTTTATAAAAACCAGTAAAACACTAGAACAACTTACAAAACAACTTACAAACTAATTATCTACCCAATTTGAAAGATAGTCGTCACAATTTTTCAAGATCTTAGGCTAGGTACCCAATTCTAATCAATTATCCATAAATTGTAGTCATTATTTTTTTTCAATAATCAAGCTTTGGCAATTACTTACTTTGTACTGGATAGGTACTCCTTAAAATAGTTTTTTTTAAGTAATTGCTATATGCATTTCAACTATGCTAAGCTTTAAGCTAGTATTATCATTATCAATGGCATATAAACAGTCTCATAATTATTAATTTTATCACAATCAGGTAAAGTTAAAATAAGAAAATAGATGATTACTTACATAATTACAATTTTTTATAAAAATCATAGTAGGTCTGTGGAATGTGTCGTTTTTCAATTAGTTTTAAAATATCCTGCTTCTTCTTTTCATTGACCGGCATTTTCGAGGAATAAGCTTTGTCCAAACCTTCTGGAAAAGTGTATACAGTTTTTTTTTGTCTTGTGTTACATTTTCTTATTTCGATACGTTTAAACTCTTCATCGGCATAGGATGTTTTTACATAAAAAGCTAGAGGATCATCTTTCCTAACTTGGATTATTTTTATATCCGTCAATTTTACTTGACAGTTATCGGTTGTTTTAGAATAATTATTTCCAATCTTATCACACATTGTTTTAATATCGTAGAAGTCGTCAAACGCTAGCTCTTGGACCGTAAAGAATGGTGGATTTTTCTTTGCAGTTTTTATAATACTAACGTATTCTTGAGGACTGTAAATAGGACCAGACTTCAGAGATCTTTTGATGCCTCTTTCTATAGTAGAGTGAACGGAATCACCTTCCATTTGTGTGTGGCCTTTAATAAGGAACTTATGTGTAATACTTTTTAGATTATATTTATTTACGGCATAAATATACAATGCTATCATTATTTTGTTCTTCTGCTGCCCACAGCAATTATCAGAAAAGAATACGAGTTCTAAATCTTCTGAATTCATGTTCTCCACCTTGTTTTCGATGAATTTCAAAATGCAAGAACCTATTTCCGTAACACCTCTTTGCCCTTGACCTTCATACCACACAAAGCAAGTAGTTAGTCCGGTCACCAGTTCAGAAACAGTCAAATTGTATGTAGCTAGCTTGGAGATGTAATAAAAAACGGAAACATCTCCTCGTGGAGCTGTAAGAACGGCCTGCAAATCGTAACAGGCTACAACATAGCAGTCAGATGCTTTTTCTTTGTCGCGTTGTTTTTCTAGTCTACTCATTTTTTTCTCGGTCTGGTGGTCATCAAAACTCTTCTGTAATACCAATTTCTCCTCATTACTACTATTTTCATACGAAACACAGACCTCGCAGCGATCTTTTTTCGGCTGGAAAAAGGAAATATTGAAGTCTTTGTGAAATATATTGGAGAACGTAGTCTTACTAACAGTTTTTTTAGAGTTCGTTTCACATTTTTTTTTATAATCCTCATAGATTTGCGTTAAACTCTTACTTCCCTCTATATATTGACGAGTGCTCTGTGCTCTGATGTAATGGCTCTCTACCCGTGGTATGGCGTCAATAAACCTACGAACTTCGGCAGTTTCTTCCGTCAATTTTGCATGTTTCGAATGTTTTCCTCTCAAATCCTCAGTAACAAATCCACCCTCATTAGTTTTTTGTCTCACAGTTAATATTACTTTATCATTAATGTCTAATGTAGATTTGAAAAATTTTTTGCAAACACGGATTTTTTGATCTTCAATATTGAAATAGAAAGCGTTATTGAAAGAACGTAATGGTTTTTCGTTTTCGCAATTTACGCAACGATTAGAACGTTGTTTTGGTTTTATTTCTTGCATACTATTTTTAATAAAATCTCTTTGCCTGTTTATATCGCCCAACGACCAGTAATTATCAAAAATCTGCTTTCGTTTAGTTTCATCTATACTTGATGCACACTTCAATCTACACGTAGTTTCACTACAGGGATTTTTCAGTGACCTTGGGTCTACTCGCTTCTTTTTCCAATTTAAATACTCCAACCCCAAATTGCGTTTTCTCTTGGTAATCTGCTTCATAGAATTAGTAACGATCATGGTATTTACATTTTCAGGATCCGTAGAAAATGACTTATGCAGTGTACAATCATTATCTGAGCAAAATTTGTCGAAATGAGGGATGCAGAGAAAACCTTGACATTGAAAACATGTGCAAAAAATTTCTTCGTAACAATTTTTATATTCACAGTGCTGTCGACTGGCGAAATTGGTTAGGTCAGATAACACATTGTCATTGTTTGTGTCTGTAAGAGTTTCATTTGCCAAATGATTTTGATTGGTTTCTCCAGTTAACGTTTTATCGAGAGCAACATTTGTACTACTCATAGTTTTGTTGTGAAGTTCGCAATCGTTATACGCCTGAACATTGTCGAAATGATCCCAACATAAAAAACTATTGCACTTACTGCAGGCCGAAAAAACATCCGAAGTACAAGAAACGTACTCGCACGTTTGATGGCTACTCGATGACCCTGATGTGCACGATTGAGGGCGGCGCTGCGTATTATTTTCGGGGACATACGTTGGATCACAGTCACTAGGATCGTCACCATTAGCAAATGGGTCTTCATTGCTCTCGGGTGTACTTTGGCGATCGTAGACTGCCCTCATTATTAATGTAGTCCTCTTACTCCGCTTCATAGTTTTGAGATAAGCTAAAATTTAAAAGAAAAGTAAAAATAAATAACAGACAAAAAGGTAACAATTCATTTGTGACCCCAGTCACCGAGCATCAATTACAAGCAATAAAGTATTATCTCAAACAAATCGAGAGCTATAAAGTATCATCTTTAAATAATTTCATTTAAATTCACGAGTTGATTAAAATTGAACAGTCAATAAGGTATTATTTTAAAATAAAACTACTAATTCATTATATCTTAACAGGCAATAGGGTATTAAGTCAAAATAATACTGTATAGAATACTTACATTTTAAGATTTTGCTCCGAAATTGACAGCAAACAGGTCGCAACTCGAAATGAACGCGTGTGACGCGTACGAGCACTGCGCGGCAACTGAATCAACTAAGATGCTACCGTCTTAATCGGTTCGGGAATGGCGTAAGTTAACGGTTAATAAAGAATTGTGTTGCCATATTCCAGAAACTATTTGAACTAAAATGCCAGTGTCTTACCAGTTTATAGAGAAATAATCGTAGGTTTCGAAACGCCAATAAAAAAAAAAACACTTTCTTGGACTTAATACCCTTTTATTTGGGAAGTGCGTATTGTAACTTGGAGATAGGATCTTTTTCATGAAATATGAGTTCCAAAATACTATTTTCGTAACAACATAAAATTTGAATTCAAACAGTAGGAGAGAAACACTTTTTAAAGTTGTTAAGTGTTTACATATCGATATTTGTAACTATATATGTACAACACATTTTACTCCCATTATTTTAGTATTTTTTCCTTCGTAATGAATAGTGGCAGTTTTGGTTTCCATATTATCCTCCGTACACTAAATTTCATACGATACTTACTTATAACAAAAAACATTTTTTTATATTTATGGCCTTTTAACCTTTATTTGACCTTCAATGACGTCATCTCAAGAAGGAATATAGTGAAATACGCTTACGCCTGCGTACAGACATGGCGGGAACCGCGTGGTATTTAAGTAATCATTTAGAAGTAAGGTACAGTGGTTAGTCAAGCCGCGCGGTTACTGCCATTTAACTACTAGAAAACTTATTAGCTAAAAATAATAATAACTAACTTCCAAAAAAAACACCTCTAAAACAAACAATTTCTAATTCTATTCCCTATTTTTTTTTCTTTTTTTTTAATATTTCTATGTTTTTCTTTCTGTTTTTTTTTAAATATATTTTTATTTATCTTGTTTACAGCGCGCACTTCGCTTACGTAACGTCGAGTACACATCAATGTACGTCAGCTGGCTGATATACGGCTACCTCACCTGCCTGCCCATATGGGGGCTGGCTTCCATCACTCTCATCCTGGTCTTCAGATGGATATATTTGATCGAAGCCCTAATGGTCGTGATGGGTTACACTTCGGTGATGATCATGATTGCCCTACTGATGGGCATGTTTAATAGCAGAGGTTTGTAATTTTGTATACTGTCCTTGAAACTAAGAAAGTAGCCTTTAGGACACTTCTGGGCTGCGGGACTGTTCGAAAGACCGCGGCCCTGGAACACAAAGGGCAAAGAAGGAACATGGATGGGTTTTAGTCAGTAAAAGTCTGACACTCCCTTCCACTCCGCCCAGAGCGGAGGAAAAAAAGGGTGGACACTTCTGACGGAAGATGCGCTGTGTATCGTCGATCGCGTAATCAAACAACCGATGATGCGTTAGTAAGTCAATCGTTCTATCGACGATACGTCCGATGCATCTTCCGTCAGATATGCGTCCCCCTTATTTTTAGCTTCAACTTCCTGTTTTAAGTAAACGGCCTGTAATTGTCTAACTAGGCAAGCCCCAGTTCCATTTACGTACTTTGTACAAATTACAAAATTGGCATGGTCACAACATTTTACTAGGTTTATCTGTATGGGTTCGGAAACCACACGTAAAGTGACCTATGTCGGGCATCTCCAAAAATATACTGTTTTGTACAAAAATTATGTTTTTATTATTGAAAAAAAAATGTATCGATCTTCGTGGCCTTGTTGGCAACGGCTTTGAGTAGCACTGGCCTGTATGTTACCAATTGAAATCATTTTGCCCCATTATGGACTCGATGATGACGTGTACGTGACTCTTTGTAGTTTAACAGGAAAAAGCAGGAGCATAGTGACTTCAGAAGAAAGCTGGGGGTCCTTGTGGTAAGAGTTTGGGACCACGGACATATAACTACTCACAACGATACGTGCATGTTTCGTTCTGATGCTTCTTATACTTTCTTATACAGCATGGCTAATTTATAAAATCCTAATACTTCCAGCATCCATCGCTTGCGTGTGGACCACATTATTCACTCTCCTCCAGACTTATCTTTCTGATCTGCTGGTCCACCATCGGTACGACCGCAAGCATATAGCCCTCACCTTCTTCCTGGACATCGTATTCCCACCGATGGGACTAGTGCATGCTTTTAACAAGTTCGCTCTGCTACGGACTGGAAGTAAGTTTCATGATGCTAACGGATAAAAAAAAAATACTGATTCTCTTCGTATAAGTTACCTTCTAATCTAATCAGCTCAATTATCCCACTGCAAAGCAAAAGCATAGCTCTTCCATAACAATCTATGGAAAACAATCACCTTGAAGAATGGAATGGTTGATGAAATCCATCTGGATAATGAGCAGTGAGCCAAAATATCAGGTGCAGTGGCTCCACTTGGAGGAGGCTTTATGTGTGAACTGTTAAGTTGGCATGACGACTACGGTCTATTGCAAATTTCAACCTAGTAATTTGCCAAGTGTGTGCAAATGTACATACGTAAGGGATACCGAAGATAGCTTCCAACTCTTCCGAACTTTTTAGTCAAAACGTACGTCTCCCACAAAACTTATTTTATCTCTTGTGCTTTTTCAAACCAGACGAACATATTAAAGTCAGCACGTGGTCCTTGATTTACATGGTGGCATCGTGGACCCTCATCAATATGTTGTACTTCGTCCTTCTCATGATGCTGCAGAGAACCATCGGCCAGAAACGCGCCATCGGGGGCCAGGTGTCCTGGAAGTCTGTCATATTCCAAGAAACTGAGGTAAATACACTTTTTAAATGAAAATAATCCATCTACTTCTTATCGGGGGCTGTTTTCTGACGGCTATTTACAAGAATCTGCGATAGGAAAATCGGCAGTGGGACTTGAAAGTTTAATGGCAATAGCCCCTTTTATATTGGGTAAGGGGATGGGTCGGCGATAATATCTGGCTTCATGATTTATTCATTAATATCTGTTTTCAAAATGACAGTAAATTATGAGATCATTTTGCACATACAAAGTAGTAGTACAAATTGTGACCTCAATATCCGAACTATCTGACGGGACAAGTGACGCCAAAACACATAATGCTGCATCAGTTTCCAAAAAATATGTAACCTGTTATACTGCAAAAATATCAGAGATGCTCCAATCATACCTGTATGAAATGTAATGTTTTTGTTGTTAATATCATTTATTATTGTGCAGCACCACAACAAACTACATCACGCCCAGATTCCCACTCGGAGTGAGCAAGGAAAGCTGCAGGAAGTTGATGAGTTGCTGGCAAAGGCTATCAGCTTCCGAGATGTTAGCAAGGCTAGTCTATTTCTGAGTATTCATTTATTTTTATTATTTTGTGAACAAATTGCATTTTCACTTTTATGTTAAAGATTTTGATGAGATTCAGTAAGAAATTCAATCAACTCATCAGCGTCAGCGTTAGCGTCAGGTAGTACACCTTGTGTTGCAATCTGGCATTATGCTGAGCTGAGGCTCTTTTGGCATTATTAGTTGTTTGTTTATTTATTTTGTATAACTTTAAGGTGTTTTTGTTTTGAATGCCTAATAAACACAATTTTTATTCTTTCATCCTCGCTGCCCGCTGTAGAATCTAGACCTGTTCCAAGCTTTGCCATAACACCCCGTACAGTCTGTCCCAGCCACTTTTTGGAGATCATCGGTTCGTTTAGCTCAGGAGCTTGCCACGTTAAGTTTGGCGACTCTCCGGCGGGAAACTTGTTCAGTTTCGTATCCAGGGATGGCATTGCTTCCTTGGATTGCCTACATCCTGGTGTCGAGGTGCACCATTTCTTCGCTTGTGTTTGAGTATGATCCTTTAACCAATCAAGCTGTTTGAAAGGAATGGGCACAATGCGTTCGGGTCCGAAGGCTTTCGTGTTGGAACTCCTTCTGGCGAGTTCATTAGCTGCATCGTTTCCAAGTGATCCACTGTGTCCTTGCGCACTGTTACTTAGTTTGAAATACAGAATGCTTGGTTGACGGCTTCGTGAAGGCTCCGTTTATAACCTTTATTAAAAATATATTATTAATTTTTTAGAGCATCATGGGTATCCCTGTGCTGAGCGACGTCACTTTTGACATTTATCGATGCGAGTTCTCCATGATGTTCACTGAAAGGTTCCAAAACGCCATGTTCGACACCTTAGAGGATTTGATTACCGGTAGGTTTGTTTGACGACTAATATGTTCCAACCACACACTAGGTAGTTACAGTTCTTTATTTTGGGTGTCAATTGCTACCTGGAAGTCCATTAATGGCATTTTCTTAATTACCAGACGTTTAGAATTCAATACTTCATGTTCTGAAGCTTTGCGATTGACCTATCAAACAGCAACCACGCTTTTCATTGGCTTATGTAATCTTTTTTTTCATCAAAAATTACAGACTCGGCTCAAAAGTACACGTTCCAAAATATTCATTTACTCTAATCATCAAAGAGTATAATGTACCTCAGAATGTACCTTTCTTGAGACGATTCGACTTTTCGAAGGCTCACTAACAGGTGTTTGTCATTAATTACGGTAACTTGTCAGGCTGTCAAGCCATAAAGTAGAGGTTTAATGTGTTTGTAAGTGGCCGATACCGTGTGATGATTTTGAAATAAGAATCAAGGCTAAGATATTTGCTTAGATAATAATTAAGAGTACGTGACAGACAGTCACACTAATGTTTTTTTTCTACCAGTAATGGAATGAGTAACTTTGTATATTTTCGAATAATCTTTTTACGATCCATCGTGTCCGAATTGTAGTCTCAATAGAACTGAACTGACTGTGCAAATTTCAAAACATGTGTGAACAGGTACTCGCTTACATCACTGTATCGGCCGAGAAATATTTTACTGTCTCACCTGTTTGCTCGGTACGTGTGATCAAGGCAAGGAACTTTTTGTGTGCAAGTCCGACTCGCACTTGGGCGGTTTTTTATGATCACTTTCGCATACTATTGTATAAAATCAGGTTCTTATAACCTAACAGACAGTTGTGTTGTTGGAGGGTTTGTCCCGCCACTACTTCTTCTCATAGATACTTCTTCTTCGATAGAAAGAGGCAAAGGGCGGACGTTTTGGGAGACTGTCTCATGTTATGTTTGACGTTCAATTTTTTTTTTTTAATGTTAATTTTACATGTAATAGTATTGTGAGGTGTGATTTGTCTTTGATTATTTAATTACTAAGATTATTTTTAAGTGTAAGTACTTACTATCAAAATCATGGATCATTGTTGTGTCCGAAGTTATTAAATTGAATTATAAAAAAAAATATGTTTATTTCAATTACAATGAGCATTTCGATACATATTATTGGAGGTCACCTTTTAAGCAAGGAATTGCTTGTGTTAGGAGACTCTACACTTCTACTCATAATTTTTTATGCAATAGAAATGTAAAGATGCTAGACTAAAAAAAAATAAAAGGGTTACTTAAAATTATAGAAACAGCTCTACAAACGAATGAGCGTTATGCTGAAAAGGCCAGATTGCGCGTGTACGTGTGGTACGTGTGCCACGTCACGAGTGAGTGTGTGAGTGTGAATAGTGAAGTTGTGTGGCGTGTGATAAGTAATAAGCAATGCTTAGTTCACTTATCCTAATAAATATCCGTTAATGTCTGTTTATTTTTTTGAACAAATCTGATTGAAATTTGGGACTTTGGTAGATCATATCTTGGGTTAGGACACAAGATACTTCCAACCCGACACAACCATGGAATCGAGAATTATGAGGGTGAAACCGGAAGGCGATGCTGGTATTGAATAAGCGAATATAATTGAAATAGTTCTAATTATATTTATCAGCCTAATTTAAATAAATAACTTTTGATTTTGGTACATTCAGGTCTAACGACGCCGGACCGCGGAAGAGTTACCGTGCTAGGCAAGAAATTGGAGCTAGGCACGCAGGTGCTAACAACTCCTCAGATGATGGGCTACTGTCACCGCTCTGAATGCCTCATTGAAGACCTAACGGTTCAGGAGCATTTCACTTTGTACACCAGAGTGAGTTCATGAGCATATTATGCAGATCAATAGCAAAAAAGTACAAAACCACTTAAACCAAAAAAAAATATGTTTTTGTTTTTTTAGTTTTTTCAGGAAAAAACTGACTGTATTGTTAGATGTACTTAATTGTTCGTGTTCTTTTGTAAAGAAGAAAACGTAATCTAGTAATTTTAGTAGTAGCCACAGAAGAAAAAAGAAAATAATTCCTATTTTCATCAGATTTGCCTTTGGAGATACGACAAACTGAGCGTACTCCAGTACAGTTTCATCAGGACCAAGAAATTGCTAGAGGAGTGTAATCTGGATAAGGTGAAGTACGAGCGAGTGAGGAACCTGAACATTTACTTCAGGGCGCAGTTGTGTTGGGCCATCGCTCTGTTACTCGAGCCCAGGGTGAGTGTAGGCGTACGGTGAAACTCGCGCGGTTGCACGCTCGCGTGTCTGTATTGAAAATTAATACGAGTAGCGTTGACTAGCGTGGGCGATTAAGACACGTTTCCTAAGGGCGCTATTCGCAATTCACAGAGAAATTTCTTGCAGCTTGCGGGGCGTCTGATGCAACAGCCTATGTAACGCTCCGCTACAGGCTGCAAGAAGTACTCCTTCAAATTTGCAGACTTGGGATTAATTTAACATGGGGCCCAGAGCGGACACCCGCTCCGTGCACCCGCGCGAGCTATAGTGCACGCACTGAAAGTAGGAGAAAGTGTAGTCGAAGGCATTCGTGTTCCACGCGGGAACGCAAAAATGAAGGGCAAGGGCCGATGCCTGCCGGGGCTGCGGGACTGTTCGAAAGAGATACCGCGGCCCTGGAACACAAAGGGCAAAGAAGGAACATGGATGGGTTTTAGTCAGTAAAAGTCTGGCACTCCCTTCCACTCCGCCCAGAGCGGAGGGGGTCATTTGATGATTTCCCATCCGAAAAAAAAAATGCAGAGACCAAATTTGTGCCGGTAAAACTCGTAAGAGGATAGATACGTGTCACTTTGTAACGTTAGACTAAATATTATTTTATTAAACTTCCAGGTCGTAGTTATACCATCTTTTACTGATTCCCGCGAGTACGTCAATGTTATCAAAGACAAAATAATGGTAAATTAATGTTTTTTTTTGTTTCTCTTTTCTGTACCTATGAATTTTGTAGGATTTTATACCACATAACTATGTTAAACAAGAAACGATTCTCTTAACTAATGAGCTAAGCTACAATTTTCAGCAATATAGAAGGCACATGACAATAGTATCGTTCATTTTCACGAGTATGGAACTCCAACACGCCGACCGGATATTTGTGTTCGATAGCAAGCATCTAGTCTTTGGAGGGACGCCTGCATATATGTTCTTCAAATTCGGTAAGTGTATTTTTTTTGTTTGTTACCTCAATTCTCCGTCATTTGTAAACCGATTTGAAAAATTCTTTTTTAAGTGAAAAGAGATACTTCCCGATTGGTTCCATAGAAATTTCATCAAAATCGGTTCAGTAATTTGGGTTTTTCCTCACGTTTGCCACATTACGCGACGGCGCGTGATGGGCGGCCGCAGGGTATTTGGTTCTGGTATTTGGTTTAAGCCGCTAGGGAAGACATTCAACGATTTTTATTTTGGCTATTTAGGTAACTTCAGCATTTTGGCTTGGCAATGAACGTGTTAATACGTATTTTTTCTTCTTGGGCTATGCTGATGACATGATGATCTCTTAATAACTTCCAGTTATAATGTAAAAATTTTAAAAATCATAACAAGAATTTGTGTGGGTGGTCTACAACTGAAAAGGGTAAAATAAGAAACTTTCTGCGAAAAATAACCGAATTCCAAAAAACACTTAAAACGTCTAGAATAACTTGACTTTCGGAAGTCGGTGGCAAAAACTCAATGAAACAAACAAAGTCACCGACTTCCGAACGTCAAATCCGTCGTTTTTTTCACTTGCTCCATGTTCTCAAGGTCGCGAATACCGGGCCCATATAAGTTTGCAGAGCACTGAAACGACCGAAGAACAGCTAAAAGAACTTCTCGCCCGGGCGAGGCAAGCCGGCGCTAAAGTGAGAGAACACCTCGGTTCTCTGCTGATCTTGCGACTACCCACCAATCCTTCTGCCCGTGTCGCAGAACTTGTGAGGGATTATACTAAACACGCCAATAGGTACGGAATAAAGTCGTTTGCTATCTCCGTGCCTGATACCGATGAAGTGTGCAGACGGTACGTTTGAACTGATGTCGTTTGGGAACTAACTACACTTCAGAGTTCAGCTCAATTCATCTTTCATTGCCAAAGGAAACACCACTTTTATACGAAGATGCGTAGTTACGTACGAAGCAAGCCATCCTCGGCTGAATTGAGCTGAACATGTGTAGTTAGTCCTTTAAGTTTGTTGCAGCTAATTAACATCACGTTTTCATTTCTAAAAATATTTGTTTCATATTTTCAGAGCAATAGCAGATTGTAGAGCAAATGTCAATCAACCTGTTAGCCTCAAATCCAAAGAAGCTTTACAGCATTTTACCGGTGGGTACGCGGTGTGGTTTTGAGGTGGATTCAAACCTACGCACAAAGCGTGCACGTCAAGTCGCCACGAACGTCTATGGGCGTCTCACATTCTACGAGCGTGTATCTGTAGAGTGGCTACCAGTGGCAAAGGTTCTATATAAGTCGATTCCTTCCGGCTTCCCTTTGAGTAATGGCACAGTCAGTATACTATAGACAAATAATATAATCACAAAAAAGATATGTACTCCCGCTTACCTTTTACAAAAATTTAATTTAATTTTTTTTTTCTTCGCTACTGGTGGCTACTCATGTAACCACTCGCGAAAGTGGCCAAACATATTTATATTAAGTTCTTGGCGGATTTTGCACTATCATAATTATTTGCAGGGTCATACATAGGATAAAATAATATGATCCTAGATATATTGCAGTGTCACACACACGTGTTCACGCGAAACGCACTGCCCCAGCGCGTGCGCAGATGTGTGTCTACCTTAGAGAGAAGAGAGGCGTATTTCACTTTATTGATTAGTTTATCCATTCTACATGTTTTATAAAATAAAATAAAAAATAATACCAGCCTGTTACTGTCCCACTGCTGGGCAAAGGCCTCTTCTCATACAGAGAAGGCACGAGCATTGATCACCACGCTTGCTCAAGACGGGTTGGCGATTTCAGACTTATATTAATTATAAGTCCAGGTTTCCTCACGATGTTTTCCTTCACCGATGTCTGTGATGTCCAAGATAAACTTAGAAGGTACATATGAATTGAAAAAGTCACATTGGTACTGGCGAGGCCTTAACCTCTGGGCCATCACAACATACATGTTTTCATTCTACAATAATAATTTTAGAAAATGTGAAATGGGAGCGACGGACTAGTTGTTTCAATACTCATTTCTGGATCATCTTCTGGAAGTTCTGCTTGTTCCACAAGAGTCACAAAAAACTGTTTTTGCTCACGGTAAGTTGCTAAAATCTTTTTCTTTTATAAAAGGTGTAAAAAGACCCTTAACGAAGCCGAAAGACATTTATTCTCCCCGTCATTGCGATCATTTTCTTGTTCTGGACCATACCTGGGAAACTTCTAGTTACGGAGGTATTGGGGGTCAAAGTTCCAACTTTTTCACTAGTTTTTTTTTAAATACATGTTTTTAAAATAAGATTTTTACTTTAAACATCTCCACGACCCACGTACTATCCAATCCATCCATCAGCACAATGTTCTGAGTGCGTTACATAAAGTCCTACCGTGAAACGTGATTTTTCACCCCAAAAAAAAAAAGTCGTTCCCTAGCAAAAATTTTTGCGTAGGGTAACTTAGTTTGATGTACAGAATGCTTGGTTGACGGCTTTGTGAAGCTCCCGTTTACACCCTGTATTTACTTAAAGCCAGCCCTCCTTAAAAATCTCTTTAGAAACCTATTCCCTGACTAAAACATTGTTAAAAATTAAGACATTCAGGATCCTGATTTGATGAATGAAATACTTACTTTAAAAGTATATAATCAGCACTTAAAACGGGATCTTTATTTACCATGTTTATTATTTGTCTCGAGTTCCTGCTATTTCGACATCATGGCGCTTGCAACAGTGCCGAAATATCGGGATCTCGAAGCAATTACTACCTCTGACGAGCCTCCCTACATAGAAATTTTTCATCGGTTATTATTAAAAAAATATCAGCTGTTCCATACATTTTGACCGTGTAGGTTTTGCACTTTTGTAGGAAACAGCTGTTTTTTTTTTTAATAACCGATGAAAAATTTCTATGTAGGCAGGCTCAGAATGATGTAGTACCTACTGAATACGTGGTAACCGTTTTCTCGTCGGTGTCCCTTCCACCCTGTATGTATTAGTATTGGTTTTTTCTAAAACCTACTTCAGGCACCAGCTCTCACAATGTGAATTTATATAGTTCAAAACCGTTAAGTGCTACAAAACCATTGTGAGAGAAAATAAATAAAAACTTATTGTTATTATAGACAGTGTAGATGTACAGACGCAGCACATCAAGCTACCCGAAACTGTCAAATTTTCCCAATTAACCTTGAACCTAATGCTTAAGCGATAAAGTTAAAAATGTATTAAAGAAATTTGACAGATTGTTGTAGCTTGATGTGCTAGCTGTACCTAGTTTAGAAGGTTAGTGAGTAAAAAGTACTTCATTTTAGATTTAATAAATAAGATTATTTTGGTTGTTATTAAACCTAATTATATTTGCAGCTTGTCCTAGCAGTGTTAGCGGGCCTACTCGTAGGATATTCATTGTCAACCATGATGCTAAATATAGACCCTACCTCAACCGTACGAAGCGGTGACGTAAGTTTGATTTTTTATTAAATTTATCCAACGCATTTTCTGATTCACGGAGGGGTTTCTGTGGTTATCAATGGACCTGGTCCACAAACCGACCTCGAGAAACGTTGCTTGAAGACCGACTGGTGCGGTGATTTCGTTCACGTGATTGTGTCTTTTTTGAAGACTCTCTTTATTATAGACCTAGTACGACAGTTTATTCAGAATCGGAATAAATGTCTGTGTTCACTTGCGTCATGCTCGCTCGACGAACAAATTATCACCCGCGAAGAGATGTCACAGACGGCGTTTTGCGAACTTTATGGTGCTAATCTTTCTGCAGAGTGCTGCTATCTGCAGTATCTGCACTAGTGAAGAATAGCTATAGCTGCTACCCCCTCCCATTTGAGAAACCATTTTGAATTGCCTTATATTTTAGTGGCAGACATTGTCAGTGGAGTATTTGAAGATTAAAACTACTTTGGTTTTGCGTGCCGACAATTCCTCGACCAGTAGCTCCGTCGCCAGCGGGTGAGTTGGAATTTAGTAAGAGTTCATACTGGCTGGGGCTGCATCTACGATGTTTTATAATACTCGGTGAACTGATATCAATGCGAATACTGTTACCTATTTCTAGACCCCCCGGACCAGCGTAGAAATTTAGTATAGTAGATCATGAAAATACTAGCATATTTTGTATCATTCCAAATTATAAATTAGTACCTCAATTTTTTGAGAGACGTTTCGAGTCGATCAGCGCCGGAGCTGGTAACCTGCCAGAAGTGACAGAGAGAAAATTTCATACAAACGCTTAATGATAGTGCCCTATTATGAAGTTGAGCATCACAGAAGCTTTGCCTCTGTGGGCGTTATTCTGTGGCGCAACGTTGGTGTTACCTCGGAAACAAACGAGAATTACCGATGCCTATACTTTTTCTGTTTTGACATTAAGTTTTATTTTCAGATACGTTTTTTCGGACACAAACGCAACAAAGGAACAAGTAAAAAACATACAGTACACTGCATTAGCACGAAGCGAGGTAAGTTTAAAGATTTACTTAAAACTTTTTTTTTGTTAGCCTGTCAATTAGTGTCCCACTGCTGGGCAAAGGCCTCCCCCTTTCTCCTTCCAAACCCGTCTTTCTTGTACTATCTCTGGCCACGTTCGCCCCGCACACGAGATCAGATCGTCACACCTCCTTTGCCGCGGTCTACCTTGGCGATGATTTCCTCCATCACGTGTCCAGTGAGTGACGATCCGTGCCCAACTCTCCGGGTGCATTGGTGCAACGTGGCTAGCCCACTCTCAGTTTAGCTTAGCTGTTTTTCCCCAACATCTGCAACTTGAGTTGTGGAGCGCAGGGTGGTGTTTCTGACGCGATCCGTTAACCTGTATTTAAAGATAATATAATTCATAATATTATCTTTTAAGAAACTTTGTACCAAAAGATACACGTGATTTTGGGTAGGGGGGAAGGTATTCTAAAACATCACCACGTATCACGATGGGGGAGTAGGGGGTTAAAAAGTTGCTAAAAATATCACGTGATTAATGGACGACCCCCTAAGATGTGTAATATTGACCCTATGTATTATAAACCCCTTGTCTGTTGCAGAGTCTGACAGAATACCTTGCCATTCATGCAATAGACTCGCCGCAACTGTACGTGTACTTGTATGCGTATGGCATGGACTTAATGACTGACAGAAACGGAAAAATTGTGGTGAATATTACTAAGATATTTTTTTTAATAAACCACGTCAAGCTAGCGAGCTACCTCTGCCTCGAATCTACGGTGTGAAGCGGGTTGGACATACACATGCGACCGTTTGACCATCTGGAATGGGCTTCTTCTTCTCAAATCGATGACTCAGATTTTGTCCGACCAGTACGAAACAGCTGGAATGGGCTGTTTACGCAAATACCTACACGTTGGTACCGTGTAGATTCAACAGGTTGCCAATGCTACGCACATGTTGTACAACGGCACGATTGGCGCAGTGGCTGAACGCTTGGTTCCTGCGCTGCTTATCGCGATTTCGATTCAACAAATATTTGTATGGCCTACAGCACGCGTAGCATGACCACCGAAGAAACGGGTTTCTTTGACGGAAGAATCGACAAAATGACATATTGTGAAAAGAAATCTGTCATTTTGTCGACACAATCTGTCATTTTGTCGATTCTTCCGTCAAAGAAACTCGTCGCTACGGTGGTCATGCTACGCGTACTGGTAGTGGTTCCGGGTCTGGCTGTTTGTGTATGTGAGTTTAAATGTCTGTAAACGCACCCACTATATAGGAGAAATCATAAGGTTGGGCAAGGAATTTAAAAAAGTCATCCCTTCCTGTTAAAATATTGCCCTTTTAGAAGCACCATAAAAGATGCTGTTACATTTTCGTTGTTGCAGGTGCAAGCTCTGTACAGCCCGCTGCACCATGACTACAGCGCGGCGGCGCGCTCGGTGGCGCGGGTCTACATGGCGCTCATACGTCACTACACCAGCAAGATGGACGCTACCATCCAGATCAGCGATGACCCTCTCATGTTGGACCTCTCTCCGGTACTACAAGTTACAATTGGTAACATAGTCGTGTGCCTTTTTAACCCCCGACGCAAAAAGAGGGGTGTTATTAGTTAACCGTGTATATCTGTGTGTCTGTTTGTGGCATCGTAGCTCCTAAACGTATGAACAGATCTTGATTGAGTATTTTTAGGGTTCCGTAGCCGAAAGGCAAAAAACGGAACCCTTATAGATTCGTCATGTCTGTCTGTCTGACTATCTGTCCGTCCCAGCCACTTTATTCCGAAACTATTAGGATTACACAGTTGAAACTTGGTAGGTAAATGTATTCTGTGAACCGCTTTACGATTTTTAAAAATTAAGGATTTTTTAAATTTTAGTTTCAGTTTCATGTATGGGGAACCCCCCCCCGTCCATGAAACTGATTTTTTTTTAATCGTGCGTGCTTGTCTATAGACAGGTCTTTAAAAATGACATTGAGATTTCTACAACCATTTTTTTCTCAAAATCAATCGTTTGAAAGATAGACACTTCCAAAGTGGTAAAATGTGAGCCCCCCCCCCCCTCCCTCTAATTTCTAAAGCAAGAGGAGGAAAATTCAGAAAAAAATTTGGATTGTAGAACGTAAAAAAAACTTTCAACGAAAATTGGTTTGAATAAGATATATAATCAAACTGCAGCAGTAACTTTCTTGAAAATCAAATGTAGTTTTTCTGTTGAATGTAATACAATACAACATATGAATGAGCCTTCAAAATATTTTTATTGTATTGTTTGGTGCTAGGGAACCCTGTGATGTGATATAAACTCATGAAACTCCGCACTATGCTACACTTGTTCAAGGTCACAGTGTTCCACTGACATGCGGTCGATTGTACAGTCGCCAGCGCATCAAGTTACACCACAAACTGTCAAAATTCAATTTTGAACTTAACCTTTAACATTTTATGGTTTAAAATCATTTGTGGTAACTTGATGCTCTAGTGACTGTACAAGAAAGAAAATGAAGAATAACACATCAGAAATAGAGCTTTGTTTATTCAATGTCAATGGGTACAGAAATATAAAACTAATAATTTAAACGCGAAAGTATCTCTGCCTGTTTATCCAAGCTGGCGCAGACTTGACAAAGGGGCTTGCCAACAACATAATGAAACATTAAGAAAGTGTCTTTTTGATTTTAGTGGATGAAAGGCTTGTCCACTCCGCGTCTCACGATACAATTTATGTTAATACTGACTATTACGCACATCACGCTTCTACCCTCGGAGGAATTCGGACTTATTAGACATGTTCAGGTAATTAATGGGTGTAAAAAGACCCTTTACGAAGCCGAAAGGCACTTCTTTTCACTATCATTACGATAATTTTTTTCTTATGCACCATACCTTAGTTACAGAGATATTGCAGGTAAAAGTTCAATCATTGTTTTTTTAAACACAAGTTTTTAATGTTATTTATATACCTACTTGAAATGTGGTTGTGGTGGCCCAGAGGTTAAGGCCTCGCCTCTCATGCATGAGGTTGTGGGTTCAAATCCGGGCAAGTACCAATGTGACTTTTTCAATTCATATGTACTTTCTAAGTTTATCTTGGACATCACAGACATCGGTGAAGGAAAACATCGTGAGGAAACCTGGACTTATAATTAATATAAGTCTGAAATCGCCAACCCGTCTTGAGCAAGCGTGGTGATCAATGCTCGTGCCTTCTCTGTATGAGAAGAGGCCTTTGCCCAGCAGTGGGACAGTAACAGGCTGGTATTATTTACTTGAAATACCTCCATGACCCCTGCGTTATTCAATTTAATGCTATACATTAAGTCCTACCGTAAACCGTAACTTTTACTCCAAAAAAATCGTTTCCCAGCAATCAGTTGCGTTGAGTTACTTAGTTTGATGTACAGAATGCTTGGTTGACGGCTTCGTGAAGGGTCTGTTTACACCTTTTTTAAATCTATCTAAGTATCGCGAACATAAGTCACATGCTGCTGGACTTCTTTACATAGAATTCATCGGTTACTCTTTACTTACTTCAAGAAATTAGTAACCAAACCGATCATAATATTTTGTGACCCTACTCAAATCCGTACGTACCTTTGGTTAGAGTCCAACATATACCTCATTCCCTATTGATAGGATATCGCCACTCTGGGGTGAGCGGATGGATACCCTATCAATGAGAAAAAAACAATTTTGAACATGCTTCCTCTTAACTCTTGTGAAAATTTTCAGAAACACGCGTCTAACTTCTCTCCTTTTCGCTACTGGGTCACCTTGTATGTCTGCGACCTTATACTGTTCTGGCTACAGTCTGCCATCATCAGCTTCGTATTGATGCTCATAGTATCCCTCACTGTGCCTGAGACCCAGCTCCAGGTTATAGATCTTGGTTAGTATTATATTTTGTAATCCTGTTAGCTGTCAGGTGTAAGAGATATAGAGTAGCCCTTTATTCCTATTATTCTGATACTACGATTTTTTTAATAGTGCGCTGTGGCATAACGATTAATAGGATGATACAAGGTGGAAGGGACACCGACTCTAAAACGGTTACCACGAATTCAGTATATCATTCTGAACCCCTCCACATAATTATGGTACTTTTTTTAAATCAGCTGTTCCATACATTTGACCATGTAGGTATTGCAGTTCTGCAGGAAACAGCTGAATTTTAGATAGATAGATCATTTATTAAGTGCACACGAAAGAAATAGCACAACACACAGAAGCATAATTAAATAATACAAATTACACAACTATATAACTATACAAAAACAAGGTGCCAATAATTATACAAAAAGAAAAACATATATACGAAAGAAGTATAGTAACACCATGACATACTTCAAATCAAGTAACGAGTACTTTAGGGTTCAGAGTGATGTACTGTATACGTGGTAACGGTTTTAGCGTCCCTTGGTCGCGTTTTTATTTATTTATTTAATTGTTCTGTTGATGTGAATAAAAGTGTATATATTTGCTTACGACATTTTCACGTCTCGTGTTACAGTTATAGTTCCGATCTTATTATCGTTGTACGGGATCGGGAGCGTGCCGCAAGCGTATATCTTCAGTTTGGGGCCGAAGGTGGCTCTCAATGCTATGGCATTCGTTATCGTCAACCTTCTCTTTGGTAAGTCATTCAATTACTAGCAATAAGACATTACCTTCCTTGTCTGGTTCTCCATACATTTTGTATGAACCTCTGTGGTCCGAAGCATGCCGGACGATTGCAGTCATTGAGCCCTCATAGACCTTGGTCTTCTTGTACTGATTATTTTGCCTTGCCACGATTGTCTCATTTTTTGCCGGCCAGAAAAATCGTTAATTGGTAAAGTAGTACACACTAGATGTTCGATTTCTACTTTCTATCCAACATTAGTATAGTTCCAACACTTTTTGGCTTCTTACCACAGGTGAAACCACATTAATAGCAAAGATATTCTACGGCGACACGTATAACTATATGATGAGCTTTATGACCCTGTCCCCTCAATTCAACATGGCGTACGGTTACTGGAAGATCGAACAGTTATTTATGTACAACAATGAGTGCTACATATTCCAAGCGAAGAACCTTTGCTCTGAGAACACATTTCATAAATGTTGCGGTAAGTTAGAGTACCTAGTCATTAATGCCACAGATATCCTTTCACAATCAAACCTTCTTCCTGTGTCGTGTGTGTGTGTGTGTGCTGTGGGCGGGACACAATTTTTTTTATCTCTTATTATTCGCCCCCTTATCGTTGGAATCCTTCCCAATACTTTACTTTTTAGACTTTTGGAAATTTATGCCATGAAGAGGTTAAACATGTGATGAAAATTAGTATACATAGAAGTTCGATAGTTTTGCCGGAGGGAACGCCTCTTCTACTCGTACTACTATGATTTTCAACTTTACAGAAAAATGCGGTGTGTTGCAAGAATGTTTCTCGCGTATCAGTTATTTCAACAGCGAGACGGGTATTGTCATGGAAATGGCCTCAATGTTCGTGATTGCCGCTTTCTTCTCGGTGTTACTTCTACTTATTGAGTACAGGATATTTATGCGGCTGTGGTATTTCGCCACTTCCTCGCTGGCTGTTCCTGGCATGCTATTACCAACGACACTATCGCCCGGAAGTGAGAGGGAAAGGAAAGATGTTCTCGAAAAGAAGGTGGAACTTTATAATCCAGACATGCCATGTAAGTTGGAAAGCTTTTTAAGAGAGTTATGCTCGTGACAGAAAAAACTTAAATTCAATTTGCAGTTTAAGAAGTATAGCCTGGGCAATGAATGATTGTGGTTGGAAAAGTTGAAAGCAGAAAATCTGACTTATGAACTTTGTTTGGACTAGTTAGAAGATAAACATATTAAAAGTCCTGACCCCTCCGAGGTGAGCCCGGGGGATGGGGGGGCAAAGAAGGTCCTGTTTTTTGGTTTTTTGCTTATATCTCCAAAACGATGCATCGTATTAAATTTTGTTGTACTACATAATAAAAGATCATAAAATTCTCTTCAACGTTGCTTTTCAAATTTTTTATCTATCTCTTATCGTTGAATTGGTATGAGCTCCGAAAAACTAACAATTTTTAAAAATTTGTCCAATTCTCTGTCCCGTTCGTTGTTTTTGGTTTGCATCTCGAAAACGGCGTGTCGCACGAATACCTTGTTGTATTACACAATGAAATCTGATAAAATTCTCTACAACTTTGCTACTTTTTTAAAAAAATTTTTTTTCGTTTTTTTTTTTTTGGAGGTGACAAACAAAGTTGTAGAGAATTTTATGAGGTTTTATTATGTAGTACAACAAAATTTTATACGACGCATCGTTTTCGAGATATAAGCAAAAAACCAAAAAACGGGATCTTCTTTGCCCCCCCATCCCTCGGGCTCACCTCGGAGGGGTCAGGACTTTTAATATGTTTATCTTCTAACTAGCCCAAACAAAGTTCATAAGTCAGATTTTCTGCTTTCGACTTTTCCAACCACATACCCCTTTTGAGCACTCATTTACCAGAATAGTAGGGACCCTTGATTTTAATGATTTACGTCGTTGGTGTCCTTGTATAATCAGTGGATGTCGCGAGACTTTGAATAGGTTTTGGTACATAAGGGTATAAACTTCAGATCTGTTTCATGTTTTGTGTGCCAATGCCAATAAGTGATCACTATAACTAATATAACTTTTTCGTCATTCTGAAACCACCAGTCCCCTGTCTATGAAACAGTCTAAGTGCAGCACGCATATTAACAAAATAAAATGTCAATTATTGGTAATGCTTGTAGATAAAAATGAACCTAACCCGTTTGGCGAGAACCTCCTAGCAGCGGGCGTGACAAAGAGACACGACAATATGTACATGGTTCATAACGTGTACTTTGGCATCGGGAAGGGCGAGATGCTGGCGGTATCTGGTTTCACGGAACACGGGAAGAGCTTGCTGTGCGAGCTACTGGCAGGATACCGCATGCCGAATGTAGGCAATTTGTGGTCCGTGTCCAAGCACAAGATCAGAACGCAACCGCATAAGGTACGGAGCCAACGGTTCTGATAGCATAACATCACACCTGAAATCGAAGGGTTAGTCAGAGGTGTATCTAATAGATATACACCCAAGTATTAGGGTAAGTCCCATCTATTAGGGGGTGAGCCTATTGCCATCAACCAGCCACAAATCCAGACTCCGTGGTAGCTACTGAGAAATTCCTGAAGGAAAATCCAATAGCAGTTTGCCTAACCCGGGAATCGAACCCAGGACCTCACGCTCAGCAGTCCCGCTTGCGACCCCTCGACCAACGAGGCATTCAGTATATACTCATGTTTTGGATAAATAAATTATGTTAACTTGCACTGCAGTACAGTCAACAAGTCTCAATCAGCTGTCGAAGGAATACGTTGCCGCCGTGGCTGACTGTACGCGAGGCGCTCACACTCATTGCGACGTTGCGAGGACTGCCTTGGAGAAATGTTGGTGAAGAGGTCAACAAACACATTGACGCCCTTGGTCAGTCCACCATACTTTTCACACATCCACACGTCCACATTACTTGGTCTACCAAAACCTTGGTAAACGGCTCGTCAGTTGGGTAAAGTAGGTAGCGTGACCGTTTGTAAGAACACCAATTGCCCAGCACGCAATCCCCTCTCGTCCTATTACCGCAAGGATATCGGTCGGACGCTGCCGAAATTTTTTGAAATGTGAGTTAATATTTTGTTAATAATTTCGAAATTACAATAGATATCGATGAAATTGCATCATCACACCTTATCATGTCATGTCAAGACAATATGGCGGATGACGTCGATATTTGGGGATAGTGTTCCTCCTACCGCTTTCCCTGCCTTAACATATATTTAAATGGCATAATTATGGTTAACGGCACATTGAGTCGCATTTGTGTTCTCGTTTTAAAAGCTATGTGCAATAGGGATTTCATGTCCATTTTCCAAAAAATATTTATTTCTCGTTTAATGAAAAAAAAAAAATTATACATGCCCAATAAATTTTACTTAATTATCAATTATTTTCATTTAATCTCCTACGGGTTTCTCCACATTGCACAATCATTTGCAATGTTGCTTAAACTCGCGTCGCTAAATCCACCCATGGGTGGTATGACTGGTATAGCAGTTCTATAAACTTCTATACCTACTAGTCCAGTCATTTAAGCTTAAATTAGGTAAGAATCTCGGAATTCGAGATACCCGGCTGTAAGTCTGTAAATACTTGTATATTGACACCCTAAAAGTTGTCTCAAAACCTACATATGGTAGGGTGTAAGCAACTATTAAATTTCAAGGTCAAAGGTCACAAAAATCAGTTTTTTGCGCTTTTTTTGGAAATATCTCATTTCCTATGGGTTTTTTCAATATTGTAGAATACAAAATTCTCTACAAATTTTGTTAACAAAAATTTTTTATACGATGAACCGTTTTCGAGATAGAGGGCGGAGAGCGCGCGGTCACAGCATCGCTTCAGGTCAACCGGTGCCTCCGGTCGAAAACGCGCCATATATAGTTGATGAACTATCGATAAATCAATGATTATAAATATTTGTCAATTTTTATTAACTATTATATTATATTTTATCATTTTCTTCATGCATTAAATCTTCATTAAAACCTTATTGGCAGTCTATAATGCTCCGAAATCTGTGAAAAGTCTCGATCATCTTCGTTATATGCATTACGTCAAGTCTACAAAACTTAATAAACCTGTGCAGCTTTCAAATATTCCACCAACAAGTGCAGCTGCTCATCAACATTTCAACCGTGTATATTATCAAGTTCAAACTTGGTTAGGACATGATTTGGAACCCCAAGTATGGGGTTGGGCAATGCGAAACGATTTTCTGGAGCCTATCATGACAATTTTACCACCTGCTCCAGAAGATTTGCTAAATACAATTTTCTGCAACTGCAAGAGTGGTTGTGGTTCGCGATGCGGATGCAGGAAAGCGGGCTTGCAATGCTCTTTAGCTTGTGGCCAATGTAATGGGCAAGCTTGTCTCAATGCTCTACCATATCAGAGCGACATTAACGAAGATGGAACCTTTGACCCCGAAATCATGGAAGAACTTGAGACAAATGTCGTTGAAGACGATAATGAAGACGAGTTTGAAATTTACCAGCAGCCAGAAGACGACGATGAAGAGGAAGGAGATGATTAAAATTATAAATTGTAGTTTTTGTACCCTTTATTCCATTTTTTTACTTTCAATAAAAATAAATGTATTGAATGATATTTATTAATAAAAAGATTAATTCATAATTTATTTGTTTTTTTTCATCATGTAAGAAGTTATTACTATTAATTAGGTTAAAATTCAAATATAATTCCTATATTTTCATTAACAATTCTGCAATTACAAGGGCAGGTAAGTATTGTTAAATAAATTAATACTGAATAAAAAGTGGATAGGTTAGGAAAAAAATGATAAAATAAAATACAGGGTGTTTGGTAGATGGGTGCAAAGCCTGAAGGGGGTGATAACTTAGACCATTTACGTGAGAGAACATTTAAATAATTGTTTCCCAGAGAGCTGGATTGGCAGAGAGATTGGCCATCCCTTGGCCACCTCGATCACCCGATTTAACTCCTGTGGATTTTTTCGTTTGGGGACGGGCCAAGGAGCTCGTCTACACGCACGTTGAAATTTCAACTAGAGAAGAATTAATAGAAAGAATCAAACGGCTTTTTAAGTCATGAAGCAGGAGATGAAATTAAAAATCACGACTACAGAAGTGAGAAGACGGGCACGCGCTTGTATAAGAAACCGCGGTCAACATTTTGAACATGAACAATAAATTATTTAAAAAAAAATGTTGCATAATTTTGGTCTGTTTAAAAATTAAATATTCGACCTCAATTTGCTTTGTACATCCTAATTCCAAGAGTTGATGAGACATCTGCGTAAATAGTACCTCAAAAGAAAGGGCAATAACCAAGCATGTTTTTAAAAAGGTTTGAACAACTGAGGCTATTTTTCTTATTTTTTTATTATGCCGTAAACAAAACATTTCCTTCATTTTTAAAAGTTTCTTAAACTTGAATATGGCGTAGAATGTTTCTCTGATGACACAGATGCTTGGGAATTATGTTGTTTGAGTAATCACACATTACATAAATAAAAAATAATAACATAACAGCTTTTACTGGACACTATTAACAATTAATTGAAAAAAAATGGAAATTATTGTTAAAAACCTTAGAGGCACCGGTTGACCTGAAGTGATGCTGTGACCGTGCGCTCTCCGCCCTCTATCTCGAAAAGGTTCATCGTATAAAAAAAATTTGTTAACAAAATATGTAGAGAATTTTGTATTCTACAATATTGATAATAAATATAAATACCAAAAAACCCATAGGAAATGAGATATTTCCAAAAAAAGCGCAAAAAACCAATTTTTGAGAACTTTGACCTTGAAATTTAATAGTTGCTTACACCCTACCATATGTAGGTTTTGAGACAACTTTTAGGGTGTCAATATACAAGTATTTACAGACTTACAGCTGGGTATCTCGAATTCCGAGGTGAACTTACTATAATGACTGGACTATACTCACTGTTTGTGTGTGTCAAGTTTTCTCGGATCACTAGTGTTCCAGACGAATTAGGTTAACAAGTTTATCCAAAATGTATGCAACCAATCTAGTACCCGTTTCTAACGGGAGTCGAGATACTGAGTCCGGAGAACCTTGAAAATCGTAGCTAGAGTATTTAAGTAGCAATCGAGTAATTTAATTCAGATAAGTAGTTTACATAATTTAAAATATCTTTTGAACACTGCTTGTCAACCCATTCTGAATACAGAACTGGACCCTGACATGTACGTCAGCGAGATGACGAAGATCAATCGCACTCTGCTGCACTTCGCGGCCGCGGTGATCGCAGCCCCGCCAGTCATCGTGCTGGACGGCATCACCGAGTTCCAGAAACCCAACGTCAGGCGAACCATGTTCTTCATACTGAGCACGCTCAGAAAGAGGGGACACGCTATCTGCATCTGCTCTAGCAGGTTAGATTCGTCATTGCTCTGATCTGGTCTTGACACTGTCTATAATCCGTCGCGTGGTCTATGGCTTATCAGAGCGTTATTGTCTACAAGACCAGACTTACACTAAAACTTCATCAGCTCATCGGGCATAACATGTGTTGGCAAAACCTTCCCCAATCATCGCCTTAACAACATTTTTTGCTTTGTGTGCATTCAGCGGACTTATCAATGCCAAAACATAAGGCCTAGCGATTGAATACATTGAAAAACGCAGACCCTTCACGAAAACTAACCTGGCATTTCCCGTTCTCTCAGTGTAGAATATCAGCTGCCATTTGCGACCCGCCTAGCCATCATGGTAGACGGTACATTTTACGACGTGGACACCTCGGACAACTTGGTAAAACGGTACAGTGAGGAAGGGTACACCGTTGTGGTACACCTGAAGGATGATGTGGACATCAAGCGTATGTTCGCGAAATACTTCAGATTGTTTGAAATAAACGATACCACAGACGTAAGTAATCTTGATAACTGGTTATTTTGGTATGACGTAAGATATAACACAACAACACAAGAGATAGGCAGTTATTGTTTTTTTGTGCTAATTTATTGATACGGAATAAAATGAACGGTCAAGATTAAGACGTGAGATTGAGACGTTTGGACGTGAGCTCAGAACAAGCAACTTTCTATCAATCTGTCGTGCTGCAAAAGCGTCTCAAAGCTCACCACATTAGCGCTAACAGAGCATAAGAATTGCCTAAAGTTTCTCGTCGCTGGACTAGGTTATCTGCCCTACATAGTGTTAACTACCGGTATAAGTACCTACCTACCCTACCTACATAGGCGATCTCTGCACGCTATTTATTAGGTGAAACACAAACCACACCTAAATATCAGAGACAAGGGCGTAGCTACCGCCGTATCAGCCGTATCAATTATACGGGGGCCCCGAGAAACAAGGGCCCCCGACGAGGAAACAAAAACAAAATCTTCTCGCAACCTCAAATATTCTGCTTGATAAAAGATAAATTGAAAATATAACTTAACACGGTCCAAAAAGCTCAATTTTTCGAGCTCTTTCGCTCGCTCTTTGATGAAGGCTTCACCAATCGCTGTTCAAAAAACACCAATTTTTCGAGCTCGCTTCGCTCGCTTTTCAATGAACACTTATACCCTTTCAGGATGCTGTTATTTTCTAGCTCTTCATTGAAGTCTTAACCTTCAAGATCCAGTCAGTCATAATCGCAGTTACAAGTTTTTTTGTCTCACTTTGCTCGCTCACACATTCTCTTAGTAAAATGAATGACAGCTAAAGCGACGCAAGTCAGGATGCTATTTTCTTAGTTTTGCAAAAATAATTTGTTGATTTTCTCTTCTTTTTGGGCTTCGCCGCACTCGGGGCCGAGAAGAGGGCCCCAAAAAAAATTTGATACGGGGCCCTACTAGGACTAGCTACGCCACTGATCAGAGAGTTAATTTCCAGGTGCTTGCAAACGTCCAAGTAAAAGACAGTCACTTAACTTGGGCAGATGTATTCCAGAGAATGGAGACTCTTAAAGCAGAGAATCAGGAAGTATACTCTTACATAGTCACTGGTTTACCTATAGACTACATTTTCAACTCTTTGTTAGCTAAAGGGCCGGGCCCCTACAAAACTAAGGGCCTGTTTTCGTGGAGTTGGCTGAAGAAACTCCTGTCGATCAAACCAGAGATCATGCCTTACCCGCAGGTTGTGGAGATGCTGGTACCTTTAGAACACAAGTACAATATCACGAAGTTGTACGAGCTGCCTTGGTCTGTAATATTTCAGAGATAACTCATAATATAACAAGCGTTTTTCTTGTTTTGGTTTAGTTTTTAATAAGGTATTTTCGTTTCTAAGTTTTCAGAGGAAGAAAGATTAGGATTTATTGTAATATGGTAGTTTTAATCTAACAACCTGTCTTACAAGAGTGTGAGGTCAGGTAGACAGTCACTCCAAGTGAAATAGGTAGTTACATACTGGAATTCAACTCATCAGTCTCGCTGCATCTATTTGGACCGGAAGCCGATCTAAATAATATAAGACACATAATTATGTTACATGTTGTCAACTGTTGTCGTCTTTCATTACAACTAAAACAAGTTATGAATACTAGGTATGTATCTAGCAGTAGCGAAGGTTCAATTTTTGTAAGAGGTAAACTTGAGTAAGTATCTTTAATGTGATTTTATTATTTGTCCATACATTACTGTATGTGCCAGTTTTCAAAGGGAAGCCGGTAGGAATCGAGTTGTATGGAACCTCGTTACTGGTATCTAGCATATGACTGAAAATTCTATGAAAAAAATACTTATTACTTAGAACGGTTTTAGCGATAAGGCCGCCTATTGTGTCACCCTATGTGAACTGTCTTCTTTTATGTAAATGTAATTTGTTTGGTGTGCATAATAAAGAATATTCTATTCTATTACAGCTTTATTTTACCCTTTTAAGAATTAAGTACTTGATGGAACTTATAAAGGGTGTAAAAAGACCCTTAACGAAGCTGAAAGGCATTTGCTCTCCCCATCAATGCGATAATTTTTTTGTTCTAGACCATACCTGGGAACCTTCTAGTTACGGAGATATTGGGGGTCAAAGTTCCAACTTTTTCACAAGTTTTTTTTTAAGTACATGTTTTTAATGTAACATTTTTACTTTAAACACCTTCACGACCCTCGTACTATTCAATCCATCCATCAGCAAAATGTTCTGAGTGCCTTATATTGAGTTCTACCGTCAAACGTGATTTTTGACCCCAAAAAAAAAAATCGTTTCCCAGCAAAATTTTTTGCGTAAAGTTACTTAGTTTGATGTACAGAATGCTTGGTTCACGGCTTTGTGAAGGGTCTGTTTACACCCCGTAGGTTTTGTTTTTGTGTTATTTTGAAGTTCAGTTTTAGTAAGTACGTTAGCATTTTACCAAACCATGAAAATTCCCACAGCATACCTATAAGCAATAATTTTGATCGGTGCAGCTACTTGCAAATACGGGGTAGAAGGGACACCGATGCGAAAACGGTTACGACGTATTCAGTACAACATTCTGACCGTGGGGGCACATAGGAATTTTTCATTGGTTATAAAAAAAAACTGCTGTATCCTACAAGTGCAATACCTAAACGGTCAAAATGTATGGAACAGCAATTTTTTTTTTAAATAACCGATGAATAATTCTATGTGGGGGGCTCAGAATGTTGTACTGTATACGTGGTAACCGTTTTCGCATCGGTGTCCCTTCCACCCCGCATAATGAATCGCAATGTCGGTTAAAATGTTATAGGCAACAAAAAGCAAGCACTTTGTAACCATTTATTGCAATCAAAGTTAGTACATTTAATTATAAGTAGGTGATTTATACCGATGAGTGTACCTTATAACTTATAATTTATAGTGTTAGCTCATAAATACATACTATACATTCCGGGCACCAAGCAATGAAAGTTGATGACTTTGTATTGAAACAGCAGTGGCCTAAGCATAAACGCGCGACGTAGGTATAACTTTGGACGATTTTTTAATGGAAAATGAAAGTTATCCTACAAAAGTTAAAAATCAAATTGCAACAAGCACAATTAGTATCACCTATGATAATAACCAGTCTTAAAATAAATGTGTGAAACGAGCAATTTCTTTCTTATATTATAGTTGATCATTTTAAATGTAACTGTACAGTCACGAGCAAAGAAATGTAAACACCAGAGTGAGCAAAGAAATGTAAACACCAGAGTAAGCAGTGATTTTTTCCTACTGAACTGCGTAACGTTTCATGATATATTTATATTTTTTAAAGGTTAATCAAAGCTAAGTTAAGCTTATATCAAAGTAGAAACTGAGTACCTATTTCACGAGAAAACCGCTTTTGTATTTTGCTAAGTGTGTAAAGTCGCTAGCGATTCAAATTACTACAAACTGTCAAATTTTCTCATTCGATTTTGAACTTAAACATCCAACATTTTATAGTTAAAAATAATTTGGAGAAATTTGACAGATTGTCGTAAATTGATATACAGCTGGTGACCGTAAATTTCATTGCTTGTGAGTGTACGCGCGTTAAATACTAATCCCACTACGTGCGAATCTTCTCCACTTACGGATATAGGTAGGTACCTACTTTAGTTAAATGATTTGGCAGATTCTGGTGGAAAGCGTCTATCCAGAGGTGGCGCACGCCCTCCGCACAAAGCAACAATAGTGGTGACTGTGTAGATCGCATTAAATTATTGCTACCTTATTATACAGGCTGTCTTTTTGCATCCTCGTCAAATTCAAGGAGGTAACTATGCTAAAAATTCTCAACCCGAATCAATATTAAAATTTAAAAAGTTTTATTATTTTGTTTACAGAAATCGGTAAGTTTGAACCACCAGTGTCTGATCCTCGCCCTATAACCGCGCTTTCACACACATAAACAAACTCAAACGTTTATTCGATAATTTATTATTCCCTAAACCACTTTCCCCCGCCCATTCTGTTTTTTTTCTGTTTTGAAGGCGATTTTTCTGAAATACTGTCAAATTTTAAGAACTAAAATAAGTAGCGGTTATTAATTACAACCTCCTGAATTTTGACGAGGATGCAAAACTACACCTTGTATAAATTCAAAATAAATAAGCTTGCGAAACTCTTCAGACCTCTTCAGCGATAGGTATAGGTTTGTGGAGTCTCGCTAGCCAATTCAACTTGACTTGTTCACCATTGAGCGCCCCGATTGCCTGAAAGCTCGGCAAGCATCCAGTATTAGTTTAGCAGAAACAGACCATATTATGATATAACTTCACATTTATTTGTTAACCAATTAACATTAAATATATAAGTACCCAAGAAGTACACGTAAACTAATAATATTTTAGTTTAGATTAATATGCCATGACCATGTTAATATATTAATGAAAGCTTTAAAACACAGTGCAAGAAAATAGTGACGAAGCGGAAAACGGAAGCTTAGTTTAGCTTTAGCTAATTTCTTTAAATAAATGAGGTTTTCACGTACAATATACCACTATACAGAGTGGAAAGGACACCGACGCACAAACGGTTACTACATATCATTCAATACCTACATCATTTTGAACCCCCCCCCCCCCTCCCCCACATAAACATAGACATTTTCAACAGTATTCAAAAAAACTGCTGGAATGCAGTTTAGAATGATATACTGAATACGTGGTAACCGTTTGTGCGTCAGTGACAATGATCCCTACCACTCTGTATAACGCTCTTCTGGATTTTTCTGTCCTGGCAATTCATGTCATAATATTTACGCACTCAGTTAGGTGTCGCTTAGTAATAGTGAAAACTAGCATAGATAGCTTGGAAAAATATTTTCTTGCACACTGCATTAATAAAATTAATGAACGACAATGTAATATGTTAGTTTCTAGTGTTATATCATAACCTAAAGTAAGTATAAAGTTATTTTGGAAGATTCAATAACTGGATTTAAAGGATAACATACTTTTACTTGACTAGAAAGTATCAACTTAATTAAAAGTTTGCGAGTTACTGACGGAAACTTTGGAACTCTTTTCTAAACCTAATTGTTTCAGAACTTTGAAAATAATACTGTTTAAGAAATACCTACTCTGTTATCTAAAACATGTTCACAATAAAGTACTTAAGGGCGTTTACGAGTTACGGTATTTCACACAAACTTTCAAGTCTTTTTTTTTTAAATGACTGAACCGATTTTAATGAAACTTCATACAGATAAGCAGGATACATAACTCTAAAAGATTCTCGAAATGTCTTTGAAAAAAAAAAGATAATTGGAAATATGTTTCTATGATTAATCGATCTAATTTAGCTGTAACACTATTTTTCGGTTCAGTAATATCGAAAAAAAAGGACTTGAAAGTTTGTATGAAAAGCCGTAAGTCGTAAACGCTCTAACGGTGTCATTTTAAAATATAAGAAACTGTGTGCCTGTGCATTAGGTACTAGTGTTAACTTGTAACTGGAATGTGCTTTCTACAACTGTCTGCTTCCCCGCCGACCTAGCCGAACTAGTTGATGGCACAACTATGTAGCATCCAGTTGATGGCACAACTAGCATCCTGTTGATGGCACAACTAGCATCCTGTAGATGGCACAACTAGCATCCAGTTGATGGCACAACTAGTTGTGCAGACGGAAACGCTATTGCAAGATCCTTCCCCAAACCTACTTTTTATGATAAGCAGGTTCTGTAAAAAAATGTTTGAGGTCGCCCTCAAATTTTTTTTATATTATCAATCATCAATGTTTTTCAATAGTCAATGTGTACCTCTCTTACTGTGCTCACAATTTATATGTGCGCTGGATGGAATACCTCCTAATTGAGTATTTGGTCAGAAAGGACTTGATAAAACACTATTTAAAAAAATATATAAAACTACACAACATGTTCTACCTTGAGGAAAGATCTTGCAATAGCATTCCCGAGTGCATAACTAGTTGTGCCATCCAGTTGGTCAGCAGGGAAGCAGTCCTACAACTTTTATAAAAAGATCATTATCAATGATGTGAGAAGCAGAAGATTGCTGTTGTGGCACAATTCGAGATCAAGCCTTCATTCAGCATAGGCCGGCTAGGCTAAGCAGGTTGCTCTACATGGTATAGCAAGCACACACTTACGAGATCAGCATGTCGACAATGGTAATGTGAAGTAATGTAAGGGTCAATGTACATGCTGCCGGATTTTCAACTTTCAGAGCTGAGCTGAATGTTGCAAATCCCTTACGGACTTAATGTACCTTACAACATTTCAAATTGCCATTATCTGTTCATATTTTACAAGTTGCTGTTTTAATGCAAAGTGGTGTGGGACCTATGCAGCTCGGCAGAGGAGCCTCTAGCCTGTGCCATCATGTTTTCAATCCTGTTGGTAGTCTCCCTAACCATAGAGAACTCGGACAGGTCTGGTAGGTCAAGCACAATATGAGCAGAGAGACGTTTGTAAACAGAATTAGAATCTTTTTTATTTCTCCTAGCTTCCTCATATTTTAATTGTTGTTTTAAAAATATTGACTGCTTCAACATTTCCTGGATGTTCTTGAAACTGGTTGCAGCACCATCCATTGATTTTACTGCACTGAAATTGAGAAATTATAATGGAATTATTTCATGAACTCAAATGTAACAAAAAAAATCAGTCAAAGGGTCATCCATAGGAGGGATTATACATAAATATGGATAAGGTTAAGTAGGCACTGAAGGTGGCTTGTTTAGTGCTTAGAGCCTAGTGCTTCGCCTAGCTAGATAACTAAGCAAATTGAAAAAAGTGCGGCCGGCTGCGAAGATTTGAGAATGTTTGTTCCACTTTGTTACTCGCAAGGCGACTTACTTTGTGTCCGTAGCATAACAGTATTAAAAAACTACACTACAAGCCTATACATATTGTGAGAGGGGTGTTGACCTGTCAGGGGATGACAGACCTCTAATAAAATGTGACCACACCCCCACACGCTCCTCACAACTGCCTCAGACACTGTCTCAGTTAAGCGACAGGCCTGTAGTTAGAAACACATTGCAGCATTACCTGAGAGCATACTCCACATCATAGCACCTTCCTTGTAACTCGTGTTGCAGTTTGGTCACCTCAACTCTTCTTTCAACCATAGGCGGCAACGCTTTCCTTACGTGTTCCTGCAGTCGATACAGGGCTAAAGATGGCTCGTTGGCTACTATATGCATGTTCTCAGATATTCGTTCCGCAGCTGGAAAAATAAATAGGTAATCTGTTAAGCAGGAGACAATATTTATTACTTACGAATTATAAATGAATTCGACAAACCTTTTCTCGACTTAGATTCTAGTTCAGGGTCTCCTTGGTATACAAAAGCCATGATTGAGTTCTATAATTACAAGAAACTAACTTGGCATTATTTGAAAATAGTCAGATATTCAGGCAGTAAATCGTCGTTTTCGTTTTGAGCTAATAAAGTGTTGAGAACTTTGACAGTTTGACATTGACGTTCCCGTTGGTTTTGTTCAGAAATTACGCATCATTCACGATTTCACGAATCAAATCCTTGTTGAAGAAAGACTTGATACCTGAAAGTTTAAGGATTAAATTGTGTGACTCCTTATATTACTATTGTTATTTTGGAATTTGAGACAAGTTGTGATGCAATATTTTTATTATTGAAAAGCCTTTTTCCCGATCAGTTACCTACACCATGTCGTGTTAGGAACACTGTTACCCATTGAGAGAAAATACCCCGACAAGTAACACTATAACTCAATGCCACGTTGTTTGTCGCATTGATTAACACTGTACTTATCCTAATAATAAGTAACAGGGTTACTTATCAGGACAAAAATGTCCCAAAGAATTACAGAACCTTCTTTTTTTCAATTAAAGATTAAAGAAAACCATTGAAATCCAAAATCAACGTCTTTTAATAAGTATAACCAATTAGGATAATTATTATAATGCCAAAAGTTCAAAACACAAAAATAAACATAAACATGCCGTGTTGAGTTCCAGTAGTGCGCGTAACAAAAGACAAAGAAAGAGGGTAGACAGATTTGTCTGGTTTATTTTCTATCCACCCGCATTCTCCAGTCAACCCGCGATCATGGCGCTTGCAACAGCGTCGAAATATCGGAAGCTCAAAATAATCAACAATCGCAGAAGATATCCCGTAAGTAACAGTATAATTAAGTTAAGTTGTAAACCGTAAAAGCTTAAAACAGTGATTAAATGACACGATACAATGGTTAGATAGGTACTAGCTATTAATAAATTAAAAATAAATATTTCCAACTATTGAAAAATATTTAAACGCAAACCTATACGCCTTAGTGTTGCACTTATCAACAATAATATAGAACAGTACGTAATGCAAAGTTCCTGGGTGTAACACGTGATGAGCATTTTAGTTGGAAGAATCACATCGAAATAATTTCAAATTCGTATTTGCTTCAAAAATAATTAAAATTATTACTTACACCTTTGCGAACCGCCATAATGGTGTATCACGCATATGTCTGCTCAGTAATACGATACGGTATAGTTGTGTGGGGAAACTCTTCCGAAATAGCGAAGATCTTCGCCCAAAAAAAATGTATTCTTGCAATATTCAAAATGCAGTGGTCTGACTCATGCAGGCCTATATTCAATTTACCTAAACTATTGACGGTCCCATGAATTTATATTTACGAAGTTGCCAGGTTTGTGAGGTTTAACCTTGAAGTATTTGCACGGAAAGATAAATAAAAGGAAACCTACACATTTAGATTTTGAAATTCCCGTTCCAAAGCTAAAACTTTTCGGCGTTTATATGGCTCCCCTAATTTACAATGCTTTACAGGTCAATTACTCAACTACCCTTCAATAAGTTTTGTGTTGCGTTGGGGAATGGTTGTTACAAGAGTGTTTTTATTCCATTGACGAGTTCTTTCAAAAGTGTCCCTGTAAATTAGATACATAAATCGACAAAAGGTAGTTACCTAGTAATTAATATCTTAAGTGTAAAAACTTGTACCTACCATTGCATATATTGGCCAAATGTGTGTTACTAAATATTTTATATGAGAACTTCATTTAACTACCATATTTGATGCAATGAAACAATTGACATGGCGTTGAGTTACAGTGTTACTTGTCGGGATATTTTCTCCCAATGGGTAACAGTGTAACACAACCATGGGTTAACACAACATAGTGTAACTGAACAGGAGCAAAGGTTGAAAAGTTTTATTTCTAAACGAACCCAATGTTGCAAGGTAAATCTTTGAATTTCTACAAAAAAAGAAATAGGCAGGTTCCTATTTATCTGGTTTCTTTTATGCAAGATAGAATCAAAGAATTGAATTCTTTTAGATTGATTAATAAATAGTGATAATGTGTCAGACCGTTTTGTAGTGATTGTACCGATAGAAAAATATTTTGCAAAGAAATAAGAAAACACCTTGTAGCTGTGACAGTGACAGAAAATCCTATTAAATTAATATTTCGCTATAGTTCCTATCAAAAGTTGTTGTCTTGTCAAGCAAACTGTCAAAAGTGTAGATTAGAGACAGCCAAACATTTCATGTTATCACTTTGTATTTCATAATTTTTATCTACTGCCGGTCATTATCATTTCACTTTTACTATTTATCGGCCTGTGTCCTGTTAATGATGCTCAAATTTTAATTACATCCAAGTACTTTCGTTTACGTCGTAGAGTGGAAGTGCCCAATTTTGTTATAAAACTACCACATAACTATTTTCGCTTTTTGCTATGAGTTCCGAGGACTATTACAATGAAAAGGTGTGTTTTAACTGATTACTTAGTTGTATTGTTAATCAAATAATAAGAAAACTGCAGGTATTTATATAAATCTCTGAGGTATTTATATAGGTAGGTACCTACATACTCTAAATGCATGCCCTGCATGTGCACATTTTTTTTTCTCTATTTTATTGAAATGTATGTATGAATAAAATAATTAATCACAAAAATAAATTACTTTTCAGGAGTCCAAAATCTCTGACAACATTTTGGGTATTCTCTTGAATATCTTCTTCCCAATCAGGATGTTGCTGAGAGTATATTCCTTGTGTATTTTAATGGTGGATATTGGATGGGTGGTGCTGAATGCCATCTGTGCAGTTCTCCAGGCAATCTATGAACTCTTCAAACCACCACCTTTGAAATCCATCCGGCTGGAAACGGCTCTGGTAAGTGAATTTTGCTATCTTAATCCTCTAATAGTTGAATCTGTAAAAAAATTTTTTAGACAGCAATTATTTATTATACCAGATAAATTACATAAGAACTTTCTTTTAATTACGTCTAATCATACTGATAAACACAATGTGACCTAGCAACAGTCATGGAAATAAAATAATTAAAGTCAACAAAATATTGATGCAAAATTCTTTTTTTTTTTCAGGTCATTGGTGCAGGTAGAGGTGTCGGCCGTGAACTGTCCATGCAGCTAGCTAGCCTAGGAGCTATTGTCCTATGCGTAGACAAGAACACTTCTTCAAATGATGAGACCGTTGACTACATCAAGAAAAGAGGTGGTTCCGCTATAAGCTACACTTGTGATATTACTAAGAGGGAGAATGTCCAGGCATTAGCTTCTCAGCTGAAAAAGGATTTAGGGTTTGTCAGCATGCTGTTCTACTGCTGCGGGATACCAAGCCCTAGGTCCTTGCTGACTCAGCCCCCTCAAGATATTCATGAAACTCTGGATCTTACACTAACATCGTACTTTTGGGTAAGTTGTTACATCAAATAATAACATTAATCAGCACTTTTTTTGGTTAAATTAAATTAGATAATTTAATAATTACTTGATTAACAAGTAACATTTTTTACTTATGAAGAGTAACTTAACTGTAACTGTTAATAAATTCAAATAAATTCTTGTTATTATTTGTCCAACACATTTATTACGGATCTTGCAATCTATTTAAAATTGTGAATAAGTTCAAGAGGCTACGTCAACAAGATAACATCCACTAGACTATTGACAAACTATTATGAAATAAATAATATTAATTCTTTTTGTGTTTCAGTTGATTGACCACTTCTTGCCCGATATGAAGTCTAGGAACCATGGTCACATTGTAGCTTTGACATCAGTGGCTGGTCTCAGCTACATCAAGGATCAAATGCCATTGAGTGTGGCACAGTTTGCTGTCCAGGGACTGGCAGAATCTCTTACAGAAGACCTAAGAGTGAACAAGATTGATGGAGTCCACGTGACACTCACTCATATCTATCCTTTTATTGTCATTGATGAAAGTGCGGACATAAGATTAAGGTTTGTGATAAAAGAAAATTATTTAAAATTAAAACTAATTGTTAATCGCAAAGCATTAAGTGCTTAGCATTTCTTACTTTTAATCTGTTTGTGTATCTACTTCACAATGAATAATTTATTTTATAAGTTTTTGAGTCAATTTTGAAACTTAACAGTCAATGCTGGAGTCCAGGAGCTTTCTTTTTGCTTTAATTTGATCAATTATTTGCAATTTATAAATTTAGAAGCCCATAACGAGACAGACTGTCATTTTTCATAATAAAAATATTCCCAAATTGTTTTCAGAATACCAAGCTACTTCGGCACAATAACTCCAAAGAAAGCAGCTACGTCGATCCTCGAAAGTGTTCGCAGAAACTACTTTGAAGCATCCGTGCCCAAGCATCTTCTGTACCTTGGACACCTCTTACGTATCTTGCCACGAAAAGCTACGGTGCTTATCAGGGATCTACTAGATACTGGAGTGGACTTTGCATGACGCATTTCGTAATCCATTTTTTTTATCTATATTATGTGGCTTATGGTCACAGTGATAGTGCATTGATTGTAGTATATAATTTATTTAGTTTTTATGAGTATTATAGAGTGCAGCCATGGCATGAGAGGTTTCCCATACTTTTCTCAAGATTTTTTCAAGGAAGCCAAAACTGCTGCCAGCTTATGGGACCATTTCGTTGTATGTGTTAATAAATTCATAAATTTGTTAAACATCGTAGCTATTTGATGTTAAAGGTAGTACTTATGATATCTATTTACTATGATACCTTACTAAATGGTACTTATATAAGAACAGCATGAATTGTATATCGAGTCAAGAACTGATTAGAAACTTATATTAGACTAGTTTTGATATGAACATTAGTTAGCTATAAATTTTTATTTTAGCGTTTTTAAATTATCAATTGCATAGTTCATAATACTTACATTTATTTTTTAGTTATGCATTTAATCCAGTTATTTGATAAAATGTATTTGCTCAAGTAATCAATCATATCATCATCTGCCTAGCATTTTCCCAACTATTTTGGGGTCGGCTTTAGTAATCAATCAAATGATAAAATGTATTTATTCAGATAATTTAAAAGTATAAAATAACTTATGAATACTATCACGAAGAGCTTAGCTGAAAGCTGAGACTTGAGATGTGGCTAAAACTTCTCTTTGTGTGCATGTTATATTTAAATAAAGTGAAGTAAATATTTGTCCTATTTGAAATTTTGTAAAGCCAAAGAATTTACAATCTTAGATATTTTATTAAATTGATATTTTTTATAAAAATGTGTCTTATTTGCAAAGTTTTGTTTATTTTCCAAGGAAAATCAAGTTAAGTACTTGCAAAGCTATCAAAAAAACTACCAACAAAATTTCTTTTTACAATGGCAACACAGAGTCTTAATGTCATTAGAATATTTGCATTGTGGCGCCATCTTAGACATTTTTTCGTTTTCGCAACTAGTTTCCGTGATTTGCGTTTGATAAAAACAAAAAAAAGTCGGCAATTTTAATTGTGCGTGGTGCAGTTGTTTTTTAGTGGAACTCTTGACTTATATTGAGGACTGCTAAACGAGAGAAAAATAAAGTGTACGGTGTGGCGACACATCGTTAGGTAAGTTCAACCGTGCTTGAATTCTATCGCAGACTGACACCAACAGCCGATCGATATTAGAAAACTTATGTTTTATTGGTGAAATCGGTCACGATTCCGTAATGTTGTACTAGCCTTAAGTATGATCTATATTGTAAGACTATTAAAACGTAACGATCCATTTATTGTTCGCGCTTGAGGGGCAACTTTCTAAAAGGGTATTTATTACAGACCTACGCAAAATGTACTTACTTGAACACGAACGTATTCAAATAAGAATGAAGAAATGCTAATTGGTTTGCTTGGATCCCAACCATACACCCCAAACTGTCACCCATTTCATTTCTGTATCATCCATGACTTGAAGGTAGACAATTAATAAAAATTGGTTGAAAATAATAATTTTATAGTTCTTTATTTTAGGAAAACATTTCGATAGGTATGTATTCTTTATTTAATATTGTTAAAGGCCATGAGACAAAATGTTGCTAAGCTAAGTAAGGGCACAAAAAAAATCAATAAGTTCTTTTATAATAACATAAGTCCAGCTAGATTTAAAGTAGCAAGTGATGTAGGTAGTACTAAAATCAATTTAACACACATATAGGTACATTGTCTTGTTGGACATTTTAAATTTAAATTTGCCTGCCTAGTCTAATACCAGGTACGTTTAGTTTCATCTTTTTGTCTTCCGGTTCCGGGGAATTAATAGGGAAAGCATTATTTGTTCCTAAGATTACCATTTGTCCTTTTGCTTGTTGCAGCTTGCAGCTATATTAAATTGTCTCGACTTGACAATAATAAATAATTTAACTAAATTTAAATTTATTTTAAAAACCCCGTTCCCGAAACTGGTGGGCTACAATTTTTTATATATTTTTAAATGTTTTTAAGTATATTGTTTTTTCTATGGAATATTTAAAAATGTAACTAATTTGTAAAGATATAAATAAAGGTAATTAATAATTTAAAAAAAAATTGCTTCAGAAGGTATTATGATGCTCTCAAAAACTCTGAAGGAAAATACGGGAAACCAGCAAGTCTTAGAACCAAAAATTCAAAGACATCCGACATCTACCAACCCACACTGGGCCAGCGTGGTAGACTACAGCCCACTTCCTTTCACAGAGAGGAGGTCTCTGTCCCAGCAGTGGGGAGCATTAAAGGCTGATTATGCTATTATCCTATGCTTACCAAAGGTCTTCCCCATATTTTTTCAGTATTCCTTCCAATGTTCAGAAGGCAACTTTTCTGACCAATCACCTACCTTTTGCCCAGCTGTAGGAGTGTGGGACAATACTGGCTGTATTCAAAACAAAACGCAGCAAGTAAAAAAATGAAGAGTGGTAGCTACTACATAGTTGCATGACAAGCAAGAATTCAAGTTTCTCCTTTTGACCTTCAAAACTCAGTATAATATTTATAAAAACTAGCGTTATTGGTATGCATATTATGTATAATATTTTGCTATAATAAATTCTGGTGTCATGAGTCACCTTGAATGTGTAGAGTATTTTGATTTACTTTAAAGAGATCTATTAACTTATTGTCCCAATGGTACAGTGTTTTCTAATATATTTTATTAAATCAAATTCTTTTTTGGCTTATTAAATTTTTTTTATCTAAAATTTTGGTACTTATTGATTTTGATTTTATTGTTAAATTGCTCACTTAAGTATTATTAATGTTAACCAGAAGAGCGGAAGTACCTAATACAAGCATTTTTTTGCTTCAAAGGTACTTCCTATCATTTGATTGTTATTTACATAAGTAGGTATTAGAAATAAAAAGTTTTTTTTTTCTTTTAATGTAAAAAACATAATATTCTATTTAAAATACAGTTTATGATTTTAATACACCCATCTACAAGCAGACAGTTAGAATTCGACACTACTTTCATCAGTGTGCCTTATAAGTATGTGTCTATCATTACCCTTACGCTCCACTTACCATGTAGAGTAGGTAGAGTTATAAAATAGTGTGAACATATGCTTGGAAGTAGGTACCGGTATTTCACGCCTACTTGATGATGGTGAGGTGCTTGGTAGACTTGTTCCTTAGCGGCGGCAACTTCAAGATATTAGGCGTTCTACAGACAATGTTCAGGTCGCCAATGAATTTTCGGATCGGCCAGGTATGCCCGGCTTCTGCGGCAAAATCGAAAATTGAATCTGTTCTTTATCTGTTGGGTTGTGGAGGTCCGATAGGCAGTCGCTCCATGTAAAATACTGGTATTCAGCTGCATCCTGTTAGACTGGAAGCCGACCCCAACGTACAGTCGGGAAAAGGCTAGGCAGATGATGATGATGAATCTGTTCTTCAGTTCTTCATTGTGTCTTCTGTTAGTCAGTCAGCTCAGGCCAGGTAAGCGCCACTGCCTGCAACGGATTGTATAATAAAGTAAATTTGTACACACCCTTAGAGATATTAAAGTAATAAAGGGCAGCACGATCGACGATCGTGTTCTGAAAATATAGACGAGCTTACATCACGACTTTGGGAACTTTATTCGATAAGAATTTCAATCGATCTATCTTTCTCTGCGACTGCTTCTTACTTACGGCTGCTTATTGTAGTAATAATTCAAAGAAAACGCTGAATTTCATCTTATATAAAATACTGAAGTACGTAAATAAGAAATTGATAGCACATAATGACGTTTATCGCCGTCCGAATGTCGTAATTTTTTGGCGCATTCATTTCGACTTTTTTGATTAATTGCTCCCTAATGACACAAAGCATTAGGAGCGCGTAATTTATTGTTAATTTCGTCGCTACCCGTGGATTTGATCTTATTTATCGAAAAAATGAGTAATCGACTCAATTATGCATGAATTCGGTATTATTCGGATTCGATTAGTCATCTGTATTAAAAGTATCAATTTAAGATCTAAAGAGGACAAATTCTAACGTGCACTACAAAAGAAACATGAATTGGAACACACCTACATCTACAACATTTTGAATGTTTTTGAAAGAAAAGAAAATGCTTCAATAGGTACATTTTAATATAACAGAATGTATCAGTTAAGTACGTTCTTCATTTATAAGTCACGACCGACCTTCATTTTTAAGCTACGAGATCAAAAGAATCACCCTGCCTAGCAAGCTGGGTAAATAAAGGCGAATAACTGTGTCAAACAGCAACTATCTACTACACTACACAATGGCGTTGCTAATCCTAGTCTAATAGGGCCCTGTATCAATTTTATTTCGGACTCTTGTCCACCATTCCCTGACTACTTCGAAAACTAGGAGTTCTGATGATCGCAAGATGAGGCAATACCCGTAAGCTTCATGACATTTAATAGAGTGCCGAAAATTATTGTTACTTAGTTCTAGTTCAATTATATATTAACTAGCGACCCGCCCCGGCTTTGCACGGGTGCAATGCTGATACACTACAGAATGTCTTTATATACGACGTTCACAGTTTTTTGTCATTAGACAATACAAACATGTTAAGTAAAGGATAAAAAATGTTTATTGTGGGTTATCCTTAAGAGATAGACATATACCATCGCGGACTTTTTTGTAGACATTTTTAAGGTGTACAATACTGTAGTACATTATTTTGATCTATCTCGTAGGGTTCAGCCAGCGTTTGCAATGTAAACGCAAAAAAAAAATGTTTATTTTCGACCTTACATTAAAAACATCTAAAATTATCAGTGTTTCTCTACTATATTATGCATGTATTATACATATAAACCTTCCTCTTGAATCACGCTTTCTATTAAAAAAAACCGCATCAAAATCCGTTGCGGAGTTTTAAAGATCTAAGCATACATAGGGACAGACAGACAGCGGGAAGCGACTTTGCTTTATACTATGTAGTGATATTCATGAAGATTATGTAAAAGTCTCTGAAAGTCAACATCACAGACCCATACGACCATGTTCCGATATGAAATTAATTTTAAGCCGCTAAACATTTTGCTCCATAATCAATAAAAATAGATTCAATGATCGACATCAATCCAATTATGCGTACAAGATAGATAATTACTGCGAAAATCGTTGAGGCGTAAAACAACATCACAACGTATTATGTAGACGCATATCTTGTGAAACTTCTGAATCCTCTTACCATCAACATCACACCAAAAAGCTTTGGCAGGATGGCGTGCGATACACTTATTGCATTACCGACTTACCGAGACATGCTTTAGGTACTTTCTCAAAGAGCACGTGCGCAACATTTCCGCGGACCTCAAGGCCGCTGTATCAAAGTCGCCTCGCACATAAAGCCACCTCGAATGTCATTAAAATTCTTTTCACGGCGTATCAGTGTAATTTGCTAGGATGTGCGGGAGGTGCCCTACACAGCCACATGGTCCCGAGTCCCGCCCCAATCCCTTTTTGCTGCCGTGTGTTACTTTATTGCGGCCAATATACATTTTGTCCTGGTTTAAATTGGATCTTAAGTGAGGTATGTTTATGTTTTTAATTAAATTGATTAAATGACCGCTCGGGTCTGAATGCGTTGCGTGAGAATGATTTGATAATTGGTTTACGGTCTTGTGTGCGAAATTGCGGATTAACAGTGTTATTAAACCTGCCAAATGTGAATTCATTTCTAATTTATTGATTGCCGTAAAAATGTAGGACGTACGTAGATTTTACGTAGCTCAGGGAATTGCAACATCCGTACACAAGATTAAGTTAAAAAGGTTCAGTGAGCGCAGGTGTTTGCCGACCGGGATCGTTTTCTAAACTGCGGTTTTTCCACAGTTAAATTTGAATAAGCCATTATTCTGCCCCGGCTCTGATTGGACGCCAGCTTTCTTTCCAGTAAATCCACCTTTACAAGTTTTCGCGATCCGTTCCAAGTATTTATTGAGTTTCTGTCCGACGAGACTAGAAGCAAACCCCTTTGTTTGTTTTAATTATCCTGTGAGGAATAATTAAGTAAAATACACTTTCTTTAATAACGTTCGAGTTTTCTTAAAATATTAAACTAACATTATGCAACTTATTTCATCAGAGGAGATTTAATGTTTCAGTGAAACTTAGCTGAAAATTGTAACATCAAAATGTTTGTTCTTTGTAAAAGTTGAATTTGTATGAATAGTGAAATTAAAGCTTTCAAGTTTTGATCTATTTGCATGTTATTTTATTTTTTAATTTACATAAGATTAGCTCATTTGTAACTGTATAGTCGAGATTTTTTGCGTTCATCAACGCTCCGAGTGGCGTGATAAAAAGCCAGCGTAATTAAAAATCCTTCGTTCCATTTATCACTTGCCGGTACAGCAATATAGCCAGAAGCAAATTGCTAATACCTACTCGGCCATTGGCCTAACTGGAAGCTGTGAGCACAGACACTGATCGAGTTTGAGCTGTAAGCCAGATAGAGCTTAGCGTATAGTTTGTGTTTACCATAAAGGGAATTCCTGATTATAGTGAGGTTGCATTTGGATCTCAAAGGACGGACAATATCTTTACCTCTCTTCATTACTAATTCGTTGTTGTTGGTGATTTAATCAACAATATGATAATATAACCTTGGAAACTCCCACCTCAGACAGTGCAAATACGACCAAATAACCCAATATCAATTTCACCAATATTTAGAAACGGTTTAATAAAATTACTTGCAGGAAAGTAATTAAAAACCATAATTGGAAGTTCTTCCTCAGTTACGATTAAAACTACCTGCCCAAAGCAAAGCTTTAATTTATTATCCGAGCGTAAAATATAGAGCAGTACACTAGAGCAGTGGACTGACCTGGATCAGCGGCGACATTGTTTTATCTGTGGAACGCACCGTGCTGCTGTAATTAAAACCTCGGCTTAGTCTGTGGCTCACTCATCAGGCGAGTAAATAAACCTGGACACTATTAGTGGACGCGGTGGGTTTACTTTACCTCTTACGTATAATAGTATAATCCCACTGTAACAATATTCTGTGAAAATTTAATTACTAACGACAACAAACACTCGGTTAGACTTAGAAGTATGAAGGCCTTGATTTTGCGGCTTTGTGATACCGTGTATAAAGGGCTCGGGAAGTTAAATGTCCGACCTTATTCTTTAAGCAAAACATAGAAGATAATAGGCCGCATCATCGCATAGTTAGAAAAAAAGGTAAGTACAAGTAACAGGTATCGGAAAACACGGGTTCCACGGGATCATACCATCGGGATAAAAATATCCTGCTGCTTTCCAACGAATGGCACTGCTGAATGCCCATGGACAGTTTTTGGGAATCGCTCAATGGCGGATGCAGCTGCCTGAATTCGTATTAATTCTCGTCCCATCACTTCGATACGTCGATCAGATCGCATGTTGTCCTTTTTGTTCCATGTATTGTACAATAAAATGTTTCATTAAACTATTAGTTAGCCAAAACAAGAATTATTGTACATTTTAATGGGATAATTAATGATACCCACGAGTTTTATTGCAATTGGCCAATTAACGTGTGATTAGTCATTTAATGAAATCATGTCTGAATAAATGAGTTAATTTTCGTTGGTATTTACTTATATCAGTGATCAAATTTTACCCAGAGGCAACAGGCAATCATGATATTTGAACGAGGAGGTCAAGAATAGATGAATATAGGTTTTCTTTCGTTCCTGTGACGCTGTGAATACATCGTGTGTCGGGAACAGAATCAAGCTGCGAGTGATAGTGGTAGCGGTACTGAGTACAAAAAACGAACAGGAAAGAGGGTAGACCGATTTGTCTGCTCATAAACATCCACCCGCAATAACTTCAGTTTATCCGTGATCATGGTGCTTGCAACAGCGCCGAAATATCGGGAACTCAAAACAAACAGTAAAAATGGTAAATGTTCCGAGTTTAAAAACTTATACTGTGAATACATATTTGCTAGAACATTCCTTCGCATCTCAAGATATTGGTCGTTCATGTTTTCAATAATATAAAGTATTTTAGTGGTTCCAAAGGACTAGTTATACAAAGTAGTTGCACCTAGGTGCATTTAAATGCAACTTAACAATGGCAATTCTAGTCAGAGTAAAACTTAAGTAGCTTTCAAGGATTCTGAAAAGTGAGAAAGCTTTTTACTGCGAGCAATATAACAGCTTGCTGAAATGCTCTTTCTTTCCAATTGACTCATTTTATGTTAAGCTGTTCGGACCTACTTGGGTGTTTACCTTGGTAACTAACTATCTCGGAATGTGATGGTCAGTCATGTATTAAACCTAGTTGACAAACATTGAATAGGGACTGGCTACACGACCCCAAATGAATACCCAAGATTGTCAAGCAAAAAGTTATGACACCAAATGAATGAAGCTTCACAAACTTGCAAGTCGAACCCAAGATACGCACCTCTGATTTTTCAGATTCATGTGCGTATTGTATAATTGTCACTTGCTTCGGTGATGGAAAACATCGTGAGGAAACCAGCATGCCTGAGAGATATCTCTCGACGGCATGTAAAGCCAATTCAGAGGCCCACGGGCGGCATAAAAACTCTGACACCAGGTTAGGCACTAACCACACGATGAAGAAGAAGACAAACTTGCAATATAACAAAACTATACTATTAAAGTCTTACAAGAAAACAATCTAAGACAGCAGCTTATTTCTCGCCCATTTAAAACTCAATAGATTGCCGCCATTGAGTGTGTAATCAAGTTAATAAACTAGCAATTTTGTTTATAAAAATCCTCCATTGTTCCATCAGTTCCCCTTTGAAGTTTTCTTTTGTAATAGATACAAAGTGTTTCTAATTCAGACGCCATGGGCTGGAAGATTGTTCCTTTGATTAATTTTCAACCGTCGGGAGCGACTTGTGTTGGCATTTTATTTCGCGTCGAAATAATTTGATTCTGTATATTCGTATGTAGGATGGGTGGGGCTGAAATGTGTGTCCTAAAGTTAATTGAAGAAAATTATAGTGTTTATCGGCTATAAACTACCTCTCGAAAGTTATGATAGGTTATGGTAGTAATTTAATGCCATAAAAGGCTGCTCGTTTTTGTTGACTAATAAGAGCCTGTTTTGCATTCATTTAACTCGTTTTTCTAGGTCAAGTTTTCAATCATCATTACATCTGAAATTGTCAAGCATACCGCCCAGTAAAAGATTATTCCATCTTTTCCGCAGAGGTTTATTTCCACGAGCCGTACCTTTATGTCCGTTTGAGTGAAATCCGAAAGCTTTTATATGTAACAGGCTCTGGTAGGTTCGATTACGTAAAGCTTCAAGCGGCCACCGCTTCAAGGTCGAGAATTCCGAAAGAGAAAATTGTAGTGGGCTTGTTACACGCTTTAGGTATTAAGAAAAATAAATATTTCACAATATCACGCCACAGCCCCTTGTAATCTTTTACTCATAAATTAATTAAGTTAGCTCATAATATTACCTGAATTCTTCATCTCCCGCGGCGTACTGTGAATTTAATCCAAGGTTTCTGCAATTTATTAGTCCGTAAATTAAAGAATTTTAGGTAGAGACATGCTGTTAATGTACCTGCTTCTTAGTTTATAATATTAACTAAGTTCTAACTGATTTAGGGCGACAGTGTTTGATAACAGGGCCACCGTCGACCTGGTGTACCGTTTAGCGTGCATTATTAATGGGAGCTGTCATTGCCAGGCGCAGACGGGTGTGGACAATCTAAAACTGTTGACGTCATAGACCTACGCTTAATGAAGTGTACAACCACAAACTACCCCCCATGACTGCCGAAAACGGAGCCTAAAAGTTTTATTACCCAACTTTAATTACGGGTACATGACTCGCCGAACTAGAGGACACAAGGGAGGAGTTCCTCACATATCTGCACCCAACCTGTCCGACGCCCGTCATACAAGCCTTTGTCAGGAACCCTTAGAACAATACGAGCCTCTCACGTTCTCTACATAATACAATTCGATCGTTTGTTTAGAATATTCTGGAGTTTCTGACCCACCTAATCTCCACGTCCCAATTTGCAGGCACCACGGTTAACGTGCCACAGTAATAAATTGTTTTGGGAAACATCCCCAAGATTAATAGTTCTTCAGAACTCTTGACGCGTGCTACTAAGTGAATGCCGCTTTTAAGTTCTCTGCTAAATTAAACGGAAGTTTTCGACCGTCATTGTACAAAAGCTATTTTTATTGGAGATTTATTTTGGCGGACTGCCCTAGTTGTGTTTGCGAAAACAAGGTTTCAGTCGTGAACTAAGTTAATTTGGATTTTAATTTGATCTGGGATAAAACGTTAAATGTTAAGTTGCTTTTGTAAGAATCAAAATAAAAAAAAACTTTGAAAATACTATACTTTTCTTTGGCGAGTTTTTTAAAACACTTATTAATGGGTGTGTTATCATTCTATCTTGCGCTTACAGTCGTAATATTTCTTATATAGTATCAGAATTCATTGTAATGTCGTTTGTACCGCAGCAGAAATTACTCGGGCCACACTGTAATGATGTTAAAAGCTTTTATGTTTTCCGGACCACGGCTTCTGAACGGAACTCATCGCATAAATTATCAACGTTGTTGGCAGTCTTGCGTACGATAAGTGGGTTGTATAGATGAAGCGCGTTAATGGAGTAAATAAAACGATATTCTGCAACTTGAAGCTAAAGTTATGACACAGTTTATTTCCAGCAAAGATACTTTTTAGGGTTCCGTAACTACCGAAAAAATGGAACCCTTATAGGTTCACTCGCGTCTGTCTGTCCGTCTGTCACAGCCATTTTACTCCGGAACTACTGGACCGATTGAGTTGAAATTTGGTACACATATGTAAGTCGGTGACCCAAAGACGGACATGTAATGTAAATTACTGAATTTTAGACATGGCTCCCATGTTTGCAAGCAATCTATGAACATACGGAATCCCCTCCATGCGAGTCGAACTCGCGCCTGTCCGGTTTTTCTTCAGCATTTTGAATTGTCCCACAGGTATATTCTTCCTTTTCAGATCAAATTCCTTTACGATCTTTTCAAATTCAACGATAGGTAATACTGTGGCTACGGAAAAAAACCATTGATGAGCTTCAAAAGTCGCAATCTGCGAGATACTGCAAATTGGACACAGATCTCGATAAAGAATCTTTTGAAAAATATTCTTTGGGTCTGCGAGTATTGGATTTTTCAACTTGATTACGGAAAGGACTTTTCTCTGCAGGATTTCGATTCAATATTGAACTAGAAGATCACTGTTGGAAATAATAAATGAAAATTAAATGGCGGCAGGAAAATAGGTATATCAAAGGGAAACTTACTGTAGTATTTGACCCTTAGCTAAACTATGTCAAAGACAAGATGTAGCCGGCATTGTTCACGTTCGGAGTTTGCAACTTACTTCCGACTTAGGTATATCACTTACTCGCTACATTATTTCTTTAGACACGCGTACTCTAGAATTCTAGAGGCTTCTATTATATACTAGGCAAAACAAAACAAGTTAATAAAATACAACTTTAATGAAATAAGACATATCTTGGTCTCAGTAAGTACCTAGTGGGGGAAAGATAATTTGGTCCAACATCTTTCTTCCAGTTCCGGACTACTTCAAATAAGTACTAATACAAAGTAAATGTTTAGAAACATGAAAGCAGGTGATGCCCCGGGCGTGTACGATAAATAACGTCTAACTAAACTCAGACCTAAAAGTTACACGAAATAATATGACACCCTCCAAATGGGGTTGCCAAAATAATGATAACGATATGAGGTTAAGGTCCTCTGAAATTGGCGATAACTCATTATTGCTCTATAGTTTTATTTCACGCTTTGCATTTTCGAATTTATGAGTTAGTGTTGTACTAGTAGGTACTGGATGATGTTGGATGGAGAGGGAGAGAAAGACCAAGGGAACGCTGGACGGATTGTGTGAGGAATGATATGAAAGAAAAAAGAGTAAATGATAGTGTGACCATTGATTGAGGAGAATGAAAGAAAAAAACGTGTTGCGCCGACCCCAAGTAACATTATTATTCTTTTTACCCCTAATTATAGCAACATTACAGACCAAGTCCAACATGGGACAAGGGCAGGACGATGATGATGATAAACTAGGTCTGGATGACATTAATTAATGGAATACAGGGGTTTCTAAATTAATGTATCAATTCGTTATTATGAATTCTTAGTTGACACCCCTTGAAAAGCATTCTCCAGGAAACAGCCTACGAATCCCTTGAAACAATATTCTTCGACTCACGGCACAAAAGGGCAATTCATAACGTTTTGTTTGAACGTTTATTAAGGCGTTATTTGTTTAAAACAAACTGCCTGAAAGGGAGGAAGGATTACCGAGGTCCCAGCCTAAGTGAAGGGACAATATTTTACGCTTATCTTCTTGTGATTGCAATTTTCCATACCATAAATCCATTATAAACCTCGTTGGAAGAACAAAAGAAATGCAAAACTTACTCGTTGTATAAAAAAGGTATAATGCAGCACAAATCCCGGTAGCTCTGGGAAAGGCGTATTGAAAGCTTGAGCGTCAACAAGCATGTTCCATGCAAAGTTCCTATTAAATTTAATTACAAAAAAGTACTCAGAGCTTATGGGTAATCGATTGCCAACGTGCCTCATTTGCATTTTCACACCTTTCAGGAAAACCGTAATAGATTTACTTTTGAACTGCAATTTTAAAAAGGACTCAGTTGAGTGGCAGTGACTGGGTTAAAAGAGAATCTCTAAAACAACCTTCCCGAATGAATTGTTGAGGTTTTTTTAACCATTTTCGTCAGACGCCTGGACTAACGAATGCTTTGACGGGATTGAGACCACGGTCTGTTGAAGTCTGAATAGGACTTTTAAATTGTTGTTGGATTTGATTGTAGGCGACTACATTGGCAGTGAGCAAGTCACTGCTTTTTTACCTAAGTGGATTATATAGACTGACTTCATAGAGTTCAAAAAAAAATTTTTTTTTTTCAAGTCGTTAATAATAATCAAGTATTTCGTCACCCATTGATGGATTGCACTACCCACGTAAATAAAAATGAAACATCTTAAAAATTGTGAAACGGTGAAAAAAAAAACAATGGACTACGAATTATCATAATCCCAACAACGCCACTCATATTCGGTCCTAAGATATCAAGAGATATTATTCAGTATCCTTATTTGCATGTGTACCGTATCAAACAAATGTCTTGTTTATTAACGTGTACACGACACGAATACTGAACGGTTTGCGTGCTAGTTTATATTCATAGGGATGTGATCACGTATTTCATGTACAGTCGAACTAAGACGTTGGTGTATACGCTTCGATTGTCATAACCAAGCCAAAATGCACTGTTTTTGACAGATCAAAAGCATCACCAAGTATCGTAAGTCTCTTAACAATGCTTTGAGTGTGTTCAATAATTAGGAAAGTCTTTTACATTACACTCCTATGTTATGCGTAAGCACACAATTAAGTGAATATTGGCATTGTAGTTGATGTTGTTGGTTTACCTATATACCGAACAGCTTGTTCTACTGTACCTTCCTAACTAATGGCAATGGCTGGAACATTGTTTCACAGCCTCACTGAGAGGAAATAAACAGGCGTCTGCGTCATTAGAGGTCGTATACTCGTATTGCGAATACGATAACGTGTAATTTGAACTCTGATGACAAGCTCTGTGATGGAGAGGTTCCTATTCTAGACTAATACTAATACTGTACCTTAATTGCGTAGGCACTACTGTTTATTTAAACTCTAAGCTAAGACTTATTTCACTGTAATATCTAAATTTGAAGATACTACAGTTATTTTAATCATATTCCAAGTAAAGTAAGGACGAGATAAGATGGAAGTATTTAAATAATTTCGTTAAGAGAAACCGTTCTTATTCTGGTAGCGAACGTAATCAAATTGATAAAAACAATGCTAGCGACATCTATAACGCAAATTAAGAACTAAAATCCTGCATCGCGCTATCAGAGCCTAAATACAAGTAAATTCTATTCTTAAAATGTGTGCCTGGAACCGTGTTCGAATTTGCAAATAATGTTGTGAGACCCATCATCATCTGCGTAGCCTTTTCCCAACTATGTTGGGGTCGGCTTCCCGTCTAATCGGATGCGGCTGAATACCAGTATTGTACATGGAGGACCGCCTATCTGACCTCCACAACCCAGTTAGTACTGGGTAATACGATACCCCTTGGTAAGACTGGTTGTCAGACTTCCTGACTGACTACCTGTAAAGACTATCAAAGATCTACAAATGACAGCCGGGACCAACGGCTTAAGGTGCTTTCCGAGACACGGAGGAAACTCGGTATATAATGGGCTTTCACCCATCCACGGACCAACCTAGGCAAGCGCGGCTCAACCTTAAGATCGACCCGAGCGGCTGTTATTATTTAGCCACGAGCTCCTCATGACCTAATTTCATATATTGTATTTAATCTCTCAACAGTTAAGCGCTCTGTCAGTGTCAAGGTCACTCTGTCACGCACAGTTTCCTCAGAAAGCATAATCCCAGAAGATACATCAGTGTGTTCCTTCTCAACTTAACAAGGTAGTTACTAAATAAGTACCTACACGGGCCTGTATTTGACAGCGACATAGTACCCATTTTCTAAGATACTTCAGCAAATGGGTGCGTTAGTTAACAGTTTCGTTTGCGTCGTTACATTGTGTGAAAATGGACGATTTCTGTAGTTAGCTTCGAATAATACAATACTCTTGAGGTTTCCTTTAGCTAATGTTTAATATTTTCCGGATGCGGGTAGACTTTACAAGCGGAAAATTTGTGGTAGCTCTGAAACTTACTTTGAGTAGAGCAACTTATTACCAAGCATCTATCTAACGCTTCGTAACCTCGAAAAGGTCTTCAGTGTTGGTTTTTTAGTTAACTCCTGGTAAGTAACTAAAACATTTTAAAGGGATAACTGCACTTCATGGACGATTTTATTGCAATCTCTGGTGTTAGATAAATTTAAAGCCTAGCCCGGTCACACTATTAACCGCTCCTTCTAACAGCATTTCATAGTCCTGCTATGGCTATCTAGGTCGGATTCAATTCCGTCTATTGCATTGAGCCCAATCAGGACCTAGCAAATTTGTTCACCCAACATGCGGTACGCGTACCCAATAATTCCATTTTAGCTAGGCGCTTAAATCTATGACTTCTTGATCTATTTTGTGGGAGCTAGGTAACTTGCAGATGAATTACTAACGTTGCATCGCTTTGAAAAACCCAGTCTGTAGCTTAGTGTCGTGTTTGTTTAATGGATGAAGTTTCCACCATTAAGATGTGCCTAATATTTCTCATTTTACGGTAATTTGCAGAGTTAAGGCGTCGTGATACGTGAATATTAAATTTAATTTTGAAGAGTTCTCAACTGTCATTGTGCTTCGCAACCTCTAGACAACCTCGGTGTTCTAGTACTTAGCGTTGATATTAACTTGTAATGTCACGTGATCGTGAATTAGGGGTTGTTCGACGACAGGTGCCATTTTATATGAATTTAAAACGATATGTAGATTAAGTGCGTATTTATTGAATAGCTATGTATTTAAGTTACTTTCTGAACGTTCTCATGCAACATTAGATATGTTGTACCAAAAAGAGTTTTCAAATGTCAAGTAAAGAATAGTTTAATGTTAATAATATAATGTTTGTTGTTGTAATAGTTTAGTGTTTTTAAATAAGTGTTGGATTTTGTCATTTAATTTTGTATTACAGGGGCGACATCTTCAAAATGAACAAGCCCCTTAAATAAAGAGAAAAAAAAAAAAAAAAAAAATGTCAAGTAAAATCTTTTCAACCTTTTATGATTTTATAGTAAGTGATATTTTAAATACATTCAAAGGAAGTTTCCATTTAGATAGATACTTACTGTTCTAATAAGGCACTTTGCTTGCAAATTCAGTCATAATTTCAGTTAAAGTGTCAATAACATTTTGCAACATTCGATTATGTAAATACAAATAGTCCTGAACTTAAACTTAGTGAACCTTACCCAATATATTTGTAGGGAAGGACAGAGGCAGTGGGGAGTATGATAGATGGGCGTTTAAACAAATACATTTTTGCCCTTTGGAGGGCTTGGGCAGGTTATTCCTCTCATTTCGACCTCCTAACTCGTATTAATCATTCTTCCTTGAGTGCAAAACCCTGTCGTTTCGTAAGTGAGTTAGGTAAGTACAGCACACCCGCTGTATTAGCTTGGAATCTAATATAGACAGGGTAGGTGCCAACTTACCTATAAAGTTGAGTTGAAACTTCCTTGATTAGGCAACATTTTCCTGTCAGAAATCGACACATTTCACTCCAGCGTCCATTTCAGGTTTTGTTCGGAATCGGTTAAAATTATCATCATTTAATTACCACGAAAGAGTTTTCATCTCGAATTTCCAAAATAAGCTTCGAAATGGTAAATTGCCCGCAGCATTCATGTCCTGACCACATCAATACCTATCTAACCGCTATTCTATTCAAAAACCAGTTGACCGTTCATTGCAAACAGCTTTCACAGAACCCAACAATCGCAATGGTATTAATCCTCGATTCCCATTTCAATAATCGAATACAGCTTTTGCTAAACATCGATTCAGTTCTGCCAGAGCGCTTTGCATCTGACACCGCACGCTGTACGAAGATTTACTGAATACATTGAATGCCTCCCCGTCTCTATTGTGTCGCGACTTCGTAGGATTACTCTCATTTTATTCGATAAACTGCGAAGTATTTGAATCGAATACGCGATTCAATCGCTCGCGAGTAATTTTTGAATGTAACGAAACGTCGATTGATTGATGGCGCCCGCCATATTGAAATTTTATTACTAACGGGATTGGGTTTAAATTTTGATGTACCTATTGAATTTGTAGTGTTATAAAATATTGCTACGTAATAATGATTTATTAGTATTCGCATTGTGAATTTGTCTGATTCATATTCATTACTTAATCACATAAATGGTGAAGGTGTATAGATAACCGAGGCAGGTATTAGTAACCATTAAATTAATATTGGATCTCATAAAGCTTTCGGGAGAAATACCGTGTATCTAACAAATAAAGTGCCAAGAGTGCCATGCAGAAACATAGATAAGTAGGTGATTCGTTCAGACAGGTTACAGAAGAGGAACTGTTCACGGTCCATTTGTTAGCAGCCCGACAGCATCGACTGCGACTCGGCCCAATTTGTCAAGTACGACGCACTTACATTTATGGCCCTTCTCTTCATTGAGTAACAGAACAATTTTTATTAGAAGTACCTACTATTTGATTTTAGTCCAAACGTACAAGAGCCATGGGTTTCACTATAACGTCTTCCAAAATATTTTTTTCTGAATTGCCTTTAATAGAAGCCCATACTTACAACACAAACTATACTGCCTAGATACCGATAACTAATTAATTAAGATGATGAAGGCTATTACAGTGCAGTGCACCTAGGTAATTACATCCTATTAAAATTACTTTTAAGATTTCACTTAGGTGCACGCTTACATTAATGAATTAATTGATCCGATTCGTTTTTTTTGTTCGTCTAGAAAATCTATACTTTACGTTGAATGAAGAAGTCATTTGGAGGATCTCTTTATGCTAAATTGATAGCACTAAAGTGTTGACATGTCCTCAAAATTCATTGGCTATAAAATCCAATTCATGGATGTCATTATTAAGCACCCTCGTTTGGTTTATCATGTTTATATCTATCTTAAGAGAGGTTCCTAAACATTCATTGTTATTGATATTACACGTTCCGCCTCGTCTAGAGAATTGTTAATTTTGTAAATTGCAAGGAACACGATACATTTTACTGAAGGAACGCTTTTCATTATCAGTTTGGAGTAGATACGTATGATGTTTGATACTTACGTCCTCATTAGAGCTCGTTAATGATGGAACGTAACGGAGCTTAATGATTTCCTTAAAGATGTAGTCTTCAGCAAGGTTTGACGGAGCGTGGGATGCCACAGGATTTATAATTAAAATGTTTGGGTGTTAACCTGTTGATCCTCGCCTTGCGGCATTTTCCATCAACAGATTATGACGTGACGTGTCTCAACTTGTAGTAGGTAAATAGGAAAATTTTACACCGCTCTTTCCCCAACTTCGGTATGACGCACACACCAAACTTCATAATAAATTCATATTGAAAACTAATCTATGACTATCGATTTTCCGCCACTTACAATATTTACACCCAACTCATCGACTTTAGTTGGCTCAGTCAAAACAATTTAACAGTACAGAACTCATCCACAACAAATCTTGATCCGCTCAACGCGGAGTCTGAACAATATTTCACGGAGAACTTCGCGCCAAGTAACGTATTACCTTCACTTACCAACTTTACTAGAAATTAAAGAGCACATTGTTTACTGAAACTGTTCTTGCTTAGTTAGCAAGTTTCTGGACTAGTAAAATATACGGAGTCGCGGAGCTAACTGCGACTACGAACAAGTTGTGCTGCAACTTTACCCGAGCGTTGTGATGAAAAAAAACTAAAGCGACACTATGTAGCTATGTGTGGTTTTTTTTCTAAATGCAGCGGATAAGTTAGTTAAAACCACTATTTCTATTGATCCAAGGACTAATACGGGGTAGAAGGGACACCGACGCGAAAACGGTTACCACGTATTCAGTACATAATTCTGAATTTTTCATCGGTTGTTAAAAAGCATCTGTTTCATACATTTTGACCGTGTAGGTATTTTATTCTTGTAGGAAACAACAGATTTTTTAAAATAACCGATTAAGAATTTCTATGTGGTTCAGAATGTTGTACTGAATACATGGTATCCGTTTTCGCGTCGATGTCCCTTCCACCCCGTATAAGTTAATTGTAGTAGGCACCTACCCACCTTTAAGCTAAAATAAGTTTTTCTTAAGTTTCTCTTATTTGTTATTCTTGATAGAGAAAATGATCTGTTCGTTTCTGGTTGGTGGCTGCAGTTACATATAAACATGGCTGTGAGTTTACACTATAGGTAACACTGTAGGTAGGTATTATTAATAACAAATTAATAATCGGTGTGGCTGTGGAGGTCGATTATAGAAATCAATTTAAATTTGCCATCGTGGCGTCGATACGCTACGAAGAAGATAGAAATCAATAAAATACACATAGGTACATATGCGGTTACAAACAAAATGTCGATAGTTGTACTTCTTCTAAATAAGATCTAAGCGAAAATTGAAAGGGCAGCAGACAGACCTACCTACGAGTACTTCTACATAACCTCATAATTTTCACAGCATTTATTTGCCCTCTATAAAACTCAGAGCAGAAACATTCCCGTTTTTAAAAGTAGTAGCGAAATTCAAGAAGGTAATTTATTTTTATCGTTATGACCTGCAATAACGGGATTTAAAGCAATTTGGCTCGACGACGATACAAATTGCAATTATTATGGAGCGGAAGATAATTGCCCATTACTTTAGTGATTTTCGTCCTATTTCCATGTTTTTGGAAGGATGAAAATCCTATCTAAATTGTTATTTTGGCTGTTCCTCATAACTTTGAGATTGTCTATCATCGTTACCCTAGAATTAATGTTGGAAAGGTTAAAGAAGGATATTCAAACCAAATTGGTATTCAACTGTTTATCATAATTCTCAGCCAGCATCTTCTGACATCATTATCCTATGTAAATTAGAAGAGGGATAGAGTGGATAATAGTTATTTCAAGGAGAATAAATAATGAACTACCCTCATATTTCGGTTCAGCATTGAATTGGTATGATAGGGATATTCGATGCGAAAATTTACGTTATGATTTATCATGGCCCTTGGTGTTTTTCCTTGAACATTTATTTATTAAACCAATTATAATCACCAAACTTCCCCCCGAAGTCCAAGTATCATTGTTACTAAAGTTTCCAACTTTAATTAACGTGTTACCGCAACGCTGACGATGTAAGCTTAGGTAGATAATTTACCACTATGTATGATACAAACATAAGTTCCTTGCGCAGAGAGAAATATTAATTGTTGGTCCAAAAAGAATGTGTACTAGGTTGGGCCTAATTACGGGGAATTCCGGTCGGGTGTATGTTAATGTAATAATTCGTACATACAGGTAGGTATGTTTACACCAGGACAATTCATTGATTTTCTATACATATAAACAGGTTTTTCCAAATATCTGGCTTGAGCAAAATCAGTCGTGAAGAAAACTCGAAGAAAATCTGTCGTCGTACATAATAATAGTCTTCTTGGGGCAAAATACTATCTTCCGTCAATGCTACCACCACGGACAGGGTTTCTTCTCGAATTGACAGAAGTTATAAGTTTTTAAACTGTCATGGTCACTAACATTATCATTAACACTAGAAACGGGATATTTACCATTACCATGTTTACTGACAGAAGTTGTTCCTCAATGTACCCGTTAAATGCGGTTTCCGACCATACTTTTACACCACCACAAATTAAAACCAATGTTTCGAACTCGGAACAAAAATACCATTAACTAAAGTGCATCTCAAACACACCTAACTGCCACGACCCACACTTATTGGAAAGCGCTAATGCACATTGCGGTAATCCAAACGGGAACCGTGTACCAGCAGATATCGAGCTCTTTGAAACTCGATGCTGGAGCTTATAAGCCGCTCATAACCGGAATTAACCGGCATTAACCGGTGCATTGATATTCAGTTTGTTAACTGAACGGTTTACTAATGCTTTTGTGTAGCATCGAACGTGTGTTGGTGGGTTATTACATCTTAATTAAAAGCTGAATGTAGATATAAATATCTTTAATTAAACAAAGACTGGAAGTTATAAGTGTTAATTGGGGCGTCCCAGAATCTTGTTATGGTTCCCTACGGGTGATACAAAAGCCCGGGTTGCTTTCTGCCATGTGATACGAGTAGGTAATTTTTTGCCACTATGTTTTTGATCCCAGTTCCGGCCAGAAAGTGAGCTTAAGAAAATACAGAACATTTCCCTGATTTCTTTTGTGGAAATACTCTACCTCAACTTCAGACACGAAAATATGACTTCCAAATCCAACGAATCCGAAATTACGCGACAAACCCGCCAAAAACGTAATAAACTTTGCTAAAAGTTGTTCGTAATCAGGTTCACGAGTAATAAAAGTTAGTCCGCATTTACACATTGCATTCCTGTGGCATAAGTAGTGTATGAGGGTTTACGGGAGCTTTACCTGGCTCAGTCTTTATGATGCGATGCAAGTGCTGCTGTTTTAAAACGGTTTAAAACCGCATACGCGAGAATTTATTCATACTGTTGAAGATACGTGCGATTACCGAGGTATGAGAGGCTTTTAAAAGAATTACGATGCACGTATGGAGTTATTCACTAGTCTTAATGGAATGTTTTTCATTACAGAAATGCATGCTCCTGTTATTATTTGCAGCTAAATGAAGATATATTTAATCTCTTTCGAATTGTAAGCATCGGCAGTGGCAGTGTGTTTTGAGGTCCTTCTCGTGATCGCAGTGTCCAAACAGGCATAGAAATCTAACAGAAGTATAAAAAAAGGGCTCCTGTCCTGACCCTGTCCATCAGTGTTGGGTCTTCGAAAATTACAGGGTGGACTTTGACAGGCTTTTAACACTACGATGCTATTTTCATGTTAGGGTACAATTAGGTATATGCGAGCCAAATTACGAGAGTCCCTAGTCCAATATAAATATTAAATGATTTAAACGCGGCGGTAAAGCACTCTGAGATAGTCGTGTAATGTCGTTGCTGTCAACTAAAACTTTGCTGGTAACATTTTAAAGCAATTATCTCACTCGCTCAGACCCGCCAGTTGGAAAAGTATTAATTTTAAATGGTATTAGCTTACTATTTTGTTGTTTCGATCTCCATTACCGAGGAATTTAGCTGCAAAGAGTTGGGTTGATTTGCCAAACCCTGCCCGCGTAAATTCAGTTTTAAACCCACTATTTTTACGTTTTGACATAATTTTGGCCGTGGTTCTTAGCAATGTTTCATTTGCGTGTATTTGCTTTTTTTCATGATTTATTGCTTAAATGCAAGATAATTACTTAACAGTCTATGTGTTGATTAAAAGTACTCACATTAACTTAACCTTTTATTTTCATAACCTAAAGCTAGCCCATTTGCAGACCTAATACTAAGTAGAAAAAATAGCGATCCCTGAAAACGGAGGCCTATTCAAAGTACAATAGTGATACAAATGCATCTGGCTGGCTAGACTAAGAGCCGGCTTAACAATAGAGTCTAGGCTGGGATAATGACAGCTGCTGCGATGATGTTGATTTTGCATTGTAATCAAAGAAAAGGTCTGAAACTTTACAATCGGTACAGACTCGCAGTTAAAATATTATGAATCTACCCACGTTTTCAATAGAATAAATTGCTCTGGGGACTTACAAATCACACTGCAAAATAGTGCCTTTAAAATATTGTGTTGGCAGCTAGGTGTGCCGTTTTTGTTCGTTTTAGTTCGCATATCTAAAATGGAAGTGGGTCAGGGGCTGGATTCACGAACAGTACCTATATCTCATGTCTAGTATTTGCTATGTTTTTGGCAATAACATTGTTTCGACTAGTGATTTTGGTTTAATGGGTCTTTGTTTTATCTGTATGGAAAACTTCTATTTTGGGCAATGCATTGTGTTGCGATGGATTGCATTGTTTTCTAGATAAACAATAGTCTTATTTTTAAACCGCGTCCTAACTATGTGTTTTTTTAAACTGTTCTGCCAGGAACCGTAACAGAAGAAACTCATCGGTGTAAAAAACTACGTTATGTAGGACCAAATGGGACCTTCTTAGCTTGAAGGTATCAAGGTTAGAATACAATAGTAGATTATACAACAAGTGAAAAAAAGGGAATTTAATTCGAGGGACTAAGTTGGATCCCGAGAGCAGCTAAGGATTCTAGAGTAGAATCCCGAGCGTAGCAAGGAATTCTAGAGTAGAATCCTGAGTGGAGCGAGGGATACAAGAACCGAGATGTTTTTTTTTCACGAGTTGTGTACTCCACTTTTTACCATTGACTGCGAGAAAATAAATAGAAGTATAGTATTTATATTTCTCGTGGGTTAATAATAAAAGCCACTCGGGTCGATCTTCAAGGTTAAGCCGCGCTTACCAAGGTCGATCTGTGGATGGGCGACCACTAATTCATTACATAACGTGCCTCGGAAAGTACCGTGTGTCTGTCGTTGGTCCCGGCTGTGATTTGTAGTTCTTTGACAGTCGTTACATGAATTCAATAACGGTCAGAAGAAGTCAGTTACTGGTTGTCAGACGTTGACAACCAGTCTTACGAAGGGGTACCGTATTGCCCCCCCAGTACTAACTGGGTTGTGAAGGTCAGATACGCAGTTGCTCCATGTAAAATACTGATATTCAGCTGCATCCGATTAGACTGTAAGCCGACTCCAATAAAGTTGGAATAAGTCTAGGCAGATGAGATTCTTTCACACTTTATTATATAATCGGGAAAAAGAGAATAAAGGAATATAAACACAGGAATATAAACATGGTGAAATTAGAACAATTATTTTCGAAATTCTTGTTGGCACGTTTTATTTATTTTTTGTTCATAAATCGTGCTTGTTCCAAATTCAAAATGTTTTATTTACTCAGTGACTCACTGAGTGTGAGTAAAAAAGAGTTTTATTCACTGTTTTCGATGAATAAAATGCACTTTTTCGAGTGGCAGTGGTAAAAAAGCTATTTATTCACCAACGTGGACAGTAGATCACTGATGCACTACATATCTACACGCCGTATGTCACTGTTTCCGCATCATTCGATCAACGTCACTCTGAAAGTTAGGTAGGCGGAACTACCTACATCGTAGCTGCCAGATAACATGAAATCGAATAGCATACTCGCCACTTCGTCAAGCTCCATCTGCATAAGCGATCCCACAAAAAGAAAAAAACTATTTCGTACATTTTTTCCGAGCGGCTCGTCCAAAGATGCAATATCCATTTTTTCCGCATTCGTCCGAATCATATCTCGTAGATACTCGTATGTAACTTTTTATTTCATTGCATTCGCTCAACTTTGACGTATCGATTACGGATATGAAGTCATAAAAACGTCAATCGCCCGAAAAGTCACGCGCTGAAGTCTAAAAACAAAAAGTGCTCGCAAACTGTGAAAGGCAATTGAAACGCGCTCGTTGGGAATGGGAATGTAAAACGGCCCTCTGCCGGTGGAATAAAGATAAAACGAAACTTTAGTGCCAAAGTTTTGATGTTTCTACATCAAAGTTAGCCACGTATGTGAAAGGTAGGACCCATGTTTGAGTAATAGTTTTTTTTTTTGGTCAAATGGCTGAACGAAAAAAAAACTAAACGTAACGTGTTAAAGAGGTCTTGTCCGCGTATAGTGTATATGTTACGGGCAATTTGATAAGTCCGGGCACTATTCATAATGGCCGGTCTGTATTCATAATGCCCGACTCAATTGGGCAATGTGATTAAAACAGCATGATTAATCACTTTTCCCGGCCATTATGAATAATGCCCACCCTATCTTGGGCAAAGTAATAAAATAGGTGAACTATTAGGATATATCACGTTTCTACTAAATATCACTTAATTACAATACAGTCGACGAAGCCCCGCTGCGCGGGGCTCCTATTTCTGTCTGCAGGGTTTAAAGGAACCTAACTAACCGAACCTCGGGGTGAACCTGACGTCGACCGTCTAGGCTTAGGGTTTCTGTCAGCATCTGTGTTTGTTTGGGGGGTTTATGCTTATAGAAAACAAAATTCATTTATTTTCTCTTTTTTTAGAAAAGTCCAGAGCAATTATGCTAAAAATTATGAATTGTTTGTCAAATAATACTTTATTAAATAAAAGTTTATCGGATAACTATTTTGCTAAGTGAAATATTTGGTAAACTTGTTGTTGTAGAATGATGAAATGACAATGTTTTTGCCAATCGTTGCTTGTAAAGTAAAAAAAAATTAATTAATGTTTGGTGAACTGACTGATCACCAGGGAATTATTCATACTGCCCGGTCCAAGTGATAAATTCAAGCTATCTCAAACACTGACTTATTACATGGACCACGGGCCGTCGGGTATTATTAATAATGGCCGGTCAAAGTGATAAATTAATCACTTTGCCCGACGTTCTTGGGCATTATTAATAATGGCCGGTCCTTATTAATAATGCCCAGTTAATCACGTTGCCCGTAACATATATACCTAATTATGCCAGGAATTTCATTACCACAGACAGAGGCAAAATACAAGGTCTCAACGGAAATCTATTCCTATTAGTCAATAAAAACTCTCTAGATACCTTATGTCGATCTCATTGCTCATTTTGCGATATCAAATTTTATTGCAACATCAATTATTTCAATTTGTGATTGAAGACGTTGGAAATCCAAGTAATAACGACTTGATTTGACAAATTGCTCGCTTCTCCCAGAGCTTGTTAGCGATTAATATTCGAATTGGAATGTAAGGAGAGTCTTACTTCAATTCCATAAATGTTATGAAGTGGATTTTAAGCCGTCTGGAGAAAAGAGAAAAGCAGATGGATCCCCGGAGGCCTTGGCCCAGGCAGTATCGAAGAATGGGGCAGTTACAGTATATTTAAAAATAAAAAGCTTGTAAAAACTATAAAAAGGCTGTTTTGTGAACGTGAAACGATTCCAGTTACATAGTTATAAAGACCTAGATACTAAAAATATAGGGACGATACAGTTTTTCCCAAAAACAATACAATCCCAGACACAATTCCCTTTGTATGTGCCCATATTGTCCATTTGCAAACGCGGCCAAAATCTGGCGTCATTGTATAGCTATCTTAATTGCGAGGCGCGAACCATCCGGCTCTTTAGGACCGTCGGCCCCGAGATATCGCTTGTGTTCTTCTTTTTGAATTTTACCAAATAAATGTTGATATTGAGAAACGGAACTTTTTACTGCTTTAGGCTGATACGAAGCAAAGGCTGCCATTCAAGCGGTTTCTTTACCAATATTTTCGGGACCAAGCTGCGTTTTTGCAGGAAGTCCTCGAATTATTTGCTTCTCTTTCTGCTTATCTGTAATGCTGTCTTTTGCCATTAATTTTGATGTTCGAATAAGTTTATTAAATGCTTACACTGTCGTGCACATTATATGCGTCACAGACGAGGCTTATGCTATGAGATGAGCAAACAGCAATCATATTGGAAGCAAAAATTGTTGGTTACGCTCCAATACTCTTTGCGTATAAGTGTTATAATATAGAGCTCTCTGGAATGCTTTATAACACTTGTGTCATTAAATGATACGAGATATTTATGGAAGCCACTTTTATGCTATAACGCTTCTTCAGTATTAAAGTGCCTTTTGAGACCGTCTTCGCTTGGCTTTATGTGTAAATGCTTCCTTTCTTTTTCAGATTACCTGCTTCGCTTCGTCAAGTAAAATTCTTCATTGTATGGATGTAAGTGCTTATTTACTGCTTTTTCATAGTTATTATTAATATTTTACTATGTGTATCTGTGTCAAGTGTTATTATCATAGATATCGTCGAGCACTGGTTATTGATCGTGACGACCGAATCACTTGATTGTTATGCTACTTGATGTACTCGTATCTAGTTTTTGTTTATGTTCGTTAAATATAGTGTGGACACATATACGATAGCTCTACGACTCACCTAATCCGTCATCCGGATCATAGACCAAATGTACGTATAAGTAAGCGAGTAATTACCTCCTACGGCTTGGCCACGAACTACACAGTCAAGCGACACGACACGCGTCTTGCGACAGCGACTGCGGATAAAAACAAATGAAAGAAGTTGTTAAGGGGATTCTCACCGCGATGCGAATACCGTCGCGACTATACTCATGCTTGGGAAACAAATGACTCTCGCACGTTTTGCTTGACGCTAGTCGCTACGCATGGGGTCGTGAACGGGGCATTAACCGACATCTTCCGATAACTACGAACCGTTGCAAAAACATGGTCTAAACAACATCGATTTCAAACAACCTATATAAGCTAGTATTCCGTCATTAGTTGAATGAAACCGGCTCTTCACAACAAAAGGATCCGCACAAAATTATTGATCAAAAGAATCGCGTGTATAAAAGTCCTCACACAAAACTGTATGCCAACAATTTTCTGGTAATTCTACAAACAGCCCGACTATTAGCCGTCGAACTGTAAGTGTGCATTTTAACGATGCACTACAACGCTATTATTTTTTCATGAAATATGGAGCTGAACAAAAACGAAAAAATAAATAAAAATGTTTGTTGTGTTCGCGTATCGTTTTTTTGCGCGTTTGTGTTTACGCGAATTCATGCAAACATGTAGCTCAATTTCATACTAAAAACAATAATGTTTTTATTGCGATATTTGTTCAATTATACGGTAAAGTTAGTATAGTCTATACCTGTAGGAATAAACAAAGTGTAATTGAAATAACTGAAAATGTCTGAAAGGGTCATTGTACTCATCATTATGGATAGCTTTTTCTTTGGAATTCTATCATAAACTCTTAATAAATTACGAGCTGGTCCTAACATTCTGTCGAGTTATGCAAACAAGTGTATGTTTTTTCCGAATACAGGTTTGGTTCCGTAGTAAAAGAGGTTTTCAGTTATTTCAGTTACACCTTGTACAATTGGTGTAAAAATACCCTTAACGAAGCCGATAAGTACTTCTTCTATCCGTCTTTGCGATAATTTTGTTGTTGTAAACCATACCTAGATATAAGGTTCAAAGTTCCAATTTCACGAGTTTTTTTATTTAATTTTATTACTTTATTTTAAATGCTTCCACAACCCCCGTAGGTACTATTTAATGCATCCATCAGCACAATATTTAGAGTGTGTTACATTGAGTCCTACCGTAAAACTTGATTTTTCACCCCCAATAAAAATGTCGTTTCCCAGCAATAGAGAAATTAGATTTGCGTAGAGTTACTTGGTTAGATGTACTTGTTGGTTGCCGGTTTCGTGAAGGGTCCATTTACACCTTGTAGATTAACATACAAGTATCTTCGTTTTCATCCCATATTTCAGGATATTCATATTCATTATACCTAATTCAGTCTTATTTCATTAAAATTCAGTCCCTTCCATCCAGGCGTTGTATTCCACAGGATCGTGTGACTAATTCCATTTGTCAGGCAGGAGGCTATTAGCTTTAAGTCCTACCTTCACGGCAAAAAATACTTCCCCAAGGTATTCTCCGTAACGAGTGTTTCAGCACCGTCTTACATTATCTGCCTCTTCTTTGTTATGAGCTCTTTAGGCCCGCAGGTTTTTGGGCTTTCTCAATTCCAGGGGATAATTAGTATGCTTGTTTATTACTTGAAATTATTTGGGTTTATGATAGGCTGCGGTGCGGTAATCATTTATGGTGAAAAACTTTCTTGCATTTGAATTTTGGTCCTTCGAGTCCGTGTTGGACTAAATAGTTCAACAGAAAAAGGTTTAAAGCATATGCGGTACTCGATCATTAACATCGGTGAAGTTAAAGAATCTAAATTGGTGTCAATTCTCATTAATACTTAGTTATCGCCTTACGTGTCATTAAAAACTGCTAACGATCTATTGTAATTTGTGATAATGGAAACCGTCAGTGTTCTACCATCATACCAACGGTACAATTATCACCATTTATTAAACGGTCGTCAAAAATGAACCTATTAAATTATTTCTACAAAAGATGGAAAATTCGTCTATAGAGCGGTAATTTTTAGGTCAGGTGGGGGCGACTTGAATCGGGGTAATTATGTGGCGTGCGTGTCGGAGGCCTTATCTCAGTCTTTAAAATTATTCGAACAAGTTGCGGCCCGGCACAATGGCGGCTTGACTGAGCAGGCCCTTAATTTGGAGTGAAAGGTACAAGGGTATTTGTTAAAGATTTTAAGCGTACAAACGTGATAAAAGTAACTAGAACTCCAGGAAGTTAACAGAATGACGAATCAAGCTGCTTTGGAATAATGACTTACATTAAAAAACGAAGAAAACACTTGAACTGTAATCCAAAGCGAAAATAAAAACTTCGAGCTACAGAAACCATCGTAATCTTCCCAATTCCAATTTGTTTGCGAACGCTAAACAAACCAAGACAATGCTGAAATGAGAATTTTATTACATTTTTGGGATAAATAATTCCCGGAGAATTCCCCAATGGATTCGTGTCGTGCCCTAATGAAGTTAAGATTAAACTCGCTCGCCACTTGCCCTTTGCGTCGCAAAAAAGGAGTGTCTGCCAAATTCGCCCCTCCCTCGAAAGGGGACGATTCCGTTCATTATAACAGCCACGTCTTAGCAATTTTAAAGACACCTTTTAAGAGCACTCCAACTTAGTGCTATTTTTGGGCGAAATTGCTTTCGATAGATCCTTCCTTCCCTATTGTTCTGTCTATAGCTAGGTATGCCTGGCCGTGCCATTTATCAGCCTATTCTTGAGGGCGATTGTCACGATGCTTTTGTCTCACCTCTCACGTGGTAACCTTCTTTACGTCGTTGCCTTCTTTCGTTCGGTCACTGTGATTTATGGTTTATGCGCTCACTTTTACGTCTATGGTGTATTTATTACAGGCAACTTCGCTGATTGCATTTGTTTTGATCTTACCTAGTACTTGCATTTTACCGTGTGAGAGACCAATTTATAATTGTACCAGTTTTTTGGTTCAGTATTACGCTGTGGTGCTATGGTACGGAACCTACGTGTTTCTAGGTAGAAATCTATTTGCAATTTGAAATGCGGTAAAGCAAGATTATTCTAACTCTGCCAATTATTTTAAAACTAAGAAAATGATAAAACTGAATTTTTAATCGCTTGAATTTCAAAAATCTCCCCTCTCAGAGCCAAATGAAAAATGTGCTTCTGGTTGAACTCCCAACCTTCTGGAAAGTATCGCTGTCCAAGAATAAAAGATAACAGTCGTACTGTGTGACAGAAACACTCGTATCTTTTACATTTTACGTTTCCAATACAATTCGTATTCCTTCATTTCCTAACATAACGCACATACGAATGGCGAAAGATTTCGGTGCGTCGTATAAAAACAAATAAAACCGGGGCGAGTGTGAGTCACCCCCTGGAGCCCCCGGCCACCCCCGGACAGCTGACTAACGATAGATACACCCTCCTGTTACACCCCCACGCATTTCGATTACACAGACAGACGGACAGTCAGACACCCATCCATTGTCACTGTTTCTCTTTCACAGCACCTTTATTTCGAAGGAGAAAGGGGAGGCCTTTGCTCAGCAGTGGGACACTCAAATAGGCTAACAAAAAAAAAAAAAAGGGCGGTATTTGTAGTTTTTAAAGGGTAAGGTGCTAATGAGTGGCGGTTGATGGTACAGGATACTAAAATTAAACTTGACCTTTCACAGAGCTTTAATTAATTAATATTCATGAGAAATGCGCGTTTATTTAGTTATCGGTGTCTGGTTTCATATAATGGGTGGAAAAAAATAGTATTTGGTACTAATTTTCCAATATGGTCGGAAACCGCCATGACGGGTCTTACAGTGAAAGATTAGAAACTTGCCGTATTAGGTATTATTACAAAAAGAAATTGCAAGGAAATAAGCAAATTCATTCAATAATTGAAAACTAACGTTCATCTTTATCCAACCTTTCAAAATCTAAATGCCAGAAAATATAATATCGGTGAATAATTTGAACGATTTTTCACCGCAACAAAATACAGCGACGTTTTGTCTTCCTATCTTGCTGAAAACTATGCTGTACAAAGTCTTGGTAGTTTTATTTTGTGTCCCTTTTATTATCCGTAAGTTTCTAAGACACATTAGAAAATACAGAGAAATTCATCAGCATCTTCAAAATATAGATATTGTTCAAATCTTACATTCATGCTACAAACCTAATACCTATACAAAAAGATAATTAAGTTGCAGTCTTTAAAAAGGTGTGTTAACGGTTCATATTCCTAGAAAGGTCGACCTGTATCAAATCCAGGTACTGTAAAAACTGAATTTAGAAAGCATAACCCATTCCCAAAGAATTATAGCTACTGGCACCTTTGTGCTTACAGCGAATAGTTAAAATTCTCCGAAACAAAAAGCAAAACGAACTAGAATTTTCCAGAACATATTTTTCCGAGCATAAAGAAGCCAGCGCGACAGGTACGGGAAGACATTACATCTAAAACCCAATTTACTTTAAAATGGCCAGCGAAAATAACTTCGCTGGCCAGATTTAAAAAAATACCCATGCGAACGAAATATTCCGTCGAAATAAAGACTTTGGTTAGAGAGCTTGTTTTTGCGCCAATTTTTTCTCTTCCAGGTTTTAATGCGCAAAAATTTTAACACTTTATGAAGGACCGGTTAACTACCTGAATGCTTTGAAAGAGTTTTACACAGCGGATGTTCAAGAGTCTGATGAGAACTTGTATAAACTTGGAGGATGCTGGAGTGAGTGGACTTTGAAGCTGCTGTGCGGAAACTGTAATTAACGGATAAACAGTATTTATAGCAAGCTTTAGTGCTAAGTAGGATAATCATCTGGTTTTTTTATGAGCAGAATGTTGTGAGTTCGCTCATGAATGTTTTCTGGCGAGTGCCTGCCGGGGCTGCGGGACTGTTCGCAAGAGATACCGCGGCCCTGGAACACAAAGGTCTAAGAAGGAAAATGGATGGGTTTCGGTCAGTACAAGTCTGACACTCCCTTCTGCTCCGCCCAGAGCAGGAGGGTGATTTGGTGATTTGATGATTTACCATAAGAAAAAAAAAAAAAAAGAATCATCATCTGTCTAGCCAACTATATTGGGGTCGGCTTCCAGTTTAACCGGATGCAGCTAAATACCAGTATTTTACTTGGAGCGACTGCTTCTCTGACCTCCATAACCCACTTAGTACTGGGTTATGGAGGGCTGGTTATACCGATACCTCTTGGAAGACTGGTTGTCAGACTTTCAGGCGACAGCTATTATTTATATATATTAAAGAATATATATATGAAAAAATCTCAAAAACCTGACCTCAACTTTTTTATTATTCCTCATAGTATAGTAAAGAACAAAAATAAAAGCTCTCCGCCACTCAGTTCCTGATTGAACTCTTCAATTCGCTGCTAGATGAAAAGTCCCTCCGATTGCCGTCCAATTTGTTCATGAAAAATGTAATTCAATACTTTCGCAGCTGCACTCCGAAGGAACGAGAAGCCATTGCGATGCAAAATTCATTTATCAAGGATCCTAGCTACTTGATAGAATCGAGGTGTCACTAATGGACTGGAAGAAGTGAAATGTCGACGCTCCAGTAATATCGGAAGAAAAATCTGAAATAGAACAGCTTTAAGTCAATTTTTTGCTACTAATGCTCACTGTCGAGGGGAAAATTTGTGGAAATTGTGGTAGTTTTATAAAGCTTCAAAGGAATGAGTATTATATGATGTATGAACGTGGAGGAAGCAGAAGGAGTATCTAAGGATCGGGGAGTTGCAGTTGTTTTTTAAAACGGTCAGGAATGAGCAATATATGAAAGCCAGATCAAAATCATTCCAAGTGCCACGCAAAAATAACTTCTATGGCAGCCGTACCGCTTCTTCTTCTTCTTCTCGGGTCCAGTTGAAAACCAGCGTCGGGCACTAGCTGCTCAGCAGTTTGTTGAACTTCACGGCTGCGCCAAATAGGCCCCTATTTGGCGCAGCCGTGAGGCACACAATATTGTCTCTTTTTTTCTGTTTAATTTACGTTTTATTTTGTGTAGATTTAAGTTTTTTAATTTATTTTTATTTGTTTGTTGTGTGCACTTGTGGCATGTGCCAAATAAATATGTTTTCTTTCTTTCTTCTTTCACAATACCCAATTTACTTAACCAAATACCTGTAGACATCAGAGACTCAATGAATAGTAAACACATAAAGCGTAAGCTGAAAGAACATTACTCAACTCGATTATAACTTAACTGTAATAGCGCGTTGATCAAATCTCAAGCCATGGCATGCTAAGATAGACCCCAGAGGTCTAATTGTGGGCTTTGTTTAAGTGTAAGGAACTTATCTACACTAATATTATAAAGAGGAAAGATTTGTATTTTTGTGTGTATGTTTGTCTACACTAATATTATAAAGAGGAAAACTTTGTTTGTTTGTTTGTAATGAATAGGCTCAAAAAGTACTGAACCGATTTTAAAAATTCTTTCACCATTCGAAAGCTACATGATCCACGAGTAACATAGGCAAAATTTTATTTTGGAAAAAAATTGGGTTCCGTAAGATATTTGGGTTTTTCGGACACAAGGTGTAAAAAATCAACCAGAAAAGTTACTTATTTTGCGTACGCTGCCTAAACTATAAAAGATAGAACCATAAAATGTTCTAATTAATTGTAGATCTTATAAATATCTACAAAAAAGTCGATGTTAGTGTCGGTGTCTGTGAATTGACCTGGGAATTATTTTGCTGGCCGTGTCTTTCCTGGGTAGGCTTTTTGCAGCGGTAACCGACATCCACGCGGGCGGAGCCGCAGGCGACCGCTAGTAATAAATAAACTCAAAAACTACTGTACAGATTTCAATTTTTTTTTCACCATTAGAAAGCTACATTCACCCTGAGTAACATAGGCTATATTTATTGCTCGAAAAAATAAGCGTGGGGGGGAATTAGGGGAAAGTAAATGTCCACCCGTGCGAAGCCGGGACGGGCCGCTAGTATTTCATAAAATAAATTAAAAAAAAACATAACAATGACCACTTGCTTGAACGTAGAAGAAGTAAAAAAATCTTAGAAGGGGGCTTTTTGTAGTTGCTGCCACCCTCCATGGGGAAATATGTGTGAGGTTATGAATGTAGAAATGCGAAGACTAAAGTTCGTGGATCAATATTGGATTAAACTATATTCTAATAGGGATCCGACATATGCGTCCGATTGATAAAGGTCGGCGAATAGTTTTGACGGCTCCTCTACACGTGACCAGACTCACAATACCATACATACATAACATCACGCCTGTAATCCCCGAAGGGTTGGGCATAGGTGTACCTAATAGTGCACCGAATTTCGGCAGTTATGTTTAAGTCCCATGTAATAAGGGCGAGCCTATTACCATCAACCGAGCACAATTACAGGCTCCGTGGCTTCTACCGAGAAATTTGTAATGGAAAAACCCAATAACACTGCCCGACTCGGGACTTGATCCCCAGACCTCATGCTCAGCAGCCGTGCTTGCGAACACTAGACATCAACGAAGCACTCTCACAATAGCTTTCGAACAAAAATGTTGTAATTATCAAAATAGAGCAGCATTTCTATTGTATGCAACTTTTGTTTAGATTTAATTGAAAAGCATGTAGGCGTGAATACTGATCATGCCTGCATGTCTCTGCTTTCAATCAGAACATTGTACTTGAAATACGAATTGATAAAAAATATTTTGATTCATAACTTCTCTCTCAAAGGATCTGTTATTTTTCCATCAAAAATTCTAAGATGTTATCGATTTCTTTGAGAATCTTTGAACAATCGGCACAAAGAGCTGAATTTTGAAATGTATTAGAAAGTTATCGCTGTTAACTTGATCCATTTGCAAACTCCATCTGAACAATAATGGAATTTTAAATGAAGATACATTTGTTTGGGTTCATTAAATGCATAACTTTATTATTATTTCATTTATGACTGCTGTACGCACGACGACCAATCAAGCAATGCCAAACCAAATTAAGCTGATCTCTAATTGTACGGGAAGGTCATACAAAGCGAGGCTCATGAGTGGCTAGTAGTTAGTCTTAAAGCCTAAAAACTTCGAAAAACAAATATTAATACGGTCGCTAAAACGTCGTTGGTCTAATTGTCGCAAGCGCAGCTGCTGAGCAAGAGGTCCTGGATTCGATTCTTAGGTCGGGCAAAGCGTTATTGGATGTTTCGATAAGAATTTCGCAGTAGCAGCCACGGAGTCTAAATTTTGTGCCCGGTTGATGGCAACAGGCTAGCCCCGTATTAGTGCATGGGACTTAAACACAACTAGCGAAATGTGGGTGTACTATTAGGTACACCTCTGTCTAACCCTTCGGGGATTACATGCGTGATGATTTTATGCTGTTACATCGTCTTGAACTGATTCCCTCGCATCTCAAGTCCTAAACACAGGATCAAACTTCATTGTGTCTAAGCGACAACGAACGCTCGCGGTGTATAGCTTTCGAATCTAATTTTCGCTCCTTCGAAGCCTTTTTGTTCTTACATTTTATTTCATTTACATCCAATTTTTTCGTTTATTACTTTAGCATCGTTCAGATTTTACAGAAATTAGTTTTGTGTTTTGTTTAACAGTGAAATGCTCTAAAAGAAAAATGTTGTTTGCTTTAGGTACAATTATATCTAGGGTTATGTTTAGCGACACCTGCATATGGACATAGAGCTTTTCTAACCGGCTCTAAGGTGATAGTGTGGCCACTACCTAATAGTGTTTTATTTGAGACACCTCGAAAGTGCATTTGGGAAAACCCTCACGATAACTCCGGAGGATTTAGAGTAATGTTCAAATCTCAAATATTCGTTTCCACTGCTTTATTTCCGACAGAAACATTTCCAAAAGCTAATTGTGTAAAGTAATTTAGTTTGGACGCAGAGCGCTGTCCACGGCCGTCTTTCGTCATTTATTTCGAGGACCCCTCCATTTACCTCGCCCGCTTTATGCTCCTCAACAAATTTACAATTGTTTTAATTGCAATCCGAGGCGTATTTCTTAGTTATCAAAGTCCAATTTGCATTATCTGCTATCAAGTTAACGTTACATTTCGCAATAAGGACTCGCTGGAATTATTGCGGCCCTGTTTCTGTGTCCCAAACCATCGTTTTGTTAAGTACTTTTATTTTCCTTTTAACCGCTGCTCGGTAAACTTTTTATTTCGTTGTGTTCTCTCTTTTTTTGTTCTTAATTTGAATAAGTTTTTATTTTATGGCTACATGAAGCGAGATTGTAAAAAGTTTCCATTGTGCTGCATGTGCAGAGAGAGCGTAGTCGTTTTCTTGTGTTTTCTGTGGCCCAGGTGTTTCGGGTTCGTCAATTTTAAAATATTCATGAAAGTTTTAAACATAATACCGCTTGATTATTGTTTTCTTTCATAAAATGCAATTTATTTTACATGATGGAAAAACCTGTGTATTTTATGCAATAATGAGATTTTTATGCATAAATATTGTACTCGCACAGTATAAAGCGGGTTCTCGCTTGAGTGAAGGTCACCGTTTAAAGCTCACTATAAATTATTCTGTTATGAACTGGTTCCCGATTTAATAACAATTAATTATGCAATCAGTTCAATTAAACGCAAGAATAATAATGACATAGTGCTGCTTCGTGCGACTTCCGTTATGATGGCAAAATAGAATTGTATCAATGAAAATAAATTATGATTCCACTATTTTTTTTTATTTCTTGCCAGTACAGATGATATACTTCTACGGATGCTTTGTTACTTAATATATAAGTATATATAAGTATTCAATAACTTAAATGCCATTCTTCTTCTTCTTTACGTGTCGATGCATTCAAATAATAATTGTGTTAGACCAGTATGTAGCCACCTGCACAGCTCTAACGTTTGCTTCCATGGTTGTGCAGGATGGGCAGGACAGGAGGTGGAGCATATCATTCAGAAGTGCAGAGGGGCTCCACACTGGCAATCTGTTTGGGATGAATCAAGGATACCCCATTTGGCCAGATTAAATCTGCAGCGGCCAATCTGGACTCGCAATCGGTTAAGAGATTTCCAGATGCCATTCTTATAATACCAGTTTTTGCTAGCCGCAGTCAGGCATCAAATTAATTAAATAATGTCAGTATAAATAAATAAAGAAAAACAATAAACTCCTCCATTTTCCCAACTGTCGCCATATCAGATCTGTCCGAATCGAAACGCAATTTTGCAGCGATCCCGATTTCTTTCATTTCAGTCGCAAGACATTCGAATCTGTCAAGTGTGCGAAGGAATTCAATCGATTCTCGATTCTCGACGATAAACCGGTTACCGAGTTCGCATATCGATATTGCTGCACTGAGAGTATAGTGCACGGCTGGTTAAGCGCAGTTAACCGCTGTTCAAACGTTGTGATTGTGAGCCCCTGGCTTTGTTTACTTTTGTGAGTTTGTTACCAATGTTTTATGGATCGTTTTAAGTGATTGATACTGGGGTGGATTTATATTGATTGAGGTAAGTCGTTCAGCAGAAAATTACATGTTTTTGTGTATTAGTGGCGTAAATTTTGGTTCATGTAGTGAACCGATTTCGGGAAGCTGTTAAAATATTCCAGTACATAATTTAATAACTCTTGTCATGTGTCAGGAGCGTCGATTAGTAAAAAGTGTACAATGATAGATCGGGAAAGACTATTTTAACACATGTTACCGTACCCTAGTGAGTTAAGCAAAAACTAAAGGCAAAACAACTGTCCAGCTGGTTTCCGAAATAGTGTAAGCCTAGTGAACATCCCCTTTTTGCCAAGCCTCATATATATTTAAATCCTACGAAACACATACAGGGTGGAAGGAACGTCGACGCACAGATAAATACCACGTATTCAGTACATCATTCCGAGCCCGTACATTGAATTTTTGCATCGAATGGGTAATTTTGACCGTGTATCGATTGCACTTTTGTAGAAAATATTCAGAATGATGTACCGAATACGTAGTATTCGTTTGTGCGTCGATATCCTCCCACCCTGAATATTGTGACCAAGTATACCAAAACATTGTATGCAATGCCCAGCCACTGACCCAACATCATTTAGGTAATGTCCGTTCCTCTCATTCAACAAAGGAGTTCAGCTGCACAACCCTCCACTCCAAAACCACTCTAAATATCATGCTTTAAAGGTTTATTTCAGCATGCCGCGTTCTAGCTTTTATGCCTATGAGGGCACGCGTGTAGTAGATACCAATTTATTAGTGTCAGGTCATCGGTTTGTACTTTGTGCATTTCTATCACCGTGGATAGATTGTTGCGTAAATTTATCGAACGGTTCTGGCTGCACACATTAGTCGCACGACAGCTGATGAAGTTGGTATTGTATGTAACACTGCGGCCATTTTGGAAAATGGTTATTGGGCCACTTTTTTCGCACGTTTGTCTAAATTAATATAATAAATAAATAAACATTTATTTCAGAATCACTTCCATATTAGTTAGTAACAATTAAAAGTTATACAATAATGAAAAAGAAAAAATAAACAATTTAAAAAAATGAAAGATGATCAGTTTGGATGTTGGGGGTAATCTAATACGATTAACTAACGGTTAACTATTACTAACGGTTAACTATTAATACGATTCAGAAAATTCTTACATTAATGAGAAGCTACATAATGTCTGAGTGCCAAAGGCAAAAAAAAAAACAGTACAAACTGGGAAATACAAAAAACAGAACGTGCTAATCCCTGAGACTAAATTGACAAGTGAAAATATCAAAACTGACATAAATCCTATTCAAATCTATGTCAGTTTGCCATTTTTACTTGTGAATTTAGTCTCAGGGATTAAAAAACAGACTATAGTGCGATATTTTCCGAAAAAAACGCGAGTGTAGTCGCGGGCCTAAACCTAGCTTTTTATATTTTGATTTGTAAAGGTTTTTCATTTCATAGTGGCCTTTGACACAGTAAAGTCTCATGTGGTAAGAGCTCAAGGAGTCTGATGTCAAATGAGTCCCATCGTTTGTCATATAAAACTTTGAATGATCACTTTGTGTAATACGACGTGTATTGAATGACAGGCACTTCTGTAACTATTCATTTGAGATTTTATTTTAGGTACTGTATTTTGTTTTTGCCTTAAAAAAAAACCATTTTTTTTGCCTTGAGGAGCTCGTGGCTTAATAATAACAGCCGCTCGGGTCGATCTTTAGTTTAAGCCGTGCTTGCCTAGGTTGGTCTGCGGATGGGTTCCCATTACATACCGAGTTTCCTCCGTACCTCGGAAATCACGTTAAGCCGTTGGTCCCGGGTGTCATTTGTAGATCTTTGACAGTCGTTAGGTAGTCAGTGGCCCAAAAAGTCTGACAACCAGTCTTAGCAAGGGGTATCGTGTTACCCAGTACTAACTGGGTTGTGGAGGTCAGATAGGCAGTCGCTCCATGTAAAATACTGGTATTCAGCTGCAACCGGTTAGACTGGAAGCCGACCCCAATATAATTGGGAAAAGGCAAGGTAGATGATGCTTTTGTTTTCGGTAAAAGTGATTGAGTAAAAGTAATTATTTAAGATACGATTTTTATTCCGTAGTTTAGTAATGGGTTGAAGTTAGAACTGTCAAAAGATAGAATTCTTAGCTTTGCTTTCTTTGGCGGTTCTTATTTCGATTAAATTCATGTCTAATGCATAAAAAATATTAATAACTTAAACTCATGTAATTACTTTAACTTAAGTAAAGAAAACTTGACTTTTTTTTTTTTCGGTTGGGAAATCATCAAATGACCCCTCCCGCTCTGGGCGGAGTGGGAGGGAGTGTCAGACTTTTACTGACTAAAACCCATCCATGTTCCTTCTTTGCCCTTTGTGTTCGAGGGCCGCGCTATCTCTTTCGAACAGCCCCGCAGCCCTAATTACTTTAACTTGATAATAGATACCAATTCTACTTGTATTGTCCCACTGCTGGGCAATAGGCTCTCCCATATAGCTTATAGCTTTCCACTCTTCTTTATGTGTCGCCTTTTCCTACCAATATCCGAGTCCTGTTTTGGAGCATATCGAGATATACAATTCTGCGATTCAACTTATGCAGAAATAAAGAGAGAAGTAGTTCCCTCCTAAACTAAACTTGCTACTTGACTCTCCGTAAAAATCTTCTTCAGCCAGTTACTCCATAATCCGCACCACGAATACGTATGGTCGAGAATTTTAATATCTATTTTCACAACTTTAATCCCAACTAAAAAGTTTTGTAAACATACTGGGATGAGAGTATGCGATCCAGTTTGTTAACAAAACTTAATCCGGTCCAGATTCACGAACAATTCCAGCAGACTGTTCTTTGTTCGTCCGTCGCAGCTTTTTGTATCGCTTAACACCAAGCGATACAAAAGCGACTGTTCTGGCGTGATACAAAATCGGATTGCCATATCTGAGTGCTTCAGATGGTTCGCCTCTGTTACTATTTTTCACACACGCATTGTTTCAGTTAAGCTTTCAATGCCTCACGAACACTGCAAGACCCAAATGTAAAGCCTAGATAAACGCGCATACAGTTGAACTTCAATTGTTGATGCTAAGCCCATTTAGGTGTAGCTGAATTTCAGAGGTATCTGGTAAAACTTGACAACTTACCCAAGTTTTTTTTCGGATGGGAAATCATCCAATGACCTCCCCCCCTCCCGCCCTGGGCGGAGTGGAAGGGAGTGTCAGACTTTTACTGAGTAGACCCATCCATGTTCCTTCTTTGCCCTTTGTGTTACAGGCTCGCGGTATCTCTTTCGAAAAGTCCCGCAGCCCGGGCAGGCATCCGCCCGTGGACACCTTCCTGGTTGCTGACATCTCTTACTTCGAATTTAACGAAGGCATTGTTCATTGTGAAAATCCTCTGTTTTGACAATACTCAGATGTAATTACATTAAGGCCTACTTATTTGTTTCGGAAAGTCAATTTTAAATGTCGTTTGTAGTTTATCTCCTTTTATAAGTTGATAATTGACTTGTTTTGTTGAGTAGGCGGCTCTAAATTGAAGTGATTGGTTGGAATTCTGAGTTCTAATGGAAGTATTAAACTCCTACACAGATTACTAAGCTGCTACGTCGTTTCTGATATTTTATTGAGATATTGATAAAAACGTTTATTATGTTGGTACACACGTTTATTATGTTGGTCTTTGAAACAAATCGATGAAATTCTGCGAATGTGTAGTATTAGTTCCCGCTTGAAAGACAAGATAGGTGGCGCTGTTGTCACATATAAATCTCTATGTGTTGGCGCAGCCACAGTGCCACATTAAATAATGTGACAGTGTGCCTATTTTTTGTTTATATTCAAGTTTTTATTTGTTTTGGTTTTCTTTAATTTTTTAATGTTTATACTGTGTGCACTTTTGGCATGTTCCAAATAAATCTATTTTCTTTCTTTCTTTCATGATTCCATTGCGGGATTCGGAGGATCGCTAGTATTTTTACTAGCTCTAGCCCACGATATCGCCCGCTTGGAAGTCGCGCACTATCCCTTGGGACTTTCTATAGGGATGAAAATTATCTTATATCAGCCTAAGGTAGTGTTCCTCGTTTATCCGTGTGCCAAACATCCATATTCGCTAAATCGCGAAAAGGTAACAAGCAGACAGAGTTACTTTGTTATTCATAATACTTGTTTATGTTCGCGGATTCGCCCGCGTTGATTTTGGTTATTGTCCCACGGGATCGTACTACCGGGATAAAAAGTATCCTATGTGTTAATTCTAGTTGTTAAATATCTTTGTGCCAAATTTTATCCAAATCTACTCAGGGGTTTTGGCGTGAAAGAGTAATAAACATCCAAATAAGAAGTAAGTTAATATAATATCACCTATGGATGACACTATTATTGTTAAAATTGTATTGCTCGATACTGTATTTAATGTTGTTAACTTCGATCACAGTTTGATCGGTAATTTTAATTTGTTGCAAACTGCAGCCGAAGTATTTTACTCGCAACGCAATCAGATTAATTTAACTTTGGCTCCATTACTTTGTTGATAGCGAAAACTTCAAATGAAACTGAAACTGTACCCTGCGATGTTATTGATAGAAGAGCTATTTTTGCATGAATTACTTTGTTACATATCAGTAGATGTTGCTGTCGAACAAATTTTTGCGCATTGTTACCGCATAGAGAATTCACTGAAAGTACTAAGTCGCCAATGTAACTTATATCATGTTTTGACTTTGAACCATAACTGAGAAAGGTTTTCTCTGCGATTCGTTTATCTACGTATATACAAATAAATAAAATTGAAGTGTCTGTTTGTAATTTCAAAATAACAGCTTTATACTGAAAGCATATGAAAGTATACATATACGGTACATAAAACAAAAAAAAAACATTTTTAAATTTTTTGTGTCTGTCTGTTTTTTCCGGGTAATCTGCGAAACGGCTGGACTGATTTTGCCGGGACTTTTACTGTCAGATAGCTGATATTATAAGGAGTATCTTAGGCTACTTTTATTTTAGAAAAAGGATTACGGTGTCGTGCAAAAAAATTAAAACCCTTTAAGTTTTTAACAATTTCACGCTGACGAAGGTCGCGGGGCACAGCTCGTCTATTACAAATTCATCAGAATCGGAGATCGGAATAGGTTGGATTTATTTGCCTAAACTTCAAAGAAGTAATTAAACTGTATCCACATGTTAATTACTTCCTAATTACCTATCCCCCTATAAAATCCCGGAATAAAGCAGTTCAATTAGAGGGAGGTATTATATTATAATCACATGTTACTTCCTTGTAGGCAAATGTACTCTACCTATTCCGATATTTCATCATACATAGTATAAAAATTTTCAAGAATCACTTTCGTTCCAGCAATTCTCACAAATTGATATCTAAGAAAAAAGTTTCGCATTATTTTCACATTCTCTCGGAATTTCATTTCCCTCAACAGTAACTAGGTACCGTACATACAGTTCTTTTTTCCATTACCATTATTCTACATAGAAATATGTGACTGTTCTTACCAAAGAGATTTAAAACACATATAGAGAGGACATTGGGAATATTGTCATACAATAATTTTCATCCTGAATATTTTCGATTTTGATACATGAATGCTACCTGACAAGCGGGCGTATGACACGTAAGTAGTAACAAGTTTTGGATTACGATTTTCTTCGTCATGACCCGTCTATAGCTCGGAAATATTTGAGTGTCTTTGTATCATATGAATGCGACCTGACAAGGCGACGTATCGCACTGGACTGATCGACTTGTTACTAATTTGTAACAGGTTTTGGAATTGTCAGTTTCTTGGTCTTGTCCCGTCTATAGCTAGTTATATTTGAATGTCTTTGGTTCTTACACATCGCTTGTTTGCGACACTAATGACATAACTCAAAAATTAAGAAATATAAGATAGCATTTTTTTAAGTTAAACATTTTTTTAAAATTACGTGTTAGTGTTAATTTTTTTTGCACCTTTTATCAAAAATTACTTAATATAATACTTACTTTCCTTAATTTTATATTCAATTTCATCGAAAAATCTAAATTTTTGAGTTATGTCGCAAAAGAGCGTATGTATGATAACTGTTCACGCGTTCTAGTAAAACCAGTAGTACATTAGTTGCCATATCTGTCCGAACTCTTTCCTAACTTTTCTCACGGGAACTACTAGTCTACTTACTTATCTTTTTAATCTTAAACGACATCTTTATTACTTTCCACTTTCAACTTAGAATTACTTAGCATAAAGCTCAAAATTAATTGTTTCTTTTAGCTGCACCTGTACCTAGACCGAAGTAGTTCAGTTATTATAAAAGTAAGCGAGATGTAATGGCGCCCAACAGCTGCCCGAACGGTTGAATTTAAATATTGATGTTTTTGGGTAGAATAATATTTCTCAGTAATTTTCTTTGGAATGGTCAGCGCTGGGGTGAAGGATAGCATAGAGCACTATGAACAGTCATTGACCTTATGCTGACTTAGAGTAGTTCAAAGTTTCAATGGATTAGGAGATCAGCATGGTTTTTTTTTTTCGGATGGAGAATCATCAAATGACCCCCCCCCCCCCCGCTCTGGGCGGAATGGAAGGGAGTGTCAGACTTTTACTGACTAAAACCCATCCATGTTCCTTCTTTGCCCTTTGTGTTCCAGGGCCGCGGTATCTCTTTCGAACAGTTCCGCAGCCCCGGGCCTATAAATTGCACTTGAGCTGAATGAAGATGGTTCAATCAATTAATGGGCAAATGACAAAATTTCCCGAGCTACACCATGCTGTACTTGCAGGCTGTAGTAGACAATTTAAGAATTGCATTCAGCACAGGATCTGATAAAGTAGGTAGTAATAAACGCTGATCAATAAATCCTTCACTTTCATGTCAAGTACTCTGAAGCACGACATACAAGATTAAATTCCAAACCTACATAATCAAATGTAACATAAATGTATGTTTAGTTACAAAATTAGTTTCACACCACAACCAAACACTCTCATAGCAACTAACATACGAGTACGTTGACATTACCAACAAACTTTCATGCGAAAACCGCCCCTCTGACAACACACCTTCAAATTAAAGTTCTAGTGTGTCGCTTGGCACGAAAGTACTGCGTTATCAGATTAGAAGACAGCCGTACGGCACACTTAATAAAGTTCCTCGCTATCGCTCGTAGTTGACTCGTTCTTGACGTAATTTGTTCCTGGAGTCTTATTAAATTCATAAGTATACCTCACCAGCCTTAGTTTACGGTCCAAGTTGAGGGTGAAAGGGTTGTATGAGTTTGGAAACTGTTGGGTCGGCGTTTGTTCTGGTTATATGTGGGTGAAATTTCCTAAAGCAGGGTGTTTTGTATGCCATGGTTGTGGACTGTTCCACTCCTCAGTAGAAGCATAAGTACAAAGTTAAAGGAAATTGACGCGCAGCGTGTTACCAACAATTAGTACGATGTACTGAATTCGTGGTAATAGGTAACGCGTCGAAGACCCTTTCACCCTGTGTACAGGGTGACTGGTATTTAGTGACCGATACTTAAACACGTGATTGTACTCATTGTAACAAACAACTTTCCCAAAGAATGATTTTTTTTTAACGGCTAACAGCTGATAGGTCACAGGCGCGGGCGTGCGAATTTCATACAGCTGTTGTGTTGTTGTGATAAAAGTGTGTGTATAAAAGAAAATGTTTCTTTGGAAATTTGTTTGTTATTATGAGTACAATCACGTTTAAGTATCGGTCACTAATTACTAGTCATCCTATATTTAGTTTTTCTAGCTATTGTGCTCTTGCTTGAGTTGTCTCCCAAACAACCAGTTAAAAAAAAAATACTCGTATGATGCGGAAACCCTTCCATATTTGCGAAATATGTAGTTACAAATAAACAATTCAAACTAGACAATATGCTCATCGTTTCTTCCATCGCTTCTCGCTTAAAGCCCGTCTCCGTATAATAAATCGCCAGCTCATACGCTTGTCGTGGCACATTCGTAACACGACAGATATTCGCCTTCCCAGGTTTGTTCGTAAATTCAAAACTGCTACCGGTTCTGTATGACGACGGTCTCGTGGTGATTTATGATTCAATAGCACCGTTGTTTTATTTATTTTCTGCACAATTGTCGTAATGTGTTTGTAAAGTTTTGCAGTCATATCGTTCGTTAGTACGTACACCCAGTGCTCAGTCCAACTATCAATTGATTGTTCTTGATTATTCTTCTTTGAGAATCGATGATACTAGTAATTTGTTTGGTTAACTGAATTCTGCGTCGCAGCTTCACTTTCTTTAAATGATCAATTGTGCAGCAATTGACGCTTTGACCACTCCAAGCAGTAAGCAATTATCTGGTCTCCTGATGAGATAATGGCTCCACACTTCCACAAGCACAGACTGGACCTTGCAGCTCATATTTCAGTGGCCGATGGTACAGCAGTTTTTAACTTATTTACTTACACATTACTTACTCTTGATAAATGTTGAGTTGACAATTAGCAAACTTTTGATTTGCAAGTCCGACCGGTGCACCCTGGGTAATAAGCCCGGCTACCACCACGGTGATTGATCAATATCCCGGCCTGAGTTTAATCACGTGGTTTAATCACAATGTTAATGCCTAAAAGAGATAAGATTCTCTCATCGTTTCTCACTTGTACCGTAACCACTAAATCAGCTCACACGGTCGTCTCAGTAACACGCAGGGAACTCGTCGTCAACTTTCTGTACCTACCCGTGCAAATGCGACGCTAGTCTCCCAGCTCCCGGCGCCATGATGAATTGTAATCACCTGACGAGGCTTAAACGGCATACATATTCATTTAAGATTTTTAATTGCATCGGTCTTTCTGAAACTCAAAATATTTTATAACAATTAAACTATTACAGGCATTTTTGAATTGACAAGGAGTCGATCTTAGTAGTAGTAAGTAGTCAGATAATTGAAGCTAGTTTTTTTTTTTATTTGCTTGTACTGTCCCACTGCTGGGCAAAGACCTCCCCCAATTCCTTCCATGTGCTTTTTTTTCGTGCCACCTCGAACATTGAAGCTAGTTAGCCGTTCCAAAACATAGATCTTCATGGAGAAGAACGGGCAAGAAACTCCATGGGCACGCTTCTGAATCATTTGTGATTTAACGAAGTCTTGGGTACCTACATTATTCTTGTTGCTTCTATAATTGAGAGGCAAGGCATTGTCTTACGCAAGAGCGTAATTTATTTATGTATTTGTCACCCAAATGGTAAGCCGTAATGTGACTGCAATTGGTATTCAAGGTTGACTAGTAATTTGGAATACATAATATAAGCAATCACATAAATTATGTTGTTTATTGTTTAACCGTTGTACGTTTTTTTTGCAGTGTTTGCATAACGTATCATAATCATAATAATAAGCGTGCGTACGTGCTAAAGAATCATTCACAAAACATATTTTCTTTTTTTATCTTCTATAACTTGACGCCTAGCAGAAACCATAATCTTTACGAGTTCTCTGAACCCAATAGCCCTATCGAAAGAGGAAACGTTTCAGTATCATTCCAGAAATTCATGATCACTGCAATCCGTTAAGTAAATTGAAAGTTCCATTACCATCAAACCTTTTTCAATAAAACCTTGCAATTAAACATTGGCAATATATTTTCTCAGGCTATATAGTCCGATCTCTCTAAGTCAATCGGCTTTCTCCCCAAACAAAGATACATGTCTTAGTAATCCTTTTGCTATTCCCGGTTCCAGTCAGTTCCTTTTGACTGTACATTTTATACTCGCCATGGGACTGTTTCTATGTGTCCTTATTTTAGTAGGACATTCGGATTTCTACAGGTTTTAGAAATAGTATTCTGTAGGGACTTTTAGTTTGCGCTGTAAAACTTCTGATATCTTCGATAGATGTAGTGCTTATCTACGATTGGTGGATTCACAGCTGTGGCCATTTGTGGAGTGGACAAGACCTTTGTTTTATGTTTATTTAAAAAACAAAGTAATTTTCATAATTGAACAGTATCCTATCTAAGTTTTTATGTCTTCAATTTTCTGGTAATTTCTGAAAAATTAAGTTTCGCTACGAAGACTACTTCCGAGTTTTTGCTCGAGCACCTGCTATTGGAATGTTCTATTATCTACCAGGTTCCCTCCTCTTTGTCTAAAATATAGGAGAGCACTAGCTTGGACGCCAATGTGTCCGAGCTGCCCGGGGGAAGACAGATGTACCCACCGGCCTTTGTTTACTAGCCCCGCGCAGAATGGTGTTTGACCGAGTACTCCGAGGTTTATAGTCTTTATAGGGTTGCATACCAAACAATGTTCTTAGGAGGTAGTGGATTTTTATGTGCTTTATGTTTCTTTTTAGTTAGAAGTTTGGAGTTAGTGTCTCCTTTTGATACGATTTACGTTGTTTTACAATATCTGGAAAACATTTGAAAAAGTAATTCCTGCATGACTAATTTCGTCTCTAAAGGGTGTAAAAAGACCCTTTACGAAGCCGAAGGGTACTTGTTCTCCCCGTTATTGCGATCATTTTTTTGTTCTAGACCATACCTGGGAACCTTCTAGTTACGGAGATATTGGGGTTCAAAGTTCCAACTTTTTCACAAGTTTTTTTTTAAATCCATGTTTCTGATGTAATTTTTTTACTTTAAACACCTTCAAGACCCCCGTATTATTCAATCCATCCATCAGGACAATGTTTTGAGTCCGTTGCATTGAGTTTTATCGTAAAAAGTAATTTGTCACCCCAAAAAAAAAAGTCGTTTCCCAGCAATAATTTTTGCGTAAAGTTACTTAGTTTGTTTGATGTACAGAATGCTTGGTTGACGGCTTCGTGAAGGGTCTGTTTACACCCCGTATAAGATACGGTTCAGTGCCCTTTCTTTGTGCAAAAGTTGTTTCAAAAGCCCCGTGCAAATAAAACAGCAACTGATAGGCATACCTTTATCAAAAGAGATGGATTGATATGTAAAAAGTGTAACCCTAATTAGGGTCCCGCGCCCAAGTAATCAAAAACAAAACAAAATATCACGGGCCGCTCGTTCTTGATCCCTTTGCTCGCCTGTTTAAAATTCTACAGTCCTGTCTCACTCAGAACATAAATACGAAATTTGAATAAACACACACACATACATATTTGTCATACAAACCTGGATGAAACCACAAAAGCGTTGTTGTAATCCGGTTAACCGGTTTGGCGCGCAACCAGACACCAAGTGATAGCTGCCAGTGACAGCTCTGGAAAAAATTCGCGGCGAGTTTTAGAATTCAAAATTTAATTTGCACTAGTAACTATACGTTTTGAGGATTCCTGTGGACATTTTATCGCTCGCGCCGGAATATAACCGCAGAGTGGCGTTGTCCGGCAATCCGGTTTCAAATGGCGTTCGTGTCCGGATGGGAATAAGCCCTCGATGTCGTAATATATGCACCAGTTGCGTTTGTGTTGGTGATTTTACTATAGATTGCTTTTATCTGAACTACGCTTGGGATGCGATTTTCTATATATAAATATACACGTGCTGCACTGTAGCTGAGGCGTGTTGATCAATGTGAAAAGGTCTTCAATCTATCAAACGTTTCTATTTACTTTTAATCTTTTAACAGCTGGATACTACAACGCAATAAAATTTTCCAGTCTCATTTTGTCCCTACTTATTTTTTAACCGACTTCTTAAAAACGAGGAGGTTTTTTATTTAGTAGAGAAAGCACGTGTGGTGGTCGGAATTTTATTAAGTTTGCTTCGGTACTTTAAGAGTAATCCTCTATAATATACATTTTTTAAATCTTTATCTATGTGGAAGATGTGCTAATAGCTTCTTGTTACCACAACTAAAAATCTTTATCTTAAATCTTTTTTACAAAAAAAAATAACTGACTTCCAAAAAAAATACTAAGTCAGTGGAAAATAATGTAAAGTAATCAAAACAGAATATAGACGGGAAAACTTGTAGGAACGGGCGTTTGACTTCTCGAAGGCAAGTTTAAGCTTTGATTTGGACAGCTTACTCACCAGCTAACTCCAGTTTAGCAGACGTTAATACGATAAGGAAACCTCCAAACCTCCAACATTGTTTGCTATGATCCTCGCCTTTGCGTTAGAACAGGCACGCTAACGTCAGTGAATAAGATATTTACACTAAGAAACTGCATCTCAATCCAGACGGAGGAGTCGGCGATAACTTGAAATCTGTAGCTGTAAGAGGATTCCGACTGGGCTATTGTTGACGTTGTCTATAGGGTTGCGAGGTGCTCGGAGTCTAACAGTAAATTAAATTGCAATGCTCAGTTTCTTGGAGATATAAAAGAAAGAAAAAGTCAAATGATCATTTTTAGGGTTCCGTAGTCAACAAGGAAAGGAATCCTTATAGTTTTGCCATGTCCGTCTGTCTGTCCGCAGCTTAGCTCAAAGATTCTTATTACCAAAAAGCTGGCACGAATATACAGAATAGTTACGCCGACAAAGTGGTAAAATAAAGTCTCGAAAAGTATTTTTATTTAGGGTATCTTTTTTCTCGCGTACCCCATAGTATATCGTTGGATAGAAAATATAGTATGTCGTTGGATAGGTCTTTAAAAAAAACTATCACAGCCAAGTAGGCTTCACAAGTTTACGAGTAATAGTCGACCAACTTATAAAATGTACTCGAATAACATATTATCCTAAACATAATGTATGGGAGCACAGGTTTTTTAACTGATTTTTTTTAATTATTATTGCAATTAAAATCATCGTTCGGAGGCAAATCCGCATATTTTAATGGACAACTACGGAACCCTACATTGTGCGTCGTCCGACACGCACTTGGCTGGTTTTTTTTTATTATTAATCCTAATAGATTTGAAAATTAGTTGCCTGGTATTCCTACTCCATATTTGTTAGGCCGTCCAATGTAGAAATGTTTCGTTTATCATCATCAGTTAGAATTGCAGCTATACTTTTGGGCAACCAAAACCTCCTACATAGTGCAATTAACGTCCACTCTTCAAAAACCAAGTTAACTGTGCCAATAAATCATAAATGGCTTCTCAATAATCCTTGCGTCATTCGGCATCCCTACTCCGCCGTCGAGTGGTCTCGGGAGCAGCACCACAAAGATTTGATTTAAGTTTAATCCCTCCCTGGCTGGTCACTTCGGAACTTGTCGCATTAATAACAGATAAAAACTGGCCGTCTCCATCCTCGCCGCATTTTATAACGTTTGGCTGGAGAATTTTGATTTTATACTCGTAAATGATAGCTTGGCAGTTCTTGGAGATCTAGATAGGTACTTTAAATTAGACAAGTCATTGGGTTTTGGGTGCTTTTCTAGAAATATGGGGAAAGGAGTGGAAAAATCGCCTTCCTCCAATGAGGATCCTTCTACGAAGAAGGATATTGTGTTTGGTTGGTAACTGCACCATGGTTGTTGTCGTGCTATTGTATACAAATGTATCTCACCGATAACATGACATTGACACTAGGAACGATTCCCAGTTATATATATGATATCTCTTTGAGGTGCGCGTGGAACACGAACGCGCCGTCGACACGGCCTGTCGTCACAAGACGCCGTCTCGCCGATAACATGTCATAGACGTTAGGAACGATTCCCAGTTAGTATCTGGAATTAAAATTGGATTTTGTCTGACGTAGCCTTGACATTTACTTATCCTGGAGTCTTTCATAAAGCTATACATATCTACGTCCTTCTTATAACTGCGTAATATTAATCCTGATGGGCGCGAAGAAATTCAATCTAGGCAAAGGAAATTGGAAGTAGAACAGCGGAACCACTTTCAATGTATACCTTTTAATGAAAACCTATCACAGGCGGGAAGTGCCTGTAGAAGTTTCTCGAAAGCCCGTATGTACTCGACAGCCTAATTACTCAACTGTACATACCTGACGTAGGTTTTGCTGAAAGTGCAAAACTAACATTTGCAAGTTTGAATAAGCTGCTGAAAAATTTGAGGTGTATTTTTGATGTTGTTGCTAAGATCGCATTTGAAATACATTCGTTTCAACTTCCGTAGCAACAAAGCACAATAAGACTCATGAATTAGGCAATCGAGAATGTTTAAAAAATGTTTTTGTTTTTAGTGCCGTATATATTTTCATATGCATTCAGTAAAAAGCTGTTATTTTGATATTACAAACAGACACTTCAATTTTATTTATTTGTATAGATTAAAAGATCTTATTGTAATATTCTCCCTAATGTTTCTATAGGGTGACTGGTCATTAGTGATCGACATGTAAATACGTGATTGTACTCAAGATAACAAACAACTTTCCCAAAGAAACATTTTTTTTTAACAACAGCTGATAGGTCACAGGCGCGCGCCTGCGAATTTCATACGGCTGTTGTGTTATTGTGATAATAGTGTGTGTATACAAAAAAAATGTTTCTTTGGAAAAGTTCTTTGTTATCATGAGTACAATCACGTGTTTAAGTATCGGTCACTAATTGCCAGTCACCCTATACACCGTGACTTTTTAGTCGTCTTACAACGGCAGCCCACTTCACGTATCCAATGACTACTACACATTCATAAAAAAAATGGTATTTATGAGATTTTAATCATTTAAAAATAAAAATATTATTCAGAATCATGATCATGACCAGTGATAGGAATAGGTAGTGCCTATTTGCCTAAACTTCGAAGAACAGAGCCAAGAAACGGAGACTTCCTTAGGACTACATTTTTTCCGAGACATCTGTCCCGAAATTTCGAGACAACACATAAATACATTTAAAAAAAATGTTATTTGGAATAAGATATTCGTCTATATTTACCTAAAGTTTGCGACTAGATATATCATAATAAAATAATAACATACACAGTCGTTACAACCATAATTTTTTCTGAATTTTTTTTTGGAGAACATTTTGTAAATGACTTGTTGATCGTAATACACAATGAATCACAATGTTTGAATAAGAAGCAGTACACGTTTCGAAGTAAATATCTTCTTTCTAGCTCACTCTCGGCTACGTTTAATGAGATTTCTAAAGTTCAAGTGTAAAAAAGGCATTATATGTAACACATACTATGATTTAAAAGAGTGTCCATGGAGTTTCTTGCACGTTCTTCTCCATAGAGACCTACTCTTTGGAACGTGCAACTTAGCTTCACTTTTCTTGGACTGACCGACATTGACTATTCAAAAGTGCCTGTAAATGGTCTATTTGAAATAAATGCTTTGATTTTGTCGGTATTTAAAATAAATAAATAATTCATTTATTTGCCAGAATGTAGGTATACAAAGTGGTATTATCTTAATATTAATGAGGTCCCTTTACATTCTACCATTATACATGATTTCCACACCTTAATCTATATCACTACCAAAATCAGCATTTTCAGTGGAATTGAGTAATGGTAAATACAAACTATCACATTTATAGACAAACTTTAGATAAATATAGACGAATTACTTATTCCAAATAACACATTTTTTTAAATGTATTTAAGTGTTGTCTCGAAATTTCGAGACAGATGTGCCGGAAATAATTTAGTCCTAAGGAAGTCTCCGTTTCTTGTCTCTGTTCTTCGAAGTTTAGGCTAATAGGCACTACCTATTCCTATCACTGATCATGACACATGACGTAGTTAAAACACCCTGTTGCGAGCGATGATTTACTCTACTCGAGCACTGGTTAGCTATGTTCTCCCGTTTGACACATCATTAACAGGATGTTTCATAATTTTATTCTAATGTATTATTTATTTTTCTTTGTACCTGTTATGGTAGGTAACAAAAAAAAATTGCGCCTAGAGCTATTTCAAGTCGGGTACATTCAGTGGACCACCTTTGTAAGACGACTAAAAAGTCACGGTGTATAACTGTCACCATGAAAACCAAGCCACAAAGACATCACCAGACAAACACCACCATATACTACAATGCACCACTTTTATTACCTCACGTCGCGACATTCCCGTCCGTCCCTAGCGCCCCATCTTCCTCGATAAATTGTATTGAGGCCATAAATCCTCCTGGCCAATACTCCTTGCGAGCTGACGGGTAAACTGCGGACGACTACGTAATGGCCGTGTTAATCAAAGTTCAGTAACTTTTACATGTCTTGCTTGTTGATAGACGAATTGGCTAATTAAGTTGTAGGTAAACTTTGTACGAAGAACTTGGTGCAACTGTTCTTTGGTTTGTGGAGGAGTTTTGCTTACAGTGTTTTATGGTGTTTGGTTGGTGGGTTTGGTACTTTTTTTGTGATTTTGTTGAGTAATATTGGTCTTCTGATATTGGCGGATTTTACCCATGGCTAAGCTCACGTGAAGGTTAAAAATTATCCCACAGAAACGGATTACGAGGATCATCATCTGCCTAGCCTTTTCCCAACTATTTATATTGGGGTCTGCTTCCAGTCTAAGCGGATGCAGCTGAATTATTTTACATGGAGCGACTGCCTATCTGACCTCCACAACCCAGTTAATACTGGGTAATATGATATCCCTTGGTAAGACTGGTTGTCGGACTTTTTTTTGGGCCACTGACTACCTAACGACTGTCAAAGATCCATAAAATGACACCCGGGACCAGCGGCTTAACGTGCTTTTCTAGACACGGAGGAAACTCGGTATATAATGGGTGTTCACCCATCCACAGACCAACCTAGGCAAGCACGGCTTAACCTAAAGATCGACCCGAGCGGCTGTTATTATTTAGACATTAGTTCCTCCGGATTCTAAACGGATTACGATCATAAAAGTACCTAATTCTAGGTCCTAACCCATGGTCTACCAGTACGCCGAACATCGAAATCCGTTCAGCAGTCAAAAAATGAAAGGTAACAGACAGACATTCTTTTCATTCATAAATATTAGTATGGATTTTATCAACGCCACTCATAAGTTATCTGGATGGTACTTGTAGACTTGAATACGAGGAAATTAAAAAGTGACGTCACGGGATACCTACACACTCCCCACGCATTTTCTGCTGAGCTTTTTGCTTTGAAATTAAGGTCGGATTAAAGTATCCAATTAATTGGAAAATTATTATATCGATGGCAGAATTTTATCATAAAATGGTAGCGACATTTTGTATCCCAATTTTATAATGACTTCTTTATTTATATGCTTTTGAAATGAGGTAGCTATTTAACGGGATCTTTTGCAATACTTATAAACCTATTTCGTTTAAGCCTACATTTTCTTAAGTCGCCTCCATTTTCCTCTCAAGTAAGTTTCAGCAGTACTTACAACTTAAATGGAAAATAAACTTAATAAAGCAAGTAATTTTGGGATATTAATAATGTTTATTTCTATACTTTATCGTTAAGTTATAAGTTTTCTCGTTGTGTTAAATTAACAATTACGTATTTTGAACGGCGTAAAGAGTAATTAATGAACAAATTAAGGAACTAATTATTGAAATATAATTAAATTGAATAACTAATAATCATCGAGTTATTGTACTACTTACTACTATTATTCGATACTTACTGCCGTAATTTCAAAAGAGCGCATATGCTTAGATACTAGGGATGCATAGTATCCCGGTGTTTGCGAAGTGATGGGACATTGGTCTGTATTTATGGAGCTGTAGTTCTGCCAGTTACTTGCCCAGTGAAGTTATGCCCAGTAAGCTACTGGAAATATTTGCCATTGCTTTTCCGAGGATATTGTACAAAATATTTGGAACGAAATGTTGCGATACCAAAGTCAACGCTACAGCCAACCAAATCTTTGACCGCATAATCTAGATGTCAAGAAATTCGAGCACAAAACTAGCGATTAAACTAACTCCGGGCAACCTCTGAAATGCCTTTAACTTGAGTTCATTGGACGCAAATAACCATAAATTCTCGCCAACATTTTAGATGTCCAATTTCAAACAACAATTTTCAACATCCGCTAAATTGTTGCGCGAAAGTGCCTCCGCTGAATTATGAGTTTTCAACAAAGTTTCAAACAAAAAATAAGATAAACAAGAACACACAAAAATATTCACAAATGCCTTCCACATGGCAATCTCGAACAGTCGGTAGGTACTAGTAGACAGTGCCAAATAGGGTGTAAACGTACAAATCGAGTTGCCCGCTGCAGATGCGTTGCTCGCTGGGACTGACAGATATCAGTACGGGAATTTAGGTCGCAATGGATGCTGAGCCACCAAACAGGTCGCAGGCCTCGCTGCTACTCAAGTGGCTTGGAAGTGGGACGTTGGCGTGGCGACGGCGACACGAGGTTAAGCTAAACTCGTGCACATAAGTATGTTAAGTTTAAATTAGAGCTTCGTTCGGGATACAATTTGATGAAGGACTTGTTTGAAGTGAATTTCGCAGCGGTACTGATGCAAATTTATTTCTATCTCTGTTGCTACAGTTGGTGGAGATTTGTGAAGATTCTCCTTGCATAATTAGTCTTTAAGTTTCCCATTGCTGGGACCCAGAAGAGGGTGGGCAGTAATCCACCACGCAGAAACAGTATGCGGGTTCGTAGATGTCATATTAAGTCTTTCAGCATTGCGCGTTAGCTCAACTTAAATATGTCATACGCCTATCTGAATCATCATAAACGTCCTGCCTCTCCACAAATCAACTACAGTACATTCCCAAACATCTATTATAAACATAATTTAATCCGTCTGCCAAACAATGTCAGTACAATTTGTATGTAAAGTACGTCTGTGCGGAGCAGTGCCACTAAGTCATGTCACTAAGTGGCCTTGATTGTTATGTCGTGTTGTGTTGTACGTGTTGCTGGCTCGAGTGGCATATGCGGATGACATTATGTTAGGAAGGGAGTAATGACGCAGATACGTGCGACCTGTATATCTAACTCTCCTGTTAGCCTGCTGCTAGGCAAAGGTCTCCTTATCTTTGAGTGTGCAGTAGCCTAATCCATTGATGATAAATTAGAACAGGGGCTGTTTCATAGACCCACAGTGTAAAAACTATCTAGAAGATAATTTCAAAAAACGAATGCCGGGACACAGCCTAAATCAATCAAAACCAAAATATTTTTTTTAAATTTCATATAGGATATATTCAGATGGGCACTTATAAAACGTCGACAAAAAGGTGCACGGTTCGGGTTGGTCGTTTCCTATGGTGAAGAAGCGGCAAGAAACTTTACGAGTTACTCTTTTTAAATCATTTGGTATTACAATATTATCAAGGTTACAGGATTTGTACTTAAGTATGACCTAGACTAAAAAGTCATGGATATACTGACCTCTTTGGTGGTGTTCTTTAGAAAGAGCGTGCGTGTATGAATGTAGACCAAACAGAATGAGTATGTAAAGATCGTAGTAGGTGGAGGTCTGTACTTTCTACCTACCCCCATGATAACAACGCTTGAGGTTATGTACGTGAAGATAAACAACTCACTTTTAGTTTGGATCCGTGTTTACTTGGTTAGTTATTTGCTAGATACATTTGTTTTTGTGATCGCTTACCCTCATATTTGTAATTTTTTACTATGTACGCAGATTTCTGTAAACTCATAGACATGTTATTTAAATACAGTTTCTTAGTAAGTAAATTATTGTTAATTCTTGATGAAGAAAAATAAAGTGCTTAAACGACAAAAATTAGAAATAGGTATTATGACGATTGGTGCTCTTAAGTACAGACGCACGGTCTGACGAAGCAGGCATTTTTGCAACGTGTCTACGGAACCCTTAAAATGGGATAGAAATTGTTTGAAACTATAGTCCAGATACCTCAACCAGAACTTATCAGAACTCAGAAGGTGGTGAGAGAGGCCGTAAGCTTCTTTTGTTTAAGTTAGCTCTGGACAAATCCTTCTTAGTTGTAATTAGTTTCAATATTGCTCTCGGAAAATCCTGCAGGCTTTTCTTGCAATGTTTTAATTAAGTGTTAAAAGAAAATGGAGAAAAAAGGCAAATGTGCTTTGATTTGAAGAAGGTATTGTGATAAAGGCTCTTGAAGACATAATGCAACAATGTTTGCTACTGTCAGTGCACTGTTGATCTTTTTATGTATATGTTACGGGCAATTTGATAAGTCCGGGCACTATTCATAATGGCCGGTCTGTATTTATAATGCCCGACTCAATTGGGCAATGTGATTAAAACAGCATGATTAATCACTTTTCCCGGCCATTATGAATAGTACCCACCCTATCTTGGGCAAAGTAATAAAATAGGTGAATTATTAGTATATTATCACGTTTCTACTAAATATCAACTTATTAAAATACAGTCGACGAAGCCCCGCTACGCGGGGCTCCTATTTCTGTCTGCAGGGTTTAAAGGAACCTAACTAACCGAACCTCGGGGTGCCCCTGACGTCGACCATCTAGGGTTAGGGTTTCTGTCAGCATCTGCGTTTGTTTGGGGGGTTTATGCTTATAGAAAACAAAATTCATTTATTTTCTCTTTTTTTTAGAAAAGTCCAGAGCAATTATGCTAAAAATTATGAATTGTATGTCAAATAATACGTTATTAAATAAAAGTTTATCGGATAATTATTTTGCTAAGTGAAATATTTGGTAAACTTGTTGTTGTAGAATGATGAAATGACAATGTTTTTGCCAATCGTTGCTTGTAAAGTAAAAAAAATTGAATTAATGTTTGGTGAACTGACTGGTCACCAGGGAATTATTCATACTGCCCGGTCCAAGTGGTAAATTCAAGCTATCTCAAACACTGACTTATTACATGGACCACGGGCCGTCGGGTATTATTAATAATGGCCGGTCAAAGTGATAAATTAATCACTTTGCCCGACGTTCTTGGGCATTATTAATAATGGCCGGTCCTTATTAATAATGCCCAGTTAATCACGTTGCCCGTAACATATATCTCCTGACATTGTCTTTAGCACGGAGTCCTTAGGATTGAAAGAAAAACAAAAAAGTATCAAGTTTTAATGTTTTTTGTGTAGGAACAGAAAACAAAAGTAAGCTGGCAGATCTTTGATTTCAAATAAAGCGAGCTATTTTGGTCTTCGTTGTCTAGTAAAAAGCGTTTAAAAAGACCCTTAACGAAGCCGAAAAGCACTTGTTCTCCTCGTCATTGCGATTTTTTTTTGTTCCTTCTAGTTACGCATCTCCGTAACTTCCGTAACCGTTCTAGGTCAAAGTTAAAATACCACTTTTAACTCTTCTTTAATTACCTCCAAGACCCGTTTACTATTCAAAGCATCAGCACTAAGTTTTGAGTGCGTTACATTCAGTTTTACCATAAAACGTGATTTTTCACCCAAAAAAAAAGTTGTTTCCCACCAATAATTTTTGCGTGGAGTTACTTAGTTTGATGTACAGAATGCTTGGTTCACGGCTTCGTGAAGGGTCTGTTTACACCTTGTATGTTATATAAACAAGTTTCTCGTTTTGTGTAAAATTAGAGAATAGAGAACAGAGTCAATTCTTCAGTGATACTTGAATTATTTAGAACTTATGTTTTGTATTTCTCGCTGCATGTGTTGCTACCTAGTGTTGCATGTTTTAAAAGCTGACCCTGAAAGCAATAATTAACTTTAAGAATGAAAATAAACTTTTCTTCCTATAACCTCTTTAATGCTAGATTTAAATATTCTTTATGTTTCTTAATATTCTTATGGGTTCCTAATAAGGTAACGTGTAAGGCTCAAAGTTTCCGTTTCTTACTCGACCATACTATGACCATGCTTACGACATTACAATACAATTTTACTGCAATAAAGAAAGAAGAGAGGCAAATATTTCGTATCTTAGTCTAAAAATCTCCCACTTTCGCATACGTAGAACACAGTACACCGTCGAAGAAGCTCCAATGATGTGGAAAACACATTTTGATCGAAACTTTCCGAGCCTTAAATGATTTTTCTGGTTCAAGAGTCGCTTGAAGAGCGAACACGTGCCGGAGTCGTATAGCGGAATGGTGATAAGAAAGGATTTTTATTTTGCCATAGTAAGCTATAAAATGTTTTATTTATTTGTTGCTTAGGGGCATAATGATGTCTCTAAGCAACAAATAAATAAAACACTTTACTTCCGAGAAATGTTTCGGTTCCTACTTAAAGTTTATAACCATTCGGAACAATTGTTATTTGGAATAGTCAATAAACGAACTTTTGACCGCCATAGTCTCATATACTTGACAAGTAAGCGCGTGCCCTGACGCCAAAAACACGCTGACGACACAAATATGTGACAAAATGGTAGGCGAAAATGTGGATTGTCGTAGAGGGCACGCGCGTGCGTTTATGCTCTGGCGTTCAAAAGGTTAAAACCACCTTGATAGAAAAATGCTGCACTTGTGCGGTTTGATCCTTTTGGCTCTTAAATTATTTTGTCAAGAGGACGCCTTTGGTAAATATTTTTAAAATTGTCTGTGGAAATCGTATTTAAATAAATTAGCCTCTTTAAAAAAAGGTTTTATTAGAAAATTAAGTTTACCTATCAACATTGAACGCGTACTTTAGTGTCCGTGCAATTAACCGCTGAGGAGCTCTCTTGTGAGGAGGCGATCCTAGCTGCGGGATCAAGTCATGTCTTCCATAAAAATGTATTGTCACCAGCACCAAAGGTGTCTGCAAAATTTCAGCCCAATCGGTTGTGGAGAACTGGTTTGAAATTCAGTTGCTAGATTTGACCAATATAATCTTACTAACTAATAATAGTCGAGTGCAATTAGACTTTAAGGTGGAACGAAGTTTATAGTGGTCGGATTTTCATGGGGTTTTTTTTATTGAGTTCCTAGAGTTGTGGAGAAGAAAGTTAAAAAAAAAAAATTTCGACGCTCGCGACTTTTTTTTTTAATTTTTTAAATTTCCTTTTGAATATTTTTTTTTCGCATATGAATAACTTGAAATTCACCGGATTTATATTGTGACGTATAGTGGGACCTGTATGCATCCATTAAATGCCAATTTGGTCTATTTCCTTGTTCATTGGTGTTGACGAAATGCATATTTCCAGGTTTTTTAATGAAAATTTCCTATTTTTTCAATTATTTCTAAAATACCGAGTTTTAACACAAAGATTTCTTTTGTCATTGGTAACTGATACTTTTTCACGGATAACTGAACGTAAAAATGTTCAAGAAATCCATATTTACGAGTGAAGTGACTAAAAATTCATTCGCAAATATCAGGAAATCGTCTGTGTAAAAGTTAAAGAAGGCAATTTTTCTCAAAATGTTTCTATGGCGGCCAACGTAAATATTATTCTGAAAATATCCTTATTAAATCAGCTATCTACAGAGAACATAAAATAAAAAAAATATTCGGAGGTACTCAATAAATGTTGATTATTGCTGACGAAGGTGGACTGGGACCGCTGGTAAACTCACAAAAATCATCGTAATTGGAACGTAACCATTTCTCATAATTTATATTTAGAATTAGTTGCAAGCTTGGGTCTCTGCGCCCCATTTAATATCAATACCGATACCGATACCGATACCGCTTCCAATTCTTAGCGATAGATCCCTTTAGTCATGTTTTACTTTCTCAGCAGTAACTGATATTTAACAAGTATCCTTGAATATTTTTCTAGTTATTATACCTTATTAGATAGCTACTAAAATGGCGTTTTGAAAAATAATTTGCACATTGAGTTATATAGAAAAATTTCGAAAAAAAAATGCCTTCATTAACATAGACGATTTTCTGATTTTTGCGAATGAATTTTAAGTCACTAAACTCATAAATATGGTTTTCTTGAACATTTTCTTGTCCAGTTATCTGTAAAAATGTATCTGTTACCAATTTCAAAAGAAATCTTAGTCTTAAATTCGGTAACTTAGAAATAATTCAAGAAAATACGACATTTTCAAAAAAAAACTTGAAATATGAACATTGAACAAATAAACAGACCAAATTGGCCTTTAATGGATACACACAGGTCTTTCTATTATGCCTCAATATTAATTCGCCGAATTTCAAGTTATTCATAAAAGAAAAAAAAATATTACAAAGGAAATCCAAAAAAATAAAAATACTTGCGAGCGGCGAAATTTTTTTTTTTAACTTTCTTCTCTACACCTCTAGGAACTCAATAAAAAAAGTCCCATGAAAATCAGACCACTATAAACTTCGTTCCACCTTTTGAGTATTTTTTGTCTAATTGCACTCGGCTATAAGGCAAGTTAAATAAAGCTTATAAAAAAACAAGATGGAATCGTTATTTAATAGCAGGTACCCACTTGTATAATCGATTTATTTTTAATTTTTAATAATTTGTACTGACGTACACACGTGGCATAACAGAGCGCACAACCATATTTTTAAGATCTTGTTTGTAATTGTTACCTATGTTTATGAATAAATGATTCTGATTCTGATTCTGTTACACACTTTGGCCACTCACCAAAATAACAATCTACATAATTACTTTGGTGGCGCTAACAACATGCATGAAATATGTGTTCTTTTATGGTTTTATTTATAAAGTTTGCTGTATATTAACGGGAAATTCAGAAACGGGATTTTTACTGAGTGCAAAAAACGAACAAGAAAGAGGGTAGACCGATTTGTCTGCTTATAAACACCCACCCGCAATCACTTCAGTTTATCCGTGATCATGGTGCTTGCAACAGCGCCGAAATATCGGGAACTCAAACCAAACAGTAAACATGGTAAATATTCCGTTGCTGAAGTGAATGATAATGTTAGTGACCATGATAGTTTAACAACTTATAAGTTTGATGTAATTAGACACATAAATCATTTCCGATATTTCTGCATATTTTATAAAAGCCCTGAGCATTACTGAAATAATATTTTAACGATTTTAGCACTTGCACGACATACTAAGGTTCTTGGAAAACCAGTTAGTATAATCTTATAGTCCTTTCTGACATAAACGGGAGCTGACTGAGTGGCTTTGGTTTACCGTTCATGGGATTTGCATATGTAAAACAATCTGCACAGATGTTGGATCCATCTGTCCGTAAGATGCGAAGTTTTTCAACAAGAACTGGTGTTCGTTGAAAAAGTGGTGAACGTTGGTTCTCCATGATAAATCTAGCTATTTTCCTGTTTCAACTCATTTTCTGGTTTCCGTAAGGGTTACACCAAGCGGACAGGCATGCGGACACCGGACCTTGATAGGAACATAACATATACATTACATCACGCCCGTAAAACCCTGTAAGGGTTAGGCAGACGTGTACCTAATAGTACAGCCACATTTCGCCAGTTATGTTTAAGTCCCATCTAATAGGTGGCGAGCCTATTGTCAGCAACCGGGCACAAATCCAGACTTCGTGACTGGTACTGAGAAATTCCCGATGGAAAAACCCAATAACACTTTTCGAGGCCAAAAGGCTCTCAGCATATCTCAGCATGGTGCTTTCTGTTCCGTTTTTTCAAATCTCAAGTACATTCTTTGGGAAGTTAATTGTGTGAATAATAAATCATCCACCTATTAAATATAAGGTATCGTGTATTGTATAAGCTCATATCATCATCAACAACATCAGCCTATAGCAGTCCACTGCTGGACATAGGCCTCCTCAATCGCACGCCACTCAACTCGATTCTCAGCAACTCTCATCCAGTTGCTACCAGCCACCCTGCAAAGATCGTCACTCCACCGAGCCTGAGGGCGTCCCACGTTACGTTTGCCGATTCGCGGTCTCCACTCAAGAACACGTCTACCTCAACGGTCATCGGTCCTACGGCTAATATGACCGGCCCATTGCCACTTCAGCTTACTTATTTTGTGAGCTATCTCGATAACTCTGGTTCTCTGTCGGATCACCTCGTTTCGGAGACTCCAAGCACAGCGCGTTCCATAGCTCCCTGAGCGACCTTGAATTTATGAACCAGCCGTACCGTGAGTGTCCACGTTTCGGCCCCGTAAGTCATAACAGGCAGGACGCACTGGTTGAAGACTTTAGTCTTTGGGCTCTGTGGAATACGCGACGAGAAGACCCGACGAAGCTTCCCAAACGCTAAGCTCATATAGCACATATTTATTTACGATTTAATTTCGCTCCCCGATAAACCGATTTGACGTGTGGCGTAAGAGAAAAGGGCCATAATCTGTTCGGACAACAGGCTGATTGGATTTAGTTAAAAGGATTCATGATTATTCATGCAGTATCTATTTCTACCTGAAACTGGAAATCTATACGATCTTTTACGATTTTGCTCGTAAGATCTATGAAATCTTAAATTCAATAAATTACTGGCAGTGAACTGGCATAAATAAAAACAGCCCACTGTTCTGTCAACTATCAATCGATATTCAATGATATTTACTACGTAAATAAAATAATATAAGTAGTAAGCCCGCATTGGACTAGCGTGGTGGACTAAAGTCCAAATCCCACTTTTATAAACTTTCAAACCATGACAGAACAACAATCGCACAGGACAGAGAGGTTTGGAAGGAGAAAGGGGAGGCCTTTGCCCAGCAGTGGGACACTCAAACAGGCTAACAAAAAAAAAAAAGTAGTAAGTTGCCCGAACAATTACCGTTTACCTCATAAGGCGCCATCCTATTGCCATCGCTCGCGCGATGATGCGTGCGTGCGACCGTGCGATCATTCGATGCGACCAAATTGTCTAGTTTTTGTCGTGCGACCATCGACGCATCATGTTGATCGTCCGATCAAACATACTGATTAGTACTGAATGTTCTAATGGCGCTCGCGCGACCAAGCAGTGAGGATTTTTTATAGAGTATATTATTATGTGGTCTACGTTTTCTTTTTTAATCCTATTTACGAATAACGAAATATTGCTCGACAGCAGAAACTGTCCAGAGCCATTTCGGGAGTGATCGCATCCCTCCAAAATAGGACACACGATGTCTTATCGCGCTACCGGTTTCATCGCACGATGAAATCGCATCGCGTCGCGCGAGCGATGGCAATGGGACGCCGGCGCCTAAAGGCTGATTTCCACTATGCTCATATAAAAATAATGTACCTACCACGTGTACGTAAGCAATATCCAATGTTCCATAAAAAATACCGAGCTAAATATTATCGGCACTTTACGAAATTTTCGGAAAATACCGCGGTGTAACAAATTTTGTGGAGTTTCAAACTGTCGACGCGACGTCAACGATTGGCTTCGTTTGCCGACGTCAGGCGTCAGGCCTGCAGCCTCCGGCCGATTGAAATGAAGCATTTTGTACTTGGAGTTTTGCTATGAACGAATAAGGGCGGATTTCACTAAGAACTGAACGCGATTAGGACATCTAAACTACTCGTACATTGAACGCTGTCAGTGTCATCATTATTATATAATTTTGACACTGGTCTTAAACGCGGATTAGATATGTTGATCGCGTTCAATTTCATTTGTGAATTTCACCCTTAGTTTATTACGAAGAACTAGAGCGTGGAGGTGTCTGTAAAATGTCGGTCGTTGCGTGAAAATTATGATGAAATTTCACCGTTAGATAGTGACAAAATGTTACAGAAATGCCACGCAAATATTACGTATGCAATATTCTAAACACGTATTTCAAACCTGCAAATTACTCCATTCAAAATATGACGACAATAAATAATGCATGCCATATAAACGGTACTTTGAGAGGCATGAATCACACTGTTTTACATAAAAATCCAATACATCTAGATTACTTGAAAAAGATTAACGACAGACGCAGAACGGTGCACGCCACTGTATCTCCAATAGGCCGAATATTAGTTTAATTTAGCGTGTGATAATATGTAAATTAGTTTACATTAATTATACACGAATGGCGGGTACTATTTGTGTGATACGTTCGCTTAAACACGAGTCGGGCAGTCAGCAGTGAGGTCTGCAATTTTATGTGAACGTGCATGTTTCCATTTACAGTGAAGGGAAATTATTACGGGATTTATTCCAAATAATATGCAGTGTGTATCAGAAATGCTTAGTCATATCTAATCTTTGAACGCCAGAGCATAAACGCACGCGCGTGCTCTCCACGCCAAGCCACAATTTCACCTACCATATTGTCACATATTTGTGTCGTTTGGCGTACAGGGCACGCGCTTGCTTGTCACGTATATGTGACAATGGAGTTCAATAGGTCAAGGGCGTGACACAGACTATCAAACTGGCCAACGTTCGCCATGGGACCAACATCGTAATCGCGAAAAAAAACTACTTTCCCATGCACGTGGGTTGAGGTATGCTTATTTTTGTTCACCTCAGGTTCAAAAATCAAAATCAAAATATTTTATTTTACATGGGCCTAGATGGGCACTTATTAAACGTCGACAAAATGGTGCACGGTTCGGGTTGGTCGTTTCCTATGGAGAAGAACTGGCAAGAAACTCCTTGGTAACACTTTTCAAATCATTTGGTTTTACAATATTATCATGGTTACAGCATTTGTATTTAAGCATGGGGGGACAGCGTAGGCCCGACAATAAGTCGATAAAAAGTTAACAAGCAGCTGGTAATCTACAAAGCCTACAATGTTCACACACTCAAAAACAAGCGGTAAAAAAGAATCTATACAAAGGTACTCGTAAGAAAATATTGTAAAATACTAAAGTAAACAAGTGACACAAATATTGCCATCAGTTCTGTAACTACGGCTATTACTGCTGTAAATAGCGAGATGTATTCTGAAAATTCCAGCCCAGCTACAGCCACGCATCATCAATCACACAATTATGCAATAAACGGACTGCACAGCTCAGCCGGAGTGGCAGCGTTATACCGTTCGCACCAAATGACGCGCGTGGCGTTTGATGGCCGCTCACTAATACAGTTACCGATTGAATACAAATGTGCAGAATACCAGTGCGTTGTCAACCTAGTGTAGGGTTACCATTTCGAAATTTGAAATGTCCTGACAAAAAACCAAACTTAAAAAAAAAAGTAAGTTTAGCTGTCTTGGAAAGTCAAGTGCTTTTTTTTAGTCAACAACCTAGTGCAGGGTTTCTACTTCGAAATTTGAAAAGTGCTGACGAAAAACCGGTAAATTTTTAAGTAATAAATAGGTACGGACACACAGCTAATCTTAGGAAGTCTAATCTTTCTTTTTCAATATTCACTGATCATTTCCTACCCTGATCCTAATTTATTAGTGGTCGGCGCAGCCTGTCTTCTTCTTCCATACTTCTCTATTATTCATCATATTAGCAGTCACCTTCTTTCTAGCCATATCATCCTTCACACAGTCCATCCATCTTTTCTTTGTTCTTCCTCTACTCTTATAGCCATCCACAATCATACTCCGGTGTCACATTTTTTTTCCTTATTAAAAATCACCTCGGTAAAAAAAGTCCGCACAAATGACAAGGCCAGACAGAGTATGAATGGACGGCTTCCCAAAAAGTCGGACATGTCCGGATTTGTCCGGACATGTCCGACTTTTTCGATGGATTTCAGATGGCAACCCTAACCTAGTGCGATGTTTGGCAGTACGTGACTTATTAAGCCTTAATGATAATCTAATACAGGATTTATGTTATGGATTATATTTGAATTTTGATAGGCATAGAATCTATTATATATGCCTATTCAGGATCTATATTGACTATCGACTCAAGGAAGAAGCAGTAAGAAGTAAGCATTGGATTCGCATTTATTTGAATACTAGCTGTTGCCCGCGATCTTCGTTTGCGTGAAATTGTTATAAAAAAATTACTGCCCTTGAATCGGCTTTTGATAAAAATGTAAAGGGTTTTAACCTTAGTTACTCCTTACAACAACAGTTATCTGCCAGTAAAAGTCCCGTCAGAATCGGGAGAGCCGTTTCGGAGATTAGCCTGAACAAACAGACAGACTGCTATTTTTTTGTGTTTTTGTTATAAGTACAGTATGTACTTTCATATATGCCTTCAGTAAAAAGACAAAAAGACACTTCAATTTTATTTATTTGTATAGAAGAATGGGAATTGCTATTGCCACATGAAAATAATAAAACCCTTTTATTTCAGCGTTCATTTGGGTTTCACATAGTATTTTTTTGTAAAACAGCCATTAAATGTGCTTGCTGCATAAACCAAATTCTTATCGAATAATGGATTTAACTTCGTGCGTGTTTAGTAGGGCCTCAGACTGCAATTTATTGATGTCAATGACGTTTGCCAATACAGCTTTGTCAATGTTAAATGACGTTTATTGTGCAAATAGGTTTTTACAAACACTTTTACACGGCTTCTCTTTCTAAAACTATATGATGTCCAGACATAATCTTGGTCAACTCACATGAGGACTATGCAGATCATCATCTGCCTCGCCTTTTCCCAACTATGTTAGGGTCGGCTTCCAGTCTAACCGGATGCAGCTCTATACCAGTATTTTACATGGAGCGACTGCCTACCTGACCTCCACAATCCAGTTAGTACTGGGTAATACGATACCCCTTGGTACGACTGGTCACTGGACAGCCGGGACCAATGGCTTAACGTGCTTTCCGAGGCACGGAGGAAACTCGGTATGTAATGGACTATGCAGATAAGTGTGTTAATTGTCATGATGCATCATAAATTCTGAAGAAAACTCACAGCTACAATATATCCCTTCCGATCTAAGTGGAAGCACTTTGCGTGATAAATTCTGGAAGCTCACAGTAATGATTGCGTTTCATCTGATATCCTTATCAACGGGCAATCGCTACGTCATTAAGGATAATAGCATACGGCGTACCTTGATGAACAACCTCACGTATAGCACATACTATGAACGTTTATGAGGACATTTTGCATTCAACAGGAACATCTTAGTTTTCATAAAACGTTTCGTACTTGATGAAGTATTCTGTGTTGAGGGACGGCTGACTGGCTGCGGAGTTTTGACAGATAATAACATAACATCACGCCTATAATCCCCGAAGGGTTAGGCAGAGGTGTACCTAATAGTACACCCATATTTAGCCATTTATGTTTAAGTCCCATGTAATAGGAGGCAAACCGGGCACAAACACAGACTCGGTGGCTGCTGTGAAATTCCTGATGGAAAAACCCAATGACACTTTTCACGACCCGGGAATCGAACCCAGGACCTCATGCTCAACATTCGCGATTGCGACCACTAGACCAACTTGGCGCTTTTGACAGATAACGTACTGAAATATCTGTCAGCGTCAGGTGTCCAGCCAGTCCTCAATCTGTCCGTACCAGTTTGACTGTAACCTCAGATGTTTTTAATAAGTTCTATTATTTTGATTAGCTTGAGTTGAGAAAGCAAATGTTTATTATCTTTGGAACAACAAATATTTTGAGTAAAATTATTAATCAAAAACATTATCAAACAAATGACGCTTAATTTATCTTGTCGTAAGAACAAGGAGACCACAAATTCACCTCTGAATTTTTGAAACAATTCCTTCATAATATGCCAATATAAAATTACCTCGAGATTTTTTTCCAAAAGATGTCAGTGTTTCTGCCGGGGCTGCGGGACTGTTCGAAAGAGATACCGCAGCCCTGGAACACAAAGGGCAATGAAGGAACATGGATGGGTTTTAGTCAGTAAGAGTCTGACACTCCCTCCCACTCCACCCAGAGCGGGAGAAGTCATTTGATGATTTCCCATCCGTAAAAAAAATAAAAAAAAATGTCAGTGTTTCCCTCGATATATTTTCATTAAGCTGCTGGTGTCGAGTGGCGGGCCGGCCGCCCCTAATTTATTGCATCGCCTTAATACGGAATTTAATAAGGTGCGACTTGAAAATATTCCGCCTTTTTCCTTTCGTAAATATTGCCGCCCTAATGTTAATTAATTAAGGTGTTCTGTTTCGTATTCTTTGACACATTGTTGTGATCTATGCGAGAGGGACCTGAAAAAATATTCACGCTTAATTTTATTTTATTATCCTTCCTCTTCCTCCTTGAGATGACGAGTAATAGAGAAGAATGGAAGAAGAAGACATGCTGCCGCAAATAAATTGGGATAAGGGCAGGAGAATGATGTATCCTTCCGTGTTTCTATTTCCACATATGTCATGTTTCAATTTTGTAACTTTTTGTAAGTATCTAAACACTACATACAATTTTGCAGATGCCTTTGTTCAATTTATTATTGACCATGTAATATTTTTCTTTATTTTTAGCAACTGGCAACTCGCTCTCTTCTGTCAACGTTCAGTGTGCCTAAGCACGTTAGCTCTGTAATGAAATTAAGTTTTAATTAAAATAAAAACTAAATCAAATATTGTATGCTTTTAATTCTTTATAATACAGTCCTTATTCGTAGTATCTTATTCTTAGTCCTTAAATAATTCAAACACAATGCGAATTGTTGTGAATATGAATAAATAAATAAAATTCATATAGTGAATTCCCCAGGTCAAATGTAAACCAAGTTTCCTCATGCGAGGAAAATTAATGAAAATTATTACCGTTTTATAAGTTCACGCCTCGAACACTCGGTTTCATTTGCTTAGAACTGTGCAAAGAAGCAATGAACTGTGACTTTCCAAAGCGGCCAGAAATTATACGAGTTTTACCCTAATTTCCTTAACGGGTAATAAGACATCGTGAGTTGCGGCAAAAATAAAACGGATTCAATATTACCAAAGCAAACGTATGAAATCCATAATTTCGCTTCTGACGTTGCAAAAATTCCGTACACTCAACGCTTTTTAGATTGGATCGCGATCGTCCATAGAGAATTCAATTCATAAATAAATATGGCGTCCGTTTGCCGCCATCTCGACGGGACCGGCGGGAGCTGGGCCACCCGAGTGTTGCGTGAGCGGCATGCTAACGCGCCGCGCTGCTAGAAAATTTAATAAAGCCTATAAATAAATCAGTGTCAAAAGGGTTTAGGAAACCTACGGTAATTAAGTGGAAACTAGGAAATGAAATCAGTTCAACAGTTTGAAGCCAGGCAAACTCAGTCAGGTAAAGTTTGCGCTTCGACGAACCATCAATTATGAAAGTTCCTTGTTTTAGTGGTGATGTTGTCCGGTGAGGGAAATACTAGAAAGGTTATAAAAATCAATAGAATAGCTCGCGTTAATCATTGGTGCGTGACTAGATAGTGCGTGATTAGGCCTGTCAGAGACTCGTAAACAATATTTGCTACGAATAAACAGTACAAACAAAAATGGCTGCTTTGTGGTTTTTGAGAAATCATAATTTACACTGCCACAAGAAATTTTCAATCGCTTTGGAAGTAAACAGGTCGCACTGGAAGGTAAATAAATCTGTTTCACAAGAATAAATGGGCCTAAATAAATAAAATTCAAGAATTATGGCCGTTTTGTTACCGGCACGATTCAAAGCTAACTCGTGAACTGAGAAGGCAATATTGTTGTTCAATTTGAATACACTATCACGAAAAGGTAGAATTAGACGTACTAATGAGTCGGTCACACTGGTTTGGACATTATTGTGGACTGCTGCGGACTGGACACTGACAGATACTTCAGTAAGTTTTTTACATTTACATTAATGGAGGTTGTCCGCACCGGATTTATCGAACCTTTATAGGCATACTACATACCTATAAGAAAATGTTTGGAGCTCGTGGCTTAATAATAACAGCCGCTCGGGTCGATCTTTAGGTTAAGCCGTGCTAGCCTAGGTTGGTCTGTGGATGGGTGACCACCTATTACATACCGAGTTTCCTCCGTGCCTCGGAAAGCACTTTAAGCCGTTGGTCCAGGGTGCCATTTGTAGATCTTTGATAGTCGTTAGGTAGTAAGTGGCCCAAAAAGTCTGACATTCAGACTTACCAAGGGGTATCGTATTACCCAGTACTAACTGGGTTGTGGAGGTCAGATAGGCAGTCGCTCCTTGTAAAATACTGGTATTCAGCTGCAACCGGTAAGACTGGAAGCCGACCGCAATACAGTTGGGAAAAGACTAGGCAGATGATGACTACATACCAGTAGCGAAGGGTCAATTTTTGTAAGAGGTAAGCCGGAGTACATATCTTTACTGTATCGAATATTATTTGTCTATAGAATACTGACTGTGCCATTTTTCAAAGGGAAGACGGTAGGAATCGGGTTGTATGGAACCTTCGCCACTGCTACATACCTACAAGCATAAGTTGAAGTAATCAGCGTTAGAGCTTTTCGTTCCCATTCAAACCGTCGCTGGAACCAACACCAACACTAGTTTGGACAAAGCCCTTTGTGAACCTCACCCAAATACCGTTGACCCATTTATTGATTTTTTACTCCACAGTAAACAAACCCGACTAGCAAATGTCGTATTGTATAGCGATACTAAAAAGTTATGATTATGACTGAAAAACAATTCAGTAAAAGTGAAATTAAATAACATAATTTTGAACCGAAATTAACCCCAAAACGGTTGATACAAATCACATTTATGAACAAAGAAAATCCAGCCTTCGTGGCTCAAATAAACAGGTCGATGGAAAAGATATATTTATTTTGTTAAAACATGACTGAACGTATACCTCGGTCCTCATATGACTTGATCTATGTCTGGACTTTAAAAGAGACAGTGACCTCTGAGTTTGTTTCGTATGTTTCTTCTCAGAGTAGTCAGGTACGAAACACCGGCCCCATCTACTTTGAAAACATAACATGGTGACATGTAAAAGTGTTTTGTAAAACCAATTTACAGAAATAAATATGATTTATATAGGTCTTGTTAATAAATTAGAAAGTATACTTGATACTATTAGCCTGTGTCATCCCACTGCTGGGCAAAGGCCTCTCTCCATGACTTCCAAATTCTTCGATCCAGAGCCAATGTGGACCACTAGTCGTTAGTTTTGTCCAGCTCGTCCCGCCATCTCTTGCGCGTGTCTATCGCGTCGCCTTCTGGCTGTGTCAGGGCTCCACATCGTGGTTATTTTGGCCCACAGCTCGTCGGGCATGCGACAGACATGGCCAGCCCAGTCCCACTTTAGCTTAGCGGAAAGTATAGCTACATGTTTTTCCATTTAGGGTTTACCAACAATTTGTTGGACAATGGGAGTCAGTCAGATAACAGAATGCGGTTATCAATTCCCATCACGGATTCAATGCAGCCACTGTGGGTTGCAGAGGGAGGAATTAAATGATTTCCCTGTAAGCGATCACACGGATAATTCCATTAGTCGAATCGTCTCCTTCGCTTCAGACAAGGGCCACAGACTTCGATTGTAACGTTTCTTGAGATCAAAATTCGATTGAATGGAATTCCGTAGCAGGTTTAATAGTTTGTATGAACACTGGTTTAAGCTTTCAAGGTTTACAACTAAACTTATACTGTCACTTACGGGGTATCTTCCGTGATTGTTTATTATTTTGAGCTCGTGATATAAAGAAAGAGGGTAGACAGATTTGTCTGCTCTTAACAATTTATTTTCCATCTACCCGCATTCTCCAGTCAACCCGCGATCATGGCGCTTGCAACAGCGTCGAAAAATCCCGTAAGTGGCAGTATTAGTTTAGTTTGTATGGTAGATAACACTAGTTTTTTGCTGTTCTTGCAACTTTCAGCTAAAAAGTTTTTTATTTAATATGATTTATTTGGTTTGATATTTTTTATTATTTTATATCTATGTATGAAATTAGGCTCGCACCCTATTACGTGGGACTTAAACATAACTGACGAAATCATGGTGTCCTATTAGGTATACCTATGCCTAATCCTTCGGGGATTACAGGCGTGATGTTACTTATATCTAGTTCTGATATGTCATCATTAGCAGACGGCTTACACCAGCTAAGATAATAGTTAAGATTGACATCAGCTTTTCGTGATCTTATGGCACTTTTCTATCTCGTTATCGCTTATTAAATGTTATTTTGTTGTGAAGGTCTATTTCTTTAACGTAATACTCCTACAGTTAGAAAAATCATCATCTGCCTAGCCTTTTCCCCACTATGTTGAGGTCGGCTTCCAGTCTAACCGGATGCAGCTGAATACCAGTATTTTACATGGAGCGACTGCCTATCTAACCTCCACAACCCAGTTAGTACTGTTAGAAAAAATATAAATAAAAAAACATTTCTGATTCTGTGAAACCTTCAACGGAAATAACTTTGCACTGCATTTTCTTTCAATGATATATTTCTTGAGACAAAACAGTAATAATCTTCGAGATTGAAACCTTGGACAAAGTTCGCAATAAATAAGTTACGAATGTTTCTGAGCAATCTTCACGGTAATGGAAACTTCACTTTTTTAATACTCGTGAAACAAGTTCTTTAAATAAATAAATATTTATAATAGATTGTCAAAGTGTGTGTCATAGATAAATCGTGTTGATATTGCTTACGCTTAGTATTTAAGATTTCAGAGAATATAAAGGTTACTAGGTTAAATATAAATCGCACCGAGTGATTGGAGTAACTAAAGAAAAGGAAAATAACTTGAAGGGGTACTTATTATTATGAACAACTTTACTGTGCCATCATTATTCTGCAGCCCTTAACCCAATTTATTTGGGGTCAGCGCAGCATGTCTTCTTGTTCCATACTTCTCTATTACTCGTCATCTCATCAGGCACTTGTTTTCTTGCTATATCACCCTTCACACAGTCCATCCGTCGTTTCTTTGGTCTTCCTCTAATCTTATACCCATCCACATAGATACTCAAAACTTTCTCATTCCTCCGCATCACATGCTCTTCAACGGTAACCTTGAAAATGCGAATATCAGCTGTTCCCTACATCTTGTCAAGCTATGCGAACATTGATGTGTGGTGCACCAAATTTGTCGTGATACCAAGATTAGTCCTATTGTAAAAGTTGTTTATTGTGAAGAGCACAATTATTACCCTTTTTTTTCGGATGGGAAGTCATCAAATGACGGGGTCCCATTGGGGGCGGAGTGGAAGGGAGTGGACTCGTACTGACTAAAACCCATCCATGTTCCTTCTTTGCCCTTCGTGTTCCAGGGCCGCGGTCTCTCTTTCGAACAGTCCCGGAGCTCATAATTATCACCCTTGCAGAGATTTTTAGTTATTACAATTTGATTCTGATTTATTTTTCGCGATATCAGGGTCCCATAGTAAAACAAATTCATACAAATTAGTACAATGCCCCCTGTAGTCGGTTATCAGTTATTTCAATTACACCGTATGTTAGGTTTCAGATTTGCTAAAAACCCATACACCACGCTAAAGTGAAGTGCTTCGATTGTATGGTATTGGCTTGTGTCTATCTTATCGTGTCTAAAAGTGGACACAAAGGGCGTTCCGCAGCTTTTGTCGTATCAAATTGTCCACTCAAACGTTATCGTCATACATTTTATACGCGAAATTGGTAAATGTAGATGATTTTTGACATAAGGCGGCTGTATTGATGCATCGTGCAAATATTGTTGTTTGCTCATTTAAAGTTAGCGTCTATTATGGTGATTCTTTCATAATTATGGGTGTAAAAGTACCCTTAACGAAGCTGAAAGGGAGTTTTTCCCACGTCATTGCGATATTTTTTTTGTTCTAGATCTTACCTGGGAACCTTCTAGTTACGGAGATATTGGGAGTCAAAGTTCCAACTTATTCACAATTTCTTTTAAATACAAGTTTTGAATGTTTTGAATACAAGTTTTGAACTTTACTTTAAATACCTCCACGACCCGTTATATTCAATGCATCCATCAGCACAATGTTTTGAGTGCGTTACTTTGACTCCTAGGTAAAACGAGATTTTTCACCCCAAAAAAAAAAGGCAATTTTGAACAATAATTTTTGCGTAGAGTTACTTATTTTAATGAACAGAATGCTTTGTCGACCGCTTCGTGAAGGGTCCATTTACACTCTGTTTAGCTCGCGAAGCTACTTTTTCCAGTAAACATCTTTTCGAGAAGACTTATGTTGACTACAGTTAACGGATACCCTTTATTACTTTACAAAAGTGACTAACTTAGTATGTATTGGTGCTGACGAGTTACATTAATAGCAACGTGTTCCTTTCTGTGCCACTTTCCTCGATTCTCTATCGCATTTACATTTAAAATACCAGTAGGTTTACTCTATGTACTACCTAAATACCACCGTACCTGCATACCGTACAACACGAGTGTAGCTACCTATACATAACATTGTACAATGCTTGTGTATTACGACACCCAGGCATCTGATAATTGGGTCTAGATAGATACGCTTACATGTTTGTGTAATTGTGTTACCTACCTAACAATCCGATTACCGTTGTTGTAGACGTAGCTGGATGGTACTTGTGTGTACAGTCACGAGCATAAATACCTTAATATAACATTCAAAAACGATTTTCTCGTTAATTAATTATTGTAATTTTGAGAATAGGCCTATTTCAATACATTATGGATATATTTAAATACTATATGTTTTGAACATTCTGAAACGTATGATCTTTACGAAAAATTCATAGTATGATAATTCTGCATGATAATTAGTGCCGATGTAGACAAATCTGCTAGTGACAGATGTGTTATGGAGACATGTTTAGGGCATAAGTAAATTAAAAAAAAGGTGCTTAATTAGCTGGCATTTCCATCATAAATTCTAACATGAGTTTTCAATATTACTACAGCAATAAAGAAAGAACGCAAAAGTGTTTATTTGTCTAGCACTGGACATAACAAAAAATGGTTAAATTTACAATAAAACAAAGTGATATAAAAAATAAACTAGAAAAAAAAATACGACGAACGAAATTGGTCTTGTACGAGGCCAAAAGGCATATCTCAGCAATAATAGGCACTGATACTGCAACAAGACTTGTTACAAACTTAAAAAAAAACCATAACAAATAAATATGGCCTAAATCCATCCCAATCTATTTGTCTTGACAGCAAACTAATGACAATAACATTATTGCCCAACCACTCCCAGCCCTAACACTTATTGCGTTTACGCTCAAATTCGCACAGTTAGCGTTATTCGCACGAACTGTGCGTGGGCGCCCCCCGCGGGAAATCACGGGATGACAGCCACCTGTTCAATACGCACCTTAGCAAGGAGACAGGGCAATTTGCGGCAATTATTGCCTGGCAACCGGAGATATTGTATTAGAGCAATTAGTGGAATAAACTAGTTAGTACGAATTTGAACGCGATCAGCGCATCTTAACCGCGTTCAAGATCTTAGTATGAAGATTCCATAGCAATGATGACACATGTAGTCCTGTCTGTTGTTTTGTAATATTTTGAGCAAAGAGATTAAAAAGACTTATAGAGCGAACATTGAGAACATTTTCATACAAACATTTTGATGTCGGACATTTTCGACGTTGACACAGGAATGCTACTTGACAAGCGGGCGTATGACACAAGACATAACGATTTGTTACTAAGTAGTAACAAATATTGGATTACGATTTTCTTCGTCTTGTCCTGTCTATCGCTCATAAATATTTGAATGTCTTTGATTTTGACCAATATTGTCCAATAAAGCAAGCAATTAAGTGTGTCTCGTGTGATCGCCCCTTTAAATGAAGAGAGACAAGAGACGTCGATCACCGAAATGAAATTCCATAATGTTCATAGTCCCTTTGTCTCAGCGAAACGTGATTGGTGACCCCTGGACACGACACATTTTTTATTTATTTATTGCACTGCACCGTCCATTGTTGTTGATATATCGTTTGGTTTTTGTGCAATTCTAAGAGTATTCCCTACTTCCGTGTGAATGTTTACTGACGGTAGAACATCATAAATACAAACAGAAAACGTAACACGCAAATATGAACCCTAAAGACGAGTTATTAAAAAGGATTGAGTAATAAGTTACGAGAAATGTTTACTCTGAAAGTGTGTAAACGTGACTTAACTCAAAGATACGAAAACTTGACATGATATAATAACTTTCAGGTCGTATAGCTGCATATCATACTACATTATGCCCACCTGACCTATTTCCCCGCCCCGACCCCCGACCCGACCCTTTAATATCATGAAAGGCCGCTGCAAATTGTCAATTCAACATTTCTCTTTAGCCAACTATCAAACGAAAAGAATTTAACATTAAAAAGTCCCGAACAGACAACAAAGAGAATTTTAAAACAAACTTCAGAAGAATTTTTAAGTTAATTTTAAAATATTAAATTAAAATAGTTTTTACGTTATCCCTCCGGTCTTACTCAAGAAACCGTGTGGGTGGACCTCTTGAGACGAAACAAAAGTTTTGTTATTGCAATTTGAATGCAGTGTGTAGGTATGTATGTCCCAAGTTTCAGCGTCGAGACTTGGAAGAAACACTCGTATGGTCGCATCCGTTGGGAAATTAATGCTGCAGTAGTTAATAAAGGTCTCGGTGGTACGCAGTTATTAAAACGTTTGGATACGAGACAAACGAAGTTCGGAAAATTGTTCGGTATTGTGCTGAGAAAATATTCAATACTATCGGTGCAATGTGTGCTTTATACCAGGGTTGTTGCTGATGCATATTTTTTTCACATCAGCGGATGCTGATGCTGATGCTGATCTTTTATCATTGACATCAGCGGATGCTGATGCTGATTTTAATTATTTTCTTAAAAAACGGAAAAAGTAAAATCAGTGCGTATTATTACGCTCTTTGCGTGAATAATCCTTGTTACATAAGTTGCAGTTTGCAGTTTCTTGACTCCTTAATTTAAAATACGTCCATATTCCACTTTTCAACGCATAACACTCGACAATTTACGGAAAAAAAAACAAAAACTTCCACGCGTTATGACGAATTAACGTAATGAGACAAGTTTGTGTTTAATTGGTCAAAGTCGCAGGCAAAAACTACACGTGACATAATCCTCTCTGCGGTCATGTCACGACTCGAACTTCAGCATTAATAATCAGCATCGATCAATGCGGAGGCTGATGCTGATGTTGAAAATGATGCTGAAGATCAGCGGATGCTGATGCTGATGCTGATGTTCGCAACAACCCTGCTTTATACTGTGTAGCGGTAGCGAAGGGTCAATTTTTGTAAGAGGTAATAGTACATGTCTTTAATGTGAGTAAATGTCTTTAATGTGATTATATTATTTTTCTATAGAATTCTGACTGTACCATTTTTCAAAGGGAAGCCGGTAGGAATCCAGTTGTATGGAACCTTCGCCACTACTGTGTAATGAATGGTTTGGTTATGAATATACGCATCATCATTTGCCTTTTCCTAATATATTGAAGTCGGCTTCGGCAATATATCCTGATTCAGCTGAATATTAGTTAAGTGTTTCTGAATACTAATTTCAAATTCACTATACAAGTGAAAAAATTGGAACTTTGACCTCCAATATCTCCGTAACTAGAAGGTATGGTTCAGAACAAAAAAATGATCGCAAGGACGGGAGAACAAGTGCCTTTCGGCTTCGTTAAGGGTCTTTTTACGCCGCTTTATACAGCAATAATGATTCCTTAAACTTTTAACAAACCAAGACCCGATACGTTTTCTGTGTGCTCCAGACTCCTTCGTATTTCGATCGCCCCCAACCCGACGCACAGTCATACATACAGACGATCTCGCACACAGTCGTGTTTACCGAATACGTTCAGTGTTACTTACCTCTACCAGACACTTTCCCCCACTGTCTGGTTCTTTGACCTTGTAAAGGTGAGTATAGACTACAACATTTACTTGTAACAGAACAACGAGCCGCTCTATGATATGTTCTAGTGTATCATCCTTTTACGAACCAAACGTCGAGCACGCTCGCCTCTTTGTTACAAACCAACGAGCGTATTGGTGTACCATTTCGTCGAGCGTATTGGTGTAACATTTCGTCGAGCCACGAACGAACGAACGAACGAAGAATGAACGCAAGGTACAACGAAATGTTGGTAAAAGCACACTCGCTGTGAGCATTTACCCGTAACATAACGCCGAGCATTCGCAGGAACGTTACATTACATGGAAATGCTTTGGAACCTGAGCTTTTGCCTGTATTCTACCATTCGTAAGAACGTTACATTACACAGAAATGCTCCAGAAAATGTTGTAGTCTATACTCACCTTTACGAGGCTTACTCGTAGACTCAACCACACCATCGCAAGTTTACCCTTTATTCCTTAGCTACAAAGACTGATTTCGTAGTCACCAAAGTGCGGTTGAAAGTACTCAATATATTCCCCGGCGTCTTTTAAGCCGGCCCTAAATCTTTAAACGCGTCTTATGAATATTTTACTATGTACATCTCTTATCGTTAAAATGTTTATTGGTGTATTTGTATTTGCTTGTACCCGCTGCGGTGTGAGTAAAATTGAGACGGTAAGGGTTTCTGTTGTTTTAATATTAAATCGTTAAACTTCGTGGTGTTTGCACAGTTCGAACCGAAGATAAGAAAAAAAGAACACAGATGTTAACGCCGTGTGACTATTTTTTAGCTTGAAAAATGTACTTAAACGTAATTGCGTCTTCACATTTTATACTTTAAGCACACATCGTGTACTTTTTGCTTCTTTTTGACTTAACACGATCCATCATCATTCTCTTACCCTGATCCCAATTCATTTGGGGTCGGCGCAGCATGACATCTTCTTCCATACTTCTCTATTACTCGTCATCTCATCAGACACTTCCATTTTTGCCGTATCATCCTTCACACAGTTTATCCATCGTTTCTTTGGTCTCCATCTACTCTTATACCCATCCACATTCGTACTCACATAATTTCCTCATTCTTAACAAGACAAGCTCAGACTTAACAAGATCCATGGATCATAATTAAGATGTCTTGCATGATGACTACCTACATAAGATCTGTTACAACGCTCCCGTAGATGGCTTAAAGGCTGCCTGTTACCGTGTTCGCAGCGTACATTATAACCATACTGTCATTGCGGCTTTGCCGCTGCGGTCTTGCTGTTGCGGTTTGCGGTTGCTTGAACCCGTAGATCTTACAATTTATAACATTATAACTTCGATACTAAATGTGAACTCACAGTAGTAAATGATGATATGAATCCGTCACAACGTCTGCACAATTGTAACGATGAGCGTGAAGATAAGAATCAATGTAAAAGCAAATAGTTGCTCCAAGTTTATGAGCAGAATTTATTATACAATTGTTTGATACTATCTTCTACAGAACACGAGTTTATAGACCTATTCAGTTGATAATGCGTAATAAACACAAAGATAGAAATCTGTTGGAAAATGTATCGCGAAAACTATAACCTATTTGCTAGGAGCTACACTTTAAAATTACACGCGTCTTGCGACAACGACTATAATAGAAACCAATTAAAAAACTGTTTAGAACATGGCACGAAATGCGACTTGCGGAAACAAATGACGAGCGCGCCAAAAGTCGCGTCGCGTGTCGCATCGAGCGGGAGGGCTTACAGTACATCGATTTATTATTTTCTCTACCCACATCATAAACTTTATTTCAGTAAAAAACAGACTAAAAATGTTAGTAAAACATTTTAGTGCCATCATAACAATACATTTTAACATGTGCCGAAACAATTTCATAAGGCCACCTCGTAATGTGTGTGGCTTCGCGTCCATATAAAAGTAAAGGTTAACGCACAGCTATAAGCGCTGCATGGTATCAGCATCGCGTCGCCTTAACTCGCGTCCTTCGAGATTCTTTCTATGAAACTCCATACTACGCAGAGTGTCTTGATCCCGAAGGGCAGCCGACAGGAATCGGCTTTTTAGGTGCCTTCGGGCCTGCTCCATAGTGCAAACACTCACAACTTGTACCAGATAAACAATCATCAATCGCAAAAAAATAATCGCTTGTCCCATACATTTGGGTCAAATATTTATTAAAACTTGCATGGGACAGCTAATTATTTTTTTCCCGTTTACGATGTTGGTCTGTTAGTAGTTCAGTTCAATGGTCTGTAAAGTCAAGTCTGATAGTTTTCTTTTATTTTTCTGTTACACGTTATATAAGCACCGTAACAACATCAGCTAGTCAAAATGAGGAGATGTGATGCCATGCCGATGCAGTGCAGTGCTTACCAGTGTGCTATGACCTTAAATCCTCTAACTTAATCGCTCAGGTCGTCGAACACGTAATGAAGTGGGGGACCGTTTTATGCGTACCCTTAAAGGGGGCGAACAAAGACCGAAACCATCCGATCTTAGTCGAAGATAGAAACCTTAGTGCGTTGACATAGAGTCTGATTTCGCTTCGTTTGATATTGGCGTGGGCGCAGTTCGGTGAATGTGTGCCACGACTTCACGAGCAAGGGTTTTGTACCAAGAAACTTTCGATACACTATAAATGAAGCTATAGAGTATTGCCCTTTCACACCATTGACATGAAAATGACAAGGACGGGTGCTATTTACTTATAAAGGGATTATAAATGTCAAGTGTTTATGAATCAAGCTTAGCTCACGGCTTCCAAAAGTAGGTTGACAGTAAAAAAAAATCATTTGGGGGTAGCCAGGTCTAGTGGACTTGTTTCTATTTAAGTTGAATAGATAGACAAATCCTACTAATATAATAAATCCGAACGTTTTTGAGGATGGATGGATGGATGTTTGTTACTCTTTCACACAAAAACTACTGAACGGATTTGGATGAAATTTAGCATACAGATTGCTTATAACCTGGATTAACATATGGGATACTTTTTATCCCGGTAGTATGATCCCTTGGGACAATTATTGAACTCCACGCGGGCGAAGAGCGGACATAAGCTAGTTAGTAATAATAGGTAATGTTTCACTGCCAAAAGACTAAATTGATTTTATTAGGCTCGCACCCTATTTCATGGAACTTGGACATAACTGGCGAGAAATTTGAGATAGGCACATTTTTGCCTAACCCTTCGGAGCAACACGCAGACATGTTATGATTTCTCAAATGAGAAACGTTTTCCATTACTCCGATAATTATTCAAACTGCGATAAAACAATCCGGTTGTCAAACGTTTTGATTGTAATAATTATAGACTACCGTCTCAGCTTCCAACAACACATTGAAACTTTAGTTAAAAGAACCCGCAAATTAATCTACATATTTAAAAATCTACGTCATATATCAAATACTTCAGTAATTAAATCAGTTTATTTCGCATTATGCCAGTCTTTGCTAGCCTACTGCATTACCACCTGGGGAGGCACTTCTAAATCATATTTGATTAATTTAGAGAGAGCTCAAAGAGCTATATTAAAAGTTAGTTGTTATTTCCCAATTCGCTATCCAACCTTCGATCTCTACCAACACTGCAAAGTTCTAACGGTCCGACAGTTGTTCATACTCATGACTGTACTAAAAAAACACTCTCAACTTCCCATAGATCACGATTTCCTTACCCAAAATAGAAGATCAGCAAATATTTGTCCAATCATCCGATTCAACACTAGTTTTTCCCAAAAATTTTTCGCCTTTCTTGGCACTTTTCTTTATAATTCAATTAATATTAAAATATCTATTTACACACATACTAAAGCTATTTGTAAAAGAAAATTGCGCACCTGGCTATTAAGTCTTGACTACGCTTCCACAGAAAATTTACTTAAACCTGTGTCTTAACATTCACACATAAACACTCAAACATTTACACTCTTAGATCCGCACACACACATTTACACACACATATACTCACGCATTGCATCAATGTATTTTCATCACCCTATTTCCACTTTCATTTGTTTAGTTTTAATTTTTGTTTTCGTGTACTAGTATGTACATAATACTTATGAACATATGCTTACTCACTTTTTTGTACAAACATTTTTTATTTTATTTTATAATGCTTGCAAGTATAATTTATATAAATTTATTTTTTTGTTTCTTATGTCTTTACTATAGTATAACTTTTGAACTATTAGTATTTCGTACATAATGTTCCAGTAGTTTATGTTGTTATTTCAATTTCAAATTTTGTTTTAATTGTCAAACTTCAAATAATTAATTTTTAGTACTTGTTTACCTACTTCCAATTTTATCTCTAGAATCGTGACTTAAATTGCTATGAATAAATGTTATATCTAAGCCGGAGAGGTGATCTGTACCTCAGGACCTTCCTACTTCAGACACCTTTCTCTATATAAGATTGTGCATATACCAGCGCCTGTAATTTCTGATGTTGAGATAAATAAAGATTTATGATTATGATTATGATTATGATTATGATTGTCGTCATATTGCCCCCAAAGGATTGGTAATTGTATGGTTTATAGGCTGTCCCTTATTCGGCAGTTCATATTTATGGGTAAATGACAATAATTATTTATTTATGGCGTAATAACGGCTAGTTATTAGACGATTTACAGAACATTTTACGGTGTATTTATTTTACAAATAAATTCCGCTCATTCACACATAAACACACATTATCTCCCGCCTTTTCCCATGTCATAGAGAACGCCTCATGCATCGATCCTTATACAAGGTGTAAACGGACTTCTTTTTTTGGGGTGAAAAATCAAGTTTTACGGTAAAATTATAACCTTAAAACCTAGTATTCAAAAAAAAACTTGTGGAAAAGTTGGAACTTTGACTTCCAATATCGCCGTAAAGAACTAGTAAGGTTCCAAGGTATGGTCATTGAGATTTGAGATTTTTTTTTTCTAGATAAAAAAAAAATCTCAATGACGTACGGGGAGAACAACTGCCTTTATACTCTTTTTGCTTCGACCACGTTCATACATCTGATCATACACGCACTCCGATTTGAAAGACATGATAACAATTACAGCTGCTCATTTTTTAGTGCAAAATGCTAATTTTAATCAAAATATATTTTTGCTATTTTTCTGCACCTTCTATTTAACAATGTTTATTTAACCAAACTCGGAAATATTCAAGCTTATTCTAGTACGAAATTCTGCGCTCATTCTCTCCAAGATAATTTAAAGTTTCGCCGTGAATTTAAAATACAGTATCGTTGAGTTCATTACAGTATCGTAGATTGGCTCTGGATAATGATTAGAAGTTTCAATCACTGTCTTGATACTTGATACTTCTTGTTCATTGAGATCTTTATTAACGAGTTTACTGGAACAACTTTGAGTATCAAAACTTATAGCTGTTTTTTGTTTTTTGTAGTGGGTGGCGTTGTTATTACAAGCAAATGAGATTTTTTTGTCTTTGCGATGGCATTGCTGTGTTACCATAAGTGCCGGTGGTCAAATACCATCAGAGATGATCAAGCTTCTTTTCTGCTTACTAAATCTAGGTATCTTACAACTTTTATGAGATTTGTACCTGTACTTATTACTTAGGTAGGTATAAAGGGTGTAAAAAGGCCCTTAACGCAGCCGAAAGGCACTTGTTCTCCCCGTCATTGCGATATTTTTTTTGTTCTGAACCATACCTGGGAACCTTCTAGTTACGGAGATATAGGAGGTCAAAGTTCCAAGTTTCTTTTAAATACCATTTTTAAAGGTTTTTAACTTTACTTTAATTAACTCCATGACCCGTTTACTATTCAAAGCATCCATCAGCACAAAGTTTTTAGTGCGTTATTTTGAGTTTCACCGTAGAAACGTGATTTTTCACCCCAAAAAAAACGTCGTTTCTCAGCAATAATGTTTGCGTAGAGTTACTTAGTTTGATGTACAGAATGCTTGGTTGTCGACTTCGTGAAGGGTCTGTTTACACCTTGTATATTCAGTTGGACACTCCTTTTTTTTTTTCTTTTTTTTTACGGATGGGAAATCATCAAATGACTTCTCCCGCTCTTACTGACTAAAACCCATCCATGTTCCTTCATTGCCCTTTGTGTTCCAGGGCCACGGTATCTCTTTCGAACAGTCCCGCAGCCCCGGCAGGCATCGGCCCTTGCGGGCCCCTTCCTGGTTGCTGACATCTCTTTGAGGCGCGCGTGGAACACGAACGCGCCGTCGACACGGCCTGTCGTCATAAGACGGATGGACGGTGAGCTTACCCATTTCTCAGCGTCCACAGGCCCGCGCCTACGGTGGCCGGGAGCCACCACGTGGCCCCCGACGCCCGGTGCGTCGCCCGCGGCGGCTGGGACGTGAGATTCTCTCCCTCTCACGTCCCGCCACCTCCTTCGCTAGCATGACTGCTTCGCAGAAGGAGGTGATGGCTTCCCATTCCCTCTCGCTCCGGACCATGGCCTGAACCAGGGCCGGGCGCGAGAGGTCGCCGCCGCCGATCGCCGCTACGAGGACACGGCGGAGCTCCGCCCAAGCGGGGCAGACCTCCACGGCGTGCGCCACCGTGTCCTCCGGACGATCCTCGCAATGATAGCACCCGGGCGTTTCCTCCCGCCCGATTCGGTGCAGGAACAGTTGGACACTCCTGACGCGGACTTAGTTCACGATGTTTACCCGATAAGTTCTTGATGTATAGGGGGAAGCACAGGGTAGACCGCGGAAATTCAAATTAATCCCATTCAATTACTATTTCATGAAAAAGTCATTCAATGGGATTAAATGAACTTAAGAGCGTGGTTTTGATAATTTTAATTATTATAACTCTGTAAAGCCACATTAGTTACGTACGGTCGAGAATCACATTTCAATCAACGTACAACCCGACACTGACCTGCAAATTGCAAATTGCAAAAATTTCTCAGCACTTTCACCTTAAGATCCTTCTTAGCACATCATTCTTCTCGATTACTTATAAAATTGCTTTTTTTTTTATTGTTCACAAACAATTTTTTTTTCAAATCTACAATTTACTAGCCAAACTTTTTAGTTTGATGGCGAGAAGCGCTTGTTTCTACATACAAATAATTTAGTAAACTGACCTTTAAACTACTACAAAACTTTAATACTATAAGATGTGAATTTATTTCTCGGTAACGGCTGAATCCTCGTTACCGAGAAATAAACTCCTTAATCTTGATTTTAACATACCTTTACTTAATTTAGGGCTATGTCTTAGCATATCTATTTTATTAAATACTTTTGGCACTAAATATCTTAAAATTCTTTCCCGATAATAATTTGTTATTTTCGGTTGAACTAAGTCAATTGAAACACGAACCTACTTCAACAGTGTTGTCAACATAAAGGCCGCCAATGACACCGTTATAAAACCCTCTTTTAATTATCGCAGGATTCATGCACTCTGTTGCGCGGTTAGGCTGCGAACAAGATGTAATTGGAGCGCGGGCGAACATGTCATGCTACGTGTCGGTGTGACGGAGTGTCTAATGAGACGTAATTGGAACTAGGGCTGTCTATGGTGGAGGTTTTTTGATGGAGTTGAGCGAATCTGGAAGTGAATTTGGTCTCACTTTGACTTACGTCGTAACTTTAAGTTGGTTATATAAAATGTGGAACATCGAGATAGTATTTTGGTCACGGTATCTATAGGGGCTAGACAAAGAAACATTCTATTAATGATAGAAACGTCAAAAATGTGTGGGATTGACATAAGTCAACGAAATTATTATATCAGCTTTTAAGTCCGCCATAGACGATAAGTTTTTCATGTGCTGATAATCTCAACATGAATGATGAAACCAAGATTTTGTAACAACATTTTGATTTCAAGTCATGGAGTTTCTTTCGCCTTCTTCTCCATAGAGATCTCCGCTTTGGAATGGGCAACTACAGTACTTTCACAAGTAATTATGCCGTTGGACTGGGACTGTAGCTTCGCTTTCTTTGTTTTTCTGACATTCAAAAGTGCCAGTAATGGTCTTATTGAAATAAATGCTTTGTTTGACTTTTCTACCACACACGTCCATGGTAGAAAACTGTACAGTTATCTTTAGAATGGAACTCGGTTTTGCATGAAGATTTTGTAAGCACATTTAAAATGCATAACGTGCTTTTATGCTTTGAGAGTCTGCAGTAATACGAAACACTTTGAAAGCGACTGCCGCTTGTGTATAGAAACACCTTCTTCAAAAAAAAAAAAAACTTCCAAATTCATAATTTAACCTGGACTTGGTGTAAAAAGCATAAAAAAACCGTGTGCCATTAGCACATGAGCCAAGAAAAATCTAAATACAATCTAAAAACGTCACAAATGTCAAGTATAGCAACGGAAAAGGTGTTCTAAGTGGCATAATGAGGGGTTATTACAACGCAATACATTACCTTGAAACAAATACGTCAAATTACCTAGTACACTATTTTCTCACCCTGACGGTATAAAGTATTAGAATTGCTATAAAGCGTGTGTTGGCAATATGTGGTCATATTTGAGGATCAAAAGAAGAATCTAACTAGGTATTATTTAATATCAATCGATCAACTTTGGCTATGTAAGACATCGGCCTCTCACAAGCTACGCTACTATACCATTTTTAGTTGGAGTACTGGTCGGATTTACTAGATTCTTTTTTCATTTGCTAGATGAAATCCGCGCGGTGCTCCCATATACATTTTACTAGCTTTTGCCCGCGACTTCGCTCGCGTTAGTTTAGAATTTGACAATCAATTCGAGTTGTACTCTTCTTGTAATCATATATAATTCAATCATGATTCAAAAGAGTCTTGACGCCATCTATTATCATAAGAACGTTATTGTTGTTTTCCTCGGGAACAACACTTTTTTTCGGGGTGAAAGGTACCCTATGTCCGTTTCTGTACACCTGACAACGTATATCCAAAATTTCAGAATGATCGGTTCAGTAGCTTAGGCGTGAAAAGGTTACAAACAAACAAACTTACATTCGCATTTATAATATTAGTATGGATATGGATTAACTTTGCTTATGTAGTTTGTGAGTTGGTGGGGCATTATATAATAATATATATTTTTTACTTTTAAGTTTAGTTAGTTTCACGATTGTCTGGCAGTCTGAGTACTTTATGCGGCCTACCCAATGTCCTTTCTTTGGTATTGTTCGTCGTGTCGTTGAGCTCCTTGGATTAAGATCACTGGCAAATGCTTGCACTGACTGGACGGGTCCACAAATCTGTGTGGTTGTTTCTTCAAAATATCATCTCAGACATTAATCTGCATGGTCCTCATATCACTTGACCAATGTCTGGACTTTAAAAGAGACAGTGACCTCTGAGTTTATTTCGGATGTTTCTTCTCAGAGTAGTTAGTTTTAAAACATAACATGATGTGACACGTAAAAATGTTTTGTAAAACCAATTTACAGAAATAAATATGATTTATGATTTAGTTATCTTCTATAATCCATATTTTTCTTCTTCGTCCATGTGGATGATCTGCTAATATCTTCTAGTACAATGTTAAATTCGTACCTGACAAGAAATTGTGTTCAAAATATCGGATCATTCTCACTAGTTCCACCAGTAATTAGTTCCATGGAACTAGTGAGTATTTTTTTCTCAGTAGTTCCATGGACTTTGATAATGGAACAAATCCAACAAAACTTAATCGAATTTGTCTAACTAATTCCACCGTAGTTGTTCCATCTGTGAGATACAGAGTAACACTCTTAAATATGTAATAATATAAATAAAAACAAACCACAGCTTTATATAAAGCTTTAATATAAAGTTGTTGGTTATCCTGTACCTAAATAAATAAAATAGACAAAACGTTTGTCATACACGCTGTATTTTCATGAAACACGTTGTTCATTTTGTGTCGTACATAATAGTTCTTTATTAGGTCATGTCAGAAGCTAGCAGCTAGATATTACTAGGCCACGCTATGAACCTAGGCTGCACAATATTTATGTGACGTCACACACATGTAGGGTAACACCATGTTCATGTAAATAGTGGTCGAGGAGATTAAGCATTTAGAAGTGGTATTTTTGCCCGACTACGGCAAAGCTGAAGGGGGTTATGATTTTAACAGGCTTTGTGTGTATGTTTATCTGCTCCCTCATAACTATCTACTTATCTTATTTTGAAAAAGTAGTTAGGTGCCGTAACTTCATAACATATTGAGCACTTAATTATGTGTTATGTTTATATATTCCTTTTTAGTTGGTGTTTTATTTTTAGTTCGGTTTTAGTTCAGGAGTGTAGTGAGTGAACTTTAGTTTAGTAGGTATTTGTTTAACAATAACACATTTTCAGACTTTGTCCCGGCCATCTTTCAATCGAATTAGATAGTAATGAATGTTAAATAGACATAAATTCGATTTAAATTAAAGACAAATTGATACTATTTCGACTAAAATTCGATTTGAATCGAACTAGGAAGTTTCCGACAGTCTCACCAGCTGGGTCCTATCCATATAATCTATTGTAAAATGTCAAGGTAACTAAAATGATTGATTACTGTTATTTTGTTCAACAAAACGATGACGAGTAATAGAGAAGTATGGAAGAAGAAGACATGCTGCGCTGACCCCAAATAAATTGGGATAAGGGCAGGGGGATTTCCCACCAGAAAAAAAAGGTCAGGGGAATGATGATTTTATTCAACAAACAAGAACTAACATATTATTGCATTATTATAGCAGCCGCCTGAATTTTTTCAAGTAGCGGTTAGTTATATTATTTGTTTTTATTATTTTACTATTTTCTCTATTATTTTAGTCATATAAATGCAAATCAAGTATTTATATTCTTGTCACTTTGATTAAAGCGGTGTGTTTTCTATTTTTTTGCTCACACCATATTTTTTTTATTATAAGTATAAGTACATGAGGATTAGTAATTGGCTTTCTGATGACTATGGTTTCTCTTTTTGTTTGTTTTTATTAGCTGTAAGTCTTCCATGTACCTACTAAAATAAATAACTAGCTTTTGGAAAAGTCTTGCTCTGTGTAGAAAGTCGGAAAAAATGAGCTATAATTTTCTGTTTTCTCCTTTTCGTGTTAACGAACTCTTGAGCTAAACTTTCTTGAGTTAATCCAATTGCTTCGTCTGTCAAATATGTTAATAGCAATAAAATCTTTGTACGCTGAATAACTAGCACATAAGGATAATATTTATTTACATATAGAACGTAACATAGTATCACGCCTGTAATCTCCGAAAGGTTCGGCAGAGGTGGACCTGCATACCTGCAGCACATTCAGTTTAAGTGAATTAAAAACGAGCAGTTAATGTAATGGTCTACTGAGATATTCCTGATGGAGAAATTCAGTAACACTTAACACCAGTTCTTCCTCATGCTTACCAGAAGAGCTCACAACCACTAGACCAACTCGTAGTCTTATTTAGTCATCATCATCTACCTAGCCTTTTCCCAACTAGGTTGGGGTCGGCTTCCAGTCTAACCGGATGCAGCTGAATACCAGTATTTTACATGGAGCGATTGCCGATCTGACCCCCATATTTGTTTAAAATAACAACATTACAGCTCAAGAACTTAACAAAAAGCTAGTCTATTTTGGATAATAACTTGTTTGTATAGTAACTAAATAGTGCTTATGAAGTTATAGTAGCTAGTCAAATAAGCACGCTTGGTTTTAATACGTATCGTGATACTTGCGTTATCTAGGTATGTTATATCTGTGGTCAAGATCAAGTTCTTTAACGAAAAATTGAGCCATCTTTCACCTACTCCAAGTGTCCTTTACTTCTTATGGTCCTAAAGAAGTGTTTATCTCGCAAAGCTGCTTTTATTATTATTGTGTCTACTCACGACACAATAGCAAAGCCAAACATCACTAGAAATATGTCAAAGTGAGATTACGTGCAAACGAGTGTATTATCTAGTATTTTTGGGGTTAAATCGGCTGTATTTATTCAGTGTCAAAGGAAAAAATATATAAAAACCAAATTTTAAGTCAGAGAGTTCGTTGACATCTCTAAATTTGAATATTCTTTTGATCAAAAAGGATCTAATACAACTCTGAATTTGAATTTAATACACTCCGTATGTATTCTAGTAGATACTTTTAAAATGATGAACCTTAAAATAAGTACTCAAGTAAATCAATCGAAGTAGTACATTTCGAAGTAAAAGGCGTATAAAATTGTCGAAATATAACGCACATGCAAGATACAAATAATATTTCACGTATTTACGATCAAATAAAACAGTATTCCATTTATAAATATATGAATATTGTATCGGATAGCATCAGTGTAGTACCGTTTCCATCGGTCGACGGCCCGGCGGCGCCGTAGCCATCGATTCCCGCCTCAATGTTTATTTTTCTAAATACTTGGTGCATTACTCTATGGCCAGCCGAAAGAAGGGTGCGATAAGGGCGAGATTCGCATAACGATATGTTAATCAGGGTCTAGCAGTTGGTAGCAGTCTGTGGTCAGCGACGCCTACCCAATCGATTTCAAAGCTTACATTTAATGCTTTCAAAGATACATCGATTCCTTTGAAGATCAAGAGGAATCGTTAAAATAAATCGAGGGACTATATCTCTGTATTGCACATTTCTAAATGTAAATGAGGCAGTGGTTGATAAGATCGCAATTGCGCTGCGGTTCGCAGGCCGCGGCCGGTCGGCGCCGGGCGTCTATTCCGCGTACACTGTTGTTTAGATATCTCCAAGTGATAAGTGTCTGGGTATCTGGAATGTATAGGAAAAACGAGGAGCGAAGGAAAAAGCCACTTTTGTACATGAAGTTTAAATAAATAAATAAATAAATAAATAAAAAGGGTTATTTAAAGTACTAACATACTATTGGTTAGAGAAGAAGACTGTTGGCAAATAAGTAGTTAGAAAAGCTGAATTGCTTTGTTTATTAAATAACGATTTTCATCCAATTAGAAGCGATCAAGCTATTCAGTAAAATTATGTGCCTTGGAATAGAACTTTATTAATTTCAAGGACGCCTTAACTGTGACTTAGTTTTTTTCTCCATCACGGCATAGTGAATAGAATAATCTAAAGCAAAACTAATTCCATAACAACACCACGCCTTTAATCTCCGAAGAGGCAGAAGTGTACCAAATAGTACCCGCATTTCGCCATGTAATAGGGGGCGAGCCTATTGCCATCAACCAGTCACAAATCCAGACTCCGTGGCTGCTACTGAGAAATTCCAGTTGGAAAAACCCAATAACAATTGGCCCGACCCGGGAATCAAACCCAGGATCTCATAATTAGCTGTCGCGATTGCGACCACTAGACCAACGAAGCAGTCAGAATTAATTAGTTCAACGAAAGATCTTTCAACCACAGAAACAGCCCACATTGATAACCGTATTCCAGACCGTTTACTCTGCAACAAATACAATAAATTGTGACTCAATTAAAGTCATACACTCAGCACAAACTGCGAACTCCTTATTCTGGCAGAGTTTGTATCAAACCAGGCAAGTCGCAAGTAGTCGCAACTGCAAGTCCCGGCCAAGTTTGCCCCTATCGTCGTTTCGTAGTCTGTTATGAATAACAAATTATGGAATAAACACCGAAGATACAATGCAATTTTGTTCGCAAATGAGTGCATTCGCGATCGTCGGTAAACTTTGCAGATGCCTCTTTATTATTATTTGTCGTAATTGAGTCGTTAAAGGGGTAACTTTGCACACGAGTGTGGAGAGAGAAAAATGGGGCGTTAGTTTTTCTCCTTTTGTTTGCAGTTGCGCTACAGAATGGAGTTTGGAAAACTGGTATTTTATACACTAGGTTTCCATGGAAAGTGTGCTTGTTTCGTTATGTGATATTTATAGAACTTTATCCTCATTCTATTTGCCATTTAGTGTTCGTCTCATTCATTCAGAAGATTGCTCTCACCGGGGTATTCCTCAAAGCGCAACTAAATTATTCCTCGAAACGCAACCATGATGAAAAATAGAGATGGGTATGATGAATTCATTAACGATATTTTTCATTTTTTAATGGTTGCGCTTTGAGGAAAAATTTGTTTGCGCTTAGCGTAGCTTAGCTTAGTTGCGTTTAAAAATAGTTACGTTTTGAGGAATACCCCCTCTCACCAACCAAACAATTTCACTTCAAACCACTTATTTTCTAACCCCGACCAAATCCGCTTACAGTTTTCTCTGCAGCTAGACCAAGATCTCTATATAATTGTAAACAGTCTTAGATTTATAGGATTCTTGGCAAAGTCTCGTGTAATTTCATCGTCCGACGCCCGCGAGCCGACTGAGCAGACTAAAGCGATAGTTTTAGCGCTCGGCTTGCTCAAATGCTCACTCGATATCCACGGCCATACGAATCAGGGAGAGGAAAGTTAATATGCTTTATTTTACGCTTGCTCTCTTTGAGGGACGATAACGAGAGCCTTGAATAAATGGTGTGCATTTTGCTGGATGTGAAATTGAGGATTGGATAATGCTTGGAAATGTATGCACACCTAAAATATACTGGGTAAATGTGGTAGTCACTGTAGTATCGTACTGGGAAAAGCATTAGTATTTCAACTGCTAAATAATAATAAAAAAACTGACTTCTGAGGCAAAGACCGACTTAAACATTAAAAAAATTGATATGGACTATTATGGACCGGCTGCGGACAACCAACACGGACAGATACTTCAGTAATTTGTGTATGGAGGTGTCCGGGGCGCTTCCGAAATTTGTCCGTAGCGGTTTAGATATTTTTTTAAATTTATTTACTCAATGAAAAAATAAAAACTTACATAACAAATAATGAATAAAGTTATACAGTGATGACATAAAATACGAACTACTGCTTCCCAAACTAGGTCGGAAACCTGTGTTTTAGGAGACAATGTTCCTTCAAATGATTGGCAGACTAATGGGATTGTAATTCGTGCAAGTAGTTATACAATAACTTATAATATACTTACAGATATATAGCGCAGTTAAAATACAGTGCTACTGCTAGCTTACAGTAGCGAAGGGTCAATTTTTGTAAGAGGAAAGCCGGAGTACATATCATTAATGTGATTATATTATATGTCTATAGAATGCTGACTGTGACATTTTTCAAAGGGAAGCCGGTAGAAATCGAGTTGTATGGAACCTTCGCCACTGTAAGCTAGTTAGGATACAATTTTAATAAGATCGGTTTTCCTACAGACAATATCGTTATTTACTAATTTCTGATTACATAAAGCCAGAAATTCAGTTGATGTGAACATAAACACATGACGAAATTGATCGAATTTCAGTCAGTGGTAATGCTTTCCGTATTATTAGGTTTCATGAACTAATATCAGATTCAGTAATCACGTTAACATTTGAGCTGATGATTGAACTGAAATGTACTCGATTTAAATGAAATTCACTACAATCATGCGATTTTCATTACTCGATTCAACATAACATAGAGCCTGTATCACCTATGGTTTAGTCAAAGGAGTATCCGGGCGTTTTTCAAAACGAATGTACACGTGATGAACCGGAAATAATTTTCAACATACGTCTACAGAGCCTATAACAGTGACGCCATTAAAGTTTAATGTTTTCTGACACTTGAAAGTTTCAAAATGAAGGTGGGACATGAATATTTTACACTTTTTTTGTTTGTAGTTTTACAATATTTTAATAACAGTGGTAGTCGGGCTGCATATTATTTTAAATTTTGTAACGTAAATATCGAAATATTGAAAAACATGCAGTTTATTTGAGTAAGGTGCATACCTACAAAATTTTTAAATAAATGGTTTAAGTCTAGGACACTCCTGTTTCACAAATGTACATCCTTTTTGAAAAATGCCCATCCTATCAGTACCCCCACATTTTGCCGGTAACATGTAAGTCCCAAGTAATTGAGGGTGAACCTATTACCATCAACCGGACACAAATCCGGGCAGATTGAAAAATCCTAGTGGAAAAACTCAACTATACCTTGCCCAACCCAGGAATCCAACTGATGAAGGACCTTATGCTCAGCAATACTGGCTACAACCAACGAGCCAAAACTTGATTCAAAACGATAATAATGTTGAAAAACCGTTATGCTACGTGAAACGGAACTTCGTGTTCGGAACTTTCGAGAACCGTATTCGTGACCAGAATGATTGTATCGATTCCGGCGATAGACTCGATTACCCGCTTAGTCGACTCTTTATGTCTTCAGTACACACTCACAGACATTGCCGTAAACTTTAGAACAAAGATCAGAAAATGCTAGGGATGCTACACTGTAGTTCAGGTCGGTATTTGTTAAACTACAAAGCCGACCCGAAACAATGGTCTATTTTTTATCGACTGGTGCCGATCGGCAAACTCCGTTCGGCATGAACAGACGCCACTGCACACCAAGCTACCCGAAACTGTCAAATTTTCCCAATCACTCTTAAACCTAATGCTTCAGCGATAAAGTTGAAAATCGAATACAGAAATTTGCCAGATTGTAGTAGCTTGATATGCTGGCGTCTGTACCATCGCTGAATCATGTTCAAAATTGGTCGAAACAATTACAGCTAAGGCGAGGGGCTTTTTCCAGAACGTACATACTAACCGTGTCTCACGGTTTTACCCGCCGTTTCTTGTATTGCTTGGCTCTTAAAGGTCGTAGCGTTATGAATAGGGCTATCAAATGCAAAAAAAGGTTTTTTCATATCCGACTGGTAATTCCAGAGTTCGCGTTTAAAACAAACAAACTCGTCGGCTTTAATATATTAGTATAATGGATATTCGATCATGCAAAAGCGAACATGTCTGTCACACCCCTCAGCCAGTACCTTCACAAAAGAGTTCATTAAAATGTTAATACTGCCAACTTCCCTGATTAATTATTGTGTTGTTTTTGTTACAGGTAAGCAATACCCAATTCTCGCTATACGACTACGGTACGGTAAATATTCGGCTCAATTATGGCTGTTACTTTATCTACATTTGTTTGAGAATGCCGCCAGGCTGTGCCGACCCGAACACATTGTATATTATTAACACCTCCAATTTGTAGCAAAAATTTCAACGATACAGTGAAGTGAAGATAGTGGATATCCTTTGTTCTTTAAAATGAAAGTATGAAAAGGGGAAAAGCTATCGGAAAATCGCTTCCAGACCGAACTTTTAGATATAAATTAAGTATTCCTTTAAACGTCAATCTCAAAGGCGAACTTCTTGTGGGGACTATTAATAAATATCACTCAGTTTTTAATACCAAAAGTTTCTCGATGGCTGCAGGTCTTCGAACCTTCTACTTCTGGACTTTTCCTTTGCTTTAAAAATTGAGACTGTGATTAACTGTCTCCAATTTTTACCACTTCCGTATTTTCAGTGCATATTTGTAATTAATTTGACATTTGTTTTTATTTCTGATTAGCTTCATCCTTCGCCCCCGACTTCATCCGCAAAAATTGTGATAGCTCTATATGTATAATAATGTAGCTTTCAGCCAGTGAAATAATTTTTAGAATTAGATCATTAGTTCCGGAGATTATCCCCTACATACAAATTTACAAACAAATTTTCACCTCTTTATAATATTAGTATAGATTGTTTTATGTAATTGTTTTGCTCCAGAATATCATTATTCCGTCCGGAAGTCTGACGAACCATATTATTACCAACGTCCCACAACAAGAGGGTCGATGGCTTAGACCTTTTGTGTACGGAACCCTGAAAACTCGATGAAATATGAGGAGCCGTAAAATATCCTTACTTATTAGCGATTATGTTACGTTGTTTTATCCTTTCTTATGTTTTTGAGACCATTTTTTGTATGTATGTGCGTGTGTGTGAGTTTTGAATTTTCTGGGTTTAGATATTATGTGGTAGAAAAACATGCTTCGAAGTGGTGCTTTATTTGAGAAATGCCCAGTTATGTAGTTGGTACTGTTACAACTTATGCTTATTTATTATTTCTCTGGCAACCCTCCCCTGCTTCGTATGATTTTAACGACTTGACTTAAAAAACATCGGTACACTAAACCATCCTTAATAAGGCTATTTGATGACGACAACCGCATCAAAATTTGTTTTGTAGTTTAGTAAGACGCGGTCACACAGACCTTATAACCTACAAAAAGCTTATTATTTTGTTTTTTATTTGTTAAGATTATCATGTTTAATCTGTTGTTTCATACTTTACTGCCTTCATTTCACCAAATTCGTCACCAAAAAACAAATGCTAGCTAGGAACTGTGTCTAAACCCTAAAAAAAAAAAATTAAAACAAAGCTAAAATGTGAAATAAACTGTACGACGCCATAACTCCGGTGACGACGACCGACCATAACTCATCGTCATTATCTTCACAAAAACAGATTTTATCAACTAGATTTTGCCATGTTTTTAAAGTATTTTAAAAATACCCAAAACATTAGTCGTCGTCGTCTTGTAGCTGTTTCCCACGCTTTCATCCGTCGTTTCTTTTTTTGATCGGCTCCTAAGGGTCTTAACGTGATGTTCAACAAGTTTCAAATATTAAAAAAAGACTAATCCACCATTATCGTAGTTCCGAAGATCAGCGCGTTCGAACAAATAAAACTCTTCATATAAATAAAACAAAAAAAGGAAAAAGACTCCTTGATTAAATATAGCTTGATACTAGAAATATTCTATCTGAAAAAGGAGTCCCGGAAATTCAGGAAGAATATAAAAATCGTAATATCAAAATTCACGTTGCCTGTAATAAGAGCTTCTATCTACACTAATATTATAAAGAGGAAAGATTTGTATTTTTGTGTGTATGTTTGTAATGAATAAACTCAAAATCTACTGGACCGATTTCAAACATTCTTTCACCATTAGAATGCTACATTATCCCTGAGTAACATAGGCTATATTTATTACTAGAAAAAAATAGGGGAGGGGGGGTAGGCGAAAATAAATGTCTACCCGTGCGAAGCCGGGACGGGCTAGTGTTAAATAAATCAGCTGATAATATGCGAATTCATTATACTTGACATGAACCCCTCTCGAGCGATTAAAAACGAAATTGAAGCAACAGCAATAAAATTAAAAATATCATTTAATAAAGTGCTTTATTCATTAAGCCGTAGTGCAGTATAACGAAGAGCGAGATTTTTCTCTTAAAAAGAAACATTTCAAAAGAACTGCCGCGACCTACTCCTGCAGTTCATTATTATGGCAGAACAGCTGGGGATATCCAAGAGACAAAGGACACTTGAAAACTTGAAAATTAAAAGCTGGGTTTTGACCTAGAAATGTCAGGAGGAAAAGGAAACGGCTCAGGGGGCCTAAAAAGACCGCTTTTGCTGAATCATAATAGGATAATAATATGAATCACGTTCATCATCTGCCTAGCCTTTTTCCCACTATATTGGGGTCGGCTTCTAGTCTAACCGGATGAAGCTGAACACCAGTATTTTACATGGAGCGACTGACTCCACAACCCAGTTGGTACTGGGTAATACGATACTCCTTGGTAAGACTGGTTGTCAGACTTTTTGGGCCACTGACTACCTAACGACTGTCAAAGATCTTGGTTCCGGCTGTCATTTGTAGCCGATAGTCGAAAGCCCAAAATTATGACCAGCAGTCTTACGTCCAGCGTTAGGGGCCAGTTTTACGTCGTACTTGGATTTTGAAGGTCAGGCTCGTTCCATATCAAATTCTGGTATTCAGCTACATACGGTTAGTCTGTAAGCCGACCCTAACATAGTTGCGTAAAAGTCTAGGCAGACATTGAAAACTTAATCAATATCTACATCAAAGTAGCGAAGGGAATCTTTAATGTGATTATATTATTTGTCCATAAAATACTGACTGTGCCATTTTTCAAAGGGAATCTGTTCGGAATCGAGTTGTATGGAACCTTCGCCACCGCTACATCATCATAGATCGATTGTTATAAGTACTGACGAACGGACCAAGAATTTACAAGATCTTAAGATGTTTCAGATAATTAGGATCTTGTAAATTCTTGTACTTAAACCGTATCAGTCTGGAAAGTTCGTGATAGCTAAAGTCGAACAGATGTGCAAGAGTTACTCTGTTGTTGTTAAGAGTTGTTAATCTTGATTACTTACGTAAAGCTTTTTCACAATAGTGTCTTACTCCAGTGATTAAAAATGTATTGGAAAATGGAAACTCTAGGAAAAGATTTCTCAGAAAATGTGAAAGATTTCGTGAATGCTGCTGGTTCATAATTTTGTTCATCATCTGCCTAGCCTAGCTTGGGTCGGCTTTCAGTCTAACCGGATGCAGCTAAATACCAGTATTTTACATGGAGCGACTGCCAATCTGACCTCCACAACCCAGTTAGTACTAGGAAACACGATACCCCTTGGTAAGACTGGTTGTCAGACTTTTTGGGCCACTCACTACCTGTAACGACTGTCAAAGATCTATAAATGGCAGACGGCAATGATTCATAATTTTTATATTTTACAATGCATGCTTTTTTCGTATGTTGTTTCCAGCATTTTTATCGAACCTACAAACTATCCATCAATAACAAAAAGAAGTAATACTCAACAAAAACGCTATACGTTACAACTGAAAACTGAAATCCATCAAAGCGTTCATGTGTACTGAACACGCATCCATAAAATATTTTTTAACAATACACAGTTTTCAAACGAACTAGATTTCATAGCATGACCCGTCGGGATCCGTACATTTTTTTGCTCTAAAATGGCTGTTGCACTAGTAAAATTTTTATGGCCACACATTCATCTAGTTTAGGATTCCGCGACACATTGTTACCTGCACCAAAAACGTTTAAACTGTCGCACGAAATTCCGTATAAGCGGATATATGTATGTAGTACGTAGCTCGGTTCTCATGTCACCCGCGTAACTATGTTCTGCGGTGCAATTTGGGAGTTGTATAGTAATATCGTTTCGTTTTTGAATTGAGCTGGTTTTGGACTAAATGTATAATGGATGTAAAAATATCCTTAATGAAGCTGAAAAGCACTTGTTCTCCCCGTCATTGGGATATTTTTTCTGTTCTGGAACATACTTACCTTTTGTTTTTTCTTTTTTTTTTTCTCTTGCGGCAACCTTCAAAAGGCGACCGGTCTTTGGGGATAAAACCGGGAACCTAGTAGTTACGGTGATTTTTTAAATACAATTTTTTAATGTTATAACTGAACATCATCTCCGCGACCCTCTTACTATTCAATGCATCAATCAGCGCAATGTTTTGAGTGCGTTACTTTGAGTCCTATTGTAAAACGTGATTTTTCTCCCCAAAAAGTCGCTACCCAGCAAATTTTTTTTCGTAGACTTGCTTAATTTGATGTACAGAATGCTTGGTTGACGGCTTCGTGAAGGGTCCGTTTACACCTTGTAGTTTTAAATGTGTGTAAATCTTTCAAAGATCTACAGATGACAGCCCGGACCAACGACTTAACGTGCTTTCCGAGGCACGGAGGAAACTCGGTATGTAATGGTAGGTCACCCATCCACAGACCAATCTAGGCAAGCACGGCTTAACCTAAAGATCGACCCGAGCGGCTGTTATTATTTAGCCACGAGCTCCTCCTTATACCGTTGTAAATGCTAGTCATAAAATGTAATTAATCCAAATGATTCTTTTAAAATTAATCAACAATTAAGCCCATCGCAGCTGGACATACGACTTCTAATTCGCAATACTCAATACTTTATTGCGTTCCATAATGTTAAAATTAAACAGTTGGTATGTTAAAACATTGAATTAATTATGGACCCTGTCGGGCACAGCAAAGTTAAATTAATAGGTAATAGGAGAGAGGACGAAGGCGCTTTTTTGTTTAAAAAAATAAAACATTTTATGATATATCAAATTAAAATAGTAAAATGGCTTTTGTGGTATTTACAATATAGATCATTTATTTTATTTTATTGAGTACTAATAAATTCATAATTGAGTCTTAAATGTAATATTTGGTGTTACTCTTATAGCACTCAAATAACTCTTAGTAATGGGCCTCACGGGGTCTGCTCCACATTTTTACGAAATCATTACAATCGACACCCAATCGGGTACATCTCATAACGCTAGGTAAATAAGTCTGGCCCGTACACAGTGCGCGACGGGTCACAAAAGAGCGCTCCGACGTGTTGACTCACTATATTAAATTATTTTCACTATAAACATTTCGACTCTATTGACAGAATTGTTGATTTATGCAACATGAAATTTTTTCTAGAATTTAACTTGATAACATTCATATAAAGGGTGTAAAAAGACCCATAACGAAGCCGAAAGGCATTTGTTCTCCCCGTCATTGCAATCATTATTTTGTTCTAGACCATACCCTGGAACCTTCTAGTTACGTAGTTATTGGGAGTCAAAGTTCCAACTTTTTCACAAGTTTTTTTTAAATACATGTTTTTAATGTAAGAACTTTATTTTAAACACCTCCACGACCCGCGTACTATTCAATCCATCCATCAGCACAATGTTTTGAATGCGTTACATTGAGTCCTAATGTAAAAAGTGATTTTTCACCCCAAAAAAAAAAAAAGTCGTTTCCCAGCAATAATTTTTGCGTGAAGTTACTTAGTTTGATGTACAGAATGCTTGGTTAACAGCTTCGTGAAGGGTCCGTTTACACCCTGTATAAACACACCTTCATCCCATGGGGGTAGGCAGAAACTGTACGCCACCTGCTACTATCCTGAAATAGGTACTCTTTTTATCTCATCCACGCTCATACTATATCTACACGTGTAACTTGTCAACACGTCTTAATTCGTGATAAAATCTAAACACTAAAGATAGCGTTAATATTCAAGAAATAAATCTCACAAATACTCTTGACCTTGTACCTTAATTTGATTTATTTAATTACGTACCAACTTAATTACCACATGTCTGGCAACTGACGTCAAAATGACAGCGACGTGAGTGACGTCACCCGCGACAACGTTGACGAGCACGTTATTAATATGGGCCCAAGTTTGTCATCAAACTTTTTAATAAACTTCCAAGATATCCAAGTTGACGAAGAAAATTGAGGCTGACTAATTCAGCCAGTAATAATGTACTTTTAGAACATTCTAATCTGTGAAAACTTTGGGTATTGTTTCCGACAGCTTCACCGGGCAGCCCATCCGAGTAAAATAAAAATAAAAAACGAGAAACTGGATATTTACTTGAATCCGCTTCAGTATTCTCGAAAACCACGTTACATTTTTCCGCACACTATTTTCCTTTACGAATATTATAACTTACCTATCGGAAAACGAGAATGATACGACTATGCGAATCCATCCCCTACGCAGGGTGAGGCGCATGCGCGAGACATCGGCGCGCCACCCGACGCAGTTCGTCCTCAGGCGCCGTCACCGCTGCCCGTAGCACCGAGCTACGCGTGTAGCACCGTAGCACTAGCGTAGCGTGTAGCTTAACCCCGCACCTGCAGTGACGTTTCGTAGCGTTGCCGATAACGTAAATGAAATATTGCGTGTGATTAACAGCGTGATAAGTAGTAGTGATAACAACATATTGACATAGTGCAATGATTTACGTATTGTGGTGACTGGCTTTGGCTATTTGGCTACCTGTGATTGTCAGATAAGCTCGGGATTTTATTGTCGCTGTTCGTTTGTGATGTAAGTTGATACTTTATTTGATACAAGTGGTTGTCCTTTGTTTATAGATATTTTCCTGTTTGCGTTGTTTTATCTGGATCCTTTTGTTCTTCCAAAGTTTCGTCATTCTTTCGCTACTTATTTTTAGTTATTAAAATGTTATAAAGTTCTACATCTTTTAGACTTGTGTCGAAATGTTTATGAATAATCGATATATGTTTACGATGACGAGCCGTGACGTCTTTATGACATGTCTTTGTTACTTTACCTTTCTGTTGGTAATAATAAAATGTTATATAAGCGACAGAAGTACTCGTAATTTCTAAAATATTCAAGCAAATGGTAAGGAATACTGCGTACAATGTTTAGGATTAGAACGGATTACATATTCAAGAGAATTTAAATGTTCTGTAACTAAGTAGGGTTTCAAGTTCAGCGAGATATATGTATGTCTCTATATTCATTCGGAATTACGTCCAGGATTACGTAAAAAGGCCTTTTCTTTTCAGACTTCCCTTACATTTTCATATAAGCCATTTTGCGTAATATCTTTGTTCGTACGATAACTTTTGTTCTACATAATTTTGCGAAAATATTTTTGCAGAAAAGGCTACAAGAATATAGAAATTCTTGAAGAAAAATAAAATGACAGCTCACAAAACACTGCAGTGGTCGAGCGTTGACGTCGTGCAGCGATGAAAACTTACTGCGGCGATATTTTTAACCGGACGAGAAACTTTGTAACATTTTTATTTCACCTGTGATATTTAGTAGCGACGTCAGCATGCGAGGGTTAACTCCGAGTGGGATCATTATTCAGTTATTACGTGTTTTAAGTTTATTAAGCTTGGTAATTATTTCTTTATATTTATAGAACGTGGACATTAAAATATGGAAACATGCTACGTTTTTATGAGTAGTTTAACTTTATAATTTTCTCTTTCATTCTTTAATGCAGCAATAACAAAGAATCACGCAAGAAAATCCGGAAAATCCCATTTAAATCTCATTGGATATTGATGGAAGGAAACCCAGACCACATCCGACCCAACTATCGAAAAACACTAAAGCGATGAGTCATCTTATTCCCCGAACGTTTCGCCCCCCGGAACGAATTGGTATAAAATTGCAAGGGGGTGAATCATGCGTGCCGGAGACAATTCGATAATTAGTTCAAATAATCCACCCCCGCACGGGGAGTAATCTGTTGAGATCATGAATGGGATATGTGGGGTGGAGCGACCCTTATGACGTAAACATGATCGACTAGATGAGACATTTCTGAGTGATGAAAGTGTTCGATATTTATCGTACGAAACGGAATACGTCGTCTTTTTTTTTAATTCGTCGTTGGTTTTTTATTTTGTATCTTTTTTATTCTGTGTGCTTGATGAACTGACGTCAAACAAACTTTATTCTTTCTTTCTTGTAGGGTCAATGAATAATGCATTCAACTGTCCGTAGACAAAGTAGTTTTAACTCAAAAGCTTCATTACTTCAAATTCAGTATTTTCTTTACTTTTTTGTATTCTAGAGTCGGTACCTACCTACGAGAGCGTAACTGCTTTTGAGCTCTCGGTCTTAGAAGCAAACAAAGGTTTACCGAAGCTTTTATTTCGGACCCACTCTTATCCACACACTGGCAGTCGTAACCTTCCATGACTCCAGATTACGTAGGTCTTACCAGTGGATAGGTATTGAAAAAACGCCTGATTCGCTTCTGTATCCAATAAAAACGTTTTCACCCGTAGAAATTGCCCAAGTTTTTGTCAAGCACGCCTTATTTTACTGCTACCACATCAAGCTACCTCGAATTGATTTACGTAGAACTGTAGGTAATATTACCGAAAATAACTCAGTAATTGTTGGATCAAGGTCGTTCAATGTCGTATCCAGTACGTTCAGTTCTACGCATAACAGACTTAATTTTGTCGACGTGCCGTGTTTCTGTACACAAAGGGGGATGTAATAAATCAATTACCAACTGGGTCCGCGTATACTTCATATTTGTGTATATGTTTTTTAGGTCCTGTTGTGATTTTGCTGTTGTTTGGTGACCTATATGGGAATGGCGAAACCCTTTTCTTGTTTGCTTTCTTGGGTTCGAGACTCAAGGCTTTGGTCGCTATATCGTATCGTGACAACAAAGGTCTTGTAGATTTCCGTTGGTCTGATGCTTTGGTATTTAATTGGGTATTGGCGTATTTCTTTCGAAGTAGAAGAAGTATTTCACTATCTTCTTTAGGTTTTGATATTACTACTTCTGTTGAAGATATTATTAACTCTAGTCTTCGTATCTTAAATGTTTGTAAACGCACCCACGATACAGGAGAAATTTCTAGTGTGGGGCAAGGTTTAAAAAAAAAAACTTGTAAGCAGATTTTCCAATTTCCTCAGTCAAACTCAAAGTTCTTTGTTTCTGAACATAAGCAGGTGTAAAAACAGATGTTGTAAATAAAATATGTGAAAAGACTAGTATGTTTTCTTGTGATATACTTAAAGCTATTTGTTTACATGAGACATACGGGGGAACAGATAACACCCGGCTTATTTCCCCGGGCGAGCCCCTAAGCGAAAAGAAATATGACTGTGTATGTCCACCTAAGGGTAAGTGCAGTTGATACGATCTTTTGGTATAGGTAAGCTTTTAAATCAAAAACTTCATTATCACACCACAAAAAAGAACTGTTTTAACGTTATTAGTAGTTCTAATAAACCCAAGTTACCTTATTTAGTACATCACTAATGAAACGGTGAAGTAAAACATCGTGAGAAAACCGATATGTCTTGACTTGTTTTGTCTTGTCTTGGTGATGATGGTGATATTATCAGGGCCCGAGTGGTACATTACAAACCTTTCCGTTTCAACTAGAGGAGGCCTGCATCCCATCAGTGGGAACATTTAAGACATAAAATGATACAATAGCTCTTTTCTCTCTCCCAAGGTGAGACACAAAATGTAAAATTCCGGACAAATAAAAAGCGCTTTTACTTTCTAAATTCAGCTTTTTTCCACACATGAAATGAGTAAGAAACTGGAACATCTTCAGACACTGGCCTTGAGGTCGGTATTGTATGCGGCATAGCAACAGCCTTGGGGCTCAGAGCCCAGCTGTCGAGAGCGAGTCCCACAATATTTGTAGTGATGTAACTTGAGCAATATCGAGAATCCGTATTAAACAATGTGCGTGACGATGTTCTAAGTACTTAAGTATTTGTACTTAGTTTTAGTTTTAACATGAGTTACCTAACACAATTAAAACAAGGGTAATGTTCAGGTTTAGGTAGGTTACAGTTTCTGGTTACGACGACGGTTAGCGTGTAACTTATCATAGTGATTTCTACGTTCTCTTTTTGTTCATGATTCGATTAAAATCACGGAAAAACAATGCTGGTACGTAACGAACATGCTATTTGTTTCTTTTAACAACTTCAAGTTGTCCTGCTCCTGGTTTTGACGGCGACGTTTCAGAGAGAAAATAAAATCCTTTTGGTTAAAATGCTTTGGTCGGTTATTTGGTACAGATTTCCACCATTTTGACGATTTTAAAAGGATAAACGGAACCTTTATAATCTCACTTTTTGGCCGTCTGTCACGAAGGTTTTTCTCGAGTTCTATGTAACGTAGGAATTGGATTTTTTAGGTTTCGGTGATGCGCACTCACACACAGTCAAAATAAAATATTTTTTACATTTATTTTCAATACGATTGTTTCTTTCGTTTATAAATATGGTGGCGATTTAGACAAATTACTATACAACGATAGACAGACTGTTTCGATGCATGTACGAGTATGAAAAGCAATTCTTTTTTCACGATTCGGATGTGAGTTTCTTTGGGAAAGTTGTTAAATATGACGGGTATACTCACCTCTTTGAAGAATCCAGGTAGCTGGAACGTCCTCCTTTATACTCGAGTACCTTAACTTTAAAAACATATTACTTATTTAACCCCAGAGAGGATACATCCAATCATCATCTGCCTAGTCTTTTCCCAACTATGTTGGGGTCGGCTTCCAATCTAACCGGATGCAGCTGAATACCAGTATTTTACATGGAGTGACTGCCTACTCGTATCTGACCTCTACAACCCAATTAGCACTGGTTAATAAGATACTCTTGATTGTCAGACTTTCGGGCCACTGACTATCTATGACCAGAATACCTCGTGTGTTTTTATTCTAGTGCAATAATTTGTTAAGTTAGTATAAAATGAAGAAAAAGAGTACCTACTTATGTACAGATAAGTCACCCATTTCGTTTCTTTGTTATAAGCTTTTATTTTAGGTTTCGTATACCAGAAACGGTTACTATGAAGATTCTTACTGTTATATTATGTATTGTAACATTTATGTGTGGTACATAAATGTTACAACTACTAACTACTAACCCAAATTATGCGAATAAATTATTTGATTTGATTTGAACGTCTGTAAAAAGGATACATCCAAAAAAAATCCAATTGAAATTAATTAGCCCCATTACAAGCTATACCAACCTAGATACGTTAGAAACTCTTGCCCTAAGTGCTGGCTGGAAATTCTATTAACCCCGCCAGCGAAAGAGTGCGAAGAAATGTAACGTTCATTAGTAGGTATTATTTTTTAAATAGCTCCAGCGGACCGACCCTCTTGCCCCACCAGCCATTCATTGCTCGTAATGTGTTCGAGCAAAATATTGCTTTGGCAGTTGAAAATTCCCGTTCTACATTTAAACCGGAGCAATATACGAATATTGCTCTTTGTTTTATATTGTTGATGTTCCCCTTGCAATTGTTAATTCGGGATGATTGAATGCACGCAGTTAGCCTTTTAAAATATTGTGAGCAATTAAAATGGACTGTTTGTGCCTAACTGTGTGTAATGTGATCACTAATTGAAGTTAATGGTTTGGTTTATGGTGTGTGCGTAAAGTGAGAACAGTTTTAATGAGGTTTTTATTTAGAGGGGATTTCAATAGCGAAACTTAACACGATATTCACAGCTATCATTTAGGAAGTTACTTATGATTTTTGAATCATTATAATTTGATTAATATAATTTTTGTATTTATCTGTGGAGGCTTGTAATTAGCAATTTAGTTATATATTTTTGTTATAATGTTATTTAACTTATACGAGTACTGTCACTTACGGGATATTATCTTCCGTGATTGTTCAATATTTTGAGCTGCCGATATTTCTACGCTGTTGCAAGCGCCATGATCGCGGGTTGATCCCGTAAGTGACAGTATAAGTTTAGTAGTAAACCGTGAAAGCTTAAAATAATGTTATTAGTTTGTAATCTTTCCTAAAATGTAAAAAATAAATAAATAAACCGCGTTCAAACGATCAGTGTTAATGCTCCGTAGCAACTACACCTCTGAAAGCTCTTGAACGCGATTTAGATTCCGCCATGTTTGTAATCGTGTTTCGTAATAGAATTTAATTAGTTCAATTCATTTTAGAATTGAGTCCCTCTCAAACTAGCTGGTACGATTGAATTGAAAACTACTGCGTTCTGACCTCTGTCAATACCTACCTTTAAACGTATAAGGTGCGGAACAGTTGCGCCTGTACCTGTACCTGTACGGTACACCTTTGACAGTTTTAGGAGTTCGGGGGCAACGACCGATCCTAAATCCCTATTGTGTACGATTCCAATTTCAAACTACAACACATTTCGTCGAGTGAGTGCTTACTTACTTTGGTGTGTGGGGTTTTTCTATTTAAGGGAGGGGGGGGGTAAGTTTGGTTTTAAGGGGTAGATAAATTTTTCATAGTAAAAGCTACCATTACTTACCTACTATGAGTTTTATGACTTCACTTCTGTGTTAGAAATAACTAAGTGAATAAAATTTCGTTTAAATAAGTTTTAAACTGTCATGGTCACTAACATTATTATTAACTCTAGAAAATAAAAATAAAACATTGGGATCATTAAATATCGGGAACTCAACACAAACAGTCAACATGGTAAATATCCCGTTTCTGAAGTTAATGATAAAATTTCGTTTTATTTTACATACCGATAAAATCCAACACCGTACTTAAACACTAGAAACAGTTTTCATTCCCTGTTATTACAAAAAACTTCTTACTTTCTGACTAAAATTACCGCGTACCAAGTCTTTTGTATAAATTAAAACTTACTTTTACGACCTTGGCCTAACGTATAAAGTTAAAGCAGCAAGCTAAAATTTCTCTGAAACCTATGAAGCTAACTTAATATGGTTACTTGATTATGCAACATGCAAGTAAGACTTAATACGACATGGTATGTTTAATGAAGCGTTCCGTATACGGAATGCATGGAAACAGCTGGGCGTACAGTGCAGTCAAATATACTTGCTACTTCTTAGTGCCAGCCCAGAACTGAGCAACTTGTTTGGCGTTTTCGGTAGCGTCCATCAGTTCCTGTAGTGAACAAACAACAGGACACGCAGGACACGATATTAAGTGCCCCATTGTTTGTAGAACTGCACCACATTTACACTCCAGGGAAGACTCATTAATGAATCTCCATCTGAGCAGGTTTTCTTTGCTGTGACCAAACTGGATCCGGAGTCTATTTAAAGACTTCTAGGTCAGCCATGACAACTCACGTCCAGGTGGGAGATTTTCAGCAGGTGGAACTTGCTACTGTATTAAGTAGAGCTCCTACTCATCGGGAACCGTATAACTTGGGCACGAACTACACGCCCAAGCAACGTGCGTCTTTCAATAGCGACCGCAGAAAAAACAAAAGAAAAAAGCAAGCATGCCACAAGTCACAGCGACACGAAGGAAACAACTGAACAACGCACGTGTCCTTTGTCGAATCGGCTGAGGTCGTATACGGGACCTTAATACGACATGGTATGCTTAATGAAGCGTTCAGCGTACGTAGAAGGAATGCATATAGAGGCAGCTGTGCGCACAGTGTTGTTGAATATCCTAGCTTCAGTATTAAGGGGATTATACACTCTCCGGGAACATTACATGAGAAAAGGTTTGAGCATTACATCAGACACACTTCGAGTCGAGCATTACTGTACTCAGACTTGGAATTTAACTACTCTGAACAGTGCAACAGACAGTTCAGCCTTTTCACAGAGATTTTTACTCTGATTAGGCGTCACGGGCAAAGTGAACTTTATTTTTCTTACAATAAGGTTGCGGACAGGACGCGTCTACTAAAATGACATTGAACTTTCATCTCGTTGCTATAAGGTTGATTTTGTCAGAAGTTATTTAACTGTGACAGGGCTATAGGTTCAGATGTTACACTACGAAACATCACTCAAGTGTCAGAGGGATACGAATGTTCGCAGTTAGTAACAAGATGCTGAACATAAAACGGTTACAAGAGCCAACGCTCCCCGACCTGGGTCAGTAGTTACATTTCGGTCGACTATTGTAATGTAATGCTCAATTTGCCATGTGAGTACTCTCCTTAGGGAATGCCTGGCGAGGCACAGTTCACTGGCACAATCAAATATGCTAGCTTTCTGTATTAGCAGCAGAGTGCATAGTCAAATGTGCTGGCTTTTTGTGTTAGTGTGCACAGTGCATAGTCAAATAATAAGCTAGCTTCTGTACTTGTGCGCAAATGCTTGCTTTCTGTATTAGTCTAGCTTAGAGTGTATCGCCGTTTCATTGTTGCACCGTGTGTGGAGTCAGGGTCTGTTTGGGGTGCTCGTTTATAATTGAAGTGCTGAACCCCAGTTAGGTTCGTGAGGTCTTAATTGAGCTGAAGTAATGAGGTTTTCACCAGGCAAAGGACAAATTAGCATGACCAGAGGGATGATGATTGTTTTATATGGCTGAAGGAAATATTCTGGCTACAAAAACTTTTCTAAAATACATGTAGTGGTTTGTTTACGAGTTGTATGTAATGTATATTAATAAGGAAGCTATCTCAATATTTCCTAATAAAAGGATCAATAAAAAATAAGAGAAATAAAAAGTGGTCAATTAATAATTTATAAATAAAAACATTTTGAATCATTCGTGTTATGTTTTGAAGATAACAAAAAGGAATTATAAAAAACTATGGAAAGATTCGTGTCTAGACAGTTTTGATTAGACGAAGTGACATTCTATCAACTATTACAATGATGAACAACTACAGATAGATGGAGCTACTGGAACACTGACTGGGGAGCTTTTTGGTAGCTTAAGTCAATGTTATTGGAAGTTTTAGTAGAAATACAAAACGCTTTGAAATCAATTTCCATTGGTCTAGGCCTTCAAACTTACGCTTAACCCATTCATAAATTCAGCGTATATAAAATAGCTCATTCCACTTCCTGTACCCTGATCGATTTATCTCTCTATTATGAAATAGGGTCAGCCGATATATATCTCACGACTACTAATGTCTCCGCTGGGTGCCCGCGGTAGTCCATACTTTATTATTGCGTCAGGCTGGCCGCCGGTCAAATGATACATAGTCGCCATTTGTGAAGGCGACAAGTTGGTCAAAAGAGAGAAGTCGGCCAACTTGTTATTGGCGCCCAACAAGTGTTTATAAAACTTGGGATTCTTGAGTTGTCATCATAAAAACCCTTTATATCTCACGATTACTAACGTCTTCGTTGGGTGCCCGCGGTGTTTCATACTTTATTATTGCGTCAGGCCGGCCGCCGGTCAAATGATACATAGTCGCCATTTGTGAAGACGACAAGTTGGTCAAAAGAGAGAAGTCGGCCAACTTGTTATTGGCGCCCAACAAGTGTTTATAAAACTTGGGATTCTTGAGTTGTCATGATAAAAACCATTTATATCTCGCGATTACTAACGTCTTCGTTGGGCGCTTTCGGTAGTCCATACTTTATTATTGCGTCAGGCCGGCCGCCGGTCAAATGATACATAGTCGCCATTTGTGAAGACGACAAGTTGGTCAAAAGAGAGAAGTCGGCAAACTTGTTATTGGCGCCCAACAAGTGTTTGTAAAACTTGAGATTCGTGAGTTGTCATCATAAAAACCCTTTATATCTCGCGATTACTAACGTCTTCGTTGGGCGCTTGCGGTAGTTCATACTTTATTATTGCGTCAGGACGTCCGCCGGACAAATGATACATAGCGCTCACTTATGAAGATGACAAGTTGGCTAACTTGTTATTGGCGCCCAACAATGTGTTTGTTAAAGTGACAAATTTTGATCTCGAAACGATGTTCCTTGACTTGGAATATAATTATTAAAAGTTCAAACTTTCGAGTTGTCAAAATAAAAACGATTACTTTTAGTCCCTTTTGGGCGCCAGCGGTAGTCAGTATTTTATTATTGTGTCAGGACGATCGCCGGACAAAAGATACATAGAGGCCATTTCTTAGGGCAACAAGTTGGACTTTTTTGGGCCCAACAAGTGTTTGTGCAAGGAAAAGAGGGCTATATTGTAAAGATTAATTAAACAAGTTATGACAATATCGATTTCCTGATATCCATTTTGGATATTTTCTGATACAAAAGATATTCCTATAGTGTTTAATAATATGCCTAGACCACCATTGTTAAATCATTTAACTTGCTCAGAAGTCAACATCACTTTGGCACTCTTTTTTCTCCTTCCCACAGACTTCCTCGGCTCATTGCCAAAGTGACTTAACTTGAAGATTTGTATTTATTAGTTCATAATGGTCCTCCAACTCAAAAGTCCGTGTGTCTCACACTGCGTGTAACACCACGATCGTTAGTACGGTCGTTGACTCCCAGTCTTACAATGCGGGGTTCCGTACAACAGTACAACCTATTTCGATTATGCCCTTCTTATCCGCACAAACGTGTGCCGGCTTCCGCCCTATTAGTGCTGGTGAGTCGGCATTTCGCTAATGGACAGCTCGACGGGTTGGCGGGAAAACTTTAACTGGACCTCATGTTTTTGTTGCGACAAAATCAATTAAGGTCTGTAGTGTTTTTGTTTAATCAATTTCGTGCGGGTGTGTTGAATTAACGCTCGCACGTCATATTGACTGGCTGTTTGGTTTTGTTTCGATACATGAATGTACAATGGTTGCGTAATAAAAAGGTCAAAGTTTGATGAGAAAATTAGATAGAAAACCCTTTTTCCATAGGAGTTGGCAGAATCTAGAGCACGCTGTCAGCCACGATTTTTGCATATTCCTTGAGCTCTATCTATGATTTTTAATCTAGCCAAGTAAAACAATAATTAGGTAATATCCACCTCGAACAGAAAGGCCTGTATCCCCGCGAAGTCCAAAAAATCCGAAACCAGAAAAATTTCACCAGCTTGATAGAAAATGCGAAAAGCAAAGCAAATTAAAGTTGAAAGACTTCGGATAATCGTATTGGATAACACGCGATCCGACCACCCGTCAGCCGGCCCTGTAATTATGATAATCGAGCCCGTTCGTTGCACTACGACTTTATTCACTGAAACTTATTATAGTTTGCATTTCTTATAAAATGGGTGACGTGAGTCATTGACATCACTATTGCTAGGGATGTATTAAGGACCTTTAACAGTGCACTGTGACTGGCTAAACTAAGGACATATTTCAAGGGGTTGGTCATGAAAATGATGAAAAGCGATCTTCAGAGCAAGCCGCGATTGTCTAGATTGGTCCGTGGATGTGTGACCACCCATTACATACCTAGGTTCTTCAGTATCTCGGAAAGCACGTTAAGCAGTTGGTCCCGACTGCAGATTGTAGATCTTTAACAGTCGCTACTGCTAGTCAGTGGCCCGAAAGTCTGACAAACAGTCTTACCAAGGGGAATTGATAGGCAGTTGCTCCAGTTGTACCTACGACAAAAATGTTAGACAGCTATTTCACAATATTGCTAATTATATGGTTCCAAGAGCAAAGAAAGTCGGTCTTCCTTGTAACGAAATTTATTATCCTACAAGTATGAAATTATTTAATTTTTAAATACAAATAAATAATATACAAACTATGAACAACCTTCTACTTCTTCTTAGCGTGTCGATGGCAATCTAAATTGTGTCTGCCCAGAACTGAGCTACTAGTTTGGCGCTTTCGGTAGCGTCCATCAGTTCCTCTAGAGAACAAACAGCAGGACGCGCAGGATACGACTTTAAGTGCCCCATCGTTTGTGGAACAGCACCACATTTAAACTTCAGGACAGAGTCATTAATGAATCTCCACCTGAGCAGATTTTCCTTGCTGCGGCCAACCTGCGTCCGGAGTCTATTTATAGACTTCCAGGTCAGCCATGGCAACTCATGTCCAGGTGGGAGATTTTCAACCAACAACCTTATAAATAAAAGTAACTAAATATTTACAAAAATACCTACAACTTACCTTATTCCACTAACTCATCGTTCACACATTTTGGCTGGCAGGATTCTTCGCTTGCAGATGACAGGGGAATCCGAACATTAGTCGGTTCCCCTTCGCAATATAACTCGTTTGTACCATACATATCAATTACCTACATGCAATCGTATTCACAACTCATGCTCAGGGTTGTTACTTACTTGTTCGGCTCGGCACATTCGGCAGTGTTTGTTGAACAACAAAGCCGACCCGAAGCCGACCTGGATGTTTGGCACAGAGATCAGTTATACTATTTTTATTCCGGTAGTACGATCCCTTAAATCATCCCTAAAATGTCGTGATGGCCCAGAGGTTAAGACCTCGCCTCTCATGCATGAGGTTGTGGGTTCAAATCCGGGCAAGTACCAATGTGACTTTTTCAATTCATATGTACTTTTCTAAGTTTATCTTGGACATCGCAGACATCGGCGAAGGAAAACATCGTGAGGAAACCTGAACTTATAATTAATATAAGTCTGAAATCGCCAACCCGCCGTCGCCGTCTTGAGCAAGCGTGGTGATCAATACCACAATAGTGGCGATAAGTCCCCTCTTTGAAGAGTGGCTAGAGAGGCGCCACGGCGCCCTCACCTTCCGCCTGACGCAGGTCCTCACCGGACACGGTTGTTTCGGGAGGTTCCTGCACCGAATCGGGCGGGAAGAAACGCCCGGGTGCTATCATTGTGAGGATCGCCCAGAGCACACGGTGGCGCACACCGTGGAGGTCTGCCCCGCTTGGGCGGAGCTCCGCCGTGTCCTCGTAGCGGCAATCGGCGGCGGCGACCTCTCGGGCCCGGCCCTGGTTCAGGCCATGGTCCGGAGCGAGAGGGAATGGGAAGCCGTCACCTCTTTCTGCGAAGCTGTCATGCTAGCGAAGGAGGTGGCGGGACGTGAGAGGGAGAGAATCTCACGTCCCAGCCACCGCGGGCGACGCACCGGACGTCGGGGGCCACGTGGTGGCTCCCGGCCACCGTAGGCGCGGGCCTGTGGACGGTGAGTAATGGGTTAGCTCACCGTCCGTCCGTCTTATGACTACAGGCCGTGTCGACGGCGCGTTCGTGTTCCACGCGCGCCTCAAAGAGATGTCCGCAATCAGGAAGGGGCCCGCAAGGGCCGATGCCTGCCGGGGCTGCGGGACTGTTCGAAAGAGATACCGTGGCCCTGGAACACAAAGGGCAATGAAGGAACATGGATGGGTTTTAGTCAGTAAGAGTCTGACACTCCCTCCCACTCCACCCAGAGCGGGAGAAGTCATTTGATGATTTCCCATCCGTAAAAAAAAAAAAAAAAAAGCTTCGTGATCAATGCTCGTGCCTTCTCTATATGAGAAGAGGCCTTTGCCCTGCAGTGCCAGTGGGACAGTAACAGGCTGGTATTATTATTAGTACGATCCCTTGTAACAGTTACCTATACAAAAAAATAAAATTGATGTGTCTGTTTGTAATATCAAAATAACAGCTTTCATTTCTTCAAAAACACATTTTTTTCAGTTTTTGTCTGTCTGTCGGTTTGTCTGTTTGTTCCGGCTAATCTCCGAAACGGCTGACTTTTACTGACGGATAACTGATGTTATAAGGTCTAACATAGGCTACTTTTATTTTAGAAAAATAATTGGATTCCTTACAAAAAAATTAAAACCCTTCAAATTGGTAACAAAATTCGATTTAAAAAGGGGAATAATTTTTTTTCACAATAATTTCACGCGAACTAAGGTACAGGATACAGCTAGTTACATATATGCGGCTTGTTTCGATCGACAAACTATGTTCGGCATCTACCATCGCTGAATCATGTTCGGGTCAATTTGAGCTAAGCCTTCTTTCCGAATACCGGCCGCCGGCGATGCCGAATCATACGAACTCGAACATGTATGTAGCGCCCCTCAGCCAGTACCGTTAACAAAACAAGTTCATTAAAATGTTAATACATCCAACTTCCCTGATTAATTATTGTGTCGTTTTTGTTACAGGTAAGCAATACCAATTCTCGCTATACGACTACGGTACGGTAAATATTCGGCGCAATTACAGCTGTTCGCAACCTGTGTTTGGAATAAAAGGGAGGCATTACGTTTCGAGATTGGGAAATTCCCAATTGGGAATGAAGGTTTATGGTGTATTTCAAGTAATTGAACAGCGGTGTTAAATATTCTACCTTTTTCCTTGAAATATAACAGTTACTTAAGTAAGTAAGTTAAAGAAAGAAAAAAAGAAAGCATATTTATTTGTTGCAGGGACATGACGTGCATCATACAAAATGACAAAACAATACAATAAATAAACAACGCATAACAAATACAGGGTGTAAACAGACCCTTCTCGAAGCCGTCAACCAAGCATTCTGTACATCAAACTAAGTAACCTTACGCAAAAAATTTTGCTGGGAAACGATATTTTTTTTTTTGGGTGAAAAATCACTTTTTACGGTAAAACTCAAAATAACGCACTTAAAACATTGTGCTGATGGATGGATTGAATAGTACGGGGGTTGTGGAGGTGTTTAAAGTAAAGTTACAACATTAAACCCTTTTATTTAAAAAAAAAAGTTGTGAAAAAGTTGGAACTTTGACCCCCAATATCTCCGTAACTAGAAGGTTCCCAGGTATGGTCTAGAACAAAAAAATGATCGCCATGACGGGGAAAATAAGTGCCTTTCGGCTTCGTTAAGGGTCTTTTTACACCCGTTATATAACAAATAATTATTTATAAATTCAACAGGACTAAAAAAAAACGTTAACAGGTCTTGAGAGTCACAACATAAAAGAAACGTACAGTTAGATTTACATTTTGTACGGGATTAAATATTTAAGCCAGATGGTGTCGCGGCAGACCTCGTAGAAGATGGCGGGACGAGATAAACAAAACCAACGACCAGTGGTCCACGTTAGCCCTGCATAAAAACAACTTGAAGTCATGCGGAGAGGCTTTTGTCCAACAGTGGGATGACGCAGGCTAACAATACCAGTAAATATTTAAACAGTCATTAAGGTCATCATCATCTGCCTAGTCTTTTCCCAACTATGTAGGGGTCGGCTTCCAGTCTAACCGGATGCAGCTGAATATCAGTATTTTACATGGAGCGACTGCCTGTCTGACCTCCACAACCCAGTTAGTACTTGGTAATACGATACCCTTTGGTAAGACTGGTCAGTCATTAAGGTCTTAGTGTTCATAAATCACAGGTACTTATAAAAAACTTACATAAAAGGTATCTAGGCAGGGCTTACATAAACACAACACAGATAGACAGAAATAGAATCAAATAAACTACCTTACGTAACCCAACGACTGGCCCAAACTCAAGCGTTTATGTAATCCGACTTTACAGCGATAACTGTTGAGTATACAGCGATAACCCTGGAAGTGTCCAAGGTGAAGTTAGAAGTGGTAACTGCTTGTATAATCAATACATTATATACGAAGGAAAGAGGGTATGTAAGACCGTTGGGTGGCGTGTAAAATGTCTCCCATGGTAAAAAGGGTATAAATGGGAAAGGATCAAAATGTAATAATGAAAAACTTTTTTACTAGACTACATGGTGTCCAATGGTGTCAAAGGCCTCCTCTTTCTTCTTCCATACCTCTGAATCCTGTGCGATCTCTGGCCATGTTAGCCCCGCAAAACAGGCTAGTGGTGTGACCGTCGGACTGCCAAGTCATAGGTCTTAAGTTCGAACCCAAGACCTCTAATTTTTCGGATTCATGTGTGTATTGTAAAATTATAACTTGCTTCGGTGAAGCAAAACACCGTGAGGAAACCAGCATGCCTTTGAGATATTTCTCGACGGCATATAAGCCAAGTCAGAGGTCCAGGGGCGGCATAAAAACTGTGACACCAGGTTAGGCACTAACCACACGATAAAGAAGAAAGCCCCGCAAACATGTTCAGATCGTCACGCCACCTTTGCCGCGGTCGACCTCGGCGGCGCTGTCCTTCCTCAGTGTGCGACGATCTTTACCCATCTCTCCGGGTGCATCCGTGCCACGTATCCTGCCCACTTCCACTTCAGCAAGGCTGTAAAAGAACTTAGGTAAACAAAAATAAAAGTTGAAAAATAAAAATAAACACTCTAGCTATCCTTAGCTCGAATAGATTTTAAAACGAGTGACTTCAGCGTCATGAAAATAAAAATGACAAACGAAATTGAGTCGTAGTTCCGCCTGTCTCTATGTCTAATTTGATAATGGGTCTAAAGTTTTTCATTCATGTAAAAATAGGCCGTAAATTCAGAAGGAGGGTAAATTGTCAGTGTCAATATTAACTAGCAATTAGGATGGACTCGACACACTAAGTGGTCATTTACGGAGACGCGGCGCGTCGGGCGGCGCGTTGTGCGGCGCGGCCCGCTTTCAATTCAAACATATGGCGATGTATGAGAGCGTTTACGGAGAAGCGTTTTTACACGCGTTTGCTTGAAGTGCAGCGTTGCCCGCCGCGGCGAACGCGGCGGCGGACGCGGCGGCGGACGCGGCGGCGAACGCGCAAACGCTCAAATACGAACATATGGCAGATGACACCGCCGCATCGCCCGCCGCGTCGCCCGCCGCGTCGCCCGCAGCGTTGCACGCGCAAACGCTCAAATACGAACATATGGCAGATGACACCGCCGCATCGCCCGCCGCGTCGCCCGCCGCGTCGCCCGCAGCGTTGCACGCGCAAACGCGCAAATACAACATATGGCAGATGACACCGCCGCATCGCCCCGCGTCTCCGTAAACAACATCGGACATTGCCATATGTTTGTGTTTGGGCGTGTGATAACGCGGGCCGCTGCACGCGCCGCCTCTCCGTAAACGGAAAAAACGCGCACCGCGCCGCGCGACGCCCCGCGCTACGCGCCGCCCGACGCGCCGCGTGTCCGTAAATGGGCACTAAGACGCGGCGGCATGTCGGCGACTTTATAAGCCGGTCAGGGGAATGAAATGACCGCTTTAGAAGAATGGGATAATAATATGAATTACGTTAAAATTCGTAAAATGTTCTGAAAGTGACAATTCAGAATATTATCTGCGTCTGCGACCATTTTAAGAATTTTAATGTGCTTCAAATTATTATCTTGTTGTGATTCTGCTAAAGCGGAGCTCGTGGCTAACTAACAACAGCCGCCCGATTCGATCTTAAGGTTAAGCCGCGCTTGCCTAGGTTGGTCCGTGGATGGGTGACCGCCCATTACATACCTAGTTTCCTCCATGCCTCGGAAAGAACCTTAAGCCGTTGGTCCCGGCTGTCATTTGTAGATATTTGACAGTCGTTATAGGTAGTCAGTGGCCCGAAAGTCTGACAACCAGTCTTACCAAGGGTTATCGTAGTAACCAATACTAACTGGGTTGTGGAGGTCAGATAGGCAGTCGCTTCATGTAAAATACTGGTATTCAACCGCATCCGGTTAGACTGGAAGCCGACCCCAACATAGTTGGGAAAAAGCTAGGGAGATGATGATGATTCTGCTAAAGCGGCCATTTTAGACTCCCAGTTGGCAAATAGCCGACATGATGGGCTTAGGGTCCCATGGCACCAACAGCCCACAGTGAACGCAGTTTTACTACACTGACCACGATCATTTCCACTGGTGAAATATATATAGAACTCTTTACCACTTTTAATATCGAAACTGTATGAAAAATAATAAAATTAAGTAATCAATCAATCAACTTGGCCGAAACCTGTCCACTACTGGCCGTAGGATATAAATATTTAAATGAATTTTCTGTAAACATTGCCGGGCGGTGAGAGGGCTCTGGGTAAAAGTAGGTCATGTATGATTTCGAAAAATAATATTTTTAAGTAAATAACGGCACTATCCAAACTAAGAAAAATGCTTGAGATTTATTGATCGACGCAAGGCCCAAAACGGTGAAGGAAAACATTGTGAAGAAACCGGCATGTCCTAGAACCAAAAATTCGAAGACTCACACTGGCCCAGTGTGGAGCATTACATCCAACTCTCTCGCACAGATCGGGGTCGTTAAAGGCTGATATTTTTTCAGACCAAAAACAAAGAAAACAAACGCTACTCAAGCATCATTACCATCCAAATGAATTCCCCAATATTGATAAAATGGTACAAGAAAAACAAGATTCGCTGACACATCTTATACACATTAAACGCGAGGCTATAAGCAACACGTCATTGGGGGGCTTCCCTCTGCCCCACACCTCTCATAAATACTCCTCCCCCGTATACGGAACATGTTTCCAGTCTCAACAGTAATGTTAAGGGATTTCTATGCTATAATAGAAAACGCGATGTGACTTCGTTGCTGACTTTTGGCAAGTTTTCGTGAATGAGCGTATCCGGTGTTTTCTTTTTCTCTGTCTTGCTTTTAAAAATAATAAGCAAGGTTTGTTATTATGTTTTTATGAAGCCGACTATGTCTACTATTAAACGTGGGCATGTTTCATAGCCCAGTACAATGAGCAATCATAGGGGATATCACCACGCACGATGAAGCGTGATACGTAAATACGCGCCCTATCTTTTACTACGCCTCTCGTAATGAAAAATTTCATATCGCCTACAATAGCGTCAATATTAGAGACCTCACTTATTTTATCATTTGCGATTGTGACGTCATCATCTAAGTGCAATTCCAAAACAGCCCCAAAGATTGCATTTGCCGCGATAACCTCCTCGATACCGTGAAGATGCCCAAATAATACCGAAGATAACAGTTCCGCAATATCATTTTGAACGAAAATAGCGACGTTTTCGCACCATTTTCGAGGAGGGCAGCGTCGGATGTCAGATAAAAAATAATAAATAATGGGTGTGGGAGGGGAGGGATTACAAAGGGAGAGTTTCCGATGGGCAGAGATCAACGAGATTTGCGGTTTTAGACTGCTTTCACTGTTCATTTGCGAACGACGGCTTATGGTTCGTTCAACCAGTGTTTTGGCATTTAAATCACGTGTTCATTTTGTTAATTACACTGTATTAGGTACAAAGCTTTATCAGGCTTCGGGCTGATGGTTTATTCAACCGTTACTTGTAACAAAATTAGTATTTTGTATTATATTTACCACGTGTGACAGTAACGTGAATTAATTCCGTCGACATTCTAAATTATTACACTTTGCGCACATGATGTTTGTTTTACTACATATTGAAATATATTCTGCCATAAAGTAACTCGAGTATAAATATCTTTGTAAACGAGATATTTCTGCATTTTATGAGAAAACATCTTAAAATTTCAGTGTTATTTTGTGAAGTATCTCTCAAACCATCAGTATGTAGAACGTAAATGTCGTGTTTCTCGCCGAGCTCCTCCACAATGAACTTACCGTTCGTTCGCCCGCTCCCGACGATGTTGCGCTTCTTGATAATAATCTAATTCGGGACTTATCCGATACGTCCATTTACCGTTCGGCTTCAGGAGAGGGTAAACAACAATTTTTATCAAGGAAACTGCTAATACTAGCCCTTCGTTGCTAAAGTATCGATTTTGAGTGCAAATGAAGGGATCTTGGCTATCAAACTCCTTATTTTTGCGTGCGAATTGGTTGTGGTATTCATTTAATCTCATTTTGGCTACGTTTATTGATGTAGGCTAATTTGGAGAGTGCCTTTGGATATCCCCTTTATAAGACCGCGGTGCTGGAAATCGGGACAGTAGATAAGACGATGACACCCCTTCAGTTATCGAGTGGTTGGCTGTGACCCGATTAGAACGCTACAAGCTTAGTTATATCATGAATTTCAACATAATATCGTTCACTGCATTTAGCAGATTACTTGGACTATTAGAGAATATACGTTTTGCATTAACAATGTCTTTTCTGAGCACATTTCGCATTTTTGATTTATATTGCATCATGATCTAGCTAGACTATCTACATAAGATGTCTAAGAAAGTCTGTGCAAACCTGCTCTTTTGAGCTTTGACTCGTTAAAAATAACTACTACCACCTCGTTTACCACATTGCTTATACATTCGCTTTTACTGAATCTATCCCATAACCTTCTATGTACCCATAATTCCCCCTAGCACCTTTCTCAATACCCTCGGGAACTTGAATTTTTGCCCTCTGGCTATCACTCGGAAAATGGCAGCATTTTATGGAATTTTCTTACTCTCTTGGACAACTTCTATACTTTAAAGGGGCCACAGAACTTTCCGGAAATTCTTTTGAAATCAGCTCAAACACAGAAACATTTCTTTTTAATCTTAATGCGCGATGTTCAAACAAAAAAGTGATAAAGCGGCCGGACGTAAGGGCCTTAACACACTGGCGATTTGCAAACGTGTTTCCTGAGACGCAATTGTTTAACACGCTTGCTGCGTATGCGTAGCGAGCACGCCACGTGTGCGCAACATCTTTGCCGCTCGCGTGAAGACAGCGATTGACGTGAGTGTACAACTCGAGCGAGAGTACATTATTGTAAAATCGCGCAGGTTCGTAGCGTAGTCGCGGCTGACTCGCTTCTCACCCGCGGAGAGCCCGTTCACAAATCGCTTCGCTGGAAACACGCCAGCAAATCGTCAGTGTGATAACGCTCTAAGTTCGGTCCCCAAGTGGTTCAAACAAACTTACTTTATGTAAATTAGTTCTGGGATCATGATATTTTCTTATAGAAATGTTTTTGTTTTACAGCTTTTATGTTATTAATACAAGTTTACAAGTTATATAAGACTTCAGGATTTGCGTTGTTAAAAGTTATATTTAGGGGTAATCAACGTTCACGTGACGTCAATGACGTACCTGTAATACTGTCGAGGTGTTGTTTATTCCAAAACAAATAAAGGGCCTACCTAATCTAATATTAATTGCTCCGTGATAATGACGTTCTTTTTTTGTCGATTAGCTAACCGTAACATGGCTGTAAGGCTACTATGTTGATGGCTGTAAAAACGTTATTTTCTAGAAAATTCTTCCACTCGTTCTTCCAAAACTCCGTGTTTATCTACCATACGAACAAATGCAACGAGGGTTCGAACTTTTTATATTTCAATCACTTCGATAGTTCGCGATAAAAGAAAAAGATTTAACGCAAACCCCTCTTTATTTTACTTCGCCCGAAACTTAAGTGACCTTTCTGCAAAACCTCTAAAATAAATCTTAAGGAAATAATGGTCGCCAACCCGAGGAAAAGATCAGTCCGATTTAAAACTGAAATCCGACTATATTCTTTAGGTATATAAATTGCTTTTACACTGTCGCCGTCTGCCAGTAAAGTTTTTTTTTTGTTGTATACAGGGCGATTCATTGAGAGGGATTCCTTGTTCTGAGAAAATACGTCGTCTATTTTTTTAGAGTTGTGAACAACTACATTGATTAAACTTTACTATGAATTGCCGGAATGCAATCTTACGATTTTTTTCACGAAAAATTTGTTGAGCTTTTCAGAGAACATTGAACATCTGTTTTTATTAACTCTTTAGTCAACTCCGTGGATAGAATAACCTTTGCTGTAACTAAAAGTTTCTGATTTTAATCCATTTCATTGAATCGGCCTGTATACGCAAAAAGGCTACGTAATCCTAGGTTTCGTAACCCTTTCGCGTCATCATTTGTCTAGCCTTAGATATGGCCTTATGTACTCCTTTGTTCCCAGCAACTTTTCTTCCAAGTTTTTCGTTCAAAGGAGCGTGACGTGTATATAAGGGGTTCTACACACTTTCGGCTCTACACATTCGATTCGGTAGTATTAATTGACCAACAAAGCCGAACCGAAATTATTACGTTACGTTATATTCAATTTTCATTCGGTTCGAGCAGATCGGTGTGTTCCGTGCGAGATCCATCATCTCATCTGTGCTGAATCATTTTTGGAGCAGGGGGCCAAAAATGGCCGCTTTATCAGAATCATAAAGGGAAAATAATATGAATTACGTTACAATTAGTAAAATGGTCACTAACGTGACAATTCATACCATTAACTGCGTCTATAAGAATTTTGGTGTGATTCATATAATTATAATATTATGATTCAGCTGGCCATTTTAGACCCCCATATGCAAGCGGCTTTTTCCCGAACGTATTTATTTTATTTATTTATTAAAACTTTATGCACATAATGTACAAAGGCGGACTTAATGCCTTATGTTTCTCTTCGCCAGATCATGCCGACCCAATCACGTGTGTAGGGCCCCTTAGATCTTAAAGTACATTACATTTCTGCTGTGTACGGTAACGACAAGTAAAAGAGATGTCGATGGTTGTTAATGTTAGGAGATTTTAATGCGTAAGTCTCACGTCAAAGGCGGGTGGAATTTATTGTATTACAGCGGAGATGTCTGGCTAAAGATAAATGATGTCGAACGTATTTGTTTCAAATACGAGACATTTATTTGTTGTATCGTATTTGAAACATACTATTTCCTTGTATATTTATGTTCGACCTATAAGCCCACAGGCATTGTACGTGGATTTGGCAGCACGTCGTCAATAAACATATACAAGCTATTTGTTGGATGAGTTTTTCTCCCGAATCTCCAATACAAGGCCGATAGCTAAAACTATACATAGTTGAGATCAACCCTATGCAAGGGATCGTCGCTTTTACGACCCGCCTTCCCAGGGGCGTATAAAGGATTTGTAATCTTTTCCACCCCGTACAAAACTTGTACATTACATTACTTCAAATATCATTGTAAACTTTCATCAAAAATAAATCTGAGACGAAACTCGAAAATGCAGGAAATTTCAAGTAGTTCGATCCCCGTCTCCCCTCTCTGCATTCCTTCGAGAGTCGAGACGTTTCTTCATTTACTAACTGTCCAACTTTGAGCGTAAATCAATTCACCTTACTCATTTTCCGGAAAGTTCCAGAAGAAATGAGAAAAAAGTGTACGTGTACACCTTTATTACCGGTTAGGGAGCGGAGACAGTTTTTGTTCGGAAACTTAGGATCAATATTTGTTTTGAAAAGAACTTGAGAAGGCTTGAATTCGTATTAAAAAGGATTAGGTCTCGTCTGGAATATGGAGATGAGCTCGTGGCTAAATAATAACAGCCGCTCGGGTCGATCGTTAGGTTAAGCCGTGCTTGCCTAGGTTGGTCTGTGGATGGGTGACCACCCATTACATACCGAGTTTCCTCCGTGCCTCGGAAAGCACGTAAAGCCGTTGGTCCCGGCTGTCATTTGTAGATCTTTGACAGTCGTTAAAGGTAGTCAGTTGCCCAAAAAGTCTGACAACCAGTCTTACCAAGGGGTATCGTATTACCCAGTACTAACTGGGTTGTGGAGGTCAGAGAGGCAGTCGCTCCATATAAAATACTGGTATTCAGCTGCATCCGGTTAGACTGGAAGCCGACCCCAATATAGTTGGGAAAAGGCTAGGCAGATGATGAGGTCTCGTCTGGAATCTAGATCGCCGCTGCTGAAAACTGATATTGTTTTCTACATTTCAACCTCTGGGAAATTCTCTATTTTATAATTGGTCTGACAACAATCTCTGCAGTGAACAAGTACATGAATAATACATTTTCCATCTAAAATTAAAGCTTCCGTGTCAGAACGTTTCACGTCATTGTTTTAAATACATTTCTGGGGAACCCTTTGCTGTGGTACGAGGTTATGTACGTACCCTCATAAATCAACATCCGCAAACGAACCATAAGGGTTGTTTTTTCGCATTATTTATCTTGAAAAAAACTAACATTTTTCAGCAGAAAACCTTTGTATATTTAACGTGTGAGATGGGAGCGCGTTGCTTTACTTTAGGCACGTTAAATGGGGTAACTTACGTAACGTAAACGTAGGTTCTTGCGTTTGCACGTCTCCCTTCCTTATAAGCGGGATATTTATTCAGGTTTTACGAGTATTTCGAATAGCACCCTCTTATCAACATTCATGGCGTGTCCCATTGACGCGGTCCCGGTACTTCGCGGTGATGTAATCCTGAAATTTACGCCATGTTGTGTTACTTTTTAGTTGAAAATTATTTTTTATCCGTTGTTTGGTGTGTTGGAGGTAAATTGCGGTGAAAGTTGAAATTGGATCACCTGCCATCAATTTTCTGTTTATTTTGTGTAGCAGTTTTCCGTTACGATCAAAGCATTATCCGGTGCACTACTTTTGCAGTTACTATGTACAACCACGAGCACCAATATGTAAACATTTGACAACTTTTAAAAGTTTTTTTCTCCTCATGTTCTGATTAAAATTTCATGTTAAGAAACTCTATTTGGAACTTATATTTTTATGAAAAAGATCCTATCTTGAAGTTACAATCGTTATTTCTCGCGAAAATTGCTTTTAAATTTAGGAGAGTGTTACCATATTGGTGCTCGTGACTGTACCAGAAATTCACAAACAAGAGGCAATTCCAATGTTACCATGTCGAGACATAAAAAATATCGAATGGTAGATACTGAACCAATCGTCGAGTGGTCACAAAGCGACCAGATCGCCAGAAACTATTCCAAATGTCATAAACCAAAGCCAATAAGTACCTCAGATCGTAATATTATTGTCTAGTGGGGTCTAAAAAATCCAATTTATTGCGGCTCCAGTCAGTCCATACTTGAGTCACTGTATGGCTTAAGGTGGAGTATTCTGTTTGTCATGTAGTTTCCAAACATGTAAACAATTAATGTGTTAGTAACAGAACCTCATAACATCTCGCTTGTAATCCCCGAAGGGGTAAGCAGAGGCGTACCTAATAGTACTCGTACACACACATTTCGCCAGTAATGTTTTAAGTCCCATGTAATACCAGCGAGCCTATTGCCATCAACCGGGCACAAATCCAGACTCCGTGGCTGCTACTGAGAAATTCCTGATGGAAAAAGCCAATAACAATATGGCTGACCCGGAAATCGAACCCAGGACCTCATGCTCAGCAGTCACTCTTGCGACCAGCGAGCCAGGTGATAGTAGTAACATTATTACGCACACATACAGTTTTATACACCTTTTGCGCTACAACTTGATACATTTTATAACTTTAGATAATAGTAATCATTCTAAAATCGACCTAATTTCTACCATCATAAAGTTGATATTCATTTAAACAGAAATAACATCAATTGGAAACAAGGTCTGAAAAAGAATTAAGGTACCTATGCCAATTTCAGACATGGCACAGTAACATTTTAATTCATAGCCCACTAAACAATAGGTTATTGATCGTAAATATTCAAATTGCAGATATTGACTGCGCAACTCGGTAATTGAATTGGTCGTGTACCTGAAGTATTTTTATTAGAAGCAATAATGTTTAGATGACAAAACATATGTACTTAATATACATGGAAAATTAAAACTTATTATCTATACAAATAAGTGTCTGTTTGTAATATCAATATAACAGCTTTTTACTGAATGCATACGAAAGTAAATATGGTACTTATAACATTTATTTTTATTTTGTCTGTCTGTTTGTTCCGGCTAATCTCCGGAACGGCGGGTCGATTTTGCCGGGACTTTTACTGGCAGAGAGCTGATGACATAAAGTAACTTATGCTACTTTTATTTTAGAAAAATATTCCGTGTAAAAAAAATTAAACCCTTGAATTTGTTAACAAAATCCGATTTGAATGAGTAGCTTTCCTGATCAGGTCAATCCAGCGAGTTGGTGATCTGCCGCGTGATCTCTTGCCCTCCACCTGGCCCTGAACCACCAGTCTCTCCATCCATCTAATTATGACGTTACAAAAAGTGAACAATTCCGTACAAAATGCCTACCAATTTCACCTCTCACAAAACACAACGAGCCCATCATTGTTCGTCCACGCGCCAATAAATAAGCAGTCACCCACAGACCCCACACTCATGACACTATTGTTCCTTCAATTTAGGACCCTAAACTATAAATTATTAAAGCCTGTTATCCATTAAGTACTAACTGCGTGCAAACTTCATCACGTTTTGTATGTGCTTGTCGCGTGTAGGGTTACCATTACGAAAAGTCCTGACAAAAAGCCGGACAATTTACTTTTCAATCTTTCTTTTATTGGGTTCAAAATTATCTGTACTTCTACACTAATAATAATCTGTCATCTTTACTAATATTATAAAGGGAGAGTGCGAATTTTGTGAGTTTGTATGTATGCGGAAGGTAAGTAATCTCCGGAACCATTGCATCCGTTTAAAAAAATCTTTCACCATTTGAAAGGTACTGAAGGTACATTATTCCGAATGGATATAAGCTACTTTTTATCCGGGTACCACTCGGGGAAAGCCATGCCTAAAAGCTAGTATTTTACATATTTTTCCTTATTTGAAAGTCCAGGGGGGCCTGCATGGGCCGATGCCTGCGATGGCTGCGGGACTGTTCGAAAGAGAAACCTCGGCCCTGGAATACAAAGGGCAAAGAAGCATGAATGGCTGGATGGGCATGGATGGCTTTTAGTCAGTAAAAGTCTGACACTCCCTCCCACTCCACCCAGAGCGGGGGGGGGGGGGTTATTTGATGATTCCTCATCCAAAAAAAAAGGGGGGATCAGCCCAAAAGGCCGCACATGATGGGACAATTCAGAACGTATGGTAACCCTTATCGCGTGGACGATGCATCACGCTGTGGGTGCATTAGACAGGCCGTTAACGTGCTGAGCAATTATTTGCTGGAACCTTGTGTGCTTTGAATTATGGATTGGAAATAGATGGAATGCTTTTTACACAATTACAAGTAGATGAATTGAAAGTCATATAGGATGACAATGGGTAGACTACACCTTATTTTAAAAGGTCAAATTAAATTTGCTAGCGTAACTACGTAGGTATGATTCACCAGTTTTGTCGTGTTAAGATGTCAGTAGGTACTCCATACGACTGTGAATTTTACACAAAAAAAAAAACTAATGTTTCAAGTTACTACACTACACATCCGTTTGATGACCCCAAAAAATAAAATAACAAATTAAATATTTTTTAATAGATGTCGAGACCCATGACGTTTACTAGCTAATTTAATGATAACCTGTATTGTGAGTTTTTTTTACTTAAAGAAATGAATGACATGAAAAATAAAAGGATAAACCCAATAAAAAGATTTTTCACCACACAAATAGTGTTGCTGACAATTTATAAAAGTCTATAAAATATATATTCTGGGAAAAATTGTGATAAAACTCTTTACGTATTAATAATTCTTTATTTGCTTTTTTTTTTTTAACCTATGTATAGGTGTTGTTAAATATTTATCTCTTGTTAAGCTTTTACGAAAGCCATTGATTTTATTTTACTCCTTTGCGAATAAAAATTGTTATTCATAACATATACGCGGATATTTTCAGAATAGCATATTATAGTATAAATAAAATATGAAGGTAGTCCCTCAAGGATCTATCTTGGGGCCATCAGTACTTAGAACTATGTTTAGAGAAAATATCATATCATTGCTGTAATAGGTACCGCATAACAGCTTTTAAGCAATTTTTATACTATCAAGTATTTTATAACATTAGGTTGAAGACATTTTTGAAGAACTAAACAAAATAAATGCTAGCAGATTCTTATGCTTTGTCGATCCTCCAAGACTTTACCGGGGGTACTTACTTAGCTAATGGTTAAATTAATTGTGCTTTCAAGCAAAGCTGAAACGAAGCTACACAATACCGTTAATTTGCATTAAAACAAAAACTCATGACTTTTTTTCCGTGGGTAGGCACAAATACTATGACCCTTACATACTCGTTTTAACTCGTTCACATTCATACATCTTGGGTTCTAAAATGGCCACTTAAGTAGAATCATAATCCTTATCCTTACTAATATTATAAATGCGAAAGTAAGTTTGTTTGTTACCTTTTAACGCCTAAACCACTGAACCGATCATCCTGACATTTTGCAAATACGTTGTCAGGTGTACACGGACAAACCTTTCATCCCGAAAAAAAGTACTTACTGTTTCCGAGGAAAACAACAATAACGTTCTTATGATAATAGATGGCGCCACGTGTCTTTCCAATCTTGATTGAATTATATTATTACAAGCAAAGTACAACCCGAATTTGTTGTCAAATTCTAAATTAACGCGAGCAAAGTCGCGGGCAAAAGCTAGTAGGATAACAATATGAAACATGTTAAAAAATTTAAAATGTTAACAGACGCAGTAATATTACGAATACTGTTGTAACTTTGTGACACATTTTAAGAATCGTAACGTAGTTCATATTACTATCTTAATAAGATTATTTTAAAATGTTTGCCCCCCTGGTCATACACGCATAGTTATAAAGGCTAATTTTAAATGCAAGCTCACACAAACTGGTAAAATTCTATGAATGTTTTAAGGGCCGGGTCACAACAGATGTCACCTGCCACAGGACGCAGACAGAAATACAAACATTAATCACGTACACCAGATGCTAACTATCCTGTAGGTATAGTTATAATGGTGGCACAAAGGGAAGCCTCCCTTTGTTCGGCGTCCAACATGCCTACGGACGAATTTTTGGTTCAAAAATTACAGCTAGGAAAGGTACAGTGGGTTGTACTGGTTGTACCCACCAACTGTAAAATTTTCTCATTCAATTTTGAAGTTAACCATCAACATTTTATGGTTTAAAATCATTTGATGAAATTTGGCAGTTTGTGGTAACTTGATGTGCTGGTGACTGTACATCTGTGGGAATGAAACCAGTATAAGCTGGGTTCATATTCTTTGGAAACTCCACTTGGCTCTAAGATAATATGCATCATCATACCAGCCGAAAACGTTGTGGAAATAGCCTAGGCCTCTCCCATGGCGTCGGCCGGTCCTGTACCTACTGCAGCTCTCATCCAGTCATTGTATTACTTAACATTATGCCTGTAATCCCCGAAGGGTTAGGCAGAGGTGCACCCACATTTCGCCAGTTATGTTTAAGTCCTATGTAATAGGGGGCAAGCCTATTGCCAACAACTGGGCTATTGCCATTCCTGGTCGGAAGTCCCAATAACAATTTGACTAAGTTCAAAACGAGTATCGATTTCATTGTTAGTCGGCATAGACACTGTCTATACTTTTGTCATATTTATTGCTCAGTCTTCTAAACCAACAATACCATAAAGTCTTCCATTTTCACTGTCTAATCTTCCAATTGAATTACCTTTTGCTTCCCTCTTTTTATCAAGCGATTATTTTGTTTCATTGCCTCCTCCATACTCAAAACGTTTCGCATGACTGGCCATTCTTCATCATCCGTACTCTTTATATCGTACGCGTTACTTTTTGTTTTATTGTATTGTTAATTATTTTAAATTGCATCTGGATCAAAATTGTTTTGAATTTTTTATTCTAAAGGGTGTAAAAATACCATTAACGAAGCTGAAAGGTACTTGTTCTCCTCGTCATTGCGATCATTTTTTTGTTCTAGACCATACCTTACCTTACATTCTAGTTACGGAGATATTGGGGGTCAAAGTTCCAACTTTTTCACAAGTTTTTTTTAAAATACATGTTTTTAATGTAAGGTTTTTACTTTAAACACCTTCACGACCCCCGTACTATTCAATCCATCCATCAGCACAGTGTTTTGAGTGCGTTACATTGAGTTTTACCGTAAAACGTGATTTTTCACCCCAAAAAAAAAAGTCGTTCCCCAGCAATAATTTTTGCGTAAAGTTACTAGTTTGATGTACAGAATGCTTGGTTGACGGCTTCGTGAAGGGTCTGTTTACACCCTGTATATGTGAATTATTATGTTTTTTTTATTATCTTTGACGTGTTTTTCGATTAGGTATACTGTTTTATTTTTCATTTTATTTTACAAAATGTATATTGTTCCGAAATAAATTGTCCCAACGTTTTTTATTCACTCATTATTATAAACGTCGGCGTTATAAAGCAATTTTAATTGACATTTATGCGCCGCTGATATATGCCAGCCTTTATGGATGTCACATTAAGTTTCATGTTTCATTATAGTTAATATAATTATTTATTTTGCTTCGTGTGCTTTATTCAGGAGTCAAGCACATTTAAAAAAAAATGTGTAATAGAAAAGGCCATAATAATATATTTATACTACTTTTCACGGCGCTTCGCTTGCGTTATGATCAGAAATTAGGCAGTCGCTCCATATAAAATACTGGTATTCAGCTGCATCCGGTTAGACTGGAAGCCAACCCTAACATAGTTGGGAAAAGGCTAGGCAGCAACATTCGGGAAAAAAATAACGCTTACTAATAAGGATATTAATTAGCAAATGACTTTTCGGTAGTTCCCAAGACCTAACCCCCCCCCCCCACTTTCTTTATCCAAACTTTATCTCTTTATACCTAATATTAGTAAAGATATACTAGTTTATAATAGACAGTCTTACTAATCGGGTTACCCCTACAAGCCAAACAATTGATTAATAGACCATATAAAAATGGCACACAAATAAACTACAACAAAAATACATCAATGACTCACTAACTCCCAATTAATGACACCCCCGCGATTCAGCGGACCGAATAACAGAAGAAACGGCCAGCCAATGAGCAGTCAATAAACATCTATGGACGAAACAATCGATCTCTATTAGCCAATCCAATTCAAGACGATTTGTCACTCTAGATCGATCCCCGAGTTTACTGATCGTCACTAGAGCATTTTGGTCATTTATTCGATTGAACCGGTCTAGGAGCTCGTGGCTACACTATAACAGCCGCTCGGGTCGATCTTCAGGTTAAGCCTCGCTTGTTTAGGCTGGTCGTGGATGGGTGACCACCGATTACATACCGAGTTTCCTTCGTGCCTCGGAAAGCTCATTAAACCGTTGGTCCCGACTGTAGTTTGTAGATCTTTGGTAGTCGTTACTGGTTGTCAGTGACCCGCAAGTCTGACAACCAGTCTTATCAAGGGGAATCGTGTTAGCCAGTACTAACTGGGTTGTGGAGGTCAGATAGGCAGTCGCAAGTAAAGTACTGGTATTCAGCTGCATGCGGTTCCAGTCTGGAAGGAAACTGCCTAACATAGTTGGGAAAAAGGTAGGCAGATGATGATTCGAATGAACTGGTCTAGTCGTCGAAGGCGTTACTGCTGAGCAGATCTTGGGTTCGATTTCCAGGTCAGACAGCGTTATGAGGTTCACACTTTAAGGAATTTCTAAGAAGCGGCTCTGGGTTTGAATTTTTGTACGTTTGATGGCAGTAGGCGCGCTCACTTTTACATGGTACTTAAACATAACTGGCGAAATGTGGGTCCACTCAGCCTGACCCTTCGTGGATAACAAGCGTGATGCTATGAACTGGACATTCTCCATCACTAGAAATTAAGCCAGTGAACCTAATGTAATTTTTTTAAGGTAATTTCTGTTACAAACGACACTGTTAATGTTCTTAATTTCGTTTTTTTTTGTCTTATTTATGGGTGGTGTACAATGGTGGTAACAAAGAGTGATGATAAAGAAAAAACGTGATGAAGAATAGCTATTGCGTATAAAAGGACCAAGAAATAAAAGCAAGATTTTTTGCCCACATTCCATAAACAATTTTCCCGTTGGTTGAGCTGATGAGCATGAGGTCCTGGGATTGATTTCCAGGACGGGCAAAGTGTTATTGAGTTCTTTCATCAGAATTTTCTGCATAGCAGCTAGATTTGTTGGCTCGCCCCCTAAAAACTGGCTAAATGTAGGTGTACTATAAGGATCGGCTGTGTGATGTAGTAATTTGTATGTTGAGTGTTACGAATAAAAGGCGTTCATTCAGATAATTATTGGAAAGAAATCATAAGCAGTTTGACGGACGTCTAAGCTGTTTAAACTTTTCTTGTTCTAATTTTGAACTTGTTTTTTCTTTTTTCTTTACAACGTGCCAGGGTTAATTCCTAAATGACCACAAAGGTTAGGTCTCTACAGTCCTATATCTAAACTTCAGCAGATTTGCTGAACTCTACTGAAAACATGTGTGATTTCATGTATGTAAACGATTTTGCCAAGCAAACTTCCTAAAGCTTCAATTAAAATGTCAGAGACAGGACAACGGGACGCCTAAATATCCTGATCGTGATAATATATGAGGAGATTAAGCGCTCAGACCAACTCGAGCCCTCACACGCCCAACTAACTCCATATTGATTTACGTCCATGACATTCTATTCAACTAAAGCATGTATTTGAAACATTCTGTCTAACTTCATTAAGGGCGAATTTCGGCTGTGAAACTGAACTCAATCAGTGCGCACTTCGTTCAAGAGTTCCCATCATCATCTGCCTAGCCTTTTCCCAACTTTAGTCGGCATCCAGCCTTACCGGATGCAGCTGAATACCAGTATTATTCATGGAGCGACTGACTATCAGACCTCCACAACCCAGTTTGTACTGGGTAATTCGATACCCCTTGGTAAGACTGACGGTCCCACTTTCGGGCCACAGACAAATAACTTTAAGCTAAGTACAACCACATCAAATTCCCATGAACCCAGAGACAATTTCAAAAACTTTGTCTCTTAGAAATACTCATTCAAACAATGTTTAGCGTTATTAAACATAATTCACACAACAGAGCTTAAAACTTGGAACTCATTTGTTTGAAAGTCACGGATTCCCAGGGAATGTTATTAAAACTTTTATTACGAGTACATTCTAACGGCTCTTGGCTCTGGCATCCGGTAATAAGGTATTTATCCAGTAGATAAATACTGGAGGGTTTAAAGTGCAGGCTGGAGGGCCCTCTGCCGGGCCAAGGACCTGTCGGACTACGAACCCGCCTGGTATTAAGCTCATGGCACACTTGTAAGCACTGTATTGGATCGGTATCACTTCACCTTAATTTTACTAGCTGATCTCTGTGTAAATGGTCGTGAGGAGCTCGTGGCTAAATAATAACAGCCTCTCGGGTCGATGTTCAGGTTAAGCCGTGCTTGCCTAGGTTGGTCCGTGGATGGATGACCAACCATTACATACAGAGTTTCGCCCGTGCCTCGGACAGTTTGACAGTCGTTATATGTAGTCAGTGGCCCGAAAATCTGACAACCAGTCTTACCATGGGTATTGTGTTACCCAGTATAACTTGGTTATGGAGGTCAGATTTGCAGTCGCCCCATGTAAAATACTGGTATTCAGCTGCATCCGGTTGCACTGGAAACCGATCCCAACATAGTTGGGAAAAGACTAGGCAGATGATGATCTTAGTGTGAATGCGGAGAGTAACCTAAAGTGCAGCTGAACACCTACTGTTTAGGTTACTGCCACTACTGCCGTGATGAACATGGACAACCATAAAAACAATCTACTGGGCCCAAATAATTTGATCTGATGCTCCATCGATAAGACAGAAAAGAAGATTTCCACTAGTTGATACCGATCCGAGACGATGCCGTACGAGGCAGTGCTCACAAGTGTCCATTGCAGTACCGAGTTTCTTAGAAAAACTCCCGGTCCGTTGACCTCTATGATTGAATCTCCAACTTGTTTTAATTTCGCAAACATGTACATGATTTATTGGCTTGGAGCGTGAATTTGTATTTATTTTTTGTGCTAAGTATTGCCTTTTTTTGTTCCCGATCGTTGTTTTGTTTATTGCTGGCACAGTAATAGCAATTCATAGAAGTCTTCGCAACATGAGTTATTGATCATCATTAATCAAACTAGTCTAGTGATGTCCGAGCTCTGACTAGGATCAACGTTGCCTGGAATTTGTTTTTCCATAAACCATTTTTTTTGCTAAGATTGTCTCATGGCAATTTATTGACTTGTTGAGGCACAAAAACAAACAGTATTTTATCATCTAGACAGACGAATTTATAGCCCTATAAGACCATCATTCTAAGAGTAGTAAATTAAATGTAAATTACACGGAAATTGGTCCTACGTTCCTAAAACATTTCGAACAGCCTCCCGAAACAATCACCTGGATATATTCAATTTGAATTCAATTTCACATCTCATTCCTCACGTCAAACGGTAATGACGGTACACCAATCTTCGCTCTGTTTGCATGAATCTAGTCTCGAGGTAATAAAACAAGGCGATGTAGACGTGCCGCCGACGATTTGTACGACAATTAGATACATCTGCAGCCGTTTCGTGTTGGAAACTCGCCGCGTCTCGACTCGAAGGACCGGGGAGTGTAGCCAGCCAATGTAAACGACCTCTAATGAACAACGCGAGAATTCTTTCAACTCGCTCGAGTAAAATATATTTGAAAGAACATCGTAATTGGATGTCTCGACGGTTCTCCGAAGAACATCAAAGGTCTATGTAGATGATACAGCAAGTTTAGATGTTGCTCCTTTTGTCCCATATCCATCTACCAATACATAACTTTTGCTTTTGCGTCGCAATTAACTTGCCTAACGACCAAGAAGGATCTCGAGTTGTTCAATTTAAGTTAGCAACTTCCTTTCATAATTTGTCACATAAAATCGTTCAGTTACACAGTTTGTGGGCACGCTAGTAAATTCTCTATGTATAAAACGTGGTGTTCTGTGAAGTTTAAAACTCTTGGGGTTGCGGACGCGGGTTGAGCACTAAAGTAGCAAGTTACGCCGTCTCACTGCCAAGTAGCTTTATTTGACGGCGGACAACTGATACGCGGACAGCGATTCTTTTGTGAAGAAATATTTACGAAAAGTTTGCCATGGCGGAATTTATTTTGATATGGATTGCCAAAAATACGATGCCAGTTTCGGTCAAAGTGAAATGCGGTTAAGTATCAGCACTAAATAATTGTCTTTGTATTTGATCTTTATTTCTTTTATACCAATCCCCATTTTCTATAATCAAACATGAAAACCGGTAATCACACTCAAACCACCTTCACGAAGTTAAACATTTTTAATGTCCTTGAACACCTTTTCCATCATTTCTTTAATAAAATTTCCTCATTTTGAATCCGGCTGCGCTTTATCAAATTGGCAATCTTTATCGAAAAAAAAAGCGATCACGGCGGTGGCCATTTTTAATCTTTAAGTGCTTGACGATTGCCTGTATTAAAGGATCAGGGATTTGTTCTTTGATTGTCTTAAGATAAAGATCAGTATTCTTTGTTACTGAATCAATCAATTTGTTTTGTTTTGAATTAATTTGTGGTTGTTTTCCATGAGTTTTAGCTGTTAATTGATCTTTTGTTGCGTGGCTAAAATCAAAACGATTGCCGCCATCTTGTCTATCTTGTCTTGTCTATTCATTTCACAACTTTTTACCAACATCAGCACCTCTGTTAACGTCATTTGAGCTTCAAAAGATCCTGAGAGCACTGTTCCTTCTGCTTTGTTTGTGTTTAATCATCTTATTTAACACCAAAAGCGTACCAAAATTAGCAGCGTGAACTAAACTGTTATTTCCTTTGTTTGAGTTTTCCAGCTTATTGTTATGACCTGGTTTTCCTTGCGGGCACTGTTTATGTACTCATAAACTAGCGCATTATAAGTTTCTTTGTTTGTTCTGAGTGTTGCGTTAAACTGCTTTCTAACTACTGCATTAGCTACTAAGCGCTGCAGTTGATTTTTATTAACTCCGTCATCATTCTGTATCTTAGGATTGGTCCTAGCTTTTGGCCCAATTTCTTTTGCGATACACAGAATTACAACAGTTGTAAAATCTATATCACTTCTTTTTTTTTTGGATGGGAAATCATCAAATAACCCCCCCCCCCCTCCCCTCCCCCGCTCTGGGAGGACGCCCGCGGAGTGGGAGGGAGTGTCAGACTTTTACTGACTAAAACCCATCAATGTTCCTTCTTTGCCCTTTGTGTTCCAGGGCCGCGGTATCTCTTTCGAACAGTCCCGCAGCATCTATATCACTTCTAACCCCATGTTCGGTCCTTATGGCTCAAATTTCAAAGTTAGTTGTTCCGGCTATTTCGGCTTTTACCTTGGGATGTTATCCCGTTGATGGTCGTGGAATGTTTATATAGTATTACCTCCGGGCAGCTTCACTAATTAACCATGTGGGAGAGTTCGTCTGCTAACTATCTGCCCAACTGAAACACGAGATTACACCCGAACCTACCCTTAACATTTTTAGGGAAGTGAAGGATTTAATTTAAGGGTCGGTTTAATGGGAAAAGGAAATTGAAAAGGATATTCTATTAAGAATAAATTTCAATGTTTAAATTCGTTTCAGAAGAGTTTGAAAGTAGATAAGTATCCAGCAGCCTTTAATGTTTTTTGTCGTGTTATATTTTGAAGGTATCGTTTATAATTACGAAAGTAAAGGGATAAGGTGAGGCTGATAGGTACTCTTGTAGAATTTTAACAAGGATTTTAAATTAGAGCTTAAATGAGGCACTCTCGTTTCACCTACTTCAATATTCACTTATGATTGAGCTTGTGAGCGTTCAAGACTCTTCTCGGTTCCCTAAAATACATACTTTACTATGTAACGTTAAATTTTACGACAAAACCTCGAATGTGGTAACAAAGTAGACTCCATCTACAGGCTTCGGTTACGAGACTAGGCTTCATACATATTACACAATATTATTACGTCATAAAATGTTTAGTCCTAACTCTTGTTTCAGAGTTTCGTGTTTTCGGGTAAATTAGGCAATTTTAGGGAAATTAATTCGGGGTCCCCGTTTAGCTGGTCCTAAATTGAGGTAAATCTCTTCGGGCACAATATGTTCTTCTTTATTTGCATAATACGCTGACCATATTTTTATCTTTGGCGACTTTCATAGGCCGTAAAAAAACAAAATACAGCGGTTTGGAACTGTCGCTATAATATTTATCGTGTCCCTTGCAACCGGCGTTCCACATTTTAATTCTTCATGGGATTCAGTACCAAATTGGTCCCATGTATGAAAAGAAAACCTTTTCCACTTGTTTACGTTATGCTCAAACGTTCCCATTAAGTGTTTACAAAATCATAGCACACACGTCAAAGAGAAAAAAATCTCACATGTGGCAAAAAGAAGACTTGCGTATTTTATTAATGAAGAGTGTGATGTTCAAAAGGACAATATGGTTTCCTTATGTGCCTGGTAATAGACAACGAGTAACAAAGCGAAACGAAGAACGTCTTCCGAAGTTTTTTTCTTTTCTTTTTTGTTTATTATTGAGGCGTTTTCTAGTGCTACGATTTGTACCCATTTTTTGTCAGTTCTGTTTATTTACTCCGTCACAAGTTTGTTTGTGATTTAGATTAGTTAATTTGTTTTTTGTCGCACTATTTAGGTATATGAAGCGAGGAATACAAAAATCTCACATTCCTGATGGAAAAACCTAATAACACTTTGCCCTACCCGGAAATTTCAAGTGTTATTGGGTTCGGTCAGCAGTTGCGCTTGTGACCACTCAACCAATGAGGCAGTCCACTCACATACACACAGTTAAAGAAACTACTATCAAAAATCTCAAATTGATTCATTGACACGCAAAATCTATTTGAGATTTTGGGTTTTTCTCATTAGCAGCCAGACTCGCCCCCTACTACGCGGGACTTAAACATTACTGGCGAAACGTGGGTGTACTATAATTGGGTACACCTCTGCCTAACCCTTCAAGGGTAACAGGCGTGATATTATGTTATGTAGATTTCGCGAAACTATCATGATTGACAGGTATATAAGATTTCGCAGCATCTTGTCTTGTTTAAACTGATAGGCGGATCAAATTAATCCTCATCTCGGTTTTTGCTTACAATGTGTTCCTTTCTACGATACGATACGATACGATATTTTATCAACGTAACTAATTCTGTTTGGGGTACACGAGAGTAAAATCCTTGAAAGGAAATTAAGATTTGCTTTTGATGGTAGGCCGGATTATCCGGATTTAAAAACAAGTTGAATTAGACGCTCCATCAAACGTCAATTTATCTTGTCTCTGGAGATGGTCGCTCAAATGTGAACGTGCCCTTATACGTGTCACCCGAGTTTGTCGTAATTTAATATTTCGTAGAAAAAGAAATAGGCATTCATTTGGGAGAAATGTTTTATTATGATACTTAGTTTATTGTTAAGATGGATGTGAAATATAAATTCCGTAGTAAAATTCAACACAAGCAATAATTTCTTCTAATTTGCTGTTTTTTTATGTCATCCTTAGAATCTCTTTGAAATTTTAAATCTTGAATGGTATCGCTGCTATTGATAATCGATACTTTATTGTTCTCCGAACTGGGATACTCTCGTAAGAACAAAAGTAGGTAAACACGGCGAATAATCAAGCTATATATATCCAGTATTCCAGTATATCCTGAACTCGCTCAGTATGAGCTTCCCGTAGAATGAGAGATCAGGTTAATTTGGTTTTGCATAACTTGATTGGTCATTTATTTATTTATCATATACTTATATATGTTACGGGCAATTTGATAAGTCCGGGCACTATTAATAATGGCCGGTCTGTATTCATAATACCCGACTCAATTGGGCAATGTGATTAAAACAGCAAGATTAATCACTTTTCCCGGCCATTATGAATAATGCCTACCCTATGTTGGGCAAAGTAATAAAATAGGTGAACTGTAGAGTTTTTTTTATTAAATGTAACCTAACCGGTTCATTAAAGTTTCTCCAAAACTCTATTGACAAATTTTTATTTTACAACCAACATTTCGTATACTATTTATTTCGAAAACAACTTATTCCGCAAATGTTTTATTTTATAAAAACTCGTTTTACATACATTTATTTGGCAATCAATTCTTTTTATATTTAATCATCTATACATTTTTCATTTCTCATTTAGATTCATTAGGATAAATCACGTTTCTACTAAATATCATTTAATTACAGTACAGTCGACGGAGCCCCGCTGCGCGGGGCTCCTATTTCTGTCTGCAGGGTTTAAAGGAACCTAACTAACCGAACCTCGAGGTGCCCCTGACGTCGACCGTCTAGGGTTAAGGTTTCTGTCAGCATCTGTGTTAGTTTGAGGGGTTTGTGCTTTGAGAAAACAAAATTCATTTATTTTCTCTTTTTTTAGCTAACCTAACCTAATCTAACCAATTTATCACATTGCCCGGCTACAAGTACGGAATTATTCATACTGCCCGTTCCAAGTGATAAATTCAAGCTACCTCAAACACTGACTTATTACATGGACCACGGTCGGTCGGCCATTATTAATAATGGCCGGTCAAAGTGATAAATTAATCACTTTGCCCGACGCTCTTGGGCATTATTAATAATGGCCGGTCCTTATTAATAATGCCCAGTTAATCACGTTGCCCGTAACATATATATATCTATTTTTTTAGTCATCGTTTGTTCATCACTAAAGCCTTAAATGTTACCTCTCCAGCGAACTCGGAACCGAGCGACCACGTGTAGATACAGCCACTAGCACCAACTCATGCACTTAGCAACATTTAAAAGCGATTTTCTCCTTTTGCATTAAGTTTAATTTAATATTGCTATATACATAGTGATTTGGAACCCGTACTATTACGAAATAGGCCTTATTTCATATTCTTAAAGAAAAGCGGTTTTGAATTTAGTGAAGTGCATACATTTGTGCTCATGGCTGTAGGTACACTATGAAATATGAATACGTATAGAGTGCTACAATCGAGACACAGCCGTACATCTTACAGGGCTGTGAGCACCAACAAAATGGCGGAATTATTCTTATGTGAATGCGCACGGAGCGGAGACGTGCACCTCAGGGCTGCCAGATTGTATAATTGGATACAAAAACTGTATAATTTGGTTACTGATTGTATCCTAGACACACGTGTATAATTGGATACGGAAAGCCTAAATTCTATTATCTGAGTTTTCTATGGTGATATTATTTGAGTTGCCATATGGATGCGCGTTAAGCCTGTGAGTACTATAATAAATAAACAAAAAAACGTAGGTAATTCACGATTAATCATTATCACATCACATCAAATTCAGCACTGTTTGTATCCTGAAATTGAATTTTGTATAATTTCAGAAACATTGCCGAATAATTTAAAATTGTCTACTGGCAGCCCTGGTGCACCTAGCTAGGGTTACCATTCGTCCGGAATTTCCCTACTGCTTTTTGTCCACTCGTCTGTACCGGCGTTATAGACCAGACATTTCGAATTTAGTGTTTTTTTTTCTTCTTAGAAACAATAACATTAAATGGCCTCCTGAAAAGAGAAAGTTCAAAAAATTATGTACAGCATTTTGTCAGAACTTTAGAATAGACTAATTTTTATTTGTTTTAATACTTGGTACTTTAAGGTCTTATAAATAGGGTTATGATTTTATATGTTCAGTCGTAGACTGGCATACAAATATTAGAACATGTGAAACGTAAAACTTAAATACTTAACAAGACTTTTTCTTACGTTTTTTGCAATTTGCAGGTCAGTATCAGGTTGTATGTTGATGAAAATATGAACCGCGCAAGTAACACGTATGTACTGATTTAAACCTTCACGGTTTACAACTAAACTTATACTGTCACTTACGCAGTATCTTCCGTGATTGTTCATTACTAAGGCAAAGAAATAGTAGACAGACTTGTCTGCTCTTAACAATTTATTTTCCATCCACCCGCATTCCCCAGTCAACCCGCGTTCATGGCGCTTGCAACAGCGTCGAAATATCGGGAGCTCAAAATAATGAACAATCACGGAAGATATCCCGTAAGTGTCATTATAAGTCTAACACGTATGTAGTCACAGAATTATAATCATTAAAACCATAAATACAACCCTCTAAGTTCATTTAGTAGTTAGAAAATTTGAATTTCGCGGGCTATCATGGCGCTTGCACCTTAATTTTTTTTTTTTTCAAATTTGGAAATGGTAACCCTACCATCTTTGCTACTGTTGGCGGACTTTTTGCATAATTGAACACTTTCCATACTCCTTGGTCAGGGTCTTGTCGGCTTTTCTTTTACATACCACACCACAACTGGTGTTTAGGGGACGTGGGAAGTTATGATGGATTAGGGCTTTCTAATATTTATGATTTTATTTCGTTTCCCCATTCCCAAGCGGGTTGAAAGCTCTTTAGCTTGGTTTTATAAGTTTTTACTGTTGCCAAAACACTGGCGATATAGTACACCTCTGCCTATCCCTTGGGGGATTACAGGCGTGATGTTGATGCAAAAATACTCGTTTATTGAACCTAAGTTATGGGAGTTGAACTCTTGAAGTTTCTGATTTTTAATCAAGAGCCTTTTCTAAAACTTATTTGCGTGTCGATGAACTCAAATTGTGTTAGACCAGTATTTAGCCACCTGCACAGCTCTAACATTGGCTTCGATTAAATCTTGGTAGGCGGAAGTGGATGGGCAGGACAAGAGGTGGAGCATATCCTGCACAGTGGCTCCACACTGGCAATCTGTTTGTGATGAATCGAGGATACCCCATTTTGCCAGATTATATCATTATATTATTTTTTTAAACTGTATGCACGGCGAAGAGTCTTCGTTTTTTAGTACGCCGATAGACATTAAAACTATTGTTTCTTTTACGTAAATAATAAGTACAAATATTCCACTAGCTTTTAGCACCTATACGGAAGAGAACTAAGTACACAAAACTATTTATTCATAAGCAAAGTGCAAACGGGAGATGGCGCCTTTACCGGACCGTTTGCATAATTGAAAAGTTGTTGTTCAACAGTAACTTGTAGTTGGGGACAAAAAGTTGCCTTTTGTCCTAGACGTCACGGTAATGTTACTGACTTGAATATTTATGTGTTAGGAGGAGTTTTTTGTTGCTATGTGCTTGGTTATGGAACGTGGAACTGTTGTGGACAACATCCATATAAAGCTGCGGGACTGTTCGAAAGAGATACCGCGGCCCTGGAACACAAAGGGCAAAGAAGGAACATGGATGGGTTTTAGTCAGTAAAAGTCTGACACTCCCTCCCACTCCACCCAGAGCGGGGTGGGGGTTATTTGATGATATCCGAAAATAAAAACAAAAAAAAAACATCCATATAAATGTGTTGTGAAAAAAACAGTTCTTAATTTCTGAATGTGTTGATCTGAGCCCTATGTGGATGAAGGTATTCCACAATACTACAACACAACGTATGTGTTGTAGTATTGTGGAATACCTTACTTTGCAATCTCACATCAGTGGTAAAAATTTTGATAGCGCCTTGTACACGTTATAAACGGACTCTTCACGAAGCCGTCAACCAAGCATTCTGTACATCAAACTAAGTAACCCGATGCAAAAAAATTTGCTGGCTTTTTTAAGTCTCGTTTTACGGTAGGACTCAACGGAACGCACTCAAAATATTGTGCTGATGGATGCACTGAATACTACAGGGGTCGTGGAGGTATTTCAAAAAAAAAGTTACAACAAAAAAAAACTTGTTAAAAAGTTGGAACTTTGACCCCTAATATCTCCGTAACTAGAAAATTCGCAGGTATGGTCTAGAACCAAAAAAATATCGCAATTACAGGAAGAACAAGTGACTTTCTTCTTCGTTAAGGGTATTTTTACACCCATTATTGTAGCAGTAAGGGGAGGAGGAGTAAGGGGAGGTTTTCTTACTAATGTGCGGTGTTTTGTCGTCGGGCGCACCTAGTGCAGTCACCGTTTGACCTTGCTGACGGACTTGTATTTTTCTGTCGAAATTTATTTACAAAAACCGCTGTCGACACGATAACATTGTGGGTAATACTCGGTTTGATATGCTTGCAAGAAAGCAAGCTACATCCGAACTTCGGTAACTTAGCGTGGAAAGTGATTGGATATTGGAATCTCTGATTTAGTGTTTAAGGCTCGTATTTGCATGAGTACCAGAAAACTAAGACCAGTGATCGGATAATCGGGCGCTTATATGCCTAAACTTCTTCCCACGAAAGAATAATTTGGACATTCCTTTCTGAATAATTAAGTAATCCCGGGTTCCCGGGATTGATCAATTTTGTAAAAAAAAACAACTGTAACAAACTTAATGAAATTATAGAAGTGGTTATTTTGATTTAGTATCTTTATTTTATTCAAAACAAATGGAGTATCAATAAAAAATGATAATGTGCACAATGTGGTTAAGTAGTGGAAATTGATTTATCTATCTAACGGATTAGTGATCGAATCGACTAATTTATAGTATTTTATACGAACAGAAGACTAAAAAATATTACTCAGGAATTTCAAACGATTCCGGGATCCGGGATTCTGAAAGGCATACCCGTATTATTCTTTCGTGGGAATAAAAGTGAAGTTTAGGTATATTAGCGTCCGATTATCCGATCACTGACTATGACAATATTATGTCGCTTCTCTTTTGGGCAACAACCGTATTTACAAAATTAATCAAAACAAAACAAAAAAGCAAACAAAACTATACCCTCTCCCTAAAATACAAAGCCCAGTCTACATAATCAGGGCCCGGTACAGTTATTAACGACTTCATACCTCGGGCAGCTAAAATGTTTGCCCCGGGCCAACAAGCTTGGCCGCCAATGTTTGCGCCAGTGCATTATCATTATACTCCCAAACATTGGGTAGTCAGGTACATAATGCTAGTTTTCAAATTAAAATTAGCATAGGGTTGGGGTGGTTCTGTTTGTTTTGTATTTGTGGGATACAGTTGTATTACGGTATATTAAAGTAATGTAGTAAGTAAAGTTTGAACTGTATTTTTGCTTATGTTGTCTGGCCAAAAGTTAAATACATATCACATAACATAACATCACGCCTGTAATCCGGTTGGTAGGCAGAGGTGTACTTCATAGCAGGTACAACCAATTTTCGCCAGTTATGTTTAAGTCCCATGTAATAGGAGACGAGCCTATTGCAATCAACCGGGCAAAAATCCAGAGTCCGTGGCTGCTACTGAGAAATTCCTGATGGAAAAACTCAATAACATTTTGCCCGACCCGGGAATCTAACCCATGGACCTCATGGTAAGCGGTCCCGCTTGCTTCTGCTCGACCAATGAGGCAGCAGTTAAATAGTAATATGGAATTTTGCCATAATTACCACAGTACCTACAGATAAGTAAATTCAGTAGTATAGTCTCCTCCCATATTCTCTGGTCATGTGAAATTGGACTATAAAAATCCACAAAAGCTAATAATTCCAAAAGAGACAAAGAAAATTTTTTTTTTTCAACCATGTTTACTATTCTTACAACTAAATTGTTGTCTCACTCTTACGTGATCTATCTCTCTCTTTCGTTCCTGTCTCTAAGCAGCACGCTCATCTCGCACATTGTTTTATTCAATACTAGCGGCCCGTCCCGGCTTCGCACGGGCGGTCATTTTTTTTTTAAATATAGTCTATATTACTCAGGGTGAATGTAGCTTTCTAATGGTGAAAAAATTTTTGAAATCGGCACAGTAGTTTTTGATTTTATTCATTACAAACATACACACACACACAAAAATACAAATCTTTCCTCTTTATAATATTAGTAAGATAAATGTCTAAACCTTATTTATAAGTCTATCATATCCATAAAACAGTTTAATCAGTTTAATAATATATTTTTCATGTAACACTTCGTGGCTTCATTACAAATACCATACAACCGAGTGTAGAGATCTGTCTACCTCGTACCGTACCTAAATTATGATAATTGGATCCGCTGAAAAAGTAAAGAGTCCTTATATTATATCCCTGGCCAGCGTACTGGCGTAATTAAATATATTAATTAGTTTTCTAGATGAAGAGGCTGCAGTAATTAGCAGCCTCTTCATTTGCTGTTTTGGCATCTGCCCTAGATCTTGTTCATATTTCTGAAATATTCAACAAAAATTTTTTTGTTAGTAATTAAGCGTAGCATAATCAGGCTATAATGTTCCCACTGCTGGGCCACTTCAGGCCACTTCTCTATGAGAGGGAATGGGCTATAATCCACCACGCGGGCCCAGAGCGGGTTGGTAGATGTCACCATGTCTGTGAATTTTTGGATCCAGGTCATGCCGGTATCCTCACGATGTTTTCATTCACCGTTTTGAGAGCAGTGGTTATGAAATAAATTACACAAAGTAGTCGCCTGCCTGGGTTCGAACCCACGACTTACTGCTCGTAAGTCGGGGCCGCCATAACTGAGCCACCGCTGCTCTCTGGTCATTAAGCGTTGTAGTTTAATTGAAACACTGAAAAGACTTATATTTGTACTGGCTTATGCTCGCGGCTTCGCCCGCGTGAAGTTCGGTAATTATCCCACGGAATAATACTACCGGGCTAAAAAGTATAGTATGTTTTATGTATCCAGGTTATATACTATCTGTGTGCTTTTATCTAAATCCATTCAGTAGTTTCCAGACTAAGACTAAGAGACTAACTACTAGTAGACTAAAAAAAAGAGTGACAAACATTTTCACATACTTTCGCATTTTTAATAGTAGTAAGATTTAAATACGTGATTAAGTTAATGCTGATTTTCTCCGTTAATTAACCTCCGTAATTCAAATGCGAATTTCACCAATTAAGCTAAACGCAGTCAGCGCACATTCTAACTACGTTCAAGCGCTGTCAGTGTCAATATTCCACAGCAATGATGAAGCTGACAGCTTTTAAGCGTAGTTTAAATGTGCTGACTGCGTTTTGTTAGATTTGTGGAACTCGCCCATAAGTCTTCTCGTTATTCTCTACTACACAAATACTGGTTGCCAAAACGGCTAGCAAACGCTATAATAATTAAACCAGGAAATGGCGAGCCACCCTGTAGAATGTAGTCACCGCAGTCTAAACCGACCGCGCAGTGTTGGTTTTAAAACCCACATCGTTCCCGCCGAAATTAAAGAGAAATACACACCGTATGAGCTGCTTATCTTGCGGAGTCAGTTGCAGGCTTATGCGCTGGTATGTTCGCAGCCTGCATGTCATTCACTGTAGGGTTGCGATCTCGAAATTAAGTACACGCCGTCATGCTTGAGACATATTTCTATGTCTCAGGCATGCTAGAGTTGGGGCTGGGAAAGAGATACCGCGACCCTGGAACACAAAGGGCGAACAAGGAACATGGATGGGTTTTAGTCAGTAACAGTCTGACATTCCCTTCCACTCCGCCCAGAGAGGTAGGGGTCATTTGATGATTTCCCATCCGAAAAAAAAGGCATGCTGGTTTCCTCACGAGGTTTTCCTTCACCGAAGCAAGTGATAATTAGACAATACGCAAATGAATCCGAGCAATTAGAGGGCGTGTCTGGGGTTCGACCTCGAGACCTATGACTTGGCAGTCCGACCGTCACAACACTAGGCTATTCCTTGACAGGAATCGATAAAATGCTAATAAACTGACTGAAAACTTGGACAAGAGGAAACAAATAAACGTAGTGAAAAGTGTTTGATGAAATTCAGCTGTCGAGGCACTAAAGGCACACCACTAGGCTATCACTGCTATCATTATTCGTATAGTGAAAACTTCAGACATTTATCTGTAATTTTCATAATATGGAGATTTTTGCAAAGTTTTTTTACGGACTTGACCCGAATTTGTCACTTGACTGAGTCAAAAAGCCCGACATACCCTGACATATGGCAACCCTATTCACTGGCACAATCTTTAAAACTAACATTCGCTGCATCCTCAAAGAGATATGTTGCTTCTCTACCTAGGCGCTCTCATTTCTATTCATTTCGGTGTGCTCACTGCCAACAACGAGACTAGAATATGTAATTTAATCTGTATTTTTATAGAGTACTGCCTTTAAAATTATATGTTTAGGTACGTGGTAGATTCTGCCTAAGAGTTGATAAAAAAAACATCTCCTGTATGAAAAAATCCTTTATGAGGGGTATAACAAAAAAAAAAACGCGAAATTCCAAGGTTTTCTCTTTGAAATTGTATATTTTTAAACTTATACTGTCACTTACCGGATATCTTCCGTGATTGTTCATTATTTTGAGCTCCCGATACACATACAACTACAATCATGGAAGATATCCCGTAAGTGACACTATAAGTATAGTTGTAAACCGTGAAAGCTTAAAACAGTGTTTGTATATTTTCAAACATAACTGGCGAAATGTGGGCGTACTGTTAGGTACACCATTTGCCTCTGGCTCTGCCCAACCATTCCAGGATTACAGGCGTGATGTTATGTTGTTAAGGTTAATGAAGTAAATAGAAAGCATAAGGTAGATACTAACTAATATTTCGTGACTTGTTGGAGTCATCAGTTCGCAATTTTCAAACACGCCTTTACAAAGTTACACAAAACAAACAAACTGAGCATGTAATAGGTCGTAAGTAATCTCCATTAGTAGGCAAAGAGCCAGTTCTCAAAGAAAACACGTAGTAAAAAGAACTCATTGTACACTCGAAAGAATTAAGTCGGTAACAGGTGTAGTGTTCGGTAGATTGCGTCCGCCGCCGCGCCGCCATTTAACTGTATTCCCGCGGATTTCCTGGTTCCGTATAGCAATGCTGGCCCAATTAATTTGGCAGAAATTATCACGTTTTTAGGATGTAAAGTGTTTTGGAATGATAGCGTATTGTTTACTGTAATTACTGAATACTAATTATGGAAGTTTAGACTTCTTTGTTCTGACAATTATTAGGGTCGTAAATTTCGGCTGAGTCTCACTATCGTCTCACCGAAAAATTAACAAAACAGACTAAGATTGCTCGGCACATCAGTAGACTTCCTCACTTGTCTTGCCTACTACGTAGTTCTTCACTGAACATTGCAACAGATATCAAACGATAATTGCATTATACGCCACCCCGTATAATACTCACCTGAATATGACGTGATAATTATCGGCAATTAACAATAGCCTCAAGATCAAATGGCTCACAATCCTAGAACTAACACAAGACAATATTGTGTGTAAACTGCAGTAAACCAAACCATCCAATCTAGTGTGTTTACCCAATTAACTCCGGCTGAAACATAAACACCTCTAACGTAGCCTCCATCGCTATTTGAACCGAATATATATCATTAACATTATGCGATGTTCATTCATCTGCCTAGCCTTTTCCCAACTAAATTGGGGTCGGTTTCCAGTCTAACCGGATGCAGCTGAATACCAGTATTTCACATGGAGCGACTGCCCATCTGACCTCCACAACCTAGTTAGTACTGGGTAATACGATAACCCTTGGTAAGACTGGTTGTCAGAATTTTTAGGCCACTGACTACCTAACGACTGTCAAAGATCTACAAATGACACCCGGGACCGGGGCTTAACGTACTTTCCGAGGCACGGAGGAAACTCGGAATGTAATGGGTGGTCACCCATCCACAGACCAACCTAGGCAAGCACGGCTTGACCTAAAGATCGACCCGAGCGGCTGTTATATTTAGCCAGGAACTCCTCATTATGCGATGTTCATTAAACTTGTCAAAATTGTTCACGATCTCTGGCTGGAAAAATTTAAATTGTTCCCGACAGTGTACGTGACAGATTCAGGGATGACGAACGTTTCCACGAGGGTCGTCACGCGGCGGAGTTATTTGCGTATTTTTATAGCGGGCTTCGAATTTTCTAGGTGGATAAATTTCTTGGTTGAGAATCACGGCGGCCAGGTTAATGGGATCGGGGGCGATGCAGTTCAATGAGGTTGTTCACCTCGAAGTTCAAACATCGATAAAGTACCGTAAGATCACAGACTGAATTAAGATTCTAAACTCAACCTCTTTAGCATACAGACAACTTAATAGACACACACAAGATCCCAACTAATTTCGCATTCACATTTATTCTGTGTATGAATTAATTCTGTACAATCCCGATTGCTAAAACAATTGCCGGCACCTCTGAAGCAACACAGACGCGTGAATGTTTTCCTCGTAAACAAACAGTGCACGTGTGTCAGTGTGTGCCTCACAGCGATTCTCTCGTTTATTGCTTCATTTAAAGGGTTTTAAACCAGATAAGTGCTTTTATCGTGGCCCTTATTAGGGCTTGTATACACAGGACAACTGCACACAGGGGGAGAAAGCACAAGAACGACAGCTGTTTATTTTTGTTGGAGGTGTCGTGTGTGTGCGGCCTTTTTACTGGTATACTGTGGGGTTCAATGTTTTTTCTTTTTTTTTGTCGAGCTTTTTGCGCGAGCCAATCAACTCGCTCTGTGTGAATTACACTTTAGTTGAGTTTTCGAGTTGGATAATCGGATTCCAGGGGCAATCGCGTTTTGTGTGTTGATAGTAGAAGATAGCTGTGAGTGAGTGGGTTATGTAAACATCAATGTGACAAAGTGTTGATCGAAGCGACATTATTATCTTCCCAATCAAAACGTGGTATTTCATGATTTAGTAAATCATGAACGGGCAACAGTTAGTAACAAAATAAACCTATAAAGGCACACAAGGAAACACATTTCCAACAAAAATCCCTTAAAACAAGTCATTAAGTAAATCAAAAGGCCACAGTCGACATTTCTTTGAACAAGCATTTATATCGTAAGCGTAGGATTGCGTGTCACGAATGATGGCGGTTCCTGCCTGACCCATGGGCCACGAATGGCCACGATCGAGACCTTGGACGCACGCGTGCTATCGATATTATGCGACAAATTATAACTTAAGTACTTTGTGTGGGGTGTATGACGTAGAATTATTAATTTGTTATTTATAATAAATAGAACCGATTAGTTACGTTCTTTGGTAAAAGGCAAATGTTTTCAATCATTAGTAATCTTTAAAAAAAACTGTGATAGACGTAGGCAATTCCCGCTACACAGATAACATAATATCATGTACTTTTCTACATTCTAGTTCAGTCCGTTCGACTGAACGAAATAGCTGGCTGGCAAAACCAAGCCTGTAAGACTTGGTACCGGGTACCAATTCTCACTAAAACGTCATACCAAACACCTCTAAACGTCAAATTAAAATTCGAATCAATAATCCTTCATAGGCATTTTCCTATAAAAACAATAACTCAACAAGAACCTTATTGTACCAGCAATAGAGATCAATGTAATTTTGACAGCCATCTTCATTCACAAATAAATGTGAAAAGAATGTAAACACTGGCAGGTTTTAATTTCAAAAATAATCCAGTGCTCCTTTTTTTTTGTAGAAACAAAACACAATCTGACTCACACACGCTGGATAATATAATTTACAAAGCTCTGTAATCTCGTATTGATTGCCTGTGCGTAGTACTAGTCCGGTCATTTTAGACATAAAAATAGTGATCAAATAAAGAAAATTCCGACAGAGCCAAATCTTCGTAGAGACTTTAGGTGTACCACAAGGAATAAAGTGTCAAAAGTCCCCATCAGTCCCATGTGAGCTTAGGGACTTATTCGGGGCCCAAGGTCAAAATTTTAGGTTTTTTGGTTCTTTCTCGAAAACGGTAAGTTTTATCGAAAAAGTACCTCATAGCAAAGTTGTAGATTTTAAAATTTTCTATAAAAATGGTCCCTATAATTTTTTCTCTAAGACCCACTATTTCCCAGATATTGCGCTTGTAAGAATCACGTTCTACATAATATGCACCCATTTCCACACCACCTGTGAGGTAGTGTACTCTCGCGTTTTTTTTAACGTGGTATCCCCAGTAGGCCTATTCCACGAACCTTTATGACGTTATTTTCAGGAACAATAATTATTTAATAGTATGAAGATTATTGATATGGGTTACTGAGTTTAACTGTCGTTCTAACTTTTTTTTATTACTTTAATCTGACTCATACTCTTCATATTCAACTTCAACAATCTTGTTTTCTTCAATTTCTTCTTGTTCTTCTTCTTCTCCTTCCTGTTGATGAACGCTTAGAAATTGTTCAAATGAAGATGAATCAGTTGTCTCTTCATCAAAATCACATGAATCTTCCTCTCTTGTATTTAATTGAAGATTTGAGCAAGAGACACCTTGGCAATTGGTACACGCTGGAGAACACTGCCACCCTACTTTTTTACAGCCACATTTGGCACTACAACCTTTCTTGCAATTGCAAAAAATAGTGTTAAGAAGTTTTTCTGGGGCAGGAGGCAGTAAAGTTCGAATCGGTTCCAAAGTATTATTTATCAATTTCCAACCCCAGTCTTCAGGGTTCAGTTCATTGCCTTGCCATGTTTGAACTTGATAGTATACTCGAAACAAATGTTGTGTAGCAGATGCCGATGTTGGAGGAAGACAAGATAGCTGTACTTGCTTATTGTTTCGTGTATTTTTTACAAATGTTAAATATCTGTACGTATCTATGCAATCAATTTTTTTTGGAGCTCCATAAACCGCAAGAAGAAACCGAATTCCTTTAGTAATTAGTATTTGAGGTGAAGAATTAATTTCTGTAAATATTTTTGCGCAGTCAATCAAATCATTTTTTTCAAATAATTTTAATACTGAATTTTTGCCCCTTCTAAACATTGCTGACGTAGTATCGCATCCGGTTATCGCGTGTAAAAATAAAATAAAGTTTTGGCATTTTGGATAAGCTGATAAACTTTTAGAAGAATATATTTCTGTCCGTTGCTGCGCCTTCCCAGGTTTTAAAAAGTAAATAATTTTATCAGATGGAGTCCTTGCAGTGAGTAGTACTAATAAATCAACATCTTCACCCACTACAATAGTTGTATTTCTTGCATTAAATTGTTCTATTGCTGTTTCAATTATGAGGACATCGGCGTCATTCGGAGCTTATAGTTTATTATAGTGGGTCTTAGAGAAAAAATTGTAGGGACCATTTTTATAGAGAATTTTAAGATCTACAACTTTGCTTTAAGGTACTTTTTCGATAAAACTTACCGTTTTCGAGAAAAATCCAAAAAACCTAAAATTTTGACCTTGGGCCCCGAATAAGTCCCTAAGCTCACATGGGACTGATGGGGACTTTTGACACTTTATTCCTTGTGGTAAACCTAAGGTCTCTACGAAGATTTGGCTCTGTCGGAATTTTCTTTATTTCAATTGTCTAAAATGACCGGACTATACTGTAAGCTTGTAGATATTTCATTAGGTCTAGTCTAGACATTTTCCAGTGCTTACTCGGCTACCCTCAGCCGCCATTGATATTTATTCAAGATTATGCTTTCATTTATGATACAATAGGATTGTTCGAAATATGGGTTAAAAGCGGTTTTAAGGCTTTGTTTCTATCTTTAGTTTCGTAAAGGGTCGAATCCACCAGAAACTAAACGCGGTTAACACGTCTGCCAGTGTTGTCATTATTACGGAATATTGACACTGACAGCTCTTGAACGGGTTTTAGATGTGCTGATCGCATTCAGTTTATTGATGAAATGTTCCCTAAGAGACGGTAAAGGTTTTTGAGAAAATATTAATGATTGAACCATGTAATGCACAGCATCATGCTGAGAGGTAACCTGCTTGTCGCAGTCACGACGTGCAAGCTGTTAACGTATTTTTTCTTTTTTTTTTGTCTCTTCCTGTTGAAATTATAAATATTTGTTATACGTTGTACCTACCTATGTTTATTGTATTTTTTTTTGTCATTTTGTATGATATACGTCATGTCCCTGCGACAAATAAGTATATTTTCTTTCTTTTCTTTCTTTAATGCTCCTTACTCTTCTTTAGACAAAACGTGCCCTTTAATCTTAACTGGGCTAAAAGCAATACATTTCACACATCCAAAAAATCTATAAAGACCTCCCCCACGTGAGTCACCGACTCACCGCGCCGGACAATCAGGGCGACGACCGCAAACCAACGCAACCATCCCTCGTAGCAACGGCGCAAACACAATACTCACACAAGGGTGAAAATTATGCACTTCCACGTAATTTCCGTCCAACCAAACCGCTAACAGGCAATACATTGGCCGAAGCCAGGCAATGGTGTGGCAATACATGTAATATTGTGTCGAACATTGGTCCCTGTGTACGTATGTTGTTCCAAGAAGCCGCAGGACCAACCGCACAATATCCGCGGTCAGTTTGATCGCGCGATGTATTTCCTGGCAACACAGCTAGGGTTGCCATTTGGACTTTTTTAAATTCTGGCAACAATCCGCATACTGGCTGGAAAGGCCGGAAAAATAAATAAGTTGGTATTGAAAAAAGAAAGATTTAAAAGTATTTTTTTTTGCTGTTCAAAGGCCTCCCAGTAATTCTTCCAATGCTGAAGGCTGTTGGCTGTTGTAGACCAATCTCTCATGAAGACGTCTCGGTCGTCTCGCCTTCTTCGCCTTCATCTTCCACGGAGAACAGTTGTTTTTCGTTATTTGGCACCAATTTTGATGTCAATTTTGCCTCGACTTTCTATAAAAAAATCCCCTTTAGTCAGAACAGCCCGGAGAAATGACGGGACCGCACGGATGGCAACCCTACCCACAACGCAATGCTTACACGCTTGCATTTTATGACACAGATATGGAATATCTGAGCTTTTTCGGAACATTGCCAGCATTCTGTTGAAAAAGTTGACTATCGTGCTCCAAACGTATGCGTTCTACAATAATGGAGCAAAGGCCTTTTGGCCGCCATACTGCAATTCTCATGGGAACTACATTTATGCAACACTATGTACCTGGATGGAACAGTTATGCTGGTCGGACTAAAATGGATTTTGCATATTATATCGCTTCATTTGCTTTGGCTCTCACACTGCAGAACAAAGGCCTCCCTTCAGTCTTTCAATTTTTTCTCTTCTTTGCTATTCGATACCAGTACTTTAGGCAGGATTCTAACTCGTCACACCATCTCCTTTAAGGCCTACCGTGGCATCGATCCATTGTCCTCAAGAAAAAAACCGTTTACACCAAAATAAACTAAGCGCTAGATACAAACGGCCTGATATCGTAATTCAACAATGGTTTAGAAAGGTCTACCTTGATCCTACTTTAGATACAAACCGATCCAAGCACCTTTTGTAAGATAAACTTGAACAGAAAATAACCTGTTACAATAAAACCGACGTCCCGGCAAACACGACTAAAACTCCTGACACAAGATCGGCCGCACGCCAATGTAACCACATCCGTGTTTGTCCCTCGCAATATAATATCATAACAGATGGTCACGCTATCCCTCGAGCGTTTTGACGGGAAATAAACTTTATTTTGACGTAGGTTAAGGTTGATTATTTATTATTTTAACAAGTCACTTGGAAGGATTTTATAGGCTTTTCATGAAAACTGACTCATGTTTGTATCTAAGGACTGCATGGTTTGGTCCTAAAAATACAAAACTCAAACTCAAAGCATTTATTTCAATTAGACCATTACAGGCACTTTTGAATGTCACAAAAAACAAAGAAAGCGAAGCTGCAGTCACAGACACAAGGCATAATAACTTGTGAAAGTACTGTAGTTGCCCATTCCAAGGCGTAGATCTCTATGGAGAAAAATGAGCAAGAAACTCCAAACTAACCTAATACTGCTTTCCATATCTTCTGACCTTGCTACCTTTGAAAGATCGTAGGACCATCTCGCTGGAGGGCGTCTCACACTACGTTTGCCAATACACGGTCTCCTATTCAGGACTCGTGCAGCCATCGCTCCTTCGGGAGACATAGCCAGCCCACTGACACTTCAGCTTGCTTACTATGCAAGCTATGTCGGGAACTCTTTTCCAGATCCTTTATCCTTCAAAGAACATAGACTACGAAACCAAGTCCTCCTAACAAAATAGATTTCACATTTTTCTTAACAATGAAAACTCTCAATCTCCGATTGGCCTCAAGACCAAAGGTAGTCGAGTTCGAGCTCTTTGTTGTAACTTGTGACCTTGCTCCCATATTGGGTTCGATCGATTCTTCGGTACGCACCTATTTACGTCAATCTATCTGATGTCGGTATACCCGTGAGACAAATTAAACTTGAATAGTTTGGCAGCCGGGTCGGTCAAAACCCAAATTGTAAGTAAACTAGTTTGAAGGTAGATACTCTTTGGTCTTTCAATAATTTACTTAAAAAGAAAACATTCCAAGTTTTGAGAGCTACATTTTAGAAATTAGTTTCGATTATTTCTATCATTTGTTAATTTATGCCTGTAGTAGTAAAATTCGAGATTCTAATAGCTAATTATGAATGAGTACGAAACGTTTAGAACACCGTTAATCTATTAGAAGTATAACAATAAAACGACTCGCGCTTAATTGCCATGAGCCTCTACCAATACCTGAGGAAGCTATCGTTAGGCAGCTGGATCAAGGGCTTGATTCAGAAAGCGGTACTCCTGGACACGGCTCGTATCGTTAAGAGGTTCCTCTCTCTGGAGCCCTGGCCGCCCGTAGCTTGGACCCTGTTCCCAATACTGATGGGCACCTATTTTTATATTTTTAAATGTTTTTTTAAATTGTATTTTAAAGGAATATTTAAAAATGTGCAAAATATGTATGAAAATAAATGAAGGATGATAAAATGTCTCATCACCTTCGCCAATGCCACTGATTCCTGGTTATGAAGAAATATTGGGAAACTCAAAGCCAATCGCAATTTCTGGTAGCAGTGCTTGACCCAGGTAACTGGTTGGCCAGCACGCGACTACCGCGTCAAAGTGGCGCTAAGTGTAAAATAACGAATAAAGTGTCCGACTAACCGCGACCACTAACAGAAGCAAGTAGTCGCAAATATTAAAATTTCTCGGGCTTAACCAACAGAAAGGCCGAATGAACCGCCGCCCGTACCGTACCCGTATTGCTGGGAACTAAAATGGCGTCGGGTACAAGTTACGAGCGGTAATAGTTTTGAGGTACAAGGATCTTTTGGCGCGTGGCCGTAATCAGAACTACCGCGGCCATCTTGTTTTTCCACTATATGTTCCATAGATTTTTAGCCACAGCGCTTTCTAACAATGTCACTTATGCGCCAAAAGATTCTTGCAGAACTTCTAATGAAAGTTTACCTCAGCCATATATTTTCAGTTGGAACTCTAACGAATTTGGTCCTTTGCCAGGTAGACGCGGCTTGTGGGGGCGCGAATATTAAAAATTCAGAGCTTGCCTTGAGCCAAGCCAGGCTTCGTCCTATAACCGGAAATTAAATTGCGACATGGTCAGAGTTTAAGGGTGCTTTTTCACCTGACACGAAACTTCAGCGATAAATGTCAGAGAGTTAGTCCCACAACTTGAAGTAAACTGTGTAGCAAGCAATTGCAGCACGCGTAGCATGACCACCGTAGAAACGGGATTCTTTGACGGAAGAATCGACAAAATGACAGATTGTGTCGACAAAATGACAGATTTCTTTTCACAATCTGTCATTTTGTCGATTCTTCCGTCAAAGAAACCCGTTTCTACGGTGGTCATGCTACGCGTGCAGCCCCCACTATGTAGTTACTATCGAGCAGTAGCGAAGGGTCAATTTTGTAAGAGGTAAGCCGGAGTACATATCTTTAATGTGATTATTTTATTTGTCTATAGAATACTGACTGTGCCATTTTTCAAAGCCGGTAGGAATCGAGTTGTATGGAATCTTCGCTTTCGAGAGTCAGACATTTCTCGAAGATGTTTTCTTACATGTGGAAAAGAAAGGTCACAGTTTTATTTTACCAACAGTATGTAAAACTGTCTCCACTGTTTATATGAATTGCCTTTAGTGCCTCGACAGTTGAATTTCATCAAATACTTTTCGACTACGTTTATTTGTTTCCTCGTATCCAACTTTTCAGTCAGTGTATTAGGACTTTGTCTATTCCTGTCAATGAATCTCTTGATAATTTAAACAAAAAACAGTCCTAAGAAAATAATAGCATCGCTAATCGCTTTCGTTTGATTCTGTGACTCAATAACCATATTAAAGCCTATTAAGATTACTTCAGTCGTATTGTTTTCAAAGGAGTTGTTTTAATTTAACCAAAAAAGAAAGAAATCCGGAGACGTACGAAGGTCTTCGATATTGGAAATCGCGTTATGGAACTCAAATGGAGTTGGGCAGGACACATGGCAAGGCGTGGTGATGGCAGGTGGAGTAAAGCTGTGACCGAGTGGCGTCCAAGAAATGGTAAGAGAAGTGTTGGTCGTCCGGCGGCGAGATGGGCAGACGACATTGTTGCCATGGCGGGAATATCCTGGATGAGGCTGGCACAAGACCGTGGAGCTTGGCACAAACAAAGAGAGGCCTATACCCAGCAGTGGGTGAAGTCGGGCGTTGGATGATGATGATGAAAAAAGAAAGAAGACCAACAATATTATTAAGCGTGCGTTGAAGGCTTTATTTAATGCTCTCCGAATAGGACAGTCCTTTTATAGTTATTAAGTCTTGTAAAAGAACTAGCTGCATAACATAACATAACATAACATCACGCCTGTAATCCCCGAAGGGTTAGGCAGAGGTGTGCCGACCTAATAGAACACCCACATTTCGCCAGTTATGTTTAAGTCCCAAGTGTATTGCCTCAACTGGGCACAAATCCAGACTCCGTGGCTGCTACTGACAAATGACTGGAAAAACCCAATAACACTTTACCCGACCCGGGAATCGAACCTATCACCTATGTCTTTAACCCCCCACATACAAATTTTATTTATTAAAGGAAAATCAGCTGTTTCTTACAAGTGCGATACCTACACGGTCAAAACGTATGAAACGGCTGATTTAAAAAATGTATGGCGGCTCAGAATGATGTACTGAATACGTGGTACCCGTTTTTGCGTCGGTGTCCCCTCCACCCCGTATACTAGTATAATGTGAATGTTTGTCGTGGGCATTACAAGTACGAACCTACCTTTCAAGTACCTGCACTACAACCTTAATCAAAACCAATTGCGCCATGTTGTTCGTAAAACAAGGGTATATCCTAACTAATCAATATTCAACCGCATCTTACAAGTTTAAACCAGTCCATCCACAACCATTGTGTACATAGGTCCCGGCCATCTTTCTAAATAAACAACCACAGAGTTACACCTTATCGACCTAAATTGGTTCTGGTCTATTGATCGTGTTGAATCGAACCGCCAATGTAATTATTAGTTGCCTGTAGAATATTAATAAAGCCGTTAAAAGATTATTGAATATTATTACGTTTTAATAAAGCTGTTTAGGGAGGCTTTGAATTTCGGGTATGCAATTAGGACGTAGAACGTTGTCGGTGGGGGAGCGCCAGTATGGGAGGGGTGGACGCTTGTTGGACGTACCCTAATCGTTTCAGAAACGTTTGATATGGCAAGTCTTTGGGGATTTCCTCAGGAACGGGCTCTTTGAGATGAATTTTTGAAGTAGAATAGTAATAATTTGAGAAGTTGAGAAATAAAATACAAACAGAAATCCGAACTTAGTCGAGACATTCTCTCCCTCTCTGGGGTCGGTTCCTCATGTCAAAGGATCGTGGTCAGCATTAGAGTTGCATCTGGAGCGGATGATTTGCCTCCTCCGGTTTCTGTCCAGCGCGTCTCTTACAATCGTGTAGAATTTGGATGCCAAGTCTTTAATTTGGTCGGTCCATCTTTTTGGTGAACGACCGCGCGATCTTTTGCCTTCGGTATTCCCAACCACTATGTCGAGACATTGCAGTTAATAAATAATTGAAAATAGTTTATTGTCCAAGCAAGGACTTAGATTAACAGGCATTGTAACGACATGCGCAGCATTACCTACAGTTAGATTAATAAGTATTATTTGCCAGTGAGCTCCAAACTAGACATTAGTGCGTAAGTGTATCCTATATTTATGATTACTATGGCTTTCAAAAATAACACCTTTCTAAACATATCTATAAATTTCATCCTTTCAAAGCATGTTTACAACGTTTTACTTTAACAGTCGCTAAAAGGGAGGAAAATCGTCCACTACGGAATATCCCTGCATTTTCAAACATGCTGAAAACAAGGCTGCGTTCAACGAGGCGGGTGGTTGAGTGTCCAGTCGTCCCCACTCAACTGCACGCAGCAAAAACACCTCAAAGTGATTCTGTATGGTAAATAGAAGACTGAAACATAGGTAGGGTAGTAGTTCGGTATAGCGCCCTGCATGTAAAGCACAAACACGGTAATAATATCTACAGTAGTGTATCTTCATACAAACGGTCGGAACGCGAGTCCTACACGCCTCGAGTTGGGTATACACTCGGTACGCAAGAAGTCGCGAATGCCCCGCACTGATGAACGAACGTTGTAATGTACATTATACCTACTAGTAGATACTTTATTTGTTAATTTTTTAAATTGGTGGGTTTTTCGTTTTTTCCACCGAGTATAATACCTGGATTCATTAATAAATAAGTGGATAGGGTGAAAAAAGTGACACACGAGTGATTTAGGTATCTACGCTCGCGTTAACAAAAAGTCTCTAATATAATTTACAATCACAAAACTAGAAAGAAACTCAACTAAGTAGATGAAATTAAAATACTGTAGCCCTATCGCTTACGAACGTACCGCCCGGCTGTAGGTAATTATTTCAAGGACAGGGCCGAGTCACAATACTGTATAAATTTATACTGTGGCACAAATCTCTGGATAAATGAGTCACCGCCATCGTGTACCTTTAAGAATTGAGACTTGTTTATTAAATTACTGCTGTGGCCATTGACCTATAAAGACTCGAGAGCTCTGATGGCATTATGACAGTGTAGTCACCAGCGCATCCATTTACCACAAACTGTCAAATGTTCTCATTTGATTTTGAAGTTAAACATCAACACTTTATGGTATAAAATCATTTGGAGAAATTTGACAGTTATCAGTTGTATCTATTCTTACAAGGATGATTGATAATCACAAAATAATAGATTGAAAAATTTGCAAGTGGAATCACACTACAAGAATATTGTTTTTTGTTTATCTAAGTTCAAAAATTCCGTAGACATAATTACGATCTTCGGTTCTAGGATGACAAATAGCTATTTGATAAATCTACATTTAATTTCCCAATAAATCTATTTGCTTTTGGTTCGACGGACTTAACCATTTTCCGATTTTGAGAATTGCGAACTCAAATCACGTTCTATCGTAATTTCCGTAAATTACACTTTAATTATTAAACTCTTTTGATGAATTAATAGAAGTTGAAGTAATATAACTTATAATTATAAATATCGATACTTTTATAAACAAATTTTTTCTTAATTGCAACCTAACTGATTAATATCTTCAACGGAATGTCTATTTAGTAACAACGTAATCGATTTTTTTACGGCCATGAGCTGGGATCGTCATCCTCTGCCCTTATCCCAATTTATTTAGGATCAGCGCAGCATGTCTTCTTCCATACTTCTCTATTACTCGTCATCTCATCAAACAACTCCTTTCTTGCCATGTCAGCCATTTACAAGTACCCAAGTACCCGCTGCAAACGTTATCTGGCAAAATGGGATATTATTGGCTCCCCAAACACCGAGTGCGAGTGCGGCGCTCCGGATCAAACTAAGCCCCACCTGCTGGATTGTCCCAGGTGTCCGTTTTCCTGCACTCTTGACGACCTGAATAGCGCCTCTGCCGCTGCAATAAACGTGGCCACCTACTGGACCCAAACCGTGTAATATAGAAGGAACATCGATGCGATAAGTAGAAGAACCCATTTACAAAGTCCATCCATCGTTTCTTTGGTCTTCCTCCACCGCTATCGTTTAATGAAATAGCCAAGTCATTGCGAAACTTATGGTATGTCAAAATATTTAATAAACATATTGTTATGAAGGTCGTAAATTGTTTGAGAGTCCGTCTTATCATTTCATCAGTGTCCAAAGTGACCAAGAATCTCGCTAGCTTGAAGGAATGTTTTCAACTTAATATACTTGCTAAATGCCTTCACAAACTTAACCCAGATATAACAAAACTGAGTTCCTAGAAGGGAAGTGTCGCACTGAAGTTCTCGTAACGCAAACTTGAAGCACAAAGCGCTGAATTTCCCTCTCACCACTCACTTCAGCGCTTTCAATATCGTCTACGCCACTAGACGCTGGATTTGCATCTCAATTTAAAGCGCAGCTCTTGCTTTACGCCCATAAGCATGCGTTGAAAGAAAATTGGGGCAAACTTTCATTCATAAATAATGTATGATATTCTTATTTATTCCGTATTTACATGCGGTAAAAGTGGTTTAGAATAATTTGTAAGCCAATTTTCTGCTTTTATTGCATGACGTAATTTTTTGATCATACAGAAAAAAATGAAAATGTTCTAGTATTATCAATACTTGTTTGCTATACATAGATTTGCCATACAACTTTAAACGTTTATGAATACAGGGTGTAAACATTTTTTGGGGTGAAAAATCACGTTTTACGGTAGGACTCAATGGTAAACTCAAAATATTGTGCTTATGGATGGATTGAATAGTACGGGGTTCGTGGAGGTGTTTAAAGTAAAATTCTTACATTTAAAACAAGTATTAAAAAAAAAAAACTGGTGAAAATGTTGGAACTTTGACCCCCAATATCTCCGTAACTAGAAGGTTCCCAGGTATGGTCTAGAACAAAAAAATGATCGAAATGACGGAGAAAACAAGTGCCTTTCGGCTTCCTTAAGGGTCTTGTTACACCCTTTATTTTCTCCCTTGATATATCCTAATCACACAAGATACACCAATGTAAGACAATTCGCTGTATCTCATAGAGGTGACATGTAACAAAAATATTTATCGAAAAATTGTTTATTGGAAAAGAATAAAATTATTGTAATGAAAATATTTCCTGCTATAGGTACGAACCTAGTTTCCATCTATTTTTCCAAGTTCATATGTTTACGAGCGAACTTGCTATCTTGGCCTGAAAACTTGCCAAACTTTGGCAGGACTTGCCAAACTTTGGCAGGACTTGCCAAAATGGCCGCCGAAAGCAAATAAATAATTTATTCAACTCGTTGTTTGTTTGTGAATTGTTTTATGATATTAATATTTATTATTTTGTTTCAGGTTTAAGAAGGATACAACTATGAGGAAAGGTAAGGATTTGTTTTAACATTCATTTGCATTATTCTTTACCTTCTTCTTCTCTTCTCGGGCAGAAGAGTCTATTTCTTTTTTTTAAAGATCAATCTGTAACAAAATTACGAGCAGCTTCTAATGAATTTATGCATTAATTATTTTATTCTTGCTAAGCCTTGATTAACGTCGACCTGGAGAATTTATATTGCAATTGGCTTCATTAGTCTTTCTTTTAATTAAATAAAATCTGTTGAACGGGATTAGTGATCTTCTAAATTAAAATCTAAATATTTAATGAAATAATATTACAGTCTACATAGCAAACTAAACTGAAGAAACGACTTTTTAATATTAACTCTTTTTCTTAGAACAACTTTTAATTTTATTGACACAGTTCAGCCAGTCGTAGTCGTAGCGAGTCGAAACTCCGCCTGGCTATAAAACCTTTTTACTGGGCTAATGAGGCAAAACATTAGCATTCTCACGTTAAATTATAGTCACGAAACATTTGGTGGTGAACGTGAACAAGTAATATCGGGTATTTATGTACCCGGTACATTTTTAATGTGTACTATACAGGGTGTAACATAATGAACTCGTGTGGTCTCTCAGACCATGCACCTGAACAACTTTTGTTCTATGACTTTTGCAAATTCATAACTTTTTTTTAGTATTACCATACATGTTGGTCAGCTTTCTGTTTCTAAACAAAGTCCATTTTTTTTGCGAATTTCTAGAACTCGTAGAACAAAAGTTGTTCAGTTTCATGGTCCGAGAGACCACACATAAGGACTTGCGTTTATTTTGTTACAACTTGTATATTATGTTCAGCATAAATTGTTAAATAAATAATGACAAAATCACTGTTTATTAATATAACAGCACGCCTGTAATCCCCGAAGGCAGAGGTGTAGGTATCGTTCTGGAACCTCAGGAATCGACTTTGTTAGTAACATACCTTATACCTAGTGTTAGTACATAATAAAAGTGAACTTGAGAAGCATTTTGCACAGAAGAAGAACAAGGTTTTTGACTCGGTCATCTTCTCCACAAAATGCCTCAGAAAAGGGGAAAACACACTCCCGGCCACTGTTTTTAGGATGCCGTTACCACTGGCCCCGGTTCTAGCTGCCAGCGACGCTATTTTCTTCCGCGAGATTGCGTGGAAGCCGTCAGTATACTATACCCAATAAGTTGGTATCAATTTCAGGAGTATTTTCTACGTTATGCTGTATTTGTGCTGAAATGAAGTTTTTCTAATTTTACGTTCAGATTTATCCTTGAATTATAAAACAATAACTCCAGCTTCATTCATTAAATCCGAACAAACAAGGTATCCCCTCAGAAATTCGGCGTCTTGCTTAAAATTTTACCTCTTCATGTTTCCACAGTAATTATAATTACGTGAACGTCCCCTAAGGGTAGAGGGGTAACCCTTATTCAAACTGTGTAACATCCAGAAAAGTGCACAACAAACTTGTTAAGAGAGGGTTAGCAGTGTACTCTACCCTTTATACGCTTTATGCGTCTATTGAGTTATTTGACATTGTGCAATGTCATGCTACAGATTTATTAATTTACAAACGTTCTTTGCTTTTTGATTTTTTTTTGGGTTCTGTACCTCAAAAGAAAAAACCCTTATAAGATCACTTTGTTGTCCGTCTGTCTGTAAAGACTCTTTATCTCGGGAACGCGTGGAGGTATCTAGTTGAAATTAATACTATATACTCAAGTCCTTAGTCCCTTGAAGCTGTGAAAAAAATTAAACTTCTAAGTTTACGTAAAAAAAAGATACGGCCGTTTATGCCGCAAAAAGTGAATATTTCGACACTCTAAAGGGAATCAAAATGTACAGGGTACTTCTCGTTGACCTAGAATCATGAAATTTGACAAGAAGCAATGTCTTACAGCATATGTAAAGGAAAAAAACGGAAAACCGTAAATATGTTGTTTAATAACAAAAAACCTACAAGTTTATACGGAATCCCAGGTGCGCGAGTCCAACTCGCACTTGGCCGGTTTTTTTTAATTACTTGGCAAAACTCAAACAACCTGGTGGTCTGTAGGTACTCGTCCACTGACTGTCGACCATTTTTCAACTTTTTTACTTAGGGCATAAGGGTCAAAAGTGGCAGTCAGAGAAGTCGGTAGAACATTTACGTACGCACAACTCGCTTCTTTTTCATATGCGATAGTTGGTCCCATAGTAAATGTTATTAATTTTACCACACTTCCTTGAAGTATCACCCTCGTTCGGGGGCCACGTGGTGGCTCCCGGCCACCGTAGGCGCGGGACTGTGCACGGTGCCGTCCGGCCGTCTTACCACGCGCACCTCAAAGAGATGTCAGCAACCAGGAAGGTGTCCGCAATAGCCGATGCTAGCCGGGGCTGGAGGGCTGTTGAAAAGAGTAACCGCGACCCTCGAACACAAAAGGCAAAGAAGGAACTTGGATGGGTTTTAGTCAGTTCGAGTCTAACACTCCCTTCCACTCTGCCCAGAGCGGGAGGGGGTCATTTGATGATTTCCCGTCCGAAATAAAAAAAAGTATCACCCTCGTTTAAACTAGCACCTTTTAAAATTACCCATGACCAATATACCCCGTTTGCATAAGGAAAACTCACTTAAAAATATTTCTAACCAAATCATATAGCGCGAGATAAGATAAAATTCTCATTAATTCCAACGCGCACCTAAACCTGTTCCAAAATCGTTTAAAAATTAAATCAAAACACGTTTCAATTTACATAACTCAATACCATCCCTATTTCCTCCACGTTTTTCTGAAGGAAACTCATAAAATTACATGTAGAAAAGTGAGACATGTACAACAGGGTTATCGCCTTGGTTCTACAGTGGTGCTGGCTGTTGTGACCACACGTCGACCATAAACAACGGCACCACAAAGTGTGGTGGCGGAAAAGGAGTTTGACGATTGCTAGTGTAGTAGGTACTACTTGTCATCATCATCTGCCTAGCCTTTTCCCAACTATATTGGGGTCGGCTTCCAGTCTAACTGAATGCAGCTGAATACCTGCATTTTACATGGAGCGACTGCCTATCTGACCTCCACAATTCAGTTAGAACTGGGTACTACGATACCCCTTGGTAAGACTGGTTGTCAGACTTTTTGGGCCACTGACTACCTAACGACTGTCAAAGATCTACAAATGACACCCGGGACCAACAGCTTAACGTGCTTTCCGTGACATTACGTGAAATTCTCAATAGCAGTCGCGGAGTCTGGATTTGTGCGCGATTGATGGCAATAGGCTCGCCCACTACTACATGCGACTTAAACATAACTGGTGAAATGTGGATTTACTTATGGGTATACCTCTGCCTAATCCTTCGGGGATTACAGGCGTGATGTTATGTGTACTCAAAAACAAAAATATTTTATTTCTTATAAACCTACATAGGCACTAATTATGAAACAACAAAACACAGAACCACGCAATAAAATACTGATGATCATTTATTGAAGAACCAATACTGCTTCCAATGTAAGTAGAGTTACCTGTGTGCACGCATCAATTTTCCATCCCACGTTAGGGTAAGCTGTTCCGTGTTTTGCCCATAAAGCCAATTAAGGATTCCTTGGCTGCCCGTCATCATTTATTCATTCAATCGACACATCCATCAGTCGGCAATAACTTTGGTCGTAGATAGAATAAACTAAGTCGGATACCTACTCCGGTAATGACCATCAAACAAAAACTACAGAACTGCTTGCTACGATAATACGTAATTACGATCAATAAAGAATACGCTCGCCAGTTACAGAAAAGGGAATCGACTGTCTTGGTATGGGTATGTAATGAGGAGGGACGAATCTCATGTGACTAAATGAGCGATGATTATAAATGTTGATGGATGGAGAGGGAGAGGAAGACCAAGGAAACGATGGATGGATTGTGTGAGGAATGATATGAAAGAAAACGGAGTAAGTGATAGCGTGACGGAATGGGAGAAAACAACGTGTTGCGCCGACCCCAAGTAACATGAGACGGGTGGGCGGAAGATGATGAAAGATTTATACACGTTCAAATCCGTTCGTATCTCTCTCTACAACTTCAAATCTCAATTCAGATACCGGTTGTAATTCTAGTAGGCACTAACTAACCTTCTACGTTTAAAATAAATATAGGGTGACTAGTAATTACCGATACTTAAACAAGTGATTAGACTCAACAACTTTCCCAAAGAAACGTTTTTTTTAGACCTACTCGTTCACTTTTATCCCAATACCACAACAGCCGCATGAAATTCGCGCGTTCTGTCTCATTACTATCGTACCGTGGGTACCAGTGGGTAGGCAGAGCACAGTGGGAGACAGAACCGCGTCACGCGGCTAACAGCTGATAGGTCACGCGCGCGCGAATTTCATTCGGCTGATGTGTTATTGGTATAAAAGTGAACGAGTAGAAAAAAAGGGATTCTTTGGGATAGTTGTTTGTTATCATGAGTACAATCACGTGTATAAGTATCGGTGACTAATTACCAGTCACCCTATAAAATGTGTAAAAAGACCCTTAACGTAGCCGAAAGGCACTTGTTCTCCCCGTTATTGCGATATTTTTTTGTTCTAGACCATACCTGGGAACCTTCCAGTTACGGAAATATTGGGGCTCAAAGTTTCAAGTTTTTCACAACTTTTAAATACATGTTTTTAATGTAAGATTTTTACTTTGAACATCTCCACGACCCCCGTACTATTCAATCCGTCTATCAGCACAATGTTTTGAGTGCGTTACATTGCGGCCTACCGTAAAACGTATTTTTCAACCGAAAAAAAATTTTTTTTTTTGTAAAGTTACTTAGTTTGATGTACACAATGATTGGTTGACTGTATAGTGTAGAAGATGACCCTATTGATTGATTAGATCTATTTTTTCCCACAGTTACTGACAAAGCCTACACTAGACTAGAATATAAAAGCCGAAATAAACTGACGACAATAGACTTTTCAGCGAACTTTTCTAACAAAACACTTTCCCATAGTCTAGATAACCTTTTCCCTATAAACCAGGCGAGGGTAGTTCCACACAAAGGGTCTATCGACCCATCGCCGCGTCGCTTTCGTAGCGCTGACCTTTACTTTACGACTTTTAAATGTCCCCTCTTCGTACTTACAGTCCTTTCGGTTATTTTAGCTCTGACAGATTAACTATCTGCAACCTTATTGTTACGCAATTAAGTTCATTCTTATGTTACAGACTTGTCTGTGAAAGCAACATGACAACAGGACTATTGCTACGAGCATAAAGATGGCTCCTTTGACAGCTATGTTACGACTTCGGAACGTACATTTTGTCAATAAAAGATTATAGAAACACTCTTTAGAGTGACGTCATTTTTTCTCGTAATCTTCTCAGCAAACCCTTTCATTTGATATCCATATCATGGGAATGCATAAAAAATAACTAGTCCGAAATCTTTGGGAATCCGCCATGTTGGATTTAGAATGACGTCACTTAGCTCAACATGCATTGTCATCCAAACTAAACATGTATGCAAAATTTTAGCTCAATCGCGAACCGGGAAGTGGGTCAAATTTAACTTCTAAGATTTTTTACATAGTTACAGGTGGTGTTAATAAAAGCGATCGGGTCACATGCTCTAATTTTTTTTTAAAGTTCTTTGAACTGTTCCCTTATTTATAATTTCTGGAGGTCAAGCTTAAACCTGGATAAAAAAGAAATTCGAACCAAATCTTTCCAGTTTATGCGTGATTGAGTATCAAAACGCCTTTATAAACTTTCACGCTCATAATGTAAAGTGGGTATGTAAGGACATCTACCTTAACTTCAATTCCTTTATGTATATAAATTATAGGTAGCCCAAATTGTCCCACTGCTGGGCAAATGCCTCCATCCATTCCTTTCAAAGGTCACGATTCTGTGCTACTTCTTTCCAATTCTCAAGGAAGACATCCATTAGTCCCGCGACCCCGTGTCAGTGTTTCAGGGCACCAATCCTGAGCTTTCCTTGAAACAAAGAAATGTGTGAAGTATAGTTACTGGTAATTCTTTGTCTTTGAGCTGATCTAGCGTACCACGGACTTTCAGTAGAACAAGAAATCAGCTTGTTGATGGATGGAGAGAGCAAGGCAAAAAAAAGAAGGATGGATTGTGTGAGGAATGATATGGAAAGAGAAAGGAGTAAATGATGCCGTGATGTCTGACAGGGGAGAATGGAAGAAGAAAACGTATTGCGCCGACCCAAAGTAGAATGGGACAAGGGCAGGAAGATGATGAAGAAGTCAGATTTGCTGGTAACGCGGGTTTACCTACACCTTTACACCATATTAGGTAGATGAACCTTCTACTCTTCGAAGCAGACAGTTTTATATGTATCTAAGATTGCTACAACAAATGGTTCGTTGAGGTAGGTCAGTAACTACGACGCTTGGCAAATGATCAAAGTATGACGTCACATACGAATGCAGCATATGGGATGATGCAATAAGTATTGTCATATCGAAGCTTAGGTACTTAAAATGATTGAATAGTCTATTTGTGGCTACGACCACCCACTGGCGGTGTACCTACCTCACTAGTAGTATATGGCATATACTGGAATCAATATATCCGTAATGGCACGAACATTAATTACTTGATGTCGTGAGGAAAGTTCGACTGTTAGAGACTTTATGGACTACTACTATACTAGGTGTTGCCCGCGACTTCGTTCGCGTGGAAATTTTGATATGTGAGTGTGAGAAAAAAATCCTATGAGTTATCTAACTCTATGCCAAATTTCATCCAGATCGGTTCAGCCGTTCTGGCGTGATTGACTAACAAACATCCATCCATCCAAACTTTCGCATCTAATATTAGTATAGATTCTTCTTCTTCTTTCTCCTGCTACTTCTGCGCCACACCACCCGGTGGTGGGTTGTCTCTTCTTTTGTTTTGCTCGCTATCATGTCATTTTTTATTCGTGGCTAAGTTATTTGTGGTCGTCCACGGCCTCTTTTTCCGTGTTCTATATTTATGACTCTTTTAGTCAACTTGTCATCATCTCGCCTCATCACATCACATGTCCGTACGAGCGCAAGCGGGTTTCTCTAACTTTAAAAGTACCACGGATATTCATTTCTTGAATGAAATGAAGAGAAGGAGGAGCGCGTGGCTAAATAATAACAAGCGCTCGGGTCGGTCTTTAGGTTAAGCCGTGCTTGCCTAGGTTGGTCTGTGGATGGGTGACCACCCTTTACATACCGAATCTCCTCCGTGCCTCGGAAAGTATGTTAAGTCGTTGGTCCCGGGTGTCATTTGTATCTTCGATCTTTGACAGTCGTTAGGTAATCAGTGGCATAAAAATTCTGACAACCAGTCTTACCAAGGGGTATCGTATTACCCAGTACTAACTGGGTTGTGGAGGTCAGATAGGCAGTCGCTCCATGTAAAATACTGGTGTTCAGCTGCATCCGGTAAGACTGGAAGCCGACCCCAATGTAGGTTGGGAAAAGGCTAGGCTATGATGGATCTATTCATTTCTCATTTTGTCTAATTTTCGAAAGTCATCCAGACCTGCGTAGCATTTTCATCTCAGTTGTATGAATTTTCTGTTCATCCGTCTTCGTCATCGGCCAGCACTCAGATCCATTTAGTAGGGCTGGTCTTACTGCCCTTTTGTATACGTTGTCCTTGACTTATACGGGAGTCGCATAGATATACATATTGCATCATTCCATATGCTGCATGCGTTCATGACGTCATACTTCGATCATTTGCCAAGCGTCGTAGTTACTGACCTACCTCAACGAACCATTTGTTGTAGCAATCTTAGATATATATAAAACTGTCTGCTTCGAAGAGTAGAAGGTTCATCTACCTAATCGGGTGTAAAGGTAAACCCGCGTTACCAGGAAATCTGACTTTTTCATCATCTTCCTGCCCTTGTCTCATTTTACTTGGCGTCGGTGCAACACGTCTTCTTCTTCCATTCTCCCCTGTCAGACGTCACGGCATCATTTACTCCTTTCTCTTTCATATCATTCCTCACACAATCCGTCCATCTTTTTTTTTGGCCTTCCTCTCTCCATCCATCAACAAGCTGATTTCTTGTTCTACTGAAATTCCGTGGTACGCTAGATCAGCTCAAAGTCAAAGAGTTACCAGTAATTCACACATTTCTATGATTCAAGGACTTCAAGGAGTCGCATAGGTATACAGGATGGAAGGGACATGGATATTGAGGACATCATTCCGAACACATAGTTATTTTTCATTGGTAATGAAAAAAATAATCAGCTATTTCATACATTTTGACCGTGTAGGTATTGCAGTTTTGTAGGAAATAGCTTTTTTTTTTTTAAATAACGATGAAAAATTTCTGTGTGTGTTCAGAATGATGTACTGAATATGTGGTAATCGTTTGTGCATCGATGTCCCTTGCATTCTGTATAGCGTAGATACGATGTATGGAATATTGACCAAAAAAAAAATTTTTGTTCATGGTTTGATCCAACCAAACGACCGTGAATAAGCTATTGTAGGATTTATTAGCAGTGATAGTCTAGAGGTGTGACCGTCGGACTGCCAAGTCATAGGTCTCGAGTTCGAACCCAAGACACGCACCTCTGATTTTTCGGATTCATGAGCGTATTGTATAATTATCACTTGCTTCGGTGAAGGAAAAGATCGTTAGGAAACCTGCGTGCCTGAGAGATATTTCCCGACGGCAATAAAACTCTTGTCAGAGGCCCATGGGCGGCATAAAAACTCTGACAGCAGGTTAGGCACTACCCACACGATAAAAAAACAAGCAATTAATAGAGAAGTAAGAAATATCCTTTGATATAAGGGCAGGAAAATGTTTAATGACGATTAAATATTTCTCAAAAATCAAACAGTACTGTAATAGCTTCTTTTTGCACTTTACAATTACTCAACTCAAACGAAATTATTGAGTATGCAGGAAACCATTGATTAGGTTCGTATCGTCGCTAATTAGCTGCCTCACTATTCTTCAGTAAAAGCACATTTGAACGATCAGCATTTCTTTTACAAAAGGCGTGGAAGGAAGAAATACCTTCTGGAAGGTTTCAGTAATTCGCGAAGGAAAGTTGCCCGGGACATTTCCCCTTTACGAACGAACGTGTTATTAGTAGGTTACGTCGTTTTCGACACTTTAGGGTTGCTACACAGTTGTTCGTATCCGACGTATTTTTTGACCAACATATTACATAACATCACGCCTGATCCCCGAAGGGTTAGGCAGAGGTGTACCTGATAGTACACCAACATTTCGCCAATTATGTTTAAGTCCGCCATAGAGGGCGAGCCTACTGCCATTGCACACAAATCCAGACTCCGTGGCTGTTAATGAGAAATTCCTGATGGAAAAACCCAATAACACTTTGCCCGATCTGGGAATCAAACCCAGAGCCTCATGGTCAGCAAACGCGCTTGCGACCACTAGACCAACGAGGCAGTTTGACCTACATTTTTTTTTGTATGGTTTCTCCCTGGTCATCCTAGGAGGTTATCGTCTTCTTAACCGGACTATCATGAGGGTGACTTAAGTATAAGACCAGCGGTTAATCGACAAAACCGACCCGAAGTAATTTATACACATCGGCTTTCATTCGGCTCGAACCGATCAACAAACTCCGTGCGGCATTTACCTGCTTTCGATGAATCATGTTCGGTTTGTCTCGACACTATTCGAGTTCAGCCGAGCGGTTTCTTTTCGAACATTATGTCCACATATTCGATTGGGCCGGCTTTGCCGGAACATGCCGAAACGAACGTGTGTGTAGCACCCCTAAGGATACGTCTTTTTCGACACGTTACATATACACGTACCCTTTGACCCATCTCCATTTTGTAAGTAACTAGTCAAGAACACATGTCATGTTTCCGGTCAGGTATCTTCTTCGTTAAGGATATTTTTGTACCCTTTATAATATTATAACATATTCTCCTTTATAGATTTTCTATATCAATTATAAACTTACCTACTTTATTTTACCTATACTGGCTACTCGCCATTTATAAATAGATATGGCGACATGTCACAAGCACAACATCATTTCTGGGTCATATCTAAGTTGCCATATACCATCCTGAATTAATTCTCCGACTGATGGCGGGGACTGTATCAAATCCCGTTGTGTCGTTTAGACGGACTAAGCAGAAATACAAACATACAAAAAGGAACTCAATACTATAAAATAAAAAAGCCTTTTATTTTCTACTAATTACTTTTACAATCTTTTAAGTTACTTTACTAAATTATTATTGTAATTATTTTTTATATACACTTATCTAGATTTCCTTTGATTGCTTTACTTATTACTACTTTAATTAATTTTATACATTTAAACAAGTTTATTTCCTGTAACTACTTTACTTATTAACTCAATACTATACTATGTGTACAAATATAGAGACCGTGAATTTCGGTGCCAAAGTTACGATTAAATTACGAATGTCCAGTTCCTGAAATGCCCCATTTCAGACAGACATTTTCCTGTTGTAGAGAAAGGTGTCGTATCGCCGGCAGCGGTATGCCTTTTTCGACACATGTTGACCCATCTCTTTTAGAATCGAATGTTTCTGTTTGTCCTGAATTTCAGCAGTTTCGTGGTCGAATTTCGTACAAGGGATTGCTCTTGGTCGAGGAGCTGGCTTGAACCGGTTAGTAAGCTTAATGTCCGTGCTATAAAAGCGAATTACACGTCATTCGCCTCTTTTCGGTTCGGACGACGCAAATCGTCATCGAGTATGGCTATTCAATAAGTGTGTGCCCACTCCCAAAGGAACATCATCGTGAAAGCAGAGAGTTCATTAAATTAAATTAAATTTGATATGTGAGTCTCATTATTCGTAAAACAATGGCCAAAGACATCGCAGTCGACAATGTCTTATTTAATTTCCATCCGCAGAATATCTGGCCTGACTCTGGTAGCTCCTATTATCCTCAATTTTTGTTTCTGCGACAGATGAATGAGCACTTAAGCGTCCTCGCTCCTATTCTATAAATGGGATTTTAATTACCGCCTGACTCCAGTGTCCCATTCTTTGCGAAATTCATTAAATATAAGGCCCCGTAAGAGACTTGCTAATTGGCGAGCTGTAGTGACGTCTGGCCAAAAGGCATGTCACTCAGCCCACCGGGCCGATCCGGGATCCGGGATCCCGGGCCATAGCGACTCTCCCCCTCACTGAAATAAAAGAAATTAAACAAAATTATATCTTCCTCACGGCAATTTAAGTTTTAATTTCGATTGCGACTTGAAAGGCTCCATTTAAAAGGGTTCGAATTCTCCGAATGTAAATTATGTTGATTCCATTTGGTTTGAAAGGAAAGATTTCGTTTCCCTTCAGTGATATTAAATAATAAGTAAGTTGTGACTGTACATTAATATAATTAATTATAGAATACAAGCTTTATCTTGGGCAAGGAACGAAGGTTAAATACGTTCAGACAAACATAAACATACGTTTTATAGAGAAGGATAAAACATAATATTATGTAGGGGACGTGTATCACGAAGAGAAAATAGTCTGTAATCTTTATAATAACAAACAAGTCCGAAGGATCCCTATCATATTGAATTATTGTAGATTGTTCCTTAGAAATGCGGGACAAAGTATACTTGATTGGATAGAAGCTTGCTCCGATTTCAAATTCATAAATACTATTCTACCATTACTTGTTGGATAAAATATTTATATTCTTTTAAGATGGAAGCGCCAGGGTAGCCCACGAAATTCAAATTTTCTTACGTTTTTTGCAATTTGCAGATCATTGTCAGGTTGTATGTTGATGAAAATATGAGTCGCGCAAGTAACACGTATGTAGTTACAGAATTATAATCATTAAAATCATTAATACAACCCTCTAAGTTAAATGATCTTATAGGGTTGTTTTAATGATTTTAATGATTATAATTCTGTTACTACAAACGTGTTATTTGAGCGACTCTATACGAGTCGCTCAAGTAACACGTTTATATATTATTTAACCCCATTCAATAACTATTTCATGAAAAAGTCATTCTATGGGGTTAAATGAACTTAGAGGGTTGTATTGATGATTTTAATGATTATAATTCTGTAACTACATACGTGTTATTTGCGCGAATTATATTTTCATCAACATACAACCTGACTAAGACTTGCAAATTGCAAAAAAAGTAAGAAAATTTTAATTTCATGGGTTACCCTGACGGTTCCACCTTAAAAATAACGTTCGTGTTCGCGCAAGCTTCATCCGATAAATAAATACTCTTATTTCCCTTGCATTTCTTGCGACGGATAATATGATTTCCTGCAAAATACATTTTAATATTATTCCACTGCGGATTCAATTCCTGCAAACTAGGGTAAAACTAGGTTGACAGCATTTCAGTTAATTCCAAAAGTAACTTCAACGGTTTAAATGTTTCTTCGTGAACATTTACGTTAATATTTGCTTTTAGCTTTGGTATTCATTATTACCTACAGTGGTAAGTTGGAAATGTAGGAATAATTTATTTTTCACTAGCTTATGCCCGCGGCTTCGACCGCGTGGAGTTCGGTAATTGTCTCACGGAATCGTACTACCGGGATAAAAAGTATCCTATGTGCTAATCCAGGTTATGAACTATCTGTGTGCCAAATTTCATCCAAATCCGGTAACAAACATCCATCCATCCATCCGTAAAAACTTTCGCATTTATAATATTAGTAGGATCTAAGGTTATGGACAAACTCGTCTCAATCCGATCTATTTCAAAACTGGTCCCACATCCGAAGCTCACTTGATGTGTTAGACTTGCTCTAATTATTATTGACGTGTGGCTTCAAAGCTATTATGGTCTGAAACTTAATGGATGTAAAAAGGGGTCTTTTTACACCTAAAAACCTATCTTCAGAGATGACTTGCCTTATTCCTACCAGAACTGAAAAGAACGTTATTGTTCTACCTCCTGAGTAAATAAAACTGCAGTCACCAAGCTTGCATTTAAAGCAAAACATATTCAAGCTTTGTGTTCCTAACATACGGCTGCTGGCGACATAACTACGTAAGCCGATTTTCCCTACATCATGTTACCAGAAACAAAAAAGAATCTGCAGTGACAGCTCCTGTACCGCTGGCCGCAATAAAAACAGTCGGTATGAACCCGCCCTTAGGAAACACGTCGCCCGGGAGTCGGGACCCAGCCTTATTGGGAGTAGGGTTGCTATATTAAACATCTGCTTTTAAATTAACTTTTCGGGTTTTTACTCCGTTGTCTATGGTAGAACCCACTTCAGTGTATCCTGGCAGAGTTTTTTTGGTTTATTTTTGTACGCTTTTCATGAGTATTTTAACCAAAATGTTTACTGTTAACCGAAAAACGTTTTGTAGATAAACAAAACTACCACCACAATATTATAAAACGATGAAATTCAGTTTTCTTGTTCTTGTACCTATATATATATATTTCCAATGTGTAACACTGTCTGCTAATGCGTCATTCACACGTAATGTAGCGAAAAAAAACGTCCTGCCAAATTAACCGCTCTGTCCGCCCTCTGATCTTTGATCTGGCAACCCTACCGAGGCCATAAAAGACGCGGGAACTCGTTACGTTCATATGGCAAAATGTATTCCATAAAACTAGCATAAGCTGAGTTATACTCCGGCGCTGCAGAAAATGTTCTATATGAATGTTTGCTGAAGACATCAGGCATCTGTGCCAAAGTATTGTTTTTATAAACTGTTCGCTTTGCTAGAGCAGCGATTTGAAGTCTGTTGACTGAAAACTATGCGTGGTTAAGGGTTTTTTCTTACTTTTTGGTTATTACCTTACTGCAGTGGGGCCCAAAAGGAGGGCAATGTTTCACTTTTTAATAGTCTTACCCCATTGATCTCATCATCTGCCTAGCCTTTTCCCAACTATATTGGGGTCGGCTTCCAGTCTAACCGGATGCAGCTGAATACCAGTATTTTACTCGGAGCGACTGCCTATCTGACCTCCACAACCCAGTTAGTACTGGGTAATACGATACCCAATTGATCTGATGAGCATTAAATGGATCTGAATTAAATTCATGATATAATTTTGCAATCAAAGTGCTACGACAATCTGTGATAATTTAAGCCGAGATAATTTCAATGTCGATAATTCTGAAGAAGTGACATGGACGCTATGTTTAAAATGAAGTTTTTGCTTAGATATACAGAAAATGTCTTCAAAACTTTCAGTCTTCATGCGATATTGGAATGTTATGCCCGACAGGGTCCATAATTGTGACCAATATATTTATGTTCATACCAACTAAACCACCAACTAAATACATTATGTACGTACCATAATGTATTTAGTTGGTGGTTTAATTTAAAATTTATAAAGAATTGAGAATTGAATCAAAATAGTATTTACGCTTCAGCTTAAAGCTTTACACGCAGTTTCAGCGGGCACACCACTAATGTCCTATCGATCTGGTAGTTTGGCAGCGGTTACAGTCGGTGCCATGCGAAACACGTCATTGGCCCAAGCCGTGCCCCCAATACCGGGTGCCTTGTGCCTTGGTCGAACACTAGCGATAAACCCCAACCGGCTCATTACAACAACGAATGCTAACTTCAGCTAGTCCGAGGTTTGAACATTTTGTTGTGAACTTTGTTTCAATTGAGGTAAAGTTCTTAATTATTAAAATACAAAATTGTCAATTAGGTCTAAGTGCACCACAAATCACTAGTGACGTTTAGCGCTAAAAGTACCTATTTAAAATATCATTCCGCCTCTGTCGTATTCAAAGGATTGACAGAAAAGGAACGACATTTTAAATAGGTTGTTGAGCCGTGAGCGGTAAAAATGCATTAAATTATTTGTGGTGCAAGCGGCCCTTTTTTGACTCCGTTTTAAGGGCAGCTTTTTTTATTAGCTAGAACTTAAATTTTGTTCGAAATTTAAATATAAACCTTCTTCTAAAGTTAGAACTCGTTTTTGAATAAGGCCGCAAGCGTTCCTACAAGCGATTAACATGAACTACTTTATAAATGCGCTCAAGTCGTTTTGTTATTGCAGAATGAACCTTATCTACAGTATTTATAGCTGCAGTTATAAGTACCTAGTATTTTTGTGGTAATGGTAACGGTATTTATAGAAGGAATGGAGACTGCATTTCTGCTGCAAGTTGATGCTCGTTCCGGGGCTGCGGGACTGTTCGACAGAAATACCGCGGCCCTGGAACACAAAGGGCAAAGAAGGAACATGGATGGGTTTTAGTCAGTAAAAGTCTGACACGGGAGGGGGGGGTTATTTGATGATTTCCCATCCGAAAAAAAAAAGTTGATGCTCGTTTGTTTTTAGAAGCGTTTGCCGATTATTTTTCTGTTGATATACGATCACAAACTGAAAACAGTCGACGATCGCGGAAATGGAACTAACTGCATTAAATGATCATAGGAAGTTACTCGTAAATTATTGAATTTCTTTTATTTGAATAAAAGCTTTAGAATTTCCCTTGAACTCGTATTTCATTCTTTGGAATTCACATTCAACTCGATCACTTAGATACAAAGCTTGGATACCTCGTATCGGATCGTGTATTCGAGAATTCTGTACTTCATAAATATTTCCGTTGGTGATCTATACTCAACGTTACTCCATACATCCAACGTTCGTGTTCCACTTTAGTAATGCCTTCTGCCTAGTCTAAAATTTACAAGCAATAAACTTGACTACAAGAAGGTTATAGTTCTCAAAGATATTGGAGAGGCAGTCCGCATTTGATTTACATAGATACTGCTAACGGTCGAATAACATTGGGATACAGTAGCGAGGGTTGGCACGGGACCAGAAATATATGTACTACTGTTGCATTAAAAGAATTTGGTACTTATATTAAGAATGTTACGAAGTTTTTGTTGAAGGTAAGATTTATATAGGGTCACATTAAATTAGCTAGCGAAAACATGCAGCTGACGTGACTTCTGCGCTGCCATTACTGCTGTGGAAGTGGTGAAGACCTGGGGCCTCAAAAAGGCCGTTTTACCAGAACCATTATATAAATCACGTCCATCAGCTTTCCTTTGATCAATATCTACTTTTATTTTAGAAAAATAATTAGGGTTACGTGAAAAAAAAACTCTTGAAATTGTTAACAAAATCAAATTCAAACGGCTAATCTCCGAAACCGCTGGAATAATTTTGACGGGACTTTTACTGGCAGATAGCTAATGTTATAACGAATAAAAGCTACTTTTATTTTAGAATAAGAATTAGGGTTCGGTGCAAAAAAATTAAAACCCTTGAAAATTGGTAACAAAATCAAAAAGGGAATTAATTCTAAATGATAAAAGAAATAAACATGATTTTCTCAACTCATACGTCATCGAGTAACTACACTGCCAGAGTCGTAGACCCCAGAAATATAAACATCTCTTTTGATACCAAAATAGTGTAAACTGTAAGCGTCAGTCAGTTCAGGGTATTTACTTAATAAACTCTATTTCGTTAATTTGTGATTCGCAATTCGAATTCAGTTCAAAACTCATTAAACCAAATTAATGTAATTTGCTGCCCATGTAACAATTTTCAGTACTGAAAAACTAACATCATTTAATTACTCACTTTTCACATCAAAGTTGCGTGTACTCTGGACCGTTTTAGGATTCGAATTAAATGCATTAACTACACAGACGGCCATTTTGTGAATTGAACGGGTCAATGAACTTTTACCACAGTGTTGACTGCCTAACTACTAGGTTTAACATGGAGGAAAGCAAGCCATCAACCAAATGCTTTGGTTTCGCAAACCTGTCTTTTGAGGTTTTCTCAAAATTATTGACGGTAAGTCAAACTTCTAACTTTCTTTTGCATTGAATTTGGTCATGCCCAGATATTAGTAATCCAGAATAACTCTCACACAAATCTTCAAGGCACAACACATCTCAGCCATTAAGTCAGCATTTAGCTGCTGATATCTTCTCCAGGTCGACCAACTTATACAACAAACGCACTAGGCTTCCAGGTCGTAGAAGCCTCTGAGATCTAGCTATCGTTCAATCATTTTTAGCCCCGGTTTTCGCCAAAACGGAGACGAGCGGTGAATGATGATGGATATGCGAGAATTTACCGAACATGTAGGCTAGAATCCACATCGCATCTGTCGTTTCTCCCGTGATTGACCCAATTTTGCACGTCTCCGCAGCGCTCCGATCGTCTACGCTTTAACACTTTCACTGCCCAGGACCCAGCATATGAGTCCAAAGTCCATATTACGCGGGGTGCTGGGCAGCGAAAGTGTTAACTAACTAACCGGTAGCCGGTAGATGTGACGGTGGTTGCCAATGAACCTATGCGTTTGAAGTTTTCCCGGAATAAAAAATATTCTGGGAAAACCTCACGGTAAGTTGAAATGGCGGTCTTCAGCATTGAATTTAATCTTCAACGCAATCTTTACTTTTGCATACGAATTGCTGTTCTTCAAGACATTTTACGACATGAAGATATGACTCCGTCTCCTGTTTGGCCGCCAAGATCTGCTCCAGGTCGACAAACTCACTCTAGCAGTACAAAAGCCAGCACTCCAGTAGTTCTATTAACTAACGTAGCGGCACCTCTTGCCGGTAGAGGCGGTGGCGGTGTGACGCCGGCGGCGCTGGCGACATGAACGCGGCCCCGCCCCGAGCGGACGGCGCGGGCGACTCCACGCCCGGCTCCGACGTCGGTGAGCGGATCACGCGGCTCTTCCCCAAGTGCCGCCCCAAGAACATGCAGCACGCACACGACAGGTAAACTAAGGTGTATGACATGGTAGGACGTGGCTTTTGGAGAGAGGTAGGTGTTGCTGGCCACAGAATTGGGGAGTGCAGAAGATTTGTGAATAGAACGAAGCACTGCACTTCCCAATTCTGTGCTGTGAACAATCCGTGCAAGATTTTGACTATGTCCTTGCTTTCTCACATGGTAGGTAGGACGTGGCTTTTGGAGGAGAGGGGTAGGGTATTGCTGGCCATAGAATTGGGGAATGAAGAAGACTTGTAAAAAACGAAGCACTTCTCCTCCCAATTCTGTGTCATCCGTACTGTATTTTGCAGAAGACTTTGAAGATAATCAAGCTCTGGACTTCCCAATTCTGTGCTGCGAAATATCCGTGCAAGATTTTAATTTTGTCCTCGCTTTCTGTTGCTAGGGTAGGCAATAGGCATGCTCCTTCGGGTGTCATAAGTAGCAAAATCCTGTCGAAAAGCAGTAGCCAAGCTAACATACTTCCTCTGGTTATAGCAGCCTTTTCGCCATTGTAACGGTCAGAATGATTGTTTTGTTAGCAACGTCCAAAACGATGACAAAGATCCGTAGACTTCAGTTATTTTCAGCCAAGGTCATTCACCGCCGACCATAAACCAATTATTATGGACACGAAAGCCATCGCCACCCCTTTATAACTCTATTAAACACAGATGTATTCATTAAGTGATAATTATCGCGTTTTACGTGCACAAACAGTCTGTGATTGTCGACATCTTACGTGTGCAAACACATTAAATTCAACAAACTCGATCCAAAGGGACAGAGGCTTTGCAATGTTGATTCTGCAACGTAATTAGCCCCTTATTTAACTTTTTACAAGTACTTTAAAAAGTTTCTAAGGATAAAACACAAAGGGTGGTTTTATATTCTTTTCTCACTGGACGGGTAATGGAGTAGGGTGGATAGAAAGCTTTATTACAGTAAAAACTTCTTCTATTGTTAATTTTCAGTCGTATTGAGCTGATTCTAGTAAATAAATAGACACTGCTGCCCATCTTCTTCTTCCATAGTTTCATTCCTTTACTTTCTAGTCTATCCAACTGCACGTTCTTCCTTTGTAGACTCTCATCTCTATGATTTTCTTTGATGGAATAACTTCAAGCCTGTTAAGATACTAAAGGTCTTCGTCTGTACGTTTCAGGTTGACCTCCAGCCTGGAGGGTCGCGAGCGCGACACCAACAACGCGAACAACGCCTCGTCTGACGAGGAGCGTGGCAACGAAAGCCAGCTAGTCATACTTAACTCCAAGGGAGGCACCTACAAACTTAGGGACTCCAGGTAATGTTTTCTTAGGTACTGCTTTTCAGCAGATAGCACCTTTTTACAAGGGGTGGTATCCTGCCAGAACCTAATCACCAAAAGAATTTATTCAATATCAAAAGACATTGCAAAAAAAAGTTGATCTAGTGATCGCAAGCGCTGCTTGCATAAGGCGCGAATTACACAGAAACGGCGTAAGGTAAAGGCGCGGCGCAGGCATCATGGAGCTTCAAAACGTTTTCATACAAAATGTGCGTAGGCGACGTGTCCTGAATTACACTCAAGCGGCGCGGTGCAGGCACGCCGTTCTTTTGTTTCCTTATAAATTCCACGCCTACGCCGCACCGTCACCTTACGCCGTTTCTATGTAATTCGCGTCTTTTTGAACATCATAAAAGTGTTTTTAGTTAGAGAGAAGAAATGTCGGAACAAACTCCGCAGCAACACATCTATTCCAATCCCATTTGGTATTACATTTTGCTTTTTTCATCACAGAATTCACAGGTACAGGCTGTAAATGTTACAGTTTGCTGTTACTTGGGATTTATACTACAATTTTTCTTCAATTACCAGGATCATAGAAATCGCAGGAGGTCGAGAACTCTACTCGCAGAGCCGGACGAAAGCGGTTCGCAAGCTGCGACACAACAATACACACAAACACAACCTGAGGAACAAAGTGCGCTCCCTCACCAAGGACAACGTGGACTACGCTGAGAATAATCTTAGTAATGAGGTAAGGTATTAATACTGTCAGAGGTTTTTGTTACGGATAAAAGTATAAGAAGAAAAGAAAGAAATAAATAAAATACATTTATTTGGCACATGCCACAAGTGCACACAATATAAAACAAAAATAATACAAGACAAAAAATTAAAACTTAAAACTAAACAAAAAAATTAACACTGTGCCTCACGGCTGCGCCAAATAGGCCCAGTTCAGCAAAATGCCGGGCAACTAGTGCCTGGCGCTGGTTTTCAACTGGACCTGGATTAGAGAGGTTACGGATGTAAAACAGCTAATAAGAAGCCTTTAGTCATGTCAGTTTTGGTTCAACACAGCCCGATTTATAGGGTGGTGAGAAGTGTATGGTAAAAGGTTCTGGTTTAATCCGAACTGCGATAAATAGCACTGAAATTAATCAATATCTCATCGCCATATTGAATGATTCGGCATTATACAAACCGCGTCGTTCGTTTGCTACTCGCTGTTATAAATGAAATGCTGAAGGTAAACTCGTGATGCTTCTGATCGTATTAATTTCATCAAGAATCATTTATCAGGAAGGATCACTGATTAATTTTAGTATTTTATTGAAAATACTAGAGGAGCTCGTGGCTTACTAATAACAGCCGCTCGGGTCGATCTTTTGGTTAAGCCGTGCTTGTCTAGGTTGGTCTGTGAATGTGTGACCGCCCATTACATACCGAGTTTCCTCTGTGCCTCGGAAAGCACGTTAAGCCGTTAGTCCCGGGTATCATTTGTAGATCTTTGACAGGCTTTAGGTAGTAAGTGGCCCAAAAAGTCTGACAACCAGTCTTACCAAGGGGTAACGTATTACCCAGTACTAACAGGGTTATGGAGGTCAGATGGCAGTCGCTCCATGTAAAATACTGGTATTCAGCTGCATCAGGTTAGACTGGAAGCCGACCCCAATATAGTTGGGAAAAGGCTAGGCAGGTGATGATGTACCTAAAACATTAACCTGTCCAAAGGCCAATCCAAAAGTTGTCCGGAAGATATCGCTATCAGCTACAAGACCGCCATTATTTATAACCATAGAATTAGCTGTATTGTAAAACAGTTGTGTTTCAATTTTGGTGTACAATATAGTATATTTGAGTATATGAAAGCTGGGACTATAGCGTGTTGAAAATGACGTCATTCCACCGCTTTGCTTTAGAACCCGCTGCGGCGGAGGCTTTAAAGAAATAAGTAGGTATAAATTGCCCCTTCACACGACTCGGTCGCCGGATAGTCGGCGCCGCTGTGGCGACATGTAAAGGGGTGTCGAGCTAATATTACACGAGCGTTGCGGAAAGCATAAAGCTTCGTAATCTGCTCAGCTACGTCGACGAAGACGGTAGTTTAGCCAATGTACTTCTTGGGCATTGCAGTTAATTTCAAGCCGGCAAGTTACTTTAAAGAAACTAGAATTAGGGTTCAATGGAAAATGATACAAAAACAAACCGACTAAGTACACTGGTGTTCGAGAACGACATTTCTGAGCTATATCTCAGTTAAATATTAATATATCATCACGTAAACTATAGTATATAAGAAAACTTTTTTGCAAAAAATAACCGTCTTCCAAAAAAAACACAAAATAGTTGAAAATAACTTTGTTTCATTGACTTATTTGCCAACTTCTTCCGAAAGTAACATTATTTTCCAGTTTTTAGTGGTTTTTTTTTTGCATATTTTTTTTTTTACCCTATCACCTCAGTTATGAACCATCAAAATCCATTGTACCTTTTAGAATATCTAATCGATCACACAGACAGACACGAAGCGGCTTTGGTAATATACCATGTATAGATTACAGGATTATTTCAAAATCAGTGTATGTTTGTATTGCTGACTCCACCCACCAAAAATCTGCGTTCGACTTTTAATAATAGTTCTAGTCATTCTAAAATCAACTTAAAAATAACAAACATAAAGTTGATATGGAAATAACATCAATAGAAACAAGGATATCGATAGACTTTAAACACGTAATAAGGCTAGGGAGACAGGTGCGTATATGTTTGCATAGAGGGTGGTGTGTACACTAATCATAACATTATTAGATTTATTTGAACAGGTAATCGGTTTATCAGGCCCGATATCGCATCTCTGGCAATAATACAATCTTGATTATTATTTAGCAGTGACACGGAATAACTATCACGTAGACATATAAAAATATTCTGCGTGAAACGATCGCGGCAAATTGCAAATCACTCTCTTTAAGAAGAACCTGTCTTTTTTAAACTCAGAATTGGAATGTATTATTTTATAATTCCCTTTATTTATCTTTCTCATTTTTTTTAATGAAAAATATTTAATAAATATTAAAATATTTTTAATGTTGTTAAATGTGGAGAGAAAAAGAAATAGTGCAGTGAAAAAGAAAATTTGAAATGATTCCTGATATGCTTTTGGCGTTACAAGTAGGATATAACATGTTTATGGTAGGTTAAACTTTATACAAATATTAGTTACCTATGGTTATGTCCCATTTTCTTTAACACTAGGGGTTGGATTTCCAACACTTGGCGCCGATAACTCAAATTACAACTGTGCAACAACATGTTTTTTTGGGCATTCGTTTCGGTTTTGCATAGTAGGTACTAGATAAACGGGAGCATTAATTATGTCAGTCGATTGTATCGAATTTTCGAGCACCCCAAGGGCCCTTGGTGGAGATGTCGTGAGATTTGACTTGACCCCTTCACCCTCCTCACAATCCTACGTGGAATTTTTCAAAATACATATTTTAGTGTAAATACGTTATAATCTGTGTTTGATTGCAGGGAAAAAACATATTTGCTTAATTATTTTCATTGAATAATTTCTCCTTTATTTATGCCTTAAAAACAATATAAAAAACATTTCAAAATATAAAAAAATGTAGCCCACCGGTATCGGGAACAGGGTCCAAGCTACTTTACCTTCTAGTAACGGTAGATATTGACCACCAACCAACCTCACTTTTTTATTCTAAACATTATTACTTTACTTAAAATACTTCCATGACCCTTGTACTACTCAATGCATCCATCAGCACAATGTTTTGAGCGCGTTACACTGAGCGCTACTGTAAATCGTGATTTTAACACAAAAAAAGTCGTTTCCAAGCAAAATTTTTGCGCAGTATTATTTAGTTTGATGTACAGAATACTTGGTTGACGGCTTCATAAAGGGTCCATTTACACCCTGTTTTCTAAAACCCATCCATTTTCTATTCCAGATATCCCTCCACAGAATAAACAATGAGCCTAAGAAAATGATATCGCGCCACACCTCCCCGACGTACACGAATGGTGACCGTGACGTCATACTGGAGCAGAGCGCGATGGGCATCCCCAAGAACAGCTCCCCCATACTGGACCCCCACAAGACGACGGATGTCAGCACTAAGAGCAGTCCCATAGCCGTGGTGGCTGATGGGGAAGTCGTCGTGTTCGACGACAATGATGACTGGAAAGGTGATTGGGCTTTGTGTTTAATTTAAATAGTGAATTTTACCAATAAAACTGAGCGATCGGCATCTAAACGGCGTTTAAGAGCTGTTAAGTGTCAATATTCCTTAACGATTATGATATTGACAGCTCTTGATTGATGATTTTTTTGATGATGTGTGCTAAATTTTACCCAAATTTGTTCAGTCGTTTTTGCGTGAAAGAGTAACAACAATCCATCCATCCTCACAAACTTTCGCATTTATAATATTAGAAGGAGGAAGTAATATAATAATAATAATAATAAATAATACCAGCCTGTTTCTGTCCCACTGCTGGGCAAAGGCCTCTTCTCATACAGAGAAGGCACGAGCATTGATCACCACGCTTGCTCAAGACGGGTTGGCGATTTCAGACTTATATTAATTATAAGTCCAGGTTTCCTCACGATGTTTTCCTTCACCGATGAATGTGATGTCCAAGATAAACTTAGAAAGTACATATGAATTGAAAAAGTCACATTGGTACTTGCCCGGATTTGAACCCACAACCTCATGCATGAGAGGCGAGGCCTTAACCTCTGGGCCATCACGACATTTTGGAGGAAGTAAACAAAAGAAAAAATTAAAACATACATTAGAATAAATTGGCCCTATACGAGACCAAAGGCCCCTATCTCAGCCTGTTCAGATGTGCTTATCGCTTGCAGTTTCATTGATAAGATTCGCCCTCAAATTTATATTTATACAAGTATTTCAATCTAGCGTTTGAATCCAGTATCACTAGATCGGCCATCGGCCAAAACAGCTGTTATATTCCACCCCCCGACTGGGAGACGGCAGCGGTTGGTTACCTGGATTCCAGGGCTGGTAATAGTACAGACGTCAGCACATCAAGCTACTACAATCTGACTAATTTCTTTTATACAATTTCAACTTTATCGCTGAAGCATTACATTCAAGATTGATTGGGAAAATTTGTCAGTTTCGGGAAACTTGATGTGCTAGGGTCTGTACAGTCACAGTACAGTTCCCTGTATTACCTGACCCCCCTCACAAATAATAAGGGAAAAGGGGTCAGTTACAGGCTATCAGCCTTTAAGGTGAACGCTCCATCCCTGTTATTGCAAAGGGACATGATAACTTTTCAACCTTTGAACGCTATCGACACAAATGCGTGACAAACAAGCGCGTGCCCTGTACGCCAAACGACACAAATATGTGACGAAATGGTAGGTGAAATTGTGGCTTGGGCTTAAAGGCAAGCGCGTGCGTTTATGTTCTGGCGGTCAAAAGGTTAAACAAAAATTACAAGCTAGCTTGTGTTCACCTTAACCTGTGTAAAATATTGGCTAAAATGGCTTAAATATTGGTATATGATCGCTCTCAGAATTCTGCTGTTATTTTCGCGTTTGTTACATAATGAGTGTTATTAATAATTATTTTCCACATGTTTTAAGCTTTCACGGTTGACAACGAAACTTATACTGTCACTTACGGGATATCTTCCGTGATTTTTCATAATTTTGAGCTCCCGATATTTCGAGGCTGTTGCAAGCGTCATGATCGCGGTTTGCTCAAAATAATGAACAATCATGGAAGATATCCCGTAAGTGACAATATAAGTTTATTTCCATATGCTATGTTAATCTTTTGACTTTATTTCACACCACTGTCCACTTGGCTTAATTTATCTTCACTTTTGCTTTCACCGTTTTGAAAACACCTGTTTAATAAATAATTTACGTGTTGTAAACTTTTGTTAATTGTCATTTGTTTTGATGTCTGTTTTAAATGTCGCTTTTTCATCATTTGTTTTTCCAGTCTTACCAAGGGGTATCGAATTAGTACGAACTGGGTTATGGAGGTCATATAGACTGTCGCTCTATGTAAAATACTGATATTCAGCCGCATCGGGTTAGACTGGAAGCCGACCCCAACATAGTTGGGAAAAGGCTATGCAGATGTTTTTCAACAGTATCAAAAGTATGTTTACATATCTTTTCCCCGGTTCATGAAATATTTTGATACGGAAAGAGTCTGTTTCACCATTTCTCCGTAAAGGAATTGGTTATCCTCTAAAAAAAATGTTTCCTCCGTGCCCCGGAAAGCACGTTAAGCCGTTGGTCCCGGCTGTCATTTGTAGATCTTTGACAGTCGTTACAGGTAGTCAGTGGCCCAAAAACTCTGACAACTAGTCTTTCCTAGTACTAACCGGGATGTGGAGGTCAGATAGGCAGTCGCTCCATGTAAAATACTGGTATTCAGCTGCATCCGGTTAGACTGGAAGCCGACCCTAACATAGTTGGAAAAAGGCTAGGCAGATGATGATAATGTTAGTATAGATAATTTGATCGGAACTTGTCCAAAGGACACAGGCACAAATAGTTATCAAAAGTTTACAACACAGTTACACCTAGTCCCTCCAATCCAATAACCATTATTATTCATACAATATTGTTTTTTCTTTCTTTTATTTTCAGTGATATTGAATTCTGTGTCTCTAGGTTTGAGGACGGAACCAGAAGCTAGTGACGATGAGATCGATATCAGTGTTAAAAGAACTTTAGACAATATTAAAAACGGTGATACTAGTGATGTGTTGAACTGTAAAAGTGAAGTGAGTGATGGGAGTGAGTCCTCCCCCTCTCGGGAGGACGTGAGACTGAGTGACGCGAGCCCGTCGGGGGTGTGGCTGTCGGGTGATGAGGACAAGTCCAGGGTCACCAGGGTCATTGGGGAGTTGCCTATTGCGGAGTATGAGGGCTCTCCGAGGAGGTACGGAGTGGGATCGCAGAAGCCTACGAGGTCGCCGCGGCCTGGTTTTCCTCAGGTAAGTTTATCTTTAAAGATAGGAACACTATATTGTTAATCATCGAATTTGATTGTCAAAAGTCATTTATTGCCTGTTTAAATTAAATTACTAAATATCTGTCATTCTATTATAACTTGATCAATTTTTTGTCATGGTAGATGTTATCCAAGTAAAACAAATTCAATCATTGGGTGAAATCAATCAGTAGGTAATATTAAACCTTTAAGTACAAAGGACATCTTGGCATAAATAGAACATTTTATCAAGTCTAAAAACAACGGGGGCACAAAAAATTATAACACACTATACTATACGCAACCCCTAATGAAACTTGACGACATCTACAGAAAGAAATAAAGATGCCAATTTTCTATTTTATTTTCCCATTACACTATATAAGTATTTTGTATCATTACAAAATATTCGCGCGCGCGCGCCTTTGACCTATCAGCTGTTAGCCGCGTGACGCGTGGCGTTGTGTCACTCAACTAACGACAAGGTAACCCCATTTCATATATCTCTTCTCAATTCCAGAGGGTAGTAACAGAAAGCCGAGACATCAGCCCGCCGTCAGGGTCGGCAGCGTTCGACTACCTGTACGAGTTCTCGGAGACGAGGAAAGTTCTCGAAGAGTTCTTCAGATGTCCCACGAACGCTGGCCAGCCGCAGCTCAACAATCTGATCGCGAATGATGAGATAGTTAACTTTCAGGTATGGGGCTACTGTACTTTTTATTTGTATCAGTTTCTTAATATGTTTATCTTTAAGTGAGCTACTCTATTTCTTTCTGTGAGTTTTGCAAATGCCCTTAGTTAAAGTTATGAAAATTAACGGTTAAGCAAATTGACCACAGCTAAGCCACTGCTTTAATAGTAATTCAAATCACAACGTTCATTCTTTGAAAGTTGTATTAAAATAGCCAAAACAACGCAAATCGACATAAGGATGTCAAATTTATTACTGGTATTTCTAATTGGTATTTAAAACCTGGCGGTTCTTAAGTTACTTTTTCTCCACAAATGAAGCCTGTTTCCTAATAAATTTAAAAAAATACAGTCTCCCTTTCAGTTGTGGTTAGTTTTTCGATTCCTAAAAGCGGAATTCAAAGATGTTACTTCCGATTTCAGGAACTAGACTACGAATTACGACGTCAACCCCAAGAATGTCCGTCCGAGAACGGGCTGGAGGGCGGCAGCGAGTCGGAGTGGCCGCACGTTACCGACACCTTGGACTCGCCGCATCAAGCGCACAATCACACCAACTTCCTAGGACTACAGGTATAGTTCACCTCTACCTACTTTAACAATACTGCGGGATATTTTCAATGGCCGCACTAATTTAAAATATAAAGGAAACAATCGCATTCAAAATCCAACGTGTCAGCTCGAATACCAGATCCAGACCGTAGTATGGCACCTGCCGAGAGCCACACGAAGGGTTAAGGCAGAGGTATACGGTTATAGAAAATGAAAGTCGTTTCCCAGCAATATTTTTTGCTTAGGGTTATTTGGTATGATGTCCAATGCTGGCTCGAAGACTATGTAATGGGTCCTTTTACAGCCCTTATTACACCTCAGTACTAGTTATAAGTATAGAACCGTCGGCGTCCCCCGCAGGTGCGTCCGGCGGCGGGCGCGGGCTCGTACCGCGCGCCCAACGTGCGCTCGCTGCGCGTGGGCGGCGCCTGGAGCGGCGAGGGCTCGCCGGCCGGCGCGCGCGCAGACGTGCCCTTCGCGCTCAGCACGGACTCCAGCGACAGCGGCAGCGAGGACAGGTCGCTGTCGCTCATGCTCATGGAGAATGAGCTGTCCGAGATGAAAGGTGAACCTTATTATAATAATAGTCCCCCTGACCGTATTCGGTCACGGCGACCAATCTTAGCGGAGATTAGCCATCGGCGCACATGTGTGTGCGCCGGCACAGGTGCACTCTCTGTTCCTCAGATATCATAGTGCGATGGTATGAAATCCGACACGAGCAGAGAGAGATCAGATTATATCATTTCACCAACTCTAGTAAAGGCTATTGATTTATAAACACTGACAATAGTGGTAACACTTTGACATTGAACGGACCTAACGTAGTACGGAATTCCAATAAAATATGAAGCCCACTTATACTCGTCATTTACCACTGAAATGCGGCCTGTAACTGTTCCTATCGAACTATATAAGCTGCAATGCTACCATAAAGACAATATTGGCCAAATAAATTGTTTTTATTTCTGAAGCGCCCAGTCAAATGACAAAACGTTATTGTCGACCTTGATAGTACAACGACTACAAGATAAGCCAAGCGCATCTTGTAAATCTGTAAATATTTAATATGCATGCTATTTACTACACGTTACATCACTTTTTATTGTGAACTCAAGGTAAACTCTGAGATCTATCTCGCGAAAAAAAAATATTATTTGAAAATCTGCAACCGTGTGGTAAAATTACCTTTTTAATCCATATTCAATGTGCTTGGATCACAACTTTCTGTACATAAAATGATGTTCTTGGATTCACTGATGTCTCACAGAGGGTTCAATAAATACCCTCTGATTTTGCAACACTGTTTTAAGCACAATGATCCTTAACGTCGTTTCAATAAGGTCGACTCACAGCTGTCAGAGGTGTGTAAGAACTGTAGTTACTTGTGTTGACTGTAACTTTTTATTTCAGCAGTGGTGATGGACACAAACCGTGTGGTCGTGACGCACCTGCCCGTCGTGGAGGATGGGCTGTCGTCCGGACACGCGTCCGATACGGATAACAATAATCAGATGATACAGGTGTGTTTAGTACTTACTCATATTAGCCAGCTGTAAGATGGAAGCGCCAGGGTAATGCGTATTTTTTTTTTTCCCAAGTACCTTTAGATAGATAGATAAATCATTTATTACACACAGAAGCACAATTAAATAATACAAATTACACGACTATATAACTATATAAAAAGAAGGTGCCACTATACCAAAAGAAAAATATATTTACGAAAGAAGTATAGTGACACCATGACATACTTCAAATCAAATAACGAGTATACAAGGTGCGGTGTGCGTCTCAAGGTTGCACCAAATGAGAGTCCAGCTCAGCATGTGTCAGGCATGCACCTGACGCTGATATTCTGCTGGATCCCTGTAATAACATACGGACGTACGGACCTTTGAGTGACTATTTCGTAAAAAAGTCATTCAATGGGGATTAAATGAACTTAGAGCTTATGGATATAAAAAATTTTTGTTACGCCACCCAAGTTCTATACCCAAATTTTAAATAAATAATAATGGTTACAATAGAATAAAACCCACATAAAACGATGAATAGTGATAGTATAAAAGCTACTAGTCCATGAAGACGCTAATGAAGGGAGATCTGACGTTATCCTTGAAGCCCAAACTCGTCGATGTGTGTATCCTGCCCTGCTCCCCAATCTGGGTGATCTCCTTAGCATTCTCCTAACAAAGGGATGAAAACTCACTTATAAGACCTAATTTTACACAGGGACTGATTTTGAAACAGCTAAATATCATAAAATACATTTTTTACCATTGCCACTCGAAAAAGGGCATTTTATTCATCGATAACAGTGAATAAAACGCTCTTTTACTCACTGAGTGAATAAAGACTTTTTGAATTTGGAACAAGCACGAATTATGAACAAAAAATAAGTGAAACGTGCCAACAAGAATATAGGTATCACAAAATTTCGAAAATTGTTCTAATTTCACAAAAAAAAAAAAAGATTATATTCCTTTGTTCTCTTATTACCGATAATTAAATACTCATCTGCCTAGACTTATCCCAACTTTATTGAGGTCGGCTTCCAGTCTAATCAGATGCAGCTGAATATCAGTATTTTACTTGGAGCGACTTCCTATCTGACCTTCACAACCCAGTTAGTACTGAGTGGGCTATACGGTATCCCTTGGTAAGACTGGTAGTCAGACTTTTGGGTCACTGACTCCCTGTAACGACTGTCAAGGAAATGTAAATGACAGCCGGGACCAACGGCTTTTCTTACTTTCCGAGGCACGGAGGAAACTCGGTATGCAATGAATTAGTGGTCACCCATCCACAGACCGACCTTAGTAAGCGCGGCTTAACCTTAAAGATCGACCCGAGTGGTTGTTATTATTATTAACCCACGAGAAATATAAATACTAAATACTTCTATTTATTTTCTCGCAGTCAATGGTAAAAAGCAGAGTATACAACTCGTGAAAAAAAAATTCATCTCGGTTCTTGTATCCCTCGCTTCGCTCAGGATTCTACTCTAGAATCCCTTGCTACGCTCGGGATTCTACTCTAGAATCCTTCACTGCTCTCGGGATCCAATTTAGTCCCTCGAATTAAATTCCCTTTTTTTTCACTTGTTGTATAATCTACTATTGTTAGAAAAGGCAACAGGGGGGCCTACCACATATTATAATTTAACTTGAGTATAGCTTGAGTAGGGCTCAATAATAACAGCGGGTCGGACCAATCTTCAGGTTAAGTTTCTTCAGGTTGCCTAGGTTGGACTGTGGATGGGTGACCACTCAGTACATACCACACCGAGTTACCTCCGTGCCTCAGAGTTGGTCCCGGCTGTCATTTGTAGATCTTTGGCAGTCGTTACAGGTAGTCAGTGGCCCGAAAGTCTGACAACCAGTCTTACCAGTACTAACTGGGTTGTGGAGGTCAGATAGGCAGTAGCTCCATGCAAAAAAACTGGTATTCAGCTACATCTGGTTAGACTGGAAGCCGACCCCAACATAGTTGGGAAAAGGCTAGGCAGATGATGATATAGGAAAGGGATTGAGCATCCTGCATAACTCTATGTTATTCCCTCACTAAAGTAAGATTTAAATAGCAACTCCAGGGAGCCTCCCTGGGGTTATATTTCTCATAAACTGCATTTTTTCTTGGAAATCTTTTTCTCTTGCTAATTGTTTTTTTGGGTTATGATTTCAGCAGCCTATGTTTACGTATGTTCCTCCGTAGCACCTAAACTATTCATCCGATTTTGATGAATAAGGTGTCAATCAATTCGTTATTAGGGCCCTGGCATTTTAACATTTTAACCGACTTTAACAATAGGTGGATTCGATTTTGGCTTGTAAACCCCGAATTTAATTACAGCGTGATTTTTCATTAGTCGGGTTTTTTAGTTGTAGTAACCCAGAAAAAACGCAAGGCTAGTTGGGGGGGGGGGGGCTTTGCCCAGCAGTGGGATAATAGTGGCTAAGAAAAAAAAACTTGTTCACATGATGTTCTAATAGTTCAGAATATGAATATTTTTTTCCTTCTTACAGAACCATTCTGTAGTAATAAAGGAGATAGTGGAGAACGGAACCAGCACAGACCCCCACGTGCTGTCTGACGCTGATCTACATTCACTGGATCCTCTAGGTAAGTCTCATGCACTTTGGTTTAACGTGTATCCAAAAATTAATATTTTCTAGGAAATTGCGTCCCAATATTTTCCTAAAGCCAAAAAAAAAAGATTATCCGTCGTGTTATGTTAAAAACATACAAAGTCCTACTCTGCCGTGCTAAACTCAAAAGCGGTATCTCAAGGAAAGCCAGTTTCGAGAAAATTTTAGTTTTGTAAATATAATTTGGTATACACATTACGGATTGTTTTTTTTTAATGATTTAAAATATATACTGCTATTTGGCTAAGTTCATTAGATGCTTATTTACTTAAGCTATCCGATGCCATTTAAATCAACTTTACGCTTTTTTTTCTAAGATACCGCTTTTGAGCACGGTAGTACTTATAATTTACTTTTTTAGGGTTCCATGTCCAAATGGCAAAAAAACGGGACCCTTAGAGATTCATCCGGTCCATCTGTCTATCCGTCCGTATGTCACAGCCATTTTACTCCGAGACTGTTGGCACCACACAGTTAAAACTTGAAGAGAAGGTGTTCCTATGAACCGCTACACAAAAGTGATGTGAAATTATGAAACAAAAAAAAATGGCGTGGCCCTCCATGTATGTAATTGAGGATTGAAAAAAAAGTTTCTACGTATATAACTGCTTGGGGTGTCCATCGACAGCTCGTAAAAAAATAATACCGAGTTAGCTCAAATACTTTTTTTCTTAAGTGAATGGCTGATAAGATATTTGTTTCTAAATAAATGTAATAGGTGGTCACCCATATACGAACCAACTTAGGCAAGCGTGGATTAACCCAAGTGACCCAAGCGGCTGTTATTATGGGTTAGGGGTCATTCGGCCCACTATGGAACTGGGACCGCCGACCAGTTACCCCTTTTAAAAATTTATAATGGTTAACTGGCCGAATGACCCCTAACCCATTACTGGGTTATTTAGGTACGAGTTCCTCCGTCGTATACACAATGTTTATATCGGCGCACTACAATCTATACTAATATTATAAAGCTGAAGAGTTTGTTTGTTTGGTTTAACGCGATAACCTCAGGAACTGGTTCGAATTGAAAAAATATTTTAGTGTTGGATAGGCCCATTTATCGAGGAAGGCTATAGGCTATATAACATCACGCTACGGCCAATAGGAGCGGATCATTAATGAAAAATGTTGCAAAAACGGGGAAAATTTATCCCTTTTGAGAGCTTTCGTTGCGTGCGCTGCGTAAACGGTTAAGGTTACGCAACAATCATGTATGACAGAATTGTTCCTCTTAAAAAGTTCTAAAAAAAAGTCCGCGATAGCATATGTCTATCTTTAAAGGTTGACTCACTATAACGTTTTTTATGGTAGATAATCAAATTTGTTCTAAAATAATGCATTATTTGTAAAGCTGCTTTTATAAACATAGTATTAATCCTTACCCAAATAAATAAGTTATTCATCACACGTATTTAATTTTGAACAAAATTGGCCATACATCATTTGATTTCAATGAATAGCATAGGAGATACCACAGTTTTATGTGACGCAGACGAAGTTCCGTGGGTCCGCTGGCAGGATATAAATACTCCGTTAGATGACGTCAATGCCAATGCATGAATCACTTGATAAGTTGAATGCAGTGCACAAGTTCGCTTGAGGACGTGTAGTCGTGTATAAATCCTCCCGTAAATAACACTGAGTTTTAAAATGGCGCCGGTCGAAATACAAACGTTCATATTTATGGATTTCGGGTGTGAAAGAGGTAATCCTAAAAAGCTTACTGAAGTGGGATTCTTAGCTGTGAACCGCAGTCAATATCTTCAACCGGAAAACATTGAAGAACCGGCAACCAAGAAGCTACTGAGATTTGATTCAAATGGGTTTGATTTGAATATTTTCAACAAGATCAATGATTTCATCAACGAACAACAAAAACCTGTGTGTCTCATCTCCCATAATGGTCATATTTTTGATTTTCCCATCCTCAAACGAAGGCTTTGGAAGTTGAAAGTCAGTTTGTCTCGTGATATCCTATGTGCTGATAGCCTCTATATTTTCTACGATATTGGTAAAACACGTCCAAAGAATGTTGTTGCTGTTTCCGACGAATCTGAAGAGCCAGATACTGATACAGATGAAGAAGAAAGTTCTTATCCTAGTACGTCAAATGTAAATAATACTGTCGATGAGTTAAGCGACCTACTAAACAATATGCAAGTGAAAGAATCTCAAAGCAACGAAGTAAAAGAAGATGTGGTTGAAGGAAATATGAAACCGCCAAATGAAGAGACACCTGAAAATATGAAACCGAAAATTGAAGAGACACCTGAAAATATGAAACCGAAAATTGAAGAGACACCTGTAAATATGAAACCGAAAATTGAAGAGACACCTGTAAATATGAAACCGCAAATTGAAGAGACACCTGTAAATATGAAACCGAAGAATGAAGAGACACCTGAAAATATGAAACCGAAAATTGAAGAGACACCTGTAAATATGAAACCGCAAAATGAAGAGACACCTGTAAATATAAAACCGAAGAATGAAGAGACACCTGAAAATATGAAACCACAAAATGAAGAGACAACCGTAAATATAAAACCGAAGAATGAAGAGACACCTGAAAATATAAAACCGAAAAATGAAGAGATATCTGAAAATATGAAACAGCAAAATGAGGAGACACCTGATAATCAAAAAATTGGTGATAATAATAAGCCTATTGAAAACGTGAGACAAAAACTACATTCAAAATTAAGTCCGGGAAAATCTAAACGGAAATTAGACTTTAATGAGAGCTACAAATTTAGGGGTGAAGCTGTACGAACAATATTTTTTGGTTGTGATCCTGTACCACCTAAGGGCTATAATAGACTCGGCCATATTTATGACCGAGAAGTGAAAAACCCTCCTATAAAGCATCATCCGGCTGCGAATGACGTGTACATGCAGTTCAGAATATCACATAAATTTGGCAAAAGATTTTTAGACTGGACAGACCAAATACAATATAAATTTTCTAAAGTTGAACCAAAGAGAGTTGTCATACGTAACTAATAGTGACATTATATATGTAGTTAGACAAGGTGTAACATAATAAACACAAGACCTCCCGTGTGGTCTCTCGGACCATGAAACGAAACAACTTTTGTTCTACTTTATTATGTTACACCCTGTTCTAGTATAATTAAGAGAATTAATTGTGTAACTCTAGCATATAAGTGTAATTTTGTGTAATCTTTTTTTTTTGGAAATCATATGATCAAATGACCCCTCCCGCTCTGGGCGGAGTGGAAGGGAATATCAGACTCGTACTGACTTTAGTCAAGTCTGACCCATCCATGTTCCCTCTTTGCCCTTTGTGTTCCAGGGCCGCGGTATCTCTTTAGAACAGTCCCGCAGCCCGTATCTATAACCGTAGATCATAAAAAAAATGTGCTCATCTGTAGTACCTAAGTTAGCAGTAGTAAGTTGTACTCCGGAGTCACGACTTGTAGCACCGAGTTCACTGACGGTCGACCACTTTTCACCCTTATTCCCTGAATAATAAGGTTGAAAGTCGTCGACCGTCATTGAGCGCGGTCGTACGTGCTCAGAGTCACAAACACAGACTAAATAACAAAGGCACGGACGTTCATGTTTTGTTTTAGCCGACTGGAGGCAGGCACTAGTCAGACTGGCTCGAGTGTGAGGCAGTCTGACTGTACAAATATATAGGGTGACTGGTAATTAGTGACCGATATTTAAACACGTGATTGTGCTCATGATAACAAACAACTTTCCCAAAGAAACTTTTTTTATACTCATTCACTTTTATCACAATAAAACTTACGAAGCGGGCTTGCGAGGTGCTGGTGCTCTGCCTACCCACTCTTGCACGGTTCGATAGTAATGAAACAGAACGACGTCACGCGGCTAACAGCTGATAAGTCAAAGGGGCGCGTACGAGTTTCATACGGCTGTTGTGTTATTGTGATGAAAGTGAAAGAGTATAAAAAATCTCTGGGAAAATTGTTTGTTATCATGAATACAATCACGTGTTTAAGTATCGGTCACTAATTACCAGTCACCCTATATTTAAACATATGTTGCATAAACATAAACAAATGATAAAAATGTTGTGTTTCAAGATAATTTACCCAAGGAACACAAAAGGGCCCATTTTGTTTTTCACTAAATAAATTGTTTCACCAAAAAGACTTTAAATTTTAAATGTGTAAAAGAGGACAGTGAATAAATAAATAGCATTATCGCACATTTTTTTTTTTGTTTTATTCAATTATATTAAACTGTTTTCAGAATGTTATCAAACTGTTGCCACAAAACCTACAGGATGCTAATATCCTGTTGTAATGATAAGATAACAGCTATTCTAGGTCAATCAATGTCAAAAATCAATGATTTGGTTTGATTTATTTGCATTCAAGGTCGAAGATCATTCATTCGCCTTATTTATAAGGGGCCATCCATAAATTACGTCACACGTTAAGGGGAAGGGGGGACATTATGTGACAGGTGTGGGAGGAGTACCTCGTGACGTCATAATTCAAAATCTAATATGACCAAGTATTAAAACACGAAATCTGAAATAATGACAAAAAACTTTAAAATACTTCCAACTCGTATCTGTATAAACATGTAAAATTGTATAATATGTTACGTCACACTAGGGAAGGGGGACTTCCACAAATGTGACCAGCTGTGACAAGGACGGAGGGAGGAGGTCAAAAATCATGCAATTCGTATGACGTAATTTATGGATGTCCCCTAAAGTGTACGACATAACACAACATAACACGTGACCAACATCATTTTAATCTTCGACGATTATCCAGAATGCATTGTGACAATAGTTCGATAGGTCGATTTAAAGAATTTGCACTTTTCCCGCCATGAGTATCACGAATACACACCAGCAGTGTTACTGTGCTCACACCAAAAAAAATCTAAAACACTGCGAGGTCAGGCTGCAAAGGATTTGAGGAAGTAAAAGACCATTTATGACAAAGTAGATAAAGCGATATTTCGAAAGCACAAATGCCGAAGAAAAAAGCAACACAGTACTTTGTAAAAGAAATCTATGTAACAGTAATTTTGTTATCGGTTTAAAAAAAAACAGCTGTTTCCTACAAAAGTGCAATACCTACTTGATCAAAATGTGTGGAACAGCTGATTTCAATAAAACCGATGAAGAATTACTATTTGAGGGTTGGGAGTTCGGAATGCTGTACTGAATACGTGGTAGGCGTTTGCGCGTCGATGGGAAGGGACATCACCCTGTATATTCATTGTGGCTAGAAATTATTGATGATAAAGGGTCCTTATGTGCCTTAAGATCCGACATACTATCAGGCGACGCTTAGTGGAAGCCGACCAAAAATGTAGAAACATCATCAAGAAACAGTTTATTTTCGAGACACTTAAAAAAAACATCCAATGAGGTTTTGAAAATCAAGGGCTAGACTAAGGTAGCGTAATCTCTTTTGTCTGAAGTACAACTGTCTAGCCTTTTCCCAACTATGTTGGGGTCGACTTCCGGTCTAACCGGATGCAGCTGAATATCAGTATTTTACATGAAGCGACTACCTATCTGACCCCCACAACCTAGTTAGTACTGGGAAACCAGGGTAACACCCACTTTTACAGCTAAAAAGTCATCGAGGTCTTGGACTGGCCCTCACTATCACTCGCTGCTTACTTGATTGAGAGTACTGGACGTTGAGGTTTCTTAAAAATAGAGCAAACATGGCAGTTATTAAACCTCTGGTTTTTAGACATAAAAAAAGCAAAAAAAAAAATATTATCAGTTTCAAACCTATTTAATTAAAAAAAAACGATAAACCGAAGACTGATTGACTTAATTATATGCTGCATTAGGGTTGACTTTGATTAAAAAAAAACTCGTATGCTACTCGTATAAACATGAATGTATTGTTTAGCTATTGTCTTCCGTAAAATCCTATTTGACAATCGGCATTCAATCAAATGTACCACGTTTTATTAACTGTCGATTGCCATTTATGATTTCAATAAAATAATAAGGAAAAGTAGTAGCTACCTACGTATTATGTGTTCAGTACTGAGTCAGTTATAATTATGTGTTGTTTAACTCGAGTTCATTTGTTGCAAGTTAACCATGACATAATATTGTGTAAAATAATGTGATAAGTACATTGTTTGTTTGTGCAGAAGAATTGTTAGCGATGCTAGGTAATCTTACTTAATTTCAACAAATATATTTGTAGCTGGGGAGTTTGTTCCCCAAAAAAACCCTAGGATGTGGTGCAGGGCAGGCTTTTGAGGGAAATGCTTTTAGTAACTTTTAAAGTTTCAAAAGAATTTGGAATGAATGGCTTTTGATTTCGATTTCGTCGGTAAACCTGTAATAATACTGTGTTAAAAAAAAAAACTTCATTTTTGCTAAGGTCTAACTTTCAGTTGGATAATATTGAAAATTAGGGCTTCTAGCAAAATGAAGTTACGCGATATTGCAGTCTCACCGACGATTTTTGTTCCAATAGGTTAAGAATTATGATGCTTATAGCAAGGTTTAATTTCTCTGTCACCAGTATGCAGCGAGTCGGCGCCTCCGCCGCCTGCGCCGGCGCCGCACCGGCCGGCGTCCCCGGCCGCGGTGCACGCGCCGCACGCGCCGCTGGCGGTGCACCCGGCGCTGCCGCACGCGCCGCTCACGCCGCTCGCGCAGCACACGCCGCATCATCATCACGCGCATCATGAGGACGTGTATCCGCGGTGAGTTCCTCTCATGTATCGAATACAGTGGCGAGAGATAGCAGAAACCGTTCAATCGACTCTTAACTACTAACGATTCTTAACAACTAACAATAAAAGCTCTTTAGTACTTTAAACAATATTAATTATCGACTATTTGTTACTGTAAGAGAACTTTCACGGGATGTTTTTTTTTTATTATTCTTGTACAGAATTTTAAAGCAAAGGTATGAAGAGCTTTTAAATCTTGATAGGCCAGCAATAATCAATTAAAACGCCAGACGTGTTTCGTGAACACTGAGCGGACTATATGTTTTTACGGAGACGCAGTAAACGGAAACGATCCCTCCCCGCTCCGCTGCGAAACTCTCTTCAACGAAATATACCTATTGTAAATCAACAGATCACTTCTAAGAACAGTTTAAGCTACCATAATATCAGAACATAATCTTGAGCTATCTTTTAGTTGAGCATAAACACGAATTAAAACTGCTTTCTTGTCAACAGTAAAAGGCCATCGTCCGCGCAGAGCACGGAATCGGTAGAAATTAAACCTGCGAGTGGCGATGAAGGTAAGACAACAAACAGTATTTAATGAACTCAATTTATTTAAACTTGTTCACACCAGAATAAATAAACAGCAGAAAAAAAAGCAATGGAGCGCAGTATACTAGGTTTTAAATTAACGGATCGTGTTCGAAACACAATACTGCTCTCCAAATAGCTGACGTGGTTCAAAAGGCTGCTCAACTCAAATGGGACTGGGCAGGTCATGTCTGCCGCATGCCGGACAAACTGTGGGCCAAAATAGCAGGAAACTGGTGCCCTGACATAGTGAGGTGGGGTCGCAGCAGGCCACGAAGGAGATGGCGGGACGAACAAGTTCCGTCCTAACTGGAAGGAGGACGCGCGGGTTCGCGAGAAGTGGAAGGAGTGGAGGGAGGCCTTCGCCAAGGAGTGTGACAGAGCAGGCTAGGAAAAAAAAAATGACAACTAATTTTGCTGAGGTTTTAATAAGAAATGGTTCATCAATATGATACAACAAATTATATATAATTATATAAAAAATAAAAAAAGCAAATAGTTACGTTGCTCCGTAGACATACCTATCAAAAACTACAAATATGTTACTTTTCAGATGAAGCAGACACAGATCTTGAGACTGACAGACTACTCGGCCAGCAGAGAACGGACGATCAAGGATTCTTCGATGACAAAGTGAGTACATCCCTGTATTACTTTTAATTCTAAGTTTTAAGTAGCCAAAATTATACAAGTCCAGGGACTTTCTGCATTTAGCTCCTGCAACACAGTTTTAACTATCGGAAGAGTCAGAGACTTCCACATACTTATATCATACATAGTTCAGTTTTATGTGAATTTTATTTTTGTTTACCGCTCTCGCAGGGCACTTGTATATGAGCAGTGATAAAGCTATAAATATTTATACTGATGCTGCTTTCATTAGCATGGACTGTATATTATACTAGGATGGACTTATACCTCAGTAGGTTTGTAGCAGCATAATCATAAAACAAGCCAACGTTATCTGCTGTGACACAGGCCTCTGCTATGTCAGAGGGATTTGCTCATCACCTCGCTAGCCCCTTCGGGTTGGTGTACAGTCTCGAGCACCAATATGTACACACTTTCCTAAATTTAAAAGCAATTTTCGCGAGAAAAAACGATTGTAAATGGGAGATGGGATCTTTTTCATAAAAAATATGAGTTCTACTGAATATACAGAATACTATTTTCATAACAACATGAAATTTTAATCAGAACAGTAGGAGAAAAACACTTTTTAAAGTTGTTAAGTGCTTACATATTGGTGCTCGTGACTGTATATCACAAATCTTCGAATGTTAGGACCTCGTGTAGCTTCGACTTTTATTAAAATTATAGTTGAATAAAATCGTTTTCTTAACTATTTTATAATTTTATTTTTCTCATGGTACTTACACAAAAAGTTTATTAGACAGGGCGAAATCCCCTTTTTGTCTGTTTGTGTTATAATTTTAATTTTTCAATTTACATTATTATCTATAACCAAACTTAAAATAATAATAAAAATATGAACATATAGAAAAATTGAAAAGCATTAAAGGGCGTCGAAAAACTCGTCTTCATCGCTGTCAACAGGAATAGTGCCCAGAAGGCTGGCAGTATTGCCACGTTGGATGGCAATGCTGATTCCTTGACCAAAAAAAAAATGGTCACGGGAGAGTCGACCAACCTCAATTCTAACAATTTTAAATAGATTCTATGGAATGTACAGTACAACAACAAAAGCGCAGTTTTAAATATAAACACACATAGCCCCACAAACGACCTTGGCAACATATTATCATACTCGTAAACAACACCATATGCGCGTACGCAGACAGAACTAAACGTATGTTGTCTTACAATGTAAGAACGAGTTCCAGTTCATTTATACCACATAAGGTTTGTGTCTTTACCATAAATGAGTCAGAAACCTCTTTGCTGACCGTTTTAAAGTAAACAGGACAAAATGTGGAACGATTTGTTCTTTTTTTGAATTTCAAATAAATTATGGTTAGTTAGGTTTTTTTTAAAAATGAAACATAACCATAAAGACAAGTAGAGCAGGACAAAAATCAATATAAGGTAAAAAGCCAAGTGGTATGTATGTTCCAATATGTCGACATTCTTGATTACACCAGTATTACAATATTAGTCATACTTACGTTGTTAGACTCACAGATATACATTATTTAGCATTTATTCATCCTAACTAATATAATAAATAAGAAAGTGAGTTTGTTTGTTTGTCAGACCTTCTCGCCGACTGAATAAATTCAGAATCAAGTTCAGAACTTGAACACCATGCCCTGCGTATAGGATAGTTCTTACCCTGGTATCGGAAATATATTCCTGTGGGATAATTTTCGCACTTCACGGATGCATAAAAGCTCGTGGCCAAATAATAACCGCCGCTCGGGGTCCATTTTCAGGTTAAGCCGCGCTTGTATAGGTTGATCCGTCGATGGGTGACCACCCATTACATACCGAGTTTCCTCCGTGCCGCGGAAAACAAGTTAAGCCGTTGGTCCCGGTTGTCATTTATTTGTTCATCTTTGACAGTCGTTACAGGTAGTTAGTGACCCGATAGTCTGACAACCTGCCTTACCAAAGGGTATTGTTTTACCCAGAACTAACTGGGTTGTGGGGGTCAGATAGGCAGTCGCTCTTGGTTAAATACTGGTATTCAGATGCATCCAGTAAGACTGGAAGCCGACCTCAATATAGTTGGGAAAAGGCTAGGCAGATGATGACGCACGAATAAAAAAACCAAACCACTAACTTTATTCTAATCCAAAACATTAACAAACATAGGCCAGTACATCGAGCTACCCGAAACTGTCAAATTTTTCCAATCAAACATGAACCTAATGTTTTGGCGATAAAGTTGAAAATCTATTAAAGAAATTTGACAGATTAAAGTAGCTCGGTGTGCGTCTGTACAGTCACGAGCACCAATATGTAAACACTGTTTTAATTTAAAAGCAATTTTCGCGAGAAATAACGATTATAACTTAGAGATAGGCTCTTTTTCGTAAAAATATGAGTTCCAGATATACGTTCGTAACACCATGACATTTTTATCAGAACAGTAGGAGCAAAACACTTTTAAAAGGTGTTTACATATTGGTGCTCTCGACTGTACATAAAAAACAACCAGTCGGGGTATCAAAATCAACATTACCAATTTACCAAACAAACCCGTCTATTTTATTCCGCCTCACTGCAGCATGCACTAAGTACTAGCAACCTGTTATTAATTAGGCAAGCAAGCCAAGACACCGCCTACGTTAATGAGCATGACGCAATCGTCAGCTGGGAGTATAAACACAAGCGTCGAGTCAGCGGCGCACGCGCAATGACCTTGTTCGACTATTATTCTTGGACTAAGATTAGGCAGAGAAGAGGAGGTGTAGTTTTATGCCTATTTGGATTTAGACTCTGAGAGATTTAAATTTTATTTGGTTATTATCATTTTGAAAATAGTGTAAAGTGTTACGCTATTATACAGGGTCAAATGATACTAGCTAGTGAAACTCCATAGACGTGTCCGTAGCGTTATCTAAACAATAATTAATTAAGTATTGGACCTAGGATAACTTTCAAGTATGTAGGTTAGGAGAATTCATCAAAAGTGTGCTTATCTATCCGTAAAGTACACAATAAATTATTATTAAATAATTTTTATCATTATTTATCCTTATCGAGCAATAAACTATTATCACCGCCCAGATAATCGACATACACGATCGACAACAATCTTCTGATTCCTATTTCAACTTATACAAATCTCTAGACACAAAATCATTCATGAATACATTCATTCTTGAATTATTCAAACATGTCGAACTGACAATCTCACTGCTCTATGGTCATACATCTGTTTACTTAGCATAACACGGTGGCAAGTCAGTATTAGCCCGTCCATGTGTCGGAGTACAACGCGAACAAAACGCTAACGTTGCTTCTACGTATCTTTATCGCATGGGAATGACCAACTGCACTGATAACAGCGTATTGAACGCTCAGTTAAACAAATGACGACGCGGAACATAGCCGTATCTCGTAAAAATGAGTGAGGACGAAAGACAACCTTGTCTGAATAATCTTAAAGGTGAAAATGTGGTGGTGGATAGTGAAAGTATTGAAAAGGAAGTGGTGGATGTGAAAGAAATAAACTGTAAAGCGGAAGTGTTAAGTGAAGAAGTGGATTTAAATGATGAAGAGAATTTAGACGAGTTAGAACCTAGTGAAATTGTGGCTAGTGATAAAGAAGTCCATTTAAATGAAAGTAAAGACGGGGAAATTGTGAGTAGTGTTAAAGAATTACATTTAAATGAAAATGAAGACAACGAATTAGTGACTAGTCATAATGATGTACATTTAAATAAAAATACAGTCAGTGACATTGTGTGTAGTGACGATAGTGTTAAAACAGTACATTTACATGAAAATAATAACAACGAAATAGTACCTAGTGATAATAATGAAGAACAATTAGATACAAAACTTAGTGATAATGTAGACCCTAGTCAAGTAGCCACTGACGACTTAAGTGAAAAGGAAGTTCATATTAAAACACGCAATGATAGTGAGTCAAATGTTGTTGGCGTTGAGTCAAACGTGGAATTAAAGGAAGCGAGCGATGAATCAAGTGCTGTGGATGCTAATATCGAAAAGGTTGGTTTCTTGTGTTAACAGTTGGATGAAAATAAACGTAATTTTTATCCTGTTATTTATAAATAAACAAATGAACTGACGTCTTGCTTAGAGGAAAACAGTAACTATAACATTCAAAGACAAGCTAACAAAATATTGCGGACTTGCTGCGAAACCCGGACACTGACAGACACTCCAGTAGTATTTGTCCGCTAGGAGGAATAGTGTTCTGTGGTATTAGTATTTAGCCATGTTCGCTTTTTATCCGCACCGGTATGTTTGACCCTAACCTAGTTCTTGCATAAAAGACGAAACGTACAAAAAAGATAAACAAAAACAATTCCTTTTATAAAAACTCTTCGACATTTTGTTCTTTGCGTAAATTCGATCAAGTATCGAAAGAATTATCTACACCTTTCCTTCGTGGACCGTGTACAACCGATAAGCGCGGTAAAACAGTTTTTTATAACAAAACGAATGAAAACATAATAAACCTTTTAACAAATTGATTCATCCATACTTGTATATTCTACTTTATTATAATTATAATCCATACTAATATTATAAATGCAAAAGTAACTCTGTTTGTTTGTTTGCTACCTTTTCACGACTAAACAGCTCGTATAGATCGGATCGTAATGAAATTTGGCGAGCAGATAGATTATATCCTGGGGAAGGACATAGGCCTTGGGTAGGTCTTTTTTTTCCTCACTCATACTCATCAAAATTACCACGCGAACGAAGTCGCGGGCAACAGCTAGTAAATTATAAATGTGAAAGTTTGTGAAGATGTATGGATGTTTGTTACTGTTTCACGCAATAACTACTGACCGGATTTGGATGAAATTTGGCACACGGATAGTTTATAACCTGATTAACCATAGGGTACTTTTTATTCCGGTAATACGATCCCGTGGGACAATTATCGAATTCCACGCGGGCGATACCGCGGACATAAGCTAGTATGTTATAAATGCGAAAGTAACTCTGTCTGTCTGTTATCTTTATACATCGGCACCATTCCGGCTGAACGGATTCCGATGTTTTGGTCTACTGGTAGACCATGAATTGGATTAGGTTAGGATATAAATATTATGTAGGATGGAGGAGGAGCTCGTGGCTACATAATAACAGCTGCTCGCATCAATCTTCGGTTTAGCCGCGCTTGCCTGGGTTGGCCTGTGGATGGGTAACCACCCATTACATACCGAGTTTCCTCTGTGCCTCGGAAAGCATGTTAAGCTGTTGGTCCCGGCTGTTATTTGTAGATCTTTGACAGTCGTTACAGGTAGTCAGTGGCCCGAGAGTCTGACAACTAGTCTAACCAAGGGGTATCGTATTACCCAGTACTAACTGGGCTGTGTAAAATACTGGTATTCAACTGCATGCGGTTAGACTAGAAGCTGACCCAAACATAGTTGGGAAAAGGTTAGGACGATGCTGATAAATATGTAGGATAGATACTTTGTATCCCGTTAGTACATCCCCTTGGGATAATTTTCGACCTCAAGGCAGATGGAGCCGTTGGCAAAAGATAGTTTACTAAGTTTTATAATACCTGAACATACATTATCTGCCTAGCCTTTTCTATAGTACCTGAACAAAAATAAAAAAAAAATAATAAATAAAATAATAATAATAAATAATAAATATTAATAAAAAAAATAAGTAGGCAGTACTCCTCGATACGGCTCGCATTGTGAGGAGGTTCCTGGCTCTGGAGCCCTAACCACCGGTAGCTTGGACCCTGCTCCCGACACCGGCGAAAACCTGTTTTAATATTTTTAAATGTTTTTGATATGCTTTTTTTTAATATATAAAAATATAAAGAATGTGTATTTAAATTAATTTATTCAAAAATAATAAAAAGTATATTCAGTACGAAAATATACAATGTTGACAATTATCACAGCAAAAGTACCGACCAAGAATGTCTGTCGGATGTTTCAGTGAATTGGTCCTAATTATGACTATTGTCTCGAGACGTAATAGCTGCAGCATCATGTAGTTTTCAGAATTGAACAAACATGTTTACTTTTTTACGTTGTGTTGCTACTTCGTTTCGTTAAAAAAAAAACTCAAAGCATTTATTTCAAATAGACCCGTGACAGGCACTTTTGCATAGTCAAAAATAAGCTACCTACAGTCCCGCCACAGGCATAATAACTGTGAAAGGACTGTAGTTGCCCATTCGAAAATAGTAGATCTCATGGAGAAGAATTATTAATTGATATGTTTGGGATATTTGTTGAGAACACAGAGGCAACATTTTTAACCCCTGAAGTATAAGGGTGGGGGGGGGGACTGTCTTGGTATGGACATATGATGAGGTGGGACGAATCGCATGTGACTAAAAGAGTGATGAATATAAACGTTGATGGATGGAGAGGGAGAGGAAGACCAAAGAAACGATGGATGGGTTGTGTGAGTAATGATGTGAAAGATAAAGGAGTAAATGATAGCGTGACGGTTGACAGAGGAGAATGGAAGAAAAAAACGTGTGGCGCCGACCCCAAGTAACATGGGACAAGGGCTGGAAGATGATGTATAAAGTGGGTGTTATTTTGACGGCTCTACCGTTCTGTGTTCCGTGTCTTTGGCATAGTAGCTCCCAATCGGGTGGTTTGATTGTATTTGATTTAATGTGAATGTATATAGCCCGAGAAATTCAAATTTTGTTTTTATTAGAACGCAGGATTAATCATGAAATAGTCATGAAAATCTGTAGAGCCATTTTAAAGATAATCAGTCCTTTTCTCATTTTTATCGAAATATGACATTCAGTTGGTTACCTGACACAGGTTACCTTCCATTTTAAAAACATGTACTGAATTTTACCTACAGACAGCTAAAATGGCGTTGGACACGACATATGTTAAGAGAAACTAAAGAGAAATGGACTAAGTTAGTAACAGAATGGTATCCAAGAGATAGCAAAAGAAATAGAGGCAGACAAATCAAAAGATGGGAAGATGACCTCAAGACAATAGCTGGTCCGGTATGGACCCGTATAGCAAGAGACAGGAATACGTGGAAATATTTAGAGGAGGCCTTTGTCGACAGACAACCTTTTCCACACAAACAACTAGTTGCCGATCATTCAAATGAAAGTTAGAATTGATTAAATCAATTTAGTTTTTAGTAAGTAGGCATTTATTAATTGTAAGGAAAGAAACAGCAATAAAGGCTATATATATTTTTATTTGATACTGAATTTTATAATGGTCAGTTGAAATCTTTATCAGCTCCAACTCCAATACATTGTTTATCTTCATGCTTAATATACGCATATTATAACCGTAGCACACCATAACCTCTTTACATAATATTGTATTCAAAGTGCCTTTCACACGTTTTAAAACAAAGATAAGCTGTGTGTATGTCTATGGTTAGGGGACTACTGGCAGTTTCGGTATATGATTTCATCGTCACTACTGTTCGCCATGTATTATTTCGGTATATTGGCACTGCGTAATGCATATTTATTTTTAGAGCTGAAAGAGGTAGTTCCATCATCATTTATATCAGTCGAAAGACGTTCACTGCTAGATGTGACATTCCCCAGGCTTCCAGACTAGTTCTGCACTACCGTACGTTCTGCTGTATGGTATCCAGCAGATTCCTATGCTGCTATAAAAATAAAAAGATATTATTCAGATAAAAAAAAAAAAATTATATGTTTATTTTTTCGTTTTAATGTCAAGGATGAATGCTAACAAGTGAATATTTACATTATATACAAACTACAAACCTATAATAGTAAGAAAAAATAAAAATGTACAAGTATCAAAACGGTTACAGGGCGTCAAAAAAGGCGTCGTTTATTTTTTTGTTTTATAAAGATCCTTTATCTAATGATCAAGAATGATCACCTGAAACACCGGATTTATGAGTGAAATTGAATTCAACACCAAAAAAATTTGCTGTAAAATTAAAAAGTTCAACTTCGGGAAAGACCCGGATGAGAGATGTACGAAACTGGAAATTATGGCAGAAGAAAGCGAAATGATGATGGAGAGATCAAGAGCATAGAAAAGTACTTACTAGAATATTTTATGTTTATCTTTTTTCCAGGTATGGTTACACCTACATCTAAGAACGTAAAACAGGTTTTTCTTAATAACTATCCCCATTACCAACCAAATCTAATCACCCCACTTGAAAACTCATAAATTCATAACTAGTGCAACATTTAAGAGCCGCTTGCGCATGCGCATCTCAATAACAAGAGGAGCCCGGGTCAAATCGTCTGACCTGACAAAGACGTACTTTGTATGAAGTATTTAGGTTGATGAGTTCTTAGTAACGGGGTACTAAACTGATTTGTATGAACAATGATGAATGGAATGTCTTTTGAAAGTCATGTGTGACTGTGGCGATCAAAGATGTCGTGAAAACCATTCTTTGGTTGGGAATAAACCATACAATATGATTTTTGGATGGTTTCTCGCCGGTAGGCTTCCTTCTGCTTATCCTGTGGGTGTCTTGAGTGTACGGCCTCCAGCCAGGGCATAAAACTTATAAACTAAGCGACAGCGAAAGGGGGTGCCCCCTTTGGGGAAGGAGCCTGGGCTTATGGCGTCGCAGGGGAGGGCAGCAAAGGGACAAACTGGATCTGAGTGAGATTATATAGGGGCTGATTTAAAACTACTGGCTCAGCATCGCGGGCTGGCTCTAGCAAGGGTCGAGGGGGGGCATACAAATGATTCTCATATAAGGCAGTTCTATACTGCACCAACATCGTGAGGAAACCAAACCAGCATGCCTGAGAGATATTTCTCGACGGCATGTAAAGCCAAGTCAGAGGGCTATGGGCGACATAAAAAAATCTGACACCGGGTTAGGCACTACCTACACGAAAAAGAAGAAAAACTGCACCAATATCAGGTTTTATGTACAATTTCGTAGATGGTTGATGACAACAAAACTATGTGGACTAGGTACGTATATTTCTGGCCTTTGGGTCGTTGTTAGTAGTAGAGGAGCTCGTGGCTAAATAATAACAGCCACTCGGGTCGATCTTTAGGTTAAGTCGTGCTTGCGTTGGTTGGTCTGTGGATGCATGACCACCCATTACATGCCGAGTATGCTCCGTGCCTCGGAAAGCACGTTAAGCCGTTGGTCCCGGGTGTCATTTATAGATCTTTGACAGTCGTTAGGTAGTCAGTGGCCCAAAAAGTCTGACAACCAGTCTTACCAAGGGGTATCGTATTACCCAGTACTAACTGGGTTGTAGAGGTCAGATAGGCAGTCGCCCCATGTAAAATACTGGCATTCAGCTGTATCCGTTTTGACTGGAAGCCGACCCCAATATAGTTGGGAAAAGGCTAGGCTCACCTATATGTTATTAGGTGATGACTGATGAACTTTGTGTGGTGTCAAGTACCAGGCTCGTATGACACCAGCGTTATTTGAAAAATCTTCCATACTTACTAATCTGAAAAAGTAGTTTAAGAATCTAAAGTACTCTCATTTTGAATCATATCCGTTCGTTATATCATTTTTCACCAAAAATTTCATAAATTCGTGTTTTTTTTAATTTTATTTCTTATCGTCAACGTCGGCGTCGCTCTGTAAATATATTATTTTAAATCGTTTCCGTTGGTTTTCGTTTCATTCAAAATTCTATCAACCCGTGTTTTTTCTGAACGTCATTGCTCGTCTTTCCCCTGTAAAACCGCATAACCGCTTGTCGTAGGGCTGGCGCAAGCCGAAGTCCCGCACGGTGATGCCGGGCGGCAGCGTGGCGGCGCGCTCGCCGCACGCGCACGAGCCGCAGGACAACCGCGACGACGACGCGCGCACCAACGGAAAGGTTACTGCACCACTTTGTTACCAAAATGAACTTTAAACGTTAGTAAATTAAGGTTATAATGCTAGGTACCGGGAGTTAGTTACAGGTCGTTTAGAAAAAGGATGTTCTAGGATAAGTTTATGCTTAGTTTTAAGGTTTTCTATTTCGCTTGATACTCGCTGAAGCAACACGCGTGTTGCGAGAAGGCACGGATCGTTATTTTAGGGACCGATTATTCGGTTTAAAAGGTTAACCGGTTGGACCTTTAACAAATACTCGGGTTAACCTTTATAATCTATGGGTTAACCATTGAAATATTGCTGATTAACCAGAATGAAAGAGACAGCACCGAGCGCGGGCTAACTCCGTCTCTTCACTTTCTTGCATATTTTGTTCTTACAAAAATGAACTCTGTGCGTAAACCGGTTAATATACGCTGATTACCCTAAAAAACGGGTTAACCAAAAAATATCCGATTAAAACCCCCTATACGGGATATTTTAGGATAACTTATTTCTAGGATATACTTAGTTTTTAATCGTGATTCCGGAACTACTTTCGGACTTACGGAGCCCTTAGTCATAAGCTCAGGTTAAATAAGATCGTTATCAAATAAAACATAGCGAAACCGTAAATAATACTTTTTTCGAACTTGGCTGAAGTACTGCATGCGTCTATAGGATCAGTCACTGATGTCAATAGGGACCGCCGACCAAGACGAAAGTATGGCTATGCAAACAGCGTAAAGGCAACCTACTGGTAATTGTTGTGTTTTAGGGTTGAACCTCACCCAGCAGCACGGAGCCTCTCTCTTCCATGCTCCTATCCTTTCTGTCGCTCAGAACCGTCATTTTGCTAGAGTTAGAACAGAGCTTTTGCACGCGGCAGCATCGACGATGTGATCGGCAGCTCCTCTAGGAGCATAAAAAAAATACGATTGAGGATGCGATGCTAGAAGGTTCAACCCTTAAAGTACTTGACCAACATAATCTAAGTACTGTCTGATCCATAGAACGAAATTAGTCTTAGCTCAGTCATACTTCATCCGAAAAACAACTTTATTAGTATTAAGTTAATGTGCATATTCCTACAAGCGACTGCGATCAAGCTAATCATATGATTAAGAACATTAACTTAATGCAAATGTGGTCCATTTTTGGATGAAGATCGACTGCGTTATGTCTTAATTTGCTCTGTAGATTTTGACCTAACTGTAGGGCAGGGTTCTGATCCTTTGATCAAAAAATTTCTTAACCGAAAAGATGTTTAATAGCCTCAAAATATTAAAAGATAATTTCTTACTGTTTCAGGACAAAGATGCAAAGAAAAAGAGCAAAAATAAAGAAGGTAAGTTTTATTAATACTGATTTCAATAAAATATATCATTTGAATAAAGTAAACTAAATCGATTTCATCTTTTTTTGTGCTGCATTTGGATTTTGTCCATGGTGAGTTTGTAGAGGGTGATGGAAAATATAATTTTCGTAAAAATATCACTTTTTCTATCAAAGTAGTATTAATTTTACTCGCTAGAGTGACTAAAGTCGTTTGTGCACACTAATATTTATGGTGTTTGATAAGTTAATTAATCGCGTTAGTAAAATGAACTTGCGCAAGAGTTATTAGTACTTATCATGATCACCTTGGTCAGTTATTGATGGAACTTAATTTCAAGTAATCCCAGTATCTAACTGTAGTACAACAACTAGTAGTACAACTTCAGTAGACTTTATATCTTCTAACAGTAATAGCCTAGTGGTGTGACCGTCGGACTGCCAAGTCATACGTCTCAAGTTCAAAACCAAGACCTCTGATTTTTCGGATTCATGTGCGTTTTGGATAATAATTACTTGTTTCGGTGAAGGAAAACATCGTAAGGAAACCAGCATGCCTGAGAGACGTTCTCGACGACATGTAGGTACAGCCAAGTCAGAGGCCCATGGGCGGTATAAAAACTCTAACACCAGGTTAGGCGCACTAACTACACGATAAAGAAGAAAAAGTAGACTCTAATAAAACCACAAACACCCATACCATGAACAAAAACACAGAACCTACCATTCCATATTCCAATTTTCAAAAAAAAAAAAAGTTTTTTCCCCCAAAAATTTAAAATGTATCCGCTCCTAATTTGACAGAAATATTAGTTAAATCCAGCACTATGTTTCTTCCCACAGACGTAACCCGTTCAGTGCTCATAGAAGGAGTACTATTCCGCGCTCGGTACCTCGGGTCCACCCAGCTAGCATGCGAGGGTCAGCCTACCAAGGCAACCAGGATGCTGCAAGCTGAAGAAGCGGTATCTAGGATCAAGGTATTGTATAAAACTGGACTAGTATTTTGATACTTTTGTTAAGTCATCATTGACCCTGAAATCCATTATTAACCCATTTTCGTGTCTGATTAACCCTTTTCGTTTTACGAAATTACTTAACTTTTTTTTCTAACTAAAATTGAATTTCTTGAATAACCGGTTTATTAATTTTAACCGTAATTATTTAAGACTTATATTCTAAGAAATAACCCTTATAATAACAATTAACAATAATGTACTAATTTTTATTCTAATAGGGTTACCACTAACAAAAAAAAATATGTCAGGGTTGCTAACTTCCGTGTTGAAACCATGCATTCTCATAAAAACACAGTTGAGCAACTTACCGTTTGCCCGTGTGAATCGGTATTAATGTAAAATGTTTGTATCTTAAGTAGATGTTTATTGAGCGAGAGCATGAAATTACTTGTCACTTTCTGTCCCACTCTAAATGTAGCACTCTTCTTACGATTTGCAAGTAAAGGCGACGGTTATACAATGATGCGATTAATTTTAAATCTTTTATCATCGTTAGAAGTCAAGTGATTTTTTATTAGTATGGAAATTTTACGAAACGTAACCAAATGTTGTCCTCATGTAAAATTATCATACTCATAAAAATCATCATTCAATTTAACTTCCAAATTCATTGGTATAAAATCGCTTCCCAATTGTATAACTTCAGCTGAACCAAAAACAAAATACTAAATACAACACTATTCTATCGACTCTGAACACCACTTTAGTCGAGCTATACTATATCGATACAAGCTACGCTCTATCACATCCCTATCTAAACGCGTGAAGCGATACTCGCACGCAAATTCTTCCAACTATTTGCACGCAACTCTCCTATATTCTTATCTTTCACGGTCATCTGTAAATATGTAATTTCATGCTCATTAGGATTAGTGTATTGAGAATGCTAGTGGGATATCCTTCATACCCTTTATATAAACGAACAAAACAATATTTAGATGCTAGAACGTTAACGGGACTTTGCCCTGTGTATGTTTAATTTTCAACCGTTTTAAACCATTCACGACCTGTCCGCCAAACCGTTTGAGCTCTTATTGACTTGGCACTAGAGTATTTTTTTCAGTGTGATCCTCACCCCTCGACCCGACCCAAGAAGATTGTCGGATCCCGTATTGGCCGGCTAGCCTCCTCTAAAAATGTTTGTTTATCTGTCGCTTTCTGTTCCGCTTGTCGCTAATGCTTTGTATCATTTGAGCCCAGTGTAGGGCACTGTAAGGTAAGCTCGAGTTTGCGATCATATTGTGCTGTGCTAGTCTTTTACCTCGCATGTTCCGATCTCGGGCTATTTACGAGTTACGACCGTACTTACGCGCTACACCGAATCGTGTTTACGTTGACTCACGCAATATTCAAAATTCGAAACGTAAGCTAGATTCGATAAATCACCGTCTGAAAACGAAGTACGTCACTAACTGGTACGGAGGCTTTTTTATCCATGCACTTTTTCATAATATGCACAATATAGCATGTAACATATCCGATTCACACCGGCTGAGGTGACCTGACGACATTGAGGCACTACATCGCGGAAGGCTTAGCGCTACGCACCGAAACCCCTGTTCTAATGTTAAGTTAATACGTTAGGTCTGCTTTCATATAACGACGGTGGATCGCTCGCTTCTCACTCAGTCATTGTGTGTTTGTATTCGAGTTGTTTTGCTTGCTTTGCCGCGAAATTTTTCATAATTTGCTACTATTGGTTACGTTGAAGAATGCGTTTGGAAAGCAAGCCAAACAAATGTGCTTAAAAATTATCAATTGCGAAAACATTTACATCAAAATGAATCTTTATTTTCGAATATTTTAACGCCTAGGAAACATTCTTATCTGCTTTTTATTCAGATAAATAGACTTGATCTCAATTTTAAAACAGTTTGAACCATATTTCAAAATCCTAACTAAGCAAATAACCACAATCAGGTATTTAAAACCACATTTAATCAAAAAATGTCCGGTATATCCGGGAGAGATAAATAACTCCAATTTTGGTTCAAATCATCATTTAACAACAGGATACGTTTATCATAGACACTTCGTCAACAGCGTTTAATATAAAAAGCCATAAATAGTATAGCTAATCTGGTGACAATTAACGTGTACAAGGAAAACATAATATTTTCAAACTGCTTGTCCATAAAATGGACCAGTGGTTGGCAGACTCTTCAAATAATTCACTTAAGAAAGAAATATAAAAAGGTCCGTGAAAGATGTTCGTTACGTAGGTGTTGATTCCCTGGGAGTCCTCGCTCTAAGTCCGTTAACGAAGATTTGGGCCCGTCCGAAAGATGCTCGAAACTTCGAAATGAACCCTGCTACATATTATTTTCGGATTCATGATGATGTAAGAAGGGACAACTGTCCAATCGTGTTGTCATTCGTTTTTTTTTCGGGCCCCTAACAAATCTTAAGTCCGTAAGTGAAACGGAGTGGGAAACACCCGTAATTGCGCTGAAACTAATACGGGTGTCGCGCTTAGAAAGTAGACGTCCTGTACGTACGGACAAATTGTGGACACCGGACCGTGACTGATAAAATTCCTGAAACGTCTGTCAGTGTCCGATGTGCGTTGCCGTCCCGGAAGCTGTTCGATCCAGTTTCTTTCCGAATTCTCAATCGTCCTGAGCACGTCTAGCGGGAGTTCCTTTTACGCGAACAAACTCAAACAACAGCAAGTAAATAATAGGAAGAAATAAAACTAAAGTACACACAAATAAGACTGAATAGCCTTTAAAAAATCAAAACAAATCGAATACACCACAATCCGTGAGAGCGTGCGAGGAGGTTAGCCGGCTGGCTCATGGCTCGTGTCACAGTGGGGCTGCGACGGGCCGTACTCCGGCGTGTACGCCGCCCCGGCCGCCGTGTTCCGACTCTCCTTCCTGGGCTCGGTCGAGGTCGACGAGGACTCGCGTCGCCGCAAGAAGCGACCCAAAAAGAACATGGTTGAGGAAGCCGTCACTAAGATCAAGGTGGTTTGGCTGACATATTTTGTTTAGGCTCCCTTAGGAGAATATTTAAGTCGTGTGCTGTTGGTTTTTACTGAGTTTTCGGAGATTTTAGAAACTTGCAAAGTATATTTTTAGAAAACTAAGTCTAACTAAGCTTGTGCCGTGGGAGTCCGCCCTTAGAAGCGTTGCCTCTGTGGGTTCTGTGACGCGACGTTCCCTATTTCGGAACCATGAGGATTACCGTAAAGCAGGCCTTTTCTGGATTTTTTTACTTGGCTAAATATTAGGTCGTTTCTGGTGATTTCATTTTTGAAGCGGTTGGAGATCTTGCAATAAAACCTTAATAATTGACCTCATACTACAACATTTCTTCTTTTAAATCAGAAAATTCAATAAAAACCAACAGCTTATTGTGGTATTATTTCGAGAAAATGCCTCGGAGAACAAACAATAGGTTTCGGTCATAATTTGTCTCATAAATTCATGATTGTGAAGATCAATGCTGGTAACACCAAGTATCGGTGTTGCTAGTAAAATAAATCATTTCGGTTATGTGTGTTGTTGACTGTTGTGATGTTTTATTGGGGTTTTAATTGAGTTTAGATGAATCCTATTTAAAGATAGTTTTATAACCTTATACCATTGCCAATAAAAAACTTCAATAAAATATCGTTATATTTAAGTGTTGCCACTTCATTATACTAACATTATCGTATTTCCTTTTTCGCTGTCTTGGGTAATCAGGCTTTGGTAAGTGTCTAAATTCTAAATTAACTATAAATAACTCTGATGCAGTGGCGGATTAAGAGTACGTCTTCCATTTCTCTTTCCTTTTCCTTCTATCAGGCCTTCCTTTTCATTTAATTTTTAACCGACTTCAAAAATGGAGATGGTTCTTTTTTTCCGTTTCATCCGCCCTTTTTTCCTGTACATTCTTCTTATGGTGCTCATCAAATAATCCGCCACTGCGCGATACAATACCTACATTGCGACAGCGATTAACGCGGCTCATATAATCAGAATCACTACTACATTAAATATTGTGCCACTACCACAAAACACCCCTTCAAAGTACTAAGTACTACGTCGTTTTGACGTACATACTACCCATACAAAAATATAACTGCATAAAACCACGTCATATCGGCGTACCTATCTACTGTCCATACAAAATATTTCTTCATTTTACTACGTCGTTTCGACGTCGACCCATAATCTATGTCTACCAAGTGACAAGCACTTTCTGACCAGGTTGTGTATTCAAAATTTTGACAAGCTTGAGCTAAAATCTAGAAAATTAATCCAAAGTTCCTAGCCGCTGTTTTAGGATCAAAAATCATACAATCACTGTGTAAGCTTGCTTTGGTGTCACTGGCGTTAATTTAATTAGGTACTAACTGCACTACATTGAAAATATTGCCGTCTTAGTCTTTCACGTAGAATAAGAAAGAGATGAAAGACAATTAGGGCTATAATAAAGTTACACTGGGGTGTGTCTACACTCCAAAATATACTACACTTGCAAGCTTGATAGCTTCTGTCTCTTTCATATTGTGAAAGTAAGAAAGAGATAAGCAATTTTTTCAACATAGTCTGTGCCTAACAGAATTAGCGCCATACCATTTACGTTCATCCGCCAGTTGAACTATCAGAAGCTTAACTACATTCTGGAGATCAAGCCGGCCCGTATAATTCCAATATGACATAAACATTTTTCATTTACAGGCTCCCGAAGGGGAAAACCAGCCAAGTACAGAAGTCGACCTCTTTATTTCAACGGAGAAAATCATGGTTTTGAATACGGAACTCAAGGAGATAATGATGGACCATGCGTTGAGGACTATATCGTACATAGCTGATATAGGAGACCTGGTGGTCCTGATGGCTAGAAGAAGGTTTGTGCCTCATGAGAATGACTCCGACCAGCCCAAACTGAATCGTACGCCGAAAATGATCTGCCATGTTTTTGAGAGTGAAGAAGTGAGTGTTTTTTAATCTTAATTAATAGAATAGAATAGAAGACATTTATATCAGACGTAATCCATATACTGTTAGTAACACAAAAAACCTTATAAAGTTATTGTTAGCACACACAAAAACAAAAACAGACCAACAGAAAAAAGCGGCACTGGACAGGAGCGCCAGTTTATGCCAATGCTGTCTATTCTATTCTAAGTCAATAATTAATATAGGCTTTAACATTGTTTCGGCTCTCCGAATATATCTAACGAACATCAGGTTTATGAATTAAGGTAATTCTTTCAATAAAAAAAAATCGAATATTTTTTGTGTAAGAAAAATTTAATTTGAAAGGTATCTCACCTTAGTAATGCCAAAGTAGAATTGGACAATGTCTAAACTTTAAATTCACAATGCAAAAACTGGGTGTAAATTATTGTTGGACCGTTTAGTTTGGTTGATTAGGGCAAACAATTATGAGATAAGTCTTTAGTGACATCATTTAGGATTTAAACCGCGGTAACTATAGTTTTTGAGGCCATGATCAATGTTGTAAAGGCATAATACATCCCAAATCCTACTGCATAGCATAGGTCAACTAAAAGTTGTTTCCGAAAACCAGAAAATTTCCATAATATTCTGAGTGCTTAGTCAAGCAACTTGCTTCGACCATAATGAGCAAGAAACTAAACATGTTTACTAATTGAATTAAAACAGAACTAAAATTGTTTGGATTTAAATGCATATCTGCTAAAGTACTACAAAATATGGTACGTAGGTCGTAGACTTATTTATTTATTTAACAATCAATAGACGGAACATTGCATCGATTTCGCAACCTATACGAGAGATATTTTTGACCCGGACTGTACTATAAATGTGGGTTACATTTATAACCAAAGTGGACCTTATACCGCGATAACTGAGATAAAAAACATACCTACGGTTTACTGTGGAATGTAAACTAAGTCTAACCTCAAGATATACGTATCTCGACGAAATTAAATAAACATTGATAACACTATTTACTGGCATAGCGTCTGCACTACGATCTTATTAGCTAGGAGACTGTTACTCCTAAAAATAAGGTCTTTAGAAAAATAGTAAAGAAACCTAGTTTATAATCACCAATCTTGCTAGGGGAAATTGGTGATTAGATTAGATACTAGGTACTATTATTATCATCCTAAATTATTTATTTTGATTGAATTTAACTAAACTTCTTTTATGTGTTTACTAAACATGTTTTTTGCTTACTTATGTGTTTTTTTTATTTGTTTCAAATAATATCACTGGTTTTTATCATCGTATGTAACTAATAATAATTACAATATAGACAATATGCCCGATGTAGACCTATCAGCGTCCGTAGCCTGGCTACGTTCCGGGGATCTCTTTGGAGAAACCGAAGGCTTTGTCTGTGCAATTATGGATGAAGTTATGATGACGAATAACTACCGGAGATTTATTGTGAAGGACGGTACGGTTGACATATGTCGGGCATGCCACCGTCCAGGCGAATCAATCCGTCACATTATCTCCGGGTGTTCTCGTCTGGCTAACGGAGAGTACTTGCATAGACACAACCTTGTAGCCAGGATTATTCATCAGCAACTTGCTCTGAAATACAACCTTGTGGAATCGGAAGTGCCGTACTATAAGTATGTGCCCGACCCAGTTCTCGAAAATGGCTGTGTCACATTGTACTGGGATCGATCCATCATCACTGACAGGACTATTGTAGCCAATAAGCCTGATATAGTGGTGGTGGATCGATCAGAGCGGCGCGCAATGATTGTTGACATAACGGTCCCACATGATGAGAACCTCGTGAAAGCTGAGAAAGATAAGCAAATCAAGTATCTTGATTTGGCTCACGAGGTTGCCGACTTGTGGGATGTGGACTCAGCGATCATTGTGCCGATAGTTGTATCAGCCCATGGCTTAATTGCCAAGAGCTTCGACCAACATCTGAGGAGGCTCTCGTTAGGCAGCTGGATCAAGGGCTTGATTCAGAAAGCGGTACTCCTGGACACGGCTCGTATTGTTAGGAGGTTCCTCTCTCTGGAGCCCTGACCGCCGGTAGCTTGGACCCTGTTCCCGATACCGGTGGGCTACAATTTTTTATATTTTTAAATGTTTTTTATACTGTTTTTTCTAAGGAATATTTAAAAATGTAATTATATTTGTACAGAAATAAATAAAGGAGATGATTACAATATGTGTTGTTTCAGGCCCAATTCATAGCCCAGTCCATAGGCCAGGCCTTCCAGGTTGCTTACATGGAGTTCCTGAAGGCCAATGGCATAGAGGACCACAGTTTTGTGAAGGAGATGGACTATCAAGAAGTATTGAACAGTCAGGAGATATTCGGAGACGAGTTACAAATGTTCGCGAAGAAGGAATTGCAGAAAGAGGTAAATATATCAAAATGATCAATTATTTCTTTGATTGTCTGTCTGGTCTTGACCTTCTCAAGGGCGTTGGTATTTTTTTATATTAGTAATTATTGACCCGCCCCGGCTTCGCACGGGTGCAATATACGTATAAACCTTCCTCTTGAATCACTCTTTTTTTCCTGAAAACTGCATTAAAATCTGTGGCGTTGTTTACAAGATCTAAGCGTACAAACAGCGGGAGTGACTTTGTTTATACTATGTAAAGATTTGTAACTTACGAGTAGTAACAAGGAAAGTCTCAAAAAACTACAACGAATTGTTTTCCACCATTGAAAATTTGCCGCTTTTTTGTGCTATAGTCATTTCATACAATGGCCAAAGAATTACCTTTATGATTTGTTTTAATGTACTGTTCAAATTGGCAGTCCATTTGCTTAACAATTTATTTCTTTGACTTTGCTTGGAACAAAATAAAATTACTTTATGTACTTATACAAAAACTACTACGAATTTCAGTTACCGCAAATCAGAATTAACACTTAATCTACAAAAAACACTCTTAAGAGTGGTAATGTAGGCGTTATCAGTGCCAAACTGTTACCACTGACATGCGGTTAACTGAAACTATCTTGTCTTAATCATAGAATAGTGAAACATCCCATTTTAATGCATGCTGTACTATGTCATCGCTACATACGGTACCCGGGCGTAAATATGGCAAACAAGCTTTATGGTGCATTTACACTTGGTCGTTTGCCCGAATACGATTACTTTTGGAATTCGGACAAACGACCAGGTGTAAAAGGGTCGAGAACGCCCGTCTGCGGGCGATCTTGGTCGGTATCATGGTTCGAATTCACTCAAACTCTCTCACATTTTTTTTAAATTCAGTTAAATACCATTATTATACATGGAGTGACTGCCTATATGATCTCGTCATTCAAACTACTTGTACCGTAATAAATGCATCGGGTGTCCGAGCACCCGAATACGGGCTAACGACCGAGTGTAATTGCGCCATTAGAAAGAGGCTGTCACCCAGGCCTAATTGACAGACTCGTGCCTACATAAATACGTTAAACAAGCCAAACTTTTTCCAAGAAGTCAAAGTGCCATATTTACGCCCTGAGGGCCTGGACAAACTGACTTTCAATAATGTTAATGAAAAAAGGAAAAATGACGAAAATTAAAAAAAAAAACAATCCTATTCTATTATATCCGTTGTAGAAATACGAAGCGCTTTGAAAGCGATCGTCTCTTGTCCTGGCCCTCTTATCTTTTGTCATCATACGCCCTCATTATCATTCCCTCTGTCATATCTAAATAGTCGTTTGCATGTTCGCAGGTGGTGGTGCCTAAGACGAAGGGCGAGATCCTGGGCGTCGTGGTCGTGGAGTCCGGCTGGGGCTCCATGCTGCCCACTGTCGTCATCGCCAACCTGGCGCCTGCTGGGGCTGCGGCGAGATGTGGACAACTTAATATAGGTAATTTTCCTTATAATAACTCCGAGGGGTTAGGTAGAGGTGTGCCCGTAAGTAGTGTAAGTGAAAGTTCGTACACACATTGCTACATAGTACAAAAAGTACTACAGTGCCATCTATGACACAAATGAAGAACTACCGTCAAAATTTTAAATGGCGTATTTAAAGTTTTCCGCAAGTTAAGAAGATATATAAAAACCCGTCATCAATTGACGACAGACACTACACCCGTCCGGAGTGTCCTCCGGACGGAGGAAATTCCCTCAATACTCCACTTAAAAGAAAAGGGAATTCTGTCTTAACAATGGAGTATTGAGGCACTTTACAGCCTTATACCCCTAAACCGCCACTAGAAAAACGAAGCATTTCTACGTATTGGCATAAATTCCTACATTTAAACATCCCTACCAGACGCTCTGACGAAAATAAGAATCACTAACTAAATAATTGTTTTTTTTTCATCTGCAGGAGATCAAATAATTGCAATAAACGGCGTCAGCCTAGTGGGCTTACCGCTTTCAACCTGCCAGACGTACATCAAGAACTCGAAGAACCAAACCGTGGTCAAGCTGACCGTGGTCCCCTGCGCGCCCGTGGTCGAGGTGAAGATCAAGAGACCAGACACCAAGTACCAACTAGGCTTCAGTGTGCAGAATGGAGTGGTGAGTATAGCTACAGTTAATACATAAATAGTTAATTATCTATGGTCACGATAACTGTGGATGAAATTAAGATCAAGAAACGTAGTTAAATCTACCTTTAGATCTATCTGAACTGACCATGATACGTACTGTGTATTATATTTTCCGTTGTATATGAGTCTGTAATTAGCTGTACCTGCTTCACTGTACGCATCAAAGAGATTTAAAAGAATTATAGAGCGGACATTTTGAATAAAGCCATACAAAAATTTTTGACACACGAATTCTACCGACAAGCGGGCGTATGACACTATACACAACGATTTGTTACTAAGTAGTAACAAGTATTGGATTGCGATTTTCTTTGTCTTGTCCTGTCTATCGCTTGTTTTGAATGACTTTGGTAGGAATTTAGTTTTTTTGTCAAAATGCAGTCTGTGAAGTTCCACCAGTTAATTTAATGTATACCTTTTTGTAAATATTTCTATTTTTAAATAAACAGGGTCATAAATTTGCTATCAAAATACGACAGGTGTTATTTCTAATTTATCGACATCTAAACAAGTTAAAACAAATAAAATTGTAGGGATTTTGGTGAACTTTATTTTATGGCAAATAAAACAACGAGTCGCTGACCCAACTGATTGTTGAAAAATTGTTAGAATTTTAAAGAAAAGAAAGAATTAAAAAAAACACATTAAGAAATACATTGGTGTAAGGGTAGACTTATGGGGTGATTTCAGTACTTATATCATACTAAGATGACCAAAACAAGAAATTATTTCAGGAACGTTATGGGAATTGTTTTATTTCCTCCTACGCCATTTATCGTTACCGTGGCAAAAACCACGTAGCCAACGGGAAGCGCGACGTCGAGTTCAATGATCTCTGAAGCTAGGCAGGAAGTGAACAGCTGATTTCACGCGTCGTTCGTTTTCAAAATCCATTGTTGCTTTTTAGTTTTGAGCCGTATTATTTGCATAAATGGAGTGCTGCGTACAGAGAACCTAATTAAATTGAAATAAAGGAATAGTACCAGAAAAAAACAATTTAAAAAAAATAAAATTTTCCTGAGAAAAACTTCGGCGGAATATGATTCAAAATACGGAGCTGAATGCACTGTTACTTTGCGGAGACTTTACACCCTTTATAAAAAGGTTGTAACAAAAATATAAATTTATATTTTTTAAGGGGGCCTGTAGAGTTTCGCTGGGTAATTTCATTTCACCTAAAACATCCTTAGAAAACCCTAAACTAGCTAGCAAATAAGTGTACATACACGTAATTCCGCATAATAAGGTTAATCCTGTAACATCTGGTCCCGCTGCAGATCTGCAGCCTGCTGCGCGGCGGCATCGCGGAGCGCGGCGGCGTGCGCGTGGGACATCGCATCATAGAGATCAACTCGCAGAGCGTCGTGGCCGTGCCGCACGAGCGGATCGTCAACCTGCTCGCGACCAGCGTCGGGGAGGTACCGCCCACTCCTACTAGCTCACACATCACTTCACAGATCAACTCGCAGAGCGTCGTGGCCGTGCCGCACGAGCGGATCGTCAACCTGCTCGCGACCAGCGTCGGGGAGGTACCGCCCACTCCTACTAGCTCACACATCACTTCACAGATCAACTCGCAGAGCGTCGTGGCCGTGCCGCACGAGCGGATCGTCAACCTGCTCGCGACCAGCGTCGGGGAGGTACCGCCCACTCCTACTAGCTCACACATCACTTCACAGATCAACTCGCAGAGCGTCGTGGCCGTGCCGCACGAGCGGATCGTCAACCTGCTCGCGACCAGCGTCGGGGAGGTACCGCCCACTCCTACTAGCTCACACATCACTTCACAGATCAACTCGCAGAGCGTCGTGGCCGTGCCGCACGAGCGGATCGTCAACCTGCTCGCGACCAGCGTCGGGGAGGTACCGCCCACTCCTACTAGCTCACACATCACTTCACAGATCAACTCGCAGAGCGTCGTGGCCGTGCCGCACGAGCGGATCGTCAACCTGCTCGCGACCAGCGTCGGGGAGGTACCGCCCACTCCTACTAGCTCACACATCACTTCACAGATCAACTCGCAGAGCGTCGTGGCCGTGCCGCACGAGCGGATCGTCAACCTGCTCGCGACCAGCGTCGGGGAGGTACCGCCCACTCCTACTAGCTCACACATCACTTCACAGATCAACTCGCAGAGCGTCGTGGCCGTGCCGCACGAGCGGATCGTCAACCTGCTCGCGACCAGCGTCGGGGAGGTACCGCCCACTCCTACTAGCTCACACATCACTTCACAGATCAACTCGCAGAGCGTCGTGGCCGTGCCGCACGAGCGGATCGTCAACCTGCTCGCGACCAGCGTCGGGGAGGTACCGCCCACTCCTACTAGCTCACACATCACTTCACAGATCAACTCGCAGAGCGTCGTGGCCGTGCCGCACGAGCGGATCGTCAACCTGCTCGCGACCAGCGTCGGGGAGGTACCGCCCACTCCTACTAGCTCACACATCACTTCACAGATCAACTCGCAGAGCGTCGTGGCCGTGCCGCACGAGCGGATCGTCAACCTGCTCGCGACCAGCGTCGGGGAGGTACCACTCGCTCCTACTAGCTCACACACACTTTACAGACTAATTTACCTGAAGAACCCAGAGGGTTTTTCGGCGTGATGATAGAGATGATAGAGATAATATAAAGGTGGTGATTCAGAACTTTGATGGTCTGAACAAAATCCTCTGAGGAACACTATCCTCGTGTTTCTTACGGAAAGTAAGAGGTATTGCGCTTATTCTGTTCTACTCTGTATAAAAGGCATTAAACTTAACCTACATCTTTCTAACTTCCAGATCCTGATGAAAACGATGCCGACGTCGATGTTCCGGCTGCTGACCGGGCAGGAGAACCCCGTGTTCATCTAACGCGCGCGTCGCCGCGACTCAAGTGCCTGCTTACTACGATATTACGATGTACGCCCGCCCGCACCGCAACCCGGCCCTAGCCTCGCCACGCTACCTTCAACTGCCGTTTGTTAGAGTTCAAACTGCGTTTAGACTTCTTGGCTGCTTGCTCAGTGGTCCAAGGATGTTTTGGCGCTTGAATGACTTTGCCAGTTTTGTGAAATTGTACCGAAAAAACATGTTGGCGCCGATAGTTTTGCATCCACGTGCCAAAAGATCTTTGCACAACTTTAAGCGCAGTCGCGCAACTTCAGAGGCATGCGCAGTTTGACTACCTAACGTAGTAAACGTCGTTTTGCCCAAGAGAGCGCTTGTGAAATTCGGTTTGTACATATTTACGTATTTTGTGTAAATAGTGCAGTTGATTTAAATGAATAGCCAATACCTGTTACTACTAAAGATAAACAACCGTCTATGTTTACTACTTACATCCGTAAAGCAGTTATTAACATGGAATTAGCAAAAAATACTCGTATTTGACATCAATTTTGTAACAGATCTATGAAAGAAATCAGATATTGGTTATTCATTAAAAAAAAACCTGCATATAATTTATATTTATATAAAAATCCCCGTAGAAGTCCCATGTTACATAGATCTCCCCAAATCTAATATGAATATTGTAACCAATGCGTGTAACACCAATCTTCTTACAAAATAGAAAAATTCTATGAAAAATCTGTGTAGGTAGGTGGACTTGAGTTGATTAATTTCGTCAATGTACAGATTCATAGACAATGATTTGTCATTGAAGTTTTATATCTTCAAATTCAAGTAATTTTGTACTATTTGTGAGATTTTCAACTTTATGAACTAAAGCATAAGGTTCTAAATCGAATAAATGCTTAAATGAGTCTCGTCGCCCCACTTTTATATAAAAATTGGAAAGGGGGGAAGCAGAACTCTAATAAATATTTACTTTCTGTGAATATTTTGCGAAGAATCAAGTTTTTCGATAAGCTATTTAATTTATTTCAAGTACATTATTTTTATTTAAAAAAAGACTCGGCAAATAGGTACAAGTATAGAGTTAAAAAACAAAGAAAATATAACAAGATAATTTTATAAAGCGAGGGTAGGGCCCCAACTGAAGCTTATAAAAATACTCAAAAAACATATGTGATGAGTTCAATGCTTTCAATGCTTTCGTGGCTAATAAGATAGAATATAAGTTATATTATCTCTCTATTACCGAACACCATGTATTTAATATAACGAAAAAAAAACTGACTCATAAAAAAATAAAACGAAAACGCTGATAAATCTCATCCGAATGACTGAGTGTTTTCGTTATAGAGTAAAGTACATTAATATTATGAATTAAAGATTTTTTTAACTCGTAATAGTAAATACATGGTGTTATCTTTGATTGTCATGACAATGTGTATACATACTCCACTTACTAATATATCTATAAATTAAATATCAGTACCCACTCATATCTGCTTAGATATTTATATTAAATTAACTACATTTAATTCAGATAGCATTTTCTATTGTTTTGCTTTGCTTTAGAACAAATTATTTAATAATTTAATAATCAAGGATTTTTTCATGATTTTTGCCATATTTTTTTTTTAACTTATTGGCGTTTCGGTATCAAAATGTTATTTGATATGAAATGCGTTAATTTTAAGTGGAACGATAATTTTATTATAGAAGTAGTTTTTTGTGGTTATCTTGTGTCGCTATCATTTTGTTTTGATACTGTTTGACTGTTTCTTCACATTCTGATAAATAAACGTAATATTTTGTATGGTATCTCGACAGTTCTCTGTGTACTAAGTTATTATAGTGTGTGAAAATCAAATAGGTAGGTTTTGGATGAAATATGTGAGGAAACATTCATATTATATTTATTTCAGTGTCGCCATTCACGCCTGTTAGCAATCTAGCCATTCCATTATCATAACTTTAGTTCTTTGTATATTCTGACGTAAGTACGAATGTTGTTTCAATGTTTTTAAACTATTTTTTTATGAATAAAAGTGCACCATAGTTCAAATCATCTCATCCAATTCAGAATCAACAAGTATAGCTTAGATAAGTGGGTCCACGATCTGGGCTGTGGCTCTGGTTTTAGACCCCTTTGCGTCTATCATAGTGAACGCATCCTATCATCCGAGCCACAGCACAATCTCACAGACCCACAGTGATCAAATTGAAAAAAAAAAGAATTGATTAGTGGATATAGTAATAAAAAAAAAGCATTATTTCGTGTAGCATCTCAAAAGATATATCATATTTTGTAAATTTTATAGTGTCGCTATAGCTATGTAACCTACATATGTATGTTCTGTGTTCTTAGTTAAGCTTAGCGCTCTGAGAACGAGTAAACAATATTTATTTATGTATATTAAATATATATATAATTTAATAACAGTTCTAATTGTAAACACTTAAGATATTAACACTTGAATAAACCGCTTCTGATTACGTACATTTATCCCCGTTCTAATGTCCTCTCAAATGTCTTCTCGTTTCACGTGTTTTGTTCCTTTACTCTTACGGCCAGTGTCTTCGAAATACGGGTGTGTCCGTGAAAGCGGACTACATCAACATTACCCAGCCAATGTAAACTGCAGGAACCTCAAAATGTAAACTTCAGGAAATGTTGAAATCATCCGTAATTTATTACTACCTTCGTCGCTCAAAGTATACCCAAAACGTTTCCATTTTTTTACTCCTCCGACCTCTGAACACTGGCCACGCCCTTGTGAACTAAACGTAAATATAATAAGTATACAGTCTGATGTAATTTTGTATTGCTAGCTGTTGTGAATAAGATTTATTTACATTGAGAAACACAGATAATAAATAGCCTTTTATTGTGAAAGCTGGTATATGGTAGGTACACTGTAACATGTGAAATAACTATTGTTGTTCTCATTTCTAAGAGTATTATTCTAGTCTGCATTAAAGTTAAGAATAAACTGAACAAACTGATGTTGTGGTTTCATTTCCCGTTGGCTTTTTAATTTTTTTCCTTAATGTATTAAAATACAAGATAAATATAAGACATGTTAAGATCAATGTAGGACCCCTCTTAAGGTAAAGGCCTCCTCCATTTGTTGCCGCTTCATTCTGACTCCTGCTATTGTAAGTCAGTTTTGGCCCGTCGCCGGCGCCATTTGATTTCATCGGCTACCTTATAATTTGTGACAGAAGAATATTCGTAGTGGTTTAGGTTAACATTCACACATCCAGACTTTTTATGTAGAATTATAGTAGGAAGCCTAGCGAAGGGCCTCATCCTGGACAGAACAACATCTAAGCTAATATCAAACTTATTTCTGTGTAATTTCCAGCCGACGTTTTCACACTACCGCCATCTATCGTCCAATGGCACAACAGTTGTGCTATTCGATAGTAGATGGAGGTCGAATTTAAGAAGACCATCGAAGTGAAAATTATTAAATACTACAAAACACATTATATATTATAATATCACGCCTGTAATCCCTGAAGGGAGAGGCAGGGGTACCTATAGTACACACCACATTCCCGCGTGTTTAGCGCACGTCATATTATTAAAAAACAACACCATTGCTAACATGATTATGAACGATTTATAGTAGACCGTGGCGGAGAGCGCCTGGTACAATTTCCACTTGGTACAAGCCAATGACATAAAACCCAACGCAATACAATATCATTGGATGACTATGGATTACTCAAGTCACCCGTCTTGCAACATGCGGTCGTTAGAGCGTGCCGAGACAGCTCCACGAGGGCCGAATTCAGTCCATATGGAGCATTGGACCTCCAATATTGATTCCACCATGTTTGTTACTTACGTCTTGCGTTCCCATCGCGACGATGCCAGCGACGGTTGAAGTGCTATACATACATAAACCTACGCCTTTTTCCCATAAGGGTAGGCAGACACCACTAAACGTCATCTGCTACGATACTTTCATACTCTATTTGTCTCGTCCATGTCCTCATACAGTACGTAAACGCACCCTTCACGAAGCCGTCAACCAAGCATTATGTACATCAAAGTTCATCAAACTAAGTATATTTACGCAAAAATTATTGCTACTAAACAGCTTTTTTTTGGGTGAAAAATCACGTTTTACGGTAGGATTCAATGTAACGCACACGGGTTCCCTATATGAGTTCGAAACACTATTCTGCGAAAATTGTTACATCGATGACTATACATCGATGCTTTGATAATGCGACGTTATGTTTTAACTACGCCTTTTTTCTTCGATGTTTCTTAATTTCGATAACCTTACATCGAAGCCTTGTTTCTTCGACGTTTGTTTGTTCTATGTCACTACTTAACTTGAAACTTTATCAAATTAAAAAAACAAGTAAAATAGTAAGTATTTTACTTGTTTTTTTAATTTGATAAAGTTTTACTATGATTTTGTTACTTAGTAAAGAGAAAAAGTAAAATGATGTAAAACTTTATCAACTTCAAAAACAAGTAAAATAGTGAGGAAGCTTAAAGTATAGGTGCACTAATGCATAAGTAGTATCTATAGCTAGTTATAGCTATATATGTCGCAAGTTTGTGGATGCAAATAATAGATGGCGCTATTTATCCGGTCAATTGACATTAGCGGTCTTCAAAAAATTGTGCGAGGGGGCTCTCTATACCCGTTATATTACTTTACTCTATGCACAACACATTGTGCTGATAGATCATGCATGGAATAGTAAGTACGTAGGTACCTACTATTACCATACCATTTACCTTTTTTGTTTAGTAAACTTACAACATTAAAAAATTGAACTAAAAAAAAACTTGTAAAAAAGTAGGTCTCTAACTAAAAAACTGCGGGACCCATTTGCATTTAAATGATTAAAATATGGAATGGGTCCCGCCTGTTTCCAAATGCTTGTTCTTTGCTTTTCAGTATTTTTCACCGCAGTCGGGTTTTTAGTTGTTTTTAAATTTATTTGGGAAAATAAGGAAAAATGTTACTAAAAACTCGAATTCGAAATTTTTCACGAATTGAGTTATTAATCATCCATCTTTCTTAAAATTACGTTGACAACAAAATTAATTTGCCACTTTCTTAAGGTGGAAGCGCCCGGGTAGCCCGCGAAACTCAAATTTTCTTACGTTTTGTGCATCCAGTTCATTTAACTCCATTCAATATCTATTTCAGGAAAAAGTCATTTAATGGGGTTAAATGAACTTAAAGGGTTGTATTGATGATTTTAATGATTATAATTCTGTAACTACATACGTGTTACTTGCGCGACTCATATTTCATCATCATACAACCAGACACTGACCTGCAAATAGCAAAAAACCATCCGCCCCTAAGACAACCCACTAACCGATGGCGGTGAAAGCGAAACATAGGGAATAACTTTTCCACTAATCGTTTGAAAATCTGTTCAACTCAGAGTTCGTAAGTCATCTGCATAGTCCAGCAAAATTGCCGCATTAGCATCAGGTATAGGGACGTGAATGGCATATGCTTATTAGTAACGGAACAGCTATTTGATTTGATCCACTTTGCGGAATACAGCACACAAACCACGCTTCCAGCCTCCTTGCACGGTGTTCCCTCTCCCTCTATCCAACCAAAACTGATTTTTACCCATATAGGTACCTATAAGTGTATTGTTTTTAGGGTTCCGTACTTATATGCCAAAAAACGGACCTTAAAGTTTTTTTCATTCGATTGTTTCTGATTTTCGCCATTTCATTTTTTGTGTCAAAAAGCTTCATTTCGATACGACAATATTATAAGTAGGTTAAAGTTGTCTTCCAAGATTTAATTACGTTGTAAGCTAAGTGAAGACAAGTCAAGACGATGTTAGACAAGTGAAGTTTATAACAGTCTGTTAAAAAGTATTTTTTGAAGGTATTGCAAGTTTTTGATTTATTCGCCTGTCGTCATACAGTCAACAACCAACAGTGCTACAGCGATATTTTGAAGTTAGAACAAGGGGGCGTTGTTGGTGAACATTCGTTAAATAAGCCAAGATGGCGCAATTAGTTCCGATTTTGGCCACGCGCTAATAGATCTTTATAAAACTATAATATGATACCGTAGGCTAGGTAAACAAGTAGGACAAGAGTACAAAATAATAAATCATAATTTTATCTCATTGATAAAAATGATAATATTGTCGTCATGTACCTTTTTATCAGGGCCAATGACCTTACAGTTCAGATCCTAATGTATTTTTTTATAAGTAGGATAACTAAGTAAGTATCCTACCCTACCTAGATTTTGCTTACCTGTTACAGGTACCTGCAAAACTAATATTTAATTAGATTTTACATTATGAATGGACAGAGCCATCTAAATGAATAACCTACTCATAAGTAGCTAGGTCTTAATTAGGCCTGGCCCGGCTAGGTAGACTATGCTAAATTTCTGTTTGTGACCATTTTTCATCTATGTAATGATGTAGAGAACTTCATTTTTTTTTTTTACTAGCCTTGTATGTCGCACAGCAGGGCAAAGGCCTCCCCCATATCTATCCTTCAAGGTACTTTTATTATTACTCTTAGAGCTTATTCTTCTTTTATTAATACAGAGAGATAATTATCATGGTAGAAGAAAATGGTTTATCATTAAGGAATCCAGTCTCCACACTTCATAAAACAGTATTATTTTAAGCATACCTCAGTGTGCGCAACAGATGGGACTAGCGTCCTGTATAGCTCCATCTATATCCCGCATTGAAGAACAATTAAGTAATATACTGCTGTAAGAGGTAATGGAACAGGCATTGGTAGGGTGAAAATATGAATGTCTAAGCATGCATCACACATACCTAACTGTCATCTTTTAGTTTTTTTCCTTAGCCAGCAGAAACCACATTTTGTTCTTATTACAAATCCTTACCTTTATACTATTACCTAATCTTCATACTATGCGCACATTTAGTGATAAGTGGCCTACATTATCATCATCTTCCTGCCCTCGTCCCATGTTATTTGGGGTTGACGCAACACATTTTCTTCTTCCATTCTCCCGTCAATCGTCACTGAATCATTTACTCCTTTTTCCTTCTTTTCTATCTCATAATCCATACATCTTTTCTTTGGTCTTCGTCTCCCTCTCCATCCATCAACATTTATATTGCCTGAAGTCTACATAAACAACAAAATATAAGGTTTCAGCGTACTGAAAAAGGGTTCACATTTTTTATATGTAGATTCATATGTAGTTTTGAAGTAGGCAATCATGAGTCTCGTGACAGTAGCATGATCAGCTCCAACTTTTTCCATAGCTGCAATACTGGCGGAGGCCTGACAGAGAGGAGTCTCTGTAAATGGAAGCAGACCTAAATCCACCACACGGACCCAGTGTGGGTAGGTGTGTAAGTACTAACCCTGTAATATAAAATATGTAAAACTAAATAAATTTAAAAGAATAACCGTGGAGTTTTTTGTCGGTTCTTCTCCATCAGAAACAGCCAACCTGAACCGTGCACTTTTTCTCAATGTTTTATAAGTAACATTTTGATTTTGTGAGTGACAAATCTACTAATTATGTCCATACTCACTATTCTTGCTCATTACCAAAAAAATTAATTGTCCTCAAAGTAACAAAGGCATTGTCTTGTGACAAATAGGAACTGCAGTCTATAGCATGACCTTCCAGTCAGGTGTTCTGTTGCAAAACAATAAACAACATTTAGATAAATATAGAAGATAAGACTGTTATCAAATGTCGAAAACAAACAAAGAATTGTTTTTCTATTGCTGTCAGTTTTTTTCGCAGTAATTCTAGTTGACTTTTTCATGTGATAGATGACTTTTAGTTTTTTTATACTTGACCTTGAAGGATCATTTCTCGCACTTTGATTTGTAAAAATAGTGACAACTAGAATCCTAGTCTTGTTGTTCGTGGAGAACGGGAAGTCTGAACATGTTGTTTCAGTGAGCGACCACATGGGTTTGGTTTTAATTGTAAAGTACATGAAATTAGTACATCTCACAGATTTGCCTTTAGATGCACCTCTAGGATTTATTGAGTTGTTACAGTGTTTAGTGAGTTGTTAGGTTATTTGGGAACACCAAATGTAAATTGTTTATGTTAGGCATTCTGTTTGGTTTGGATACTACATAAAATCTTTGTGTATTTTGCCAATGAAGAGGAAATATTTGTTCCATATGTATAATATATAACAAATATTTCCTCTTTCATCCTAAGCTTGTCTTTAAGGAAAAATATATATTGAATGTAAATACATAGGTAACTAAAACACCAGTGAGAAAAAGATCAATGAAAACATAACCTACAATTAAGAGTTGTGATACAATTTGAAAATAAAATATTGGTTTAGCTTTTGTATATTATGTATTTTGAAGTTTTCTCACAAAGCCAAATTAAATTTACATAAATACAATTTAATGATAATTTTTATACAAGATGTAAATAGTACACAAAAGATTCTTAGTGAAATCATGCTGTTGTTGCTTATCAAGTGAAAATTAAAACATCTATAATGCATTCACTTTTGCTATGTAGAAAAAAGAATTAAATTAAACTTTCAGTATCACTAGTGTTCAGAAAACTGATATAATCATTTTATTAAGCATAACATTTGCACTCAAGAGATGTGTTTGTAAGACTCTTACAAAGATATTCAACTTTGTGACAGTAAACACTATCCATTGTATAAAATTAACCAAATTTGTAACCATGAAATATATACATTTAAGTCTCCAGGTTTTGTTTTTATTAGCTATTATAATGATAGTAAAAAAATATGCATACCTAATATTGTAACGAAGCTACATGTGAACGGGTAAACAATGACCTGTGGGACTGTCGGACCGCTCCGAGACAATAAGGGCGAGGCTACGAAATGCAGGAGGATAACCTGAGCGATGAGCGCCCGCAGCGCCGCAGCGCCGCTCACCTATAATAAAATTTATCCACAATTGTCTCTTCACAAGTTACTCGGTCTAGGGTGTATAACATAACTTGCACTCTTAAATCATGATATATGTTAGTTCCGTCCTCGTGTGGCGCGTCGGGGAGGCACTGGTGAGTGAGTGCGGCTGCACTCTTCAGTTGTCCATGGCGTATCTCCGCGTCCACTCCTTCGCGTTCCGGATCGCCTCGCTCTCGTTCACCTTCCACAGCTCGGCCACGTCGTTCGCCAGCGGGTCGTCGGGGTTCGGCGCCGACAGTAGCGCCTGGATCGACAGCAGCACCGTGCGGATCTGCAGCGCTGGACTCCATTTGTCCTTCAGTATGTCCAAGCATATACGACCCAGCCGATCTATGTTCGGATGGTATATTTTCGTTATAAACCTAACCTTAGGCGCTGACATGGGATAGTCCTCAGGCAGAAATAACTCTAATTTAAATAGTCCTCCTTCGAACGGCGAATCTTCTGGGCCAGTGACGATTACGTGAAAATAACGAGCATTCGTTTCGCTTGGCACTGCGCTGATTCCCGGCACCGGCTCTTGCATCAATCGCTGTGTCTCTTTGATTATTCTACGTGGTAGGGCTGCCATTTTAAATATGCGGTCTAGCGCAATTTGTCAAATGAAAGCAAGTAATCATATAATCGTACAAAATATCTAATTGTCTTTTCACACTAAGTGTTCACGACGATTATCCAGGCACGTATTCAGAATTAACGAATTACAACAGCATTTTAGCCATGATAATGCTAAAAACGCGACTACAAAAGCGAAGGTACTTCAATTTTTAAAGCATAGACTATATAGACTTTTGTACCAAAGAGAACACGTGCAATATAGAAACTAGTGCGTTTCAAGTTAATTTGTCATGTAATCTAAAAATTCCGGTTTTTTAAACTGGGAAGTACCCGTTTAAAAAACACCCTATTTACTTGTTGAACAATAAATGACATATTATGTATGTAAGAATTCATTCATTATATTATTCATTATTATTGAAAAACACTACTAAATTAATGATGGTTTAGTCACTGTGGTTACTCGGTAAGTGTGTATTAGGCTTTATTTTGTGACAGTTTATGTAGTACTACATAATCTGTGGTTTTTGCGAATAGTTCTAGCGGTGTCCGCGAGATGTCAGTACCTCTACACATGTCTATGCTCGTGGACGTAAATATAACACGTGAATACAGGTCCGAGTTCTCCGAAATTTATATAAAAAATGTACTATCAAAGTGACGCTTTAGGTTTACTTTTGTTAGGCTACTATAACCGGCAAAAAATGAACCGAAAGAGATAGACAGAACTGAGGCCGTTTGCCCTTTTTTCTCAATTGCCAAAAAAGATAAAAATGCTAAAGATTCAGTTCATTCATGTTTTAAAATTCAAAACACTAACAATTGTTTCATCATCATCATCATATCAGCCCTTAATCAACCACTGCTGGGTATCTAAAGGGTGTAAAAAGACCCTTAACGAAGCCGAAAGGCACTTGTTTTCCCCGTCATTGCGATCATTTTTTTGTCGTGGACCATACCTAGGAACCTTCTTGTTACCGAGATATTGGAGGTCAAAGTTCCAATTTTTTCACAAGTTTTTCTTTTAAAACCAATTTTTAAGGTTTTAACTTTACTTTAATTAACTCCTTAACACGTTTACTATTCAAAGCATCCATCAGCACTAAGGTTTGAGTGCGTACCATTGAGTGATTTTTCGCCCCAAAAAAAAAGTTGTTACAATAATTTTTGCGTAGAGTTACTTAGTTTGATGTACAGAATGCTTGGTTGACGGCTTCGTGAAAGGTCCGTTTACACCCTGTATAGACCTCCCCTTTTTTCTGACACACTTTCCGGTTCTGTGCGTCCCGTATCCAGGTGTTTCCGACGACTTTGACGATATCGTCAACCCAACGAACTTTAGGAAGGCCCTGATTTCTTTGGCCAAACCTTGGCCACCACTCGGTCAAACCCTTGCTCCATCGGCAATCTCCGCGTCTAGCCAGGTGTCCTGCCCAGGTCCATTTGAGGCGCACCGCCCGGTCCCCGACGTCGTAGACTTTCGTCCAGCAATTGTTTGTTTTAAAAAAAAATACTGCTGGTAGATAAATAAATCAGGCTGTTAATTATTTTAGATCCTCGAGCTAAATAAACTGGACAAACGGCTATTTTCTAATTTTCGCGGCCTTTCGATTACAACAACAAAAAAAAAACGCGAAATTGTTTGTATTCTTTATTGAAGTATTTCATCTACATCTAAAATCATTTTATAGAGAGCCAAAGTGTATATTTTGGATGTAGGAAGTACCCTTATCTCCGAAACCACTCATTCTATTTCAAAAAATATTTCTCTGATGAAAACCTACGAATACTATTATTACCAAGTGCCGTGTTTCTTCGATGTGGACGAAGTCGCTGACAGCAGCTAGTCAGTAAACATAAAATAGCCCAGCTAGTGTCGAGTGCTGAGCTTGGAATAACATAAAATAAACTTAGGTAGACACCGCAATATTTATATTAAAATATTTTCCCCATGTTACAGTACTTATATTGCCTCACACGACGGTACCGACTCCAAGTTAAGGGAGTGAGCCGGGGCTGCGGGATTGCCGGGGCTGCGGGACTGTTCGAAAGAGATACCGCGGCCCTGGAACACAAAGGGCAAACAAAATCACTTCATTATTTTCATATTTTTTTCTTTGTAAGTACCCCCACGTTAGATATTTCACTGACAGCTGTGTTCCGACCCCGCGTTTGCAGAACTGGAGATCAAGGATCTTAAAAAAAAAGTGGATATTTTCCTGCTAACTTAATTTCTAACAAACTATCGAAACAAATTACTTTCCACATTCTAGTTCTATTGCTCTGGAGTATTAAAATTATCTTATGTTACCTGTTAATAGTCGACCTCTTTATTTTATTGCGTTACTTTTGGTCAAGCAATTCCCAGTAAGTGATAAAGCAAGACCCAGGAAGACTGGTTGTCAGGTTTCGGGCCACTGTGTTCCTGTTACGACCATCAAAAATCTGTAAAAGGACAGCCGTGATCAACGGCTTAATGTGCTTTCCGAGGAACGAAGGAGTCTCGATATAAAATGAATGGTCACCCATCCGATTCGGCCGACCTTGGCAAGCACTGTTTAACCTTGAAGATTGAACCGTGTGGCTATTGTTATTAAGCCACGAGCCACTTTTTGGAGAACATGGCCATTATTTTGGAGAACATACCAAGGTTATAAAAACTCATCGTTTAATTCGTTAAGTCATCGCCTCTCTGGTTTTCTTCAGATATTATTTATTCATTCGGGCACGTCCAACTTTGTGAACAAGTATTTCAATAATTGATTCAAGGAGCTAACTTACTTTGGGAGTTCGTCCCACAAATATTTGTTACTAGCTGTTCCCCGCGACCTTCGTCCGCGTCAAGTTATTAAAAATACATTTTTCCCCGTTTTTGCAACATTTTTCATTGCTGCTACGCTCCTATTGGTCGTAGCGTGATGATATATAGCCTATAGCCTTCCTCGATAAATGGACTACCCAACACTGAAAGAATCATTCAAATCGGACCAGAAGTTCCAGAGATTAGCGCGTTCAAACAAACAAACAAACACTGCAGCTTTATAATATTAATATTAATATATAGTATATAGATTTTTGCAGACAAATTTAATCACTAGGCTTTTTAGAAATAGCTTGTCGGTTTACAAACCAGGCCTAATAGGAACTACCCTTGGCCTCGTGGTTTGTTGTCGTAAGGGTGAATGCATGGGGGGGTTTGATACCTAGTTCGGGCAAAGTGTTGGTTCCTAAGTAAGGGTGGGGCTAGCGTCGTCAGAGCTCGCATGGAATAGACAGGTTTGGAAGGAGAAAGGGGCGGCCTTTGCCCAGCAGTGGGACACGATGTAGGCTAGTAAATAAAGGTGTATTTTACTAGGTATGTCCGAAATCTCATTTTTATCAGAGATACCAACACACCCCACCTTAATGAGTTTCACTTGAAGTACCTACTATAGGAAACTTCTTACTAAATGAAAGTCGTTTTCGATAACTATTCCTAGAAAAACTACTTTTTTTATCTCTGCTGTCTGTTCTCCCACATTCCTAGAAAAACTACTTTTTTATCATTAGACTCTGTCTGTCTGCTCTCCCATCTGAATCTCTTCTTCTAGTTTTTATACATACATTAAAAACTAACGCCTTTTTGCGATCGGGTTAGGCAGACACCACAGAGTGCCAGCTGCTACGGTCCTACAGCCTCGTCCTAGTCTAGTGTTCATCTCTTTATAAATAATGTATGCCAGTAAACAAAATAAAACACTGCAAAGTTTAAAATATACGCAACACCACACCTGTAATCCCCGAAGGGTTAGACAGAGATGTAGATGTAGACCTACCTATTAGCACTCCCACATTTCGCCAGTTTCGTTTAGGTCCTAATTGAGGGCGAGCTTATTGCCATCAACCGGGCTCAAATACAGACTCCAATGGCTGCTGCCGAGAAATTTCTGATGGAGAAACACTGAACTATCGAACTCAGGACCTCAAGCTCAGTAGTTGCGTTTACGTATTTTTAATCCGACAGTCCAACAACTCGGAAAGTCCATAAAGATATTCACTAGGATTACGTAATTAGGTACAGTATCACACAAAGCCCCTCCAGTATAAAGCCAATCACGACATAATAAGCTTATGTTCCAAACTGAATATCTGTCAGCGCCACGACCCACGGGTCCATTAACGGACACTAATAGCCAATCCGTGTTGTCGGCAATATGTGATTGACGCCCGACTGATGAGGACTCGAAGCAATTTACCTGTTTATTATGAAGTTTATAACCAACCTCGGTTGTTATAGAACCATATTATTATGATTGCTCCTGGCTAAATAATAACGGCCGCACGGTTTTATGACAGGTTAAGCTTTGCTTACCGAGGTTGTTTCGTGGATGGGTGACCATTTGTTAGATACCGAGATTCCGCCGTCGATTCCGACTGGGAAAGCACGTTAAGCCATTAGTTCTGGCTATCGTTTGGGGATCTTTGGCAGTCGTTACGAGCCGGAAATTCTGACAACCAGTCTTACCATGGGGTACCTTATTACCGAGTAACTTGGTCGTGGAGGTTAGATAGACAGTCGCTCCATGTGAAATAGGGGTATTCCAGTGAGACTGGAAATCGACCCCTACACATAAGTTTTTAAACTGTCATGGTCACGAACATTATCATTAACACTAGAAACGGGATATTTACCATGTTTACTGTTTGGTTTGAGTTCCCGATATTTCGGCGCTGTTGCAAGCACCATGATCACGGATAAACTTGATGGTGCTTTAAGGATAATGGTTGGTTGGTTGCTTTCGAAGTACCTGGTAGGTAGGTGTGTTAGGTGCATCGGCAAGTGGTACTGATAAATTCCTGATGGAAAAACCTATTAACACTTTGCCCGACCTGGGAATCGAACCCAGGACCTCATGCTCAGCGACTACTGAGCAAGCGCGACTTTGCTTTGGGACCACTAGACCAACAAGGAAATAAAAGTCATTTGGTTTATCAAAGATCCACGATCACCTGGCTGGTAATTCAAAAAAGTCAGCCAAATAAAAATAGAAAAAAAAAACAAAAACAGCTAAGAGTTCTAAAAATGTTAATCTTATTTATTTTAAAACCGATGACGTCACGTTGCTATTCCCATTCAATGCTAATACTGTTGCTTTGTAATCACATCGATTCGAGGTAAAATACAAACGTTTCGATAAGAAAACGACTACGATAAGTTTATTCAACAAGAAACCGATTACTACAAAGTGTTGGCGCCATTTTTTTCTTCGGTATTTTTGTACCAAAATTGTGTAAGAGCGAAAGAGAGGGCCAATCGGATAGGAGAGAAAGCCGATATAAAGCGGTATCTTATTTCGCTTAGTTGTTCACCAGCTCCGATAGCCGTGATCGTCTAGTGGTTAGGACCCTACGTTGTGGCCGTAGTAACCCAGGTTCGAATCCTGGTCACGGCAGTGATTACACTGTCGCGGCGGAGCATATCTTTTTGCTTTTATTGTTTTCGTTTTTGATTTTTTTGATGAATTTGTTGTAATTTTAAGTAGAGGAAAACTATTTCTTTATGGTTTAGTTTAATATGACAAGGAAAACTATTAATAATACACGCTAATCAAACAAAATATGTATGTATGTAGGTAGGTACTTAAATATGTTTTACATAAATAAATCATTTACTGTCTGGGTATTTACCTTATCTTTTACTTCTACCAATTGACTTGCCTTCGTAAAAGTTTCCCAAAAATTGAATGGGTAAAAAAGTTAGGGAAACTGATTGTGTCAATTTGGTAAACAATTTATTAATATATCTGACGGGTAAATAGTTATTTACTCATATTTTTTAGTAGATTATTAGTTAGGTATAAAATATAATTCCATGAATTAAGGGGTTGGGGTCAGCCTTCTTTATCGAAAAACTATTTACTTCATCCTACCAGTTTCAGCTAAAATTATATTAAGAGCGTGCATCCGTTAGAACCACGCTGGAGTCAAAATTGATGATTTCCGACGGACCATTAAACGATAATCTGTTTAATTCGTAGATAAGTTATTGACGTCAAATTATTGAAGATTTCATCATCTAGTGCATGGCTGAAAATAATTTTCAAATATTCGTATAGTTTTCTCATTAGAACAGTTTTTCTTCAAACCCTTTTTAAACCTAGCGGTCGATGGTCTACGCAGATGTTAGATAATAGTAAAACCATATACGACAAACTTATTACAACATTACCATTAAAAAAAACAATTACATTCACTAGTACATGGCTGAAAAAAAAAACATAATTACTGCAAGTTTTCATACAAGAAAAGTATTTTCAAAAGTGTAATTTTTAGCAACTTTTCGAGTAATTAAACGTGTTAGTTTAGGATGAAATCTGAGATATTTTTGTTTTTTTTTTTTAGACCTAGTAAATGAAGACATTTAAGTTCTAACACATGATATATTTTTTTTAATAACGTATATTATGTTTATTTTTCTATGAATTATTTAGTACTACTGTATAATCGGTGCGGAATCGCACCAGCGAGCGCTAAGTGCCGGCCGAGGCCTTTCAGAGGTAGGACGTGGGCCGCTCTGGAGTAACGCTCTCCTATTCCCATACAGTAATATTGCCAAATTAATTAAAACAGGTAAATATTTGACTATTTGCGACGTTGCCAACTTTTGGGATGAACGCTCGAAGTTGAAGTGGCAATATTTTTAGGCTTTGGCAACTAATAAAATTAACCTAATTAATTTTCCAATCGAATATCTGTAATTTAATGGAGAAGTTTAATTTATTACTCTGATTTACAGTCCCATTAAGATAGTAGATATTAAAATCGTTCATTTGTCTCGTAGCAGATAATATTATTTTAATCATTTTCGGTGTTTAAGGTGGATTCGCCAGGGTAGCCCGTGAAATTCTAATTTTCATTTGCTGGTTAGTGTCATCATCATCTGCCTAGCCTTTTCCCAGCTTTATTGGGGTCGGCTTCCAGTCTAACCGGATGCAGCTGAATACCAGTATTTTACATGGAGCGATTGCCTATCTGACCTCCACAACCCAGTTAGTGCTGGGTAATACGATACCCCTTGGTAAGACTGGTTGTCAATCTTTTTGGGCCAGTGACTATCTAATGACTGTCAAAGATCTACAAATGACATCCGCGACCAACGGCTTAGCGTGCTTTCCGAGGCACAGAGGAAACTCGGTATGTAAGGTCACCCATCCACAGACCAACCTAGGCAAGACATTTGTATGGTAATACTAAAAAAAAGTTATGAATTTCCGAAAGTCATAGAGCAAAAGTGGTTCAGGTTCATGGTCTGAGATACCACACAAGAGGTTTTGCGTTTATTACGTTACACCCGATATAAGGAACGTGTGAAGCATATACTAATAAAATACATAACATCACGCCTGTAATATCCGAAATGTAAGTCAGAGGTTTACTTTTGAGCACACCTCCATTTTGCTAGGTTTTCAAGCCCATGTGAAAAAGACCGCCATCCTATCCTAAAGCCATCAATCGGACACAACTCCAGACTCCGGGCTATTACTGAAAAACTCCTATTCGTAAAACGCAATAAGACTACAACCTGGAAATCGAACCCAGGTCGTCATTCAGCAGTACTGAGCGCTTGTGGCCACAAGACGCGAGAGAAGCGATTAATCATATGATAACCATTAAGCCAGTTCTATACGTATGTAATAAATGTTACATAGATGGAATATCATAGGATAAAAGATGAAACATATTTGTGGGATATAAGGGGACGTCCTAAGCAAACCATTTTGACCGTAATCCTTTTTAATTTGTTACAATGAAAGCGCGGTCGGAACTCAATGATTCAATGTAACGTAATTTCTGTTCAGGGTGTTTTTAAATTCATATTGCCCACATTTTTTTGTGGAAAAAAGGAAATGGTTTGAGACAGGTCATTCCATTACGTAGAGTCACACTCAGAGTACCTTTTTTTTCTGGTGAGAAATCATCAAATGCTCTGTGCGGAGTGGAAGGGAGTGTCAGACTTTTACTGACTAAAACCCGTCCATGTTCCTTCTTTGCCCTTGGTGTTCCAGGGCCGCGGGATCTCTTTCGAACAGTCCCGCAGCCACATTCAAAGTACCTTTGTCTGCTATGCTATTTTGGTCTTGGTTGTGAAGAAATTAAATATACCTCGTTTCCTATGTAATTAGTTTGCTCAATACCGCAGCTCGGAAAGGTATGAATATGTGTCCTCAAATTATTGGAATTCTTACTAATGTTATAAATGCGAAAGTAACTTTGTTTGTTTGTTACCTTTTCACGCCTAAACCACTGAACCGATCATCCTGATTTTTGCTTATAAGTTGTCAGTTGTACAGAAACGGACATAGGGTACCTTCCATCCCAAAAAAAAGTACTGTTCTCGAGGAAAACAATAACGTTCTTATGATAATAGATGGCGCCACGTGTCTTTCGAATCATGATTAGATTATTTTATTACAAGCAGGGTACAACCCGAATTGATTGTCAAATTCTAAATTAATTTGAAAACTGACCAATTTGTGACCAGCATACACAACTTTGTTAAGTTATCCAACCATAGTTTGAATTCATTCCCACATATAGTTCCAGCAGTGTTCTTTTCTCAAAAAAATAAATTCGGCAAGTCAATTCTGATTTAATGCTCTCAACCTTGTTCCTTTTCAAATCATCATCATTGTGAGCCTACAGCAGTCCACTGCTGGACATAGGCCTCTTCAATCGCACACTACTTAACTCAATTCTCGGCAAGTCTTATCCAGTTGCTACCAGCCAACCTGCGGAGATCGTCGCTCTACCTTGCCTGAGTCCACGGGTCCCACCTTACGATTCGCGGTCTCTATTCAAGAAGACAAATCGTGCAAATTTCCAAATCGTACAATTTTCCAAATCGTGCAATTTTCCAAATCGTGTATTATTTATTCATCAAAACAAAATATTATTATTATGTAGTCACTAAAAATTCATCTCAAACTCCATAACAAGCTTAACACCTAAAAATTTATTCGGAACTCAAAAGATAAACTCAACAATAAATTATTCATAAGAGAAACTTCGAAACTTCTGAATATATTTATTATAAGAATCACACTCTGATATGGAAGGTGGACAGAAAGTCAGGGGCTCGAACCACTACGTGTTCGAAGTCCATGAAGGATAATCTCCCATCTCCGTCGACATCGGCTTCGTCCAGGACGCTGGCGACGATTTCTTCTCTCTCTTGGGGGTGGAGCTCCCCTTTCGTGAGGAGTCGGGTGGCTTCGAGGAGGTCATCTCGTCCGATGTACATGTCGTCGTCTAAATCGTAGATGCGGAAGGCGTACCTGAGAAAGTAATGTTCGAAGGTTATTTTAGACTTCTAGAATCATTACCTGCCTAGCCTTTTCCCAGCTATGTTGGGGTCGACTTCCAGTCTTACCGGATGCAGCTGAATACTAATATTTTACATGGAGCGACTGCCTGTATGACGTCCACAACCTAGTTAGTATTGGGTATTAACCTATGGTATTAACATACCCCTCCTTGGTAAGATAACTACCAATTACGGATAATTACGGGTACATACATCAGATTTTAAGGTGTTCGGATTCCAATGGGAAATAAAAGCATAGGAACACCTGGTATCTTGACCTTCAATGTCAAACCATTTATTTCACAACACAAGGAAATAGAATAAAATAGAATTGATTCTAATTGAAAAGTGAATTGGTGTTTTTGAAGTAGACAAATTACTAACGATTTTTATGTCGTGTCGAAATGAATTAAACCTTGTGATTGTAAGGAAGGTTTGTTTCTGAAAGCCACATTCGTGATAAACATTAAAAACGCAGGTACTAAAACAATGGAATTTTCACACGTAGTAATAGTCACGAAGATTCCTATTTAATGTTGTGAACAAATTAACTTAGCATAGTTACCTACGCCATTTTGAAACACGTCAGATATATTAAAATTTGATCATGTCTATTACGGAGAAAATTATCTATGAAACTTTTCCCAGCACTAATGTTTCGTTCGCGTGAGGTCACACATAAAACTCTGTAATTTAGATTCCTTCTATGCAAAATTCATGATCATAGACAAGAATAAATTGCAAACAATGTAAGGTACAAAAAAAGTTTATTCCGACCTTGAAAAGAAAAGTAATTAACAAATTAAAAACATGCTACTTAAATGAATATCTTAATAGAATTGTAATATTTTCTAAAAGGAAGAAAGGAATAAACTATAAGTCTGTTTTTTAATCTCGGAGACTAAATTGACAAGTGAAAATGTCAAAACTGACTTAATTGCTATTGAAATCTATGTCAGTTTGCCATTTGTACTTTTATTAAAAAACAGACTTTAGCTGCTACGTGTGAAAAAAATATTGGTAGAAACGTGTTGTTAGAGCAATTATTTCTCGCCATTTTTGCCTGCCGAGATTTATAAAGTCGTTGAAAGTTTCGTATGCTTGTTTAATAAATAATTATGCATTTTCTTTTCTTAATCTGAGTGCAGACAGCATTTCACAGGCAAAATGTTATGTGCAAAATGTAAGAATTAATGTTATTTTCTTTTTATTCTGAATATTTTCCAGGGTAACTAGCTTGTTGGGTGCAGGGCCAAATAGGGCAATTGCTCTATCGCCCTACCCAGTCTGCCTCGCCCCAGTCTCATCTTGTTAGCTTTCCTATTTATAAACATTTCTTTGTGTAAAAATACCTGAGCGCTTATTACTTTTAGACACGTAGAACTTATTTGTGATACCCAAGGTCTGATTTTTATTTAGATTCAGTTTTGATGCACGAGTTTTTCTTTTGTTATGTTTCACATAGTGAGTAAAAGAAAATTGTAATCCAACCGTTCAAAATTCGAATGGTTTGAAAATAACGGTGATAGATTTAAATTTCGAATCCATCATCTTTAAAAAAGTAACCAATGGTGAGCATAGACCAACGACCACTTTAATTAGTGCAAAAGCGTAATAAACAACTTTTTGTCTTTGGATATCTTCTTTGTGAAATGATGTGTTGTAACATGTCTTCGATTTTTTAATTCTATCTAGGACATCCGGTACCCTCACCGTTTACCGTTTTGAGGGCAGTGGCACGAAATAAATTATACAAAGAAAAGTACCTGTTTTGGTTTGAACAAACAGTTTGACGAATCAGAAAAGGGGTTTAAACCACTTTAATCAAAGAATGTGGCTCACGGATAGGCATAGCTCTTTTGACGTCGTTGGACATTCGATTCGGAACATATTGTTACGTCGCCGTCGGTAGTTTTACGAGAAGATTCTAGATTACGTTTGAGTCTAGAATTTTCCACTATGGCACTGTCTAGAAGATTCGAGAGAGCTGTGAAGAAGGTTCCAGAAAATTGTGGAACTTTCTCGAAGGACCGGTCGGCATATAAATAGCCGTCGGGTTTGCGGGAGCCAGTCAGTCTGATTTTGGCTAAACAACGAATCGAATCGAAGTGAACTGCAAGTGCGATATCAAAGTGAATAGTGATCAGTAGTGAATTTGTGATTGAGGTATAAGTCATCCCATCTGCCTAGCTTTTTCCCAACTATTTTGGGGTCGGCTTCCAGTCGAACCGGATGCAGCTGAATACCAGTATTTAACGTGGAGCGACTGCCTATCTGACCTAAACAACCCAGTTAGTTCTGGGTAATACGATACCCTTTGGTAAGACTGGTTATCAGACTTTCGGCCCACTGACTACCTGTAACAAATAAGAGCCGAGTCCAACGGCTTAACGTGCTTTCCGAGGCACGGAGGAAACTCTGTATGAGGTGGTCACCCATCCACGGATCAACCTAGGCAAGGGCAGCTTAACCTAAAGATCGACCCGAGCGGCAGTTATTATTATTTAGCCATTGAGGTATAAGTGTTTTGTGTTAAATAAAGATACTTGGTTTTTAATCGGTAGTGTTTTAATTTATCCCACAGCCAGCTCGTAATAATATTTATTAATCTTACCACGCCTTGATATCTCTAGGTGCGGCTTCACTGAAGACTGACATCATGTCGAGGAAGTCTTCGAACGTGAGGTTGCCAGAACCGTCGTGTGAGAACACTTGACATATTCGACGTTTGAATGGATTCTCCTGAAACAGAAATAAAAGTAATTATTACATTGAATCATGTAGTAATCAGGCCTCTTCTCTGTCAGAGTGGGCCACTATGCGGGCCCAATGGTAATAATAAGAGTAATCCCCTAAAGGTTAGGCAGAGATGTACCTAATAGTACATCCACATTTCGCCAGTTATGTTTAAGTCACATGTAATAAAGGGCGAGCCTATTGCCATCGACACAAATCCAGATTTCTTGGTTGCTACTGAGAAATTCCTGATGGAAAAACCCAATAACACTTTGCCCCACCTGGGAATCGAATCCAGGAACTCATGCTTAGCAGTCGCGCTTGCGACCACTAGACCAACGAGGTAGTCATCATGCCATGTCGATAGATGTCACATGTATTTAAATTTTAAGTCCTAGTGATATCCAAATGATGAAGGGAAATATCGTGAGGAAATTAAACAATATTTTCCTCAAAGAGAGAAAGTCGTGAAAACTTTGTAAAAATAGCCCGCTATTTAAAGAACTTTCGTCTATTATAAATGGATGAAAACGAAAAGAAAATCAATCTATAAGATTATGTTCAAATGATTTATTATCCCAAATTGTAGGTATCAATCAGTTTAATATCGCATTTACTAGAAAATTTTACAAATCTGAAGATATTTGTCTGACTTAGGATTAAGAAAAATGTTCTCTTTCACAAATTCTTTCTTTTAAAATGCGTAGATCTTACGTTTATTACATAACAATCGTTACGAAGTTATGGCAACATTGAATCGAGTTACAAAGTTGCACTTGCCGGAAAGAAAATTCATTGCGTCTTTTTCATCTATATATATATAAAAATCAATTGCTGTTCGTTAGTCTCGCTAAAACTCAAAAACGGCTTGACAGATTTTGATGAAATTTTACACAGTTGTTCTAGATAGGTCAGGGATGGTTTATAATGTAATAGGTAGGTAGTAGGTTAGGTAGGTAATAGGTAGGTAGGTAGTAGGCAGGTGGGCAGAGTAGTCAAAAATACAAAGAGGTAGTACTAGGTAGAAAAAATTGCATTGCAAAGCATGCTGGGTACAGCTAGTCGTATATAAAAAAGCCCACAAAATTGCTCGAGTTTTGTCTATGAAAAAGAGAAATTGTCTTCATACGTGAGAAGATATACATATCTTAGGACAATGCACCGATGTATTGTTTGCTACGTGCCAATTCTTTTAGCGATGTTCATCTGTTGTTGTTTCATTGAGTAGTACCGTAAAACAATGCATCAAGCTTTACAATTCCAGTATAACATGGCCTCGCTTTGTATAGATTTACTGTAGAATGAGGGATCCGCATAAACTAGTTTTGTACAGCTTGATTGGTAGTCGTGCGTACCTAGGTATCGATGTGGAGCATGTATAATTGTGTACATGATAAATCAAGAAAGGACAACATTTGTTTTGGGTCCCAAAACCACAAGTAGAAAGTGTAGTTAGAGCTAGCAGTCATTAGTATCATTAATCCGGTAATACTTACAGGACCATATTACCAACTGCCTAGCCTTTTCCCAACTGTGTTGGGATCGGCTTCCAGTCTAACCGGATGCAGCCGAATATCAGTATTTTACATAGAGCGACTGCCTATCTGACATCCACAACCTAGTTAGTACTGGGTAATACGATACCCCTAGATAAGACTGGTTGTCAGACTTTCGGGCCACTGATTTCCTGTAACTACTGTCAAAAATTTACAAATGACAGCCGAGACTAACGGCTTAACGTGCTTTCCGAGGCACGGAGGAAACTCGGTATGTAATGGGTGGTCACACATTCACGGACCAACCCAAGCAAGCGTGGCTTGAAGATCGACCCGAGCGGCTGTTATTATTTAGCCACGAGCTCCTCTCAATATCAACTCGACCAAGTGACAAAATGTCTTGTAGAAGTTCTAGGTAGGTAAGTCCCTTCATATTATGGTGGCACTACACTTGATAGATCTGGGCAAATATTCGCCTTCTATCATTAAAAGGAAGTGAACTTTATGGGTACACTACATACGTAAATACGAAAAACTTTATTCCGACAGTCACAAATCCGAATTTTAAAATACCGATTTTCATAATTCCGAATGGTTCAAAATTCCTAATATGACAATTCCGATTTATCATTTATCCTATTTTTATAATTCCTATTTTTCGATATTCCTAACGTTCATAATTACTATTCTTAAAATACCGAGTTTCAAGAGATCGAACAACAAAAAGTCCGACTTAATGATAATACGAAACATCAAAAATACGAATTCCGATTATTAAAATACCGATTAATTAGAATTCCGAAATAAAAACGCCTTATAAAAGTGAATATCAAGACAAATAAATTAATAAATACATAACCAACAATAGAGGGGATCTGATCCGTTAATGGTCACTGTTACCTAACTTAACCCAAATGATTCACTAACAATAGATGGTACCCGAATCAATCAAAACATCAATAATTATAAAACAGTTTATTTCCCTGTAAGAAGCGTGCAACCATGCAAACAAGCATATACCATGTTGTTGCATGCAACAAGCTTGCAGCATGCAATAACGCAAACAAGCATACATCATACATGCAGAAAGCATTCAGCATGCAAACAAGCATGCAAGATACATGCAGCAAACATGCAGCATGCAAGCAAGCATGCAGCATGCAAGCAAGCATGCAGCATGCAAGCGAGCATGTAACAGGCAGCAGGCATGGTTTCTGTCACGGCTCCGGCGCTGCGGGGCTCCGGCGTTTCCACGCGAGCTTATCATCGCAGATGTGTTTTACGCTCACCACCGCAGCTTCGGCTTGCTGGCCGGCTTCGCCGGCCAACCTCAGCCGCGGCGGAGAGCGTTAAAACCACCTGCTCTTCAGCTCGCGAGCCGCCTCGCCCCTCCGCGTCTACGCGGTTTTAAATTACACTCTAGGGGTAGGGCAGACAAGACTACGTGGAGTCGGTTTTGCAGCGATTCGTTTCTGTCACTTACTTTTGTAGCTCACCCTTTTGACTTTTTAAGACAATGTTTTAATTTTAAGGTTAAATATGAAATTGATCATCTTTTTTCATTTAATGATTATGCCAAGTGTGTTATGCCAAATATCACAATCAGAAACTTAATTTTAGCAGTTTATTCGAAGTATTGAAAATCGGAATGTCGTTTTTCGGACCGACAGCCCATCGAGCATTTGATTCTTCGGTCGTATGAAAATCGGAAAACAAACAAATCGGATTTACGACTTTCGGTAAAATGTATTTCGTAATTTTTAATAATAGAGATTTTAATTCTTAGGTATTATGAAATTCGGACTTTTGAAAATCGGAACATTGATATTCGGAATAAAATATTTCGGAGTATTTGGGTGTTCCCGAACTTTATCGTAATAGGCATTAAAAACATTTTGTTTTGATCCAATATCGCGAAAATTTTGACATGACATGAGCATTAGGTGGGTTGGTATTTTTATTCGCGAAAACGCTTGCCGAAATTGATACTGTTCTTCTAATCCAATTACTTAGGTTAGTTGTTGATATACTACCGGTTGCGTTAAACCCACAATCCAACTGGATTGTTTCAGCCCACGGATTCCGGGTAGCCAAATAAATCAGCCTACGTGTTCGATGTTTTGAGGTTAAGCCGCGCTTGACCAGAGGGCCTAGAAAAAGTGCCATTCTATCAGCAATTACGATTGGAAAACTTAAAAACAGATTGGTTTAACGTAAGCTATGGAAAAGTTTATGTCTGACTAAGTCATTGTAGAAATACGAAGCGTTTTAAAAGCAATTGCTACTAACTAGTCCAGTTCTTGCCGTAATTTCCAGTCGATTACAATTTCCGAAGAAAATAAATGAATTATCTTGGTATGGATGGTTTTTTTTCATAACTATGTTGGGGTCGGCTTCCAGTCTAACCAAATGCAGCTGAATAATAATATTTTAGCTGGGGCGACTGTCTAGCTGACCTCCACAACCTAGTTAGTACTAGGTAATACGATACCCCTAAGACTGACTGTCAGACTTTCGGGCCACTGACTATCTATTACGCGACTGTCAAAGATCTACAAATCATACCCGGGACCACAGAGGTAATTCGGCATGTTATGGACGGTCACCTATTACGGACCGACCTCGGCAAGCGCGGCTTATCCGTGAAGAAAGACCCGTGCGGCTGTTATTATTTACTGAAAAGAAATGAGTATTGACTACAAATGAATGAATTGTGTTGTTTAACAGTCATCATCGTATCATTATGACATTCCAATAACAATTGAAAACTGACAGTGACAGATACCATAAACAAGAGTCTTACTTTTAATTCCGGTAACTTTTCTATCTCCTCCAAAGGCACGACTATGGTGTGAGGCTGGTTCTCTGTCATTCTCTTAGGCACTAGGGCAGGATTCACTTCCCTGAAGCGTTTGAATACTCTGGAAATGGAAATAAAAGAGATAATGGTTAAACTTTGTAAATGTAGTAAATATTGTCCATTCTTTATATATTTTCTATATATTTTTTCTTCCATTTTTTCTTTAGTTGAAAGATTGTTTTCTTGCAAAAGTGTTTTTTAAAGGACTACACTGGACTTAGTTTGTTGCTATATGGTCGATTGTTGAGTTGAGTGTTATTGTGAATTTTAATATAATTTTATTTTATCAGTAGTAGAGTTCCCTGTAGCTACACTTATACTGTCACTTACGCGATATCTTCCGGGTTGCAACACCCCGCGACAACCCGCGATCATGGCGCTTGCAACAGCGTCGAAATGTCGGGAGCTCAATATAATGAACAATCACGGAAGATATCCCGTAAGTGACAGTATAAGTTTAGTTGTAAAGCGTGAAAGCTTAAAACAGTGTTTCCCTTTAGCTCTTTCATATCTGATGGGTACATCTCCTACTTTGCAGACTGTGTAGGTATTTTAAGTAGCTTTTCTGGCATATTTTTATAGCTGTTCTTTTTCAACTTTTTAAATCAAACTTCTAACAAAATTTATCTCAGTCAAGTGTCGCATTTTAAAACAAAATTCTTTTTTCACGCTCAGCTCTAATTTAAAAAAAACCAGCGGCATTATGTCAACTCTCCGAAATGAGAAATGTCCTCATTTGTCTTTTTTTCGTACCCCTATTGTACGAAAAGTAATGTAGCGAGAAAATATGGAACGGCTTGGAGTGGTACAAAATTACAAATCTCATTTTTCATGGAATATTAGGTACACAAACATTAGATGCGACTCTCTATAACGGAGGCAAGCCTATCTTCTTTTTTATCATGTGGTTAGTGCCTAAACTGGTATCAGAGTTTTTATGCGATCGTGGGCCTCTGAATTGGCTTTACATGCCGTCAAGAAATATTTCTCAGGCATGCTGGTTTCCTCACGATGTCTATATGGCTATATTATAGGCAATATTTATCAAGGTAATCGCCTCGATTAGAGATGTCACGTGCACTAGCAGGTCAACGCCTTTGAAGAGAGAAGAAGGTCGCAATTAGACATAAAACGTGATGGTTATAAGCTAGACCACCCACAGCTATACCTAACAATGTTGTCAATTGTGTTCAAACATGTCAGCATTGTGCTCGGAATTTTTTGGCCATAGTTGGATATGCTCATTACTTGAGAGCACATGAAAGAGCAGCACACCAAAGATTTCGACAACCACGAACCACTCTAGAAAGCCATCGAAATCGGCTAGATGTCATCATCATCAAATAGTACACAAATGTTGATGCGGCTCTCGAAACTTTATGGAGTTCAACAGTCAACTAAATATCAAATTCAGTTCATTTTTAGGCAAACTCTGGACGTGAATCATTGTTAAAGTGGTCACTGTACCGCTGCGATGCAGAGATAGCACTGTTCTTCATCAAAATACTATTTCTGTCTCATTTTTAGTTGAAAACCAGCGTCGGGCACTAGTTGTTTTTTTGCTTTTTTGCTGAACTGGGCTTATTTGTCGCAGCCGTGAGGCACAATGTTACATTTTTGTTTAGATTTAAGTTTTTTTATTTTTTCTCATATTATTTGTGTGCACTTGTGGTGTGTGCCAAATTAAAGTATTTTCTTTCATTCTATTTGATAATGATGAAAATCGGCTTCAAAGTCGTGGTCGACTCTATCGGTTGAATTTTGTTTGGTTGGTTTCAAAAATCTTGATTCAGCAATGCAGTAGACACCACGTTTGCTCATTTTAAACATTAAAGGAATGTTTCCATCGAGTTGATATTCCATCAAAGTCTAATAAAAAAGTCTATTTTTCACCCTATGTACTGTGTATTTCAGTTAGTCTTGAAAATAAACTGGCCTTGACGTTTATGAAGGGCGAAAGTAAAACATACTCGTTCGAGTAGACACCTATACCTACGTAGGTAACAAAACAAGTTCTTGCTTAATTAAAAATTAATTACAAGTAGTACTCGTATTGATCAGGATGGTTATAGATAGTTTCCGAAAATACTTTTCGATGTGATGGTATGTTGTTTGTTTTTATAAAAAGTGTAGTAAATGGTATGGAGGGAAAGATTTCCTGATACACAGAATTCTCCTAACTTAAGCTTTCTACTTTCATTTGTAAAAGGTTATCATTTGCCTAGTCTTTTCCCAACTATCTTGGGGTCGGCTTCTAGTCTAACTGGATGCAGCTGAATACCAGTATTTTACATGGCTCATGACTGCCTATCTGATCTCCACAACCCAGTTAGTACTGGGTAATACATTACCCCTTGGTAAGACTGGTCGTTAGACTTGACTACTTAACGACTGTCAAAGATCTACAAATGTCACCTGGGACCAACGGCTTAACGTGCTTTCCGAGGCACGGAGAAAACTCGGTATGTAATGGGTGGTCATCCATCCACAAAACAACCTAGTCAAGCACGGCTTAACCTAAAGATCGACCCGAGCGGCTGTTATTATTTAGCCACGAGCTCCTTTTCTTTTGTAAAAGGTATATTGCAAATATTTGGCTAAAAAAATTTTTTTTTTTTATTCTATCATTCACAATTTCGGAACCATTGCCCTCTGACTCGACGTTCCTCAAAAGCCTTTTCTTGTAGCATTGTCATGTGTGCCAGTACATTTGTGTTTTTGTATATTTCTAATGAAATCCACGTGCTTGAACTTTGACACCTAATTCAGCAGTCATTGACATTGCAAGCAGCCAAACAAATACGAACAGTTGAAGGCACATTTTGTCGAACAAGGCCAGAATCATAATAATAGTGGAAAACACAGAAAAGCGGTTATTTCAGAGGTTATTTTCGCTTAATATTTTCGTGCAAACTAGTAGTTATATTAAGTTACGTGATAGTTCACATTATATTTGAGTGTTTATTAAATCCGATAAGTGTGTGGATAAAAATATCCGGCGCCGTATGTGAGGTGACGCAAGAGCTAACCTAGGCTTATCCGCATTAGGGCAGATTTGTATCAGCGCAAATTTTGATGTGCCGATAAGGTATTAAAAAGAAATAGATCAAAGGTGGTGAAAATGTCGCCAATTCGCACTAGGCCGGTGTAGTGTACTATGACGTACGTCTACCCGCAAAAAAGTCGTTTGTGTCCTATTATTATTTCCTTTATTTATTTTACTGCACATTTTTACATTTCTAAATATTTCTTAAAAAAAAACCATATAAAAAACATTTAAAAATATAAAAAATAGTGCTCCGCCGGTGTCGGGAGCAGGCTCCAAGCTACCGGTGGTTAGGGCTCCAGAGACAGGAACCTCCTCACAATGCGAGCCGTATCGAGGAGTACTGCCATCTGAATCAGGCCCTTAATCCAACCGCCTAAATAATATTTTTATTATTTATTTATTTCAGAGAATCTCCATAGTAGTTATATTATTATATATCACAAAAACATAAAAATCATAAAATGTTAGTGTGTTAGTAACACAAAAACTATGAGGCTTCCAGTCTCACCGGATGCAGCTGTATTCCAGTATGTTACATGGAGATAGCAATCGATTTTTTCCATGATCTAATGTTGATTGCCAAACAGTGACTTCTAATATAGTTCTGATGTGCATAGAGAAATCAAATTTTGACATTATGTCGTCACTTTTTCTTTACTGAACTGAATGCATGGTCTATTTTAGCCAAAGAAGTTATCTGCCTGTAAAATTGACAACAGTGTTTGATTGTATCTAATATGGATTAATGACCTGAAATAAATGAATTTTATTTTTATTTTACTCTAGCACACATTCAGTTTGAATATTGCTTTTAGGTACCGTCACAGATTCGGATTGATATTATAGTTTTTTCTCATGAGTAGACATGTATGTCTTGTCATTGCCTAATGAAGTCCATCCTATTGACGACATCCCATAATCACCTTTAATAACATGACCAAAATGCTCTCATTCGCCATATTCTATGAACAAAGTAAACAAAGCTTAAAATAGCATGAAACTATTATAATCACAGACTGTACTAAGCGGGATTATGTTCTGTGTTTGGGTCCCTAACAACGTTAAGCCTGGACAGCACTGAAATGATTTGTTTTTGTAAAACTAGCAGAAACAAAGCATTTTTCATTTAGCTCGACCCCATTTCATTAGGGATAGGAAGATACGTTTGATAAGCACCTTCCTTTCTCCGTCGCACTCTAAAGATCTTAGACTCTAAGGTTAAAAGCTGACTTGAGAAACTGTGAGGTGTAAATGGACGACTGTAATCCCAGAAGGGGCAGAGGTGTACCTAATAGTACACACACCCACCCACCAACATTTTGCCGGTTATGTTTAAGTTCTATATAAAGAAGCAGAAAGAAAGAAAATACATTTGTTTGGCACATGCCACCAGTGCACTCAATATAAAACAAAAATAATACCAGACAAAAAAAACTTAAAACTAAACAAAAAAATTAACAATGTGTGCCTCACGTCTGCGCCAAATTGGCCCAGTTCAGCAAAATACTGGGCAACTAGTGCCTGACGCTAGTTTTCAACTGGACCTGGATTAGAGAGGTGATGTAAAAGGGGGCGGGCCTATTTCCACCAACCGGGCTCCGTCTGCTACTGAGAAATTCCCGATGGAAAAATCCAGTAACCCTGCTCGACTTGGGAATCGAAGCCAGGATCTCATGCTCAAAAGTCGTGCTTGCGACCACTAGACCACCGAGGCAGTCAACTATTGTATAACTTCTAACCTAATGATACTACAAATAGGTATCTGTTAATAAAGCTATTAATTAATCAGCAGTCAGCACGTGTCGGAAGCCACGGGTCTCATGGAGTATGGCAGACTGGCGGTGCGTCACAACGTAAGCCTCTTAGCTATTCCTGTCCGCCTGGTACCTCTCTCGTTTGATACCATTCGGCCATTTGTATTTATTGGACTTTTTCGGCTTCCCAACTTAATTGGTAATAAACAAGATTGGTTTTTTAGGGCTTGATTGGAGATTGAGTCTAAGGAGTTTTTTATATATTGGTTATTTTTGAAACTTTTTAGAACTTGTGTTTTTAAGGCTGTTTGTAAGCAGAGGGTTTTTCATCAAATTGCAGAACTTGTAGAATAGATTTTGTGATGAAATTCACGGTTTTTGAACTTAATATACCAGTACCACATTATGTGTATTGGTTTGGTCAGTTTGAAGAGGCATGAAATGCATTTTACTAAAAGAGTGATAATATGAATAATTGATGGATGCAGAGGGAGAGGTAGGCCAAAGAATGAGGAGGAATGAGGATGGGTGCGATGGGTGAATGATATGATAGAAAAAATAGTAAAATATAGCGTGACGGCTGACAGGGGAGAATGGAGGAAGACGCTCTGGTCGTTGCTCCGACCCCAAGTAATATGGGACAAGGGCAGGGGCAAATGATGACCAGTGCTTGTTTGCTACCGTACATAACATAACATCACGCCTGTAAACCCCGATGGGTTAGGCAGAGGTGTACCTAATAGTATACACACATTTCGCCAGTTACTGTACATAACAAATATTGTAATTTATCTTTTAATTTAAGTACCTACCTACCTAAGGTAGACTAATATATTTAATTATTATCTATGTGTGAAGTTTCTTTTTAACTAAGTACCTAGGTACTTAAGTGCATCTAATTCTCTAAATTATGTAGTCGATGATTTTGGTGCACGGTAATAAAATGTATCTGTACTACTGAATAAATACATTAAAAAAAAAAAATGTGGTCGCTGTTTATATACATACATATTGATCAAAATGTATAAATAATAGGTCTGTGCCACTAACGAGTACCTAAGCGCTGCCATTTAATTAATAATGAATCATATCAACAAGCTGCATCGTTGGACTCAAGGTGGCTAAATTGAATATGTTTGTTTCAGAAAATCGATATAACTGTATTTATGCGTCACTAACATTGCATTTTGTTTTGAAGGAGTAGTTTTTCAGTATTCTGTCTACATGATAGACATCTGGGTAGTTCTTCAAAATGTATTCTTCGCGTAACTTTCGTGGCGAATTTTTTTTAGAGTAATCTTTTAATAAATGGACACACATTTAAGACTCTGTAAAAATAATAAGTACAATTTTTATTATACGTAAATTGGTGCATAAACTACAGAAATATCCTATTTTGAAATTTCTGACCGCGTTTTGAGGGACCTCGAAGAACTACCCATCTGCTTTTATTTCGAGATACAGCTAATTCAATTCAATTCAATTCAATTCATTTATTTTGCAAAAACATGTGTAGATAATATACATGGTATGATGCTTATTATAGGTATTACAAGGTACTCTTTGGCTCAACATGTTTGACCATGGCTGGTGTACAAATTATATATTTATGGTAAATATTTATTTATGGTAGTCAATACTTGGTCATAGTGTAGTTAATCGGAAACGATTAAATAGCCATTAATTACACGTTGCTAAAGACTTTTAAGTGTTGAAATATGTGTTTTATAAAATGAATTCGGTTCGATTCAAAAGAGATTTAAGTAAAAAAAGAGTATTTCTGAAGAAATGTCATGAAAAATGTAATGTCTTTGGTAATAAGTTTTCATTTCAGCTACAATTATGAAAACACGACAATAACAACAAAGCATCCATTTTGTTTTAATTGTTTTTTTTAAATAAAAGTTGTAATTATCGCTATACTTTATCGCGGTTTCTAGATGTTGTTTTCAAAATTCTTGTGGTAACATGTATTGCCACTGAAATCGTAGGTTTCCAACGATCCTTGTGATTTTTTTCTCTTTGGCAATCCTTGTAGATTGTTCCAACCGTACATTTAAAAACTCAACCAGACATCTGTTTTTCTACTTATAACACAATTAATTAGCCATAAAAATTATGATCTTACCTAAGTATTTCTTTCCTTGTAAAAAATGTACAGTCCTGTTTAAAACATATTGATTAAGTACTTACTAATAAACAAACAATCACACTTAATTATGCCATCAAAATTACAATAACAGACTTTGGACTTGCGAGCACAAACCAAACACACCATCAAGCATAAAAAAGAAAAACAAAAATCACAACTTCGCGCCAAAAAGTTTGAAAAAAGAACTTCTGGAACTGCGAAACTCGCTCCAAACTGGCCACAAACAAACCGTTTACCTGATAATCCTCTAGCTGTTGTTCCGTGAAAGTCACAACTTTGTTCCCCATACCGAAAAAAATTCCACTCGCGGTAAAAAATATCGGTAAAAATCCGGTAAAAGGCCGGTAAAAGCTGCCTGTTGCCGCGACAGCGACAAAACACTGGCTGTAAGCTACGATTGGGATTAGGGTGTGACGGCGCAGAGTAGGGGGAGGACAGAGGGTTTGTGTCAAGGACAGGGTCGGTCGTACATGCGTAAACTTAGACTGTGTGTCTGTACTTGTTATTATTAAATTGATTTATTTGGTCGGGTTGCTGAACTGAATGTAAACAGGCGTGTTGGTTTCAGCAAAAGAATATTGATAAGCGCTTTAAATTCAATTTTTTTGTTTGATTCTTTTAAATTCTTTTTTTTTGGCGGAGAACATCTACTCTCCTATTCTGAGACGCTTTGTAGGGGTGATGAATGAGTGAAGTACTTTCCATTCGCTTATGCGTCGACCACATGAAGCGAACTCAAATAATTAATTTAAAATAATACTTTCAGATAATATGTACTAACATTAAGTAATTATAAGAAATTTACTAACAAAGTGGATCTTATGTTGTCCGAAATAAAGAATTTATTTATTTATTTTTATTTTTTGTGTAAGTAGTTAATAAGTACTTAACAGTAAGTGTTATTGTATTGCAAAAACATAACCACTACATGAATGGGTATTATGGTACGTTTTCGAAGTTCATATTATCTTGTAAATTAAAAAAGTAATATGTATTCTCTTAAAATCGAGACTAGACAATGGATCGGTTAGAGTGCCGCCTTGGTCAATCGACTGTTTGTCGCTAATTCTTAGTAGGCTTGACATGACCCCAAATAGAAGCATAAAAATGATGAGCCTATCGCATTCTATCTGGGAACATTCCAAATTATGATCCCATAAAAAACAGAAATCTAATTCTTGACAAAATTATATCAGTATTTTTGTTTCATAAGAAGAATCTAACACATTATGTAATTTCCGAAAGGAATATTCCACAATCCTGCCATACGTCGCCTCTGTTCCCGCGCTACTCTGTGCGAAATATACTCGTAGCAAAACTTAGGCGAGCCGCCTATTAGTCGCCGCGCCCCGGCCTCGTCTGCCATCCATGCTGATTGTTCTATTTTATATTCATACGGATCACTGTAAACTTTGCCCTACTTATTGGAGTCTGTTCGTGTTTCGTTTCGTCAATTATTTTGAATTTGTTCTAGATTCCAGAAGTAGGTAAGTGAATTGGAACGTAGTTTCATTGTTGTGGTTTTTATTTTGAATTTGGAGTTGGTATTTTGGCGGGAGACGTGCAGTGAAAGTTACTGTTCGAAGGTACAATTTTCCCACCATTTTATTTTTGTACAAACTTTGTAATTTACTTACATCGATTTAGTGATTTTGTTTTTTCTTGCGGAATTTACTGATGCTGGGTTCAATTCAAATTTTTGTATTCAAGGTCTGATCATTATACCAATATTTTTGTAAAGTAATAAGTAAACTTTCCACTTAAGTAACGCTGACTTAGCGGTATCCTTAGAGACCAGTAATGTTCAGAAATGACATGTACTTGGCTTTTGCCCTCGGCTTCGCACGCCTTATTTATGGTCAGAAATTATCCCATGGGACCATTTTAAATACCTAAAGTCTAAGACAGTCGGGGATAATGTAGCTTTAGTGAAAGAATTTTCGGAATTGAATCAGTAGTTCTGAAGATTACACCTACATACAAACTTAACTACTTTATAATATTATAGTATAAATATACCCAGATGTTATTGGGTTTTTCTCAGTAGCAGCCACGGAGTCTGGGTTTATGTCTTGGGACTTAAACATAACTGGTGAAATGTGGGTGTACAATTAGGTACACCACTGCGTAACCCTAAGGCGCGAATTACACAGAAACGGCGTAAGGTGAAGGCGCGGCGCAGGCACGATGCCGCATCAAAACATTTTCATACAAAATGTACGTAGGCGACGTGTCGTGAATTACACTCAAGCGGAGCGGCGCAGGCACACCGTTCTTTCGTTTCCTTATAAATTCCACGCCTGCGCCACCTTACACCTTACGCCGTTTCTGTGTAATTCGCGCCTTAGGCGGTTACAGTCATGATGTTATGTGATGTTAGATCTAAGTATAATTCACACTAAACGAATACCTTATTATATGATCACAACAAATGAATAGATAATTATGTCAAAATGAAATTGTAGTCCCCATTTTACAAAGAGAAAAAAAAAGAAACAAAGGACGATTGCCAAAAAAGTGTCCGAAGGTCAGACTAGTGAACGGTATTTTAATTTGCTGGGATTATGTGCTCGAGTTACGAATCAGGGAGCACTTTGATGTAAATAGAATAACGATTTGATACTACTCTCGCTGGTCAAGTGGTTGTAATCACGACTGCTGAGCATGAGGTCCTGGGTTTGACTTCCAGGTCGGGCAAAGTGTTATTGGGTTTTTCCATCAGGAATTTGTCAGTAGCAGCCTCAGAGAGATTTGTGCCAGGTTGATGGCAATAGGCTCGCCCCCTATTACTTGGGGCTTTATGCATTACTGGCGAAACGTGGGAGTACTATTAGGTACACCTCTCCTTTACCCCTAGGGCATTGATGTTATATTCTATAAGTATATTGTTTCCTATATAAACATAATTTTATAACCTTTACAAATAAATAAAATAAAGGAATATCTTGTCAATTCTGAAAAAAAAACAATTGTTAGAAATAGAGAATTATGTATTGAAAACTCAAGTTACTTTATGAAACGTTTTGGATCCTAAATATTTGTGTGACAGGAAGCAAAACGATTTTGGTCTGACAAGATATTGGAAAACAAAATTCCTGTCCTTTTTTCGTAAATAAGATTATAATATATTTTTTATGAGAAGGTACTATGATATGAATATGACAACTTTATTTAATTTCAGAAGAAGTTCTTGTATTGTATTTTCTTACAAAAAATTACTTTCATATTAAATAGATAGAAGATCATCTCAAATAAATAGATTAGAAGATATTTTTCTGAAAAACTTGTATTGTTGTTAGCCATTTTTGTCCCAGAATTGATTTATGTCCCAGATGAAACCTATCAGGAAATGACAGTAACTTGAACAAGTTTTCTGACTGCAGAGAAGAATGGTGAATTATTCACCAAGAAGATAAAGCATTGTATTATGTCACGGGCGTTATATTATTACCTATATGGATTCAAGCACGACGAACACACCATGAGAAGAATATCATCATTCTCCTGCCCTTATCCCAATTTATTTGGGGTCGGCGCAGCATGTCTTCTACCCTACATCTCCATTACTCTTCATCTCAGAAGTCACACAGTCCATCCATCATTTCTTTTGTCTTCGTCTACTCTTATAACCATCTACATTCAACTCAAAATTTTCCTCACTACATTTTCCTCATTTCTCCGCATCACAAATCCATACCACGATAACCGATTAATAATAATAAATAACAAATGGATTTCCACAACCGGCAATTTGCACAATATAACTGGCTAAGTACAGGATCTGCTTAACATAATGCATTAGGAAAAAAAGAAAAAAAAAACGGATACATAATAACTCTTTGTAATCCAACAGAATCTAAGCTATGCCCATCCCCCACACTCGTCGAGACACTCCCTCTCTGAGGGAAAGTTGTTGGAGACAGCTGGTGACGGGACCTCGTGGCAGTGTGCTGACCATCTGATCTCGAAGCAGGTCCTAGTATGCCAGTTGTAGACGTACCTGAAATGTTATTGAGTTCTTTATAGAAATGAGGGATTCATTGAGGGGTCAGAGTTGAAAAAAAAATTGTTTATTGGCATAAGAACAAAAATACCTTCAATTGAAATAATATTACAAACTCAAACTCAAAGCATTTATTTCAATTAGACCATAACAGGCACTTTTGAATGTCACAAAAACAAAGAAGGCGAAGCTACAGTCCCAGACACAAGGCATAATAACTTGTGAAAGTAGTTGCCCATTCCAAAGCGTAGATCTCTATGGAGAAGAATGGGCAAGAAACTCCATGGACACTCTTTTCAATCAAAATATTTTAACAAGATCTGGTTACATCATTCATGTTGAGATAATATGTGAGAACGATGTAGAAAGATGTGCACATTAAGAGCGTCCAGAGTAAAAGATTAGATCAACAATTTAAAAACAAAGTAGTTAAAATAAACCATGGCAGCTAAGAGATGACCAGTCCCAACTGACAGCGCCCGTTCACGAATATACAGTTTGAATATCCCAAATACTGCTTTACTTGCTAAAGTAAACAAACACTTTGACACTGGACTGTTTCGAGCAATTGAAAATTAAATGTCCCGTTCTGCTGACGGGAAGCACTATGGACTACTATCTGGATGTAAACATTGTCAAAGAGACTACAATACGCGGGCAATATTTCAAATGCAAATATTATCTTCGAGAATTTTATTGTGCTGCGTTCACTTTCACAAGTACGCTGGCTAAAAATGCTAGCAGGGTTTGACTGGTAGAGGTTACTTTATTAAGCAATGCTGAAATTCTTATGCAGCCACGTCGAAAACTGTTGTTCAAAAATCAGATATGAGCTGTTTGGTGCGAGATTGGAGTGGTTTTTTTTTACAATCGTTTAAAAAAACTTCATCATAATTTATCATTCTTCTCCCGTCGTCCTAATTAATTTGGGGTATGTTCAGCATGTCTTCTTCTTCCAAACTCCTCTATAACTCGTCATCTCAGCAGCCACTTCCTTTAGCCATATCGTCCTTCACAAAATCCAAAAACTTAACATGACATTTTGCTTTTACGAAACAGAGTATTGCAAAGTGGTATTGTTGACGACGATAGGATTACTTTGACAGGAGTCTTTAATGGATGGCGTTCCTCTGTCAACGAGGGTTTACTAAAATTGGTGTCGCTATTCATGTTTGCAGTGTGACGGTAAATACGATCCTTCCAAATTGAATGAAAGATGATGCTTCGCGCTAAAAGAACGTATCATGGTGTCATGTATTATTGAGTAAACTCTTTGACAAACTTTGCACTCTTCCGGTAGACAGCAATGACGGTGAATTGTTTGATGCCCAAAAAGCTCATTGTATCTATTTATCATTTCTCAATATCCACTTGTCCAAGATTAGCTTAAATTTGTATGTAACTTTAAGCTATTTCATAGGCTCCTATATCATTTATAATGTTATCATTGCTACTGGAACTGGGATTAGCTATCTTAATGCTTAGGCAAGTTACTGGTAGTATGTAAACGAGCCCTTACCTGATCTGGTGCGGCCATCGATAGCGGACGCTGTACTCGATTAGACAATGCTTCTCCTTCGGAGTTTCTTGACACAGTCTGTAGTCGACTGCAGTGCAGAAATACAGGTTAATATTAGAAGGAAACCGGAAATAAAATGTTAGTATTTTGTGCCAGGACCGTGGTTATGAGATGAAGTTATTTATGGTTTTATCGGGTTGTTTCGTTTTTAATGTTATGGTTAAGATGTGATAGGAGAGATTATAAACCTTCTATGCAGCTTATAGAAGAAGGCCATACCATTGGAATAATCATGAAATCGCTAGCAGCTTGCATTTGTACGCCGTTGACGGCAAGACATAGCGCTCATTTTATTAATATTGACTTGTACTTTTGTTTACCCATGTTCTACAAATAAAAATATTTGAATTTTTGAATTTTAATTTGCAAATAGTACTGATGGAGAACATTCAGTAATCATTCCTGCTATTGTCAAAAGTGATATTCCATGATGCACCGATTCTGATTCTGATTCCGATGCCGCGCAATCGGCTTATAAATAATCGCTTTGTGTCCAAAACTTGGCTGGCTTTTCCGGAGTAAGGGTGCAATATGAATTGTACAGACGCCAGCACATCAAGCTACCCGAAACTGTAAAATTTTCCCAATCAACCTTGAACCTAATGCTTCAGCGATAAAGTTGAAAATCTATTAAAGCAATTTGACAGATTGTAGTAGCTTGATGTGCTGACGTCTGTACATAGTCCAGGAGTTTGTAATTCAAGAGCAGACTAGAGCATAGCGTTTTACAAAAGTTATTTTAAGTAAAACATGGTTAAATTGGACTTAATTTGATGATTAGGGATCACAGTAATATTTATTTTGAGCAGTGCAAATTGAATTGATGATAATACAAAACATAACTATATTAACTAAGTACAGCTATTAATTATATAATTAGTGTATTTGCAGATCGATGGGATTCCCCGATGCTGCGGAGGTGGATGCGGCTCCACGCCGAATTATAATTGTATATTTTCATCTGTGTCTGAAACCTACTAACACTAGAAGTTAAGTAAAATTGTTACTAACCCTATGGACTCCGGTCTGAAATAATTTTTTTCTATTCTATTCTATTAATATTTTTACTGCGTGTAATTTTACTTTTTTATATTGTTTTATTTTATGACTTATAGCATCGTATTGGACTTGGCCTGTCATGTTGCTATAATTAGTGGTAAATAAATAATAACATCACGCTTGTAATACTCGAGGGGTTAACCAGAAATGCAGCCAAATTTCGCCAGTTAAGTATGTTAAAGTCCCATGTTATAGGGGTCAAGTTTATTGCCATAAACCGGGCACAAATTCTGATTCCGGGAATCAAAAGATATTATTAATTACGAAATAGCTGCTCTACTAAAAATTACTTAGCAAAGCTACACATAAATTCTAGATATTTATTGTTAATCCTTTATTCATTACGTTTCTTATTTATTACATTTTTAAATATTTTAAAAAACAAAAGTAAACAAAACATTTAAAAATATAAAAAATAGTAGCCCACCGGCATCGGGAACAGGGTCCAGGTTGCCGGTGGTCAGGGCTCCAGAGAGAGGAACCGCCTCACTATGCGTGCCGTGTCTAGGAGTACTGCTTTCTGAATCAAGCCCTTGACCCAGCCGCGCAATGAGAGCCTCCTAAGGTGTTGGTCGAGGCTCTTTGCTATTAGTCCATTAACCGTAACGACTATCGGTACAATGATTGCAGAGTCCACGTCCCACATGTCGACAACCTCGTGTGCTAAATCAAGATACTTAATTTTTTTATCATTCTCAGCTTTCACGAGATTCTCGTCATGAGGGACAGTGATGTCAACAATCATTGCACGGCGCTCTCGGCGATCTATCACCACAATATCAGGTTTATTTGCTAAAATAGTCCTGTCCGTGATGATAGATCGATCCCAATACAATGTGGCATGACCGTTCTCGAGAACTGGGTCGGGCACATACTTGTAGTATGGTACTTCAGTACCCACAAGGTTGTATTGCAAGGCAAGTTGCTGGTGGATAATCCTAGCTACTAGATTGTGTCTGTGCAAGTACTCACCGTTAGCAAGACGAGAACAACCGGAAACAATATGTCGGATCGATTCACCGGGACGGTGGCATGCCCGACAAATGTCAACCGTACCGTCCTTGACAATGTATTTCCGATAATTGTTCGTCATGATAACTTCATCCATAATCGCACAGACGAAACCTTCGGTTTCCCCAAAGAGGTCACCGAATCGTAGCCAGGATACGGACGCCAAGAGGTCTACATCAGGCCCATGTAGGGCCCGGAAAAAGCGTCCGTGTAGCTCCTTGCTCTGCCATACCTCCTTGCGGTCATTAGTATCCAATACCACAGGTTTGCGCCAGTTCTCGTTAGCCAAGGAGAGCGGGGTAAGGCCCTTGTCCACTGAGACCACATCTCGGTGCATCCCCACGTCGGTTTCGAGAAAGTATTCCCTGAGACTGCATACCTCGCGGTTGTGCAAGGTCTTAGCATTTAAGAAGCCACGACCTCCGCACTTCCGCGGGATATACAGTCTCATCACCGATGACCGTGGGTGATGCATCCGGTTTGCGGTCAGTAGTGTGCGGACCTTCCTATCCAGGGCGTCAAGTTCCGTCTGAGTCCATTTGAGTATGCCGTAAGAATACATCAAAACCGGCATGACCCAACCATTAAAGGCGCGCACCTTGTTTCCGCCCGATAAAAGACTCTTTAATACTTTATTCAGGCGGCCAAAGAAGCGCTCCTTCAATGATTGTTTCATGTCGGTAGCATTGATGCCTAAAGCTTCCGACATACCCAAATACTTGTAGGTCTCGGTTGAGGAGAGGGATCTAAGGTATATGGAATCCGAGAGTTGAGTTCCCACGGATTCCATAATCTCCCCTCGCTTTACATGCATGACCGCACATTTGTCCACACCAAATTCCATCCTGATGGCGCTACTAAAAGTTTCAGTCACTTTTAGTAGCTCCATCAGTTGCAAATTGCTTGGAGCAAATATTTTCAAGTCATCCATGTAAAGGAGGTGAGATATAACCTGACCACCTCTCTTCAACCGGTAGCCTAGACCTGAATCCTCCAGCAGTGTGCTCAGAGGATTCAAGGCCAAGCAAAACCAAAGCGGACTCAAACTGTCGCCCTGAAATATTCCTCGCTCAATCCTGATCGGTTCATCATTCCCAAGAACCTGCCGACATCCTGGATAGAGAAGGACTGTGCTCCATTGCCCCATACACGACACCAAGAAGGTGCGAAGAGTTGCATCTATTTTGTACAACTCCAGCACCCTCCTGAGCCATGTATGTGGCACCGAGTCATAGGCCTTCTTATAATCTATCCAACACGTCGACAGATCCCTCCGGGATCGACGAACCTGTTGGCTTATGGCCATGTCGATAAGGAGCAGCTCCTTAGTACCGCGGGACCCATTCCTACATCCATTCTGAGAGACAGACATAATTGAATTGTTATCTATATGACGAACAATTTTTGCTCTCAGAATGGATGTAAGAACTTTATAGACCGTCGGTAAACACGTAATTGGCCTATAGTTTTTAGGTTCCGCAGTACTACCCGATTTATGGAGCAGATGGGTAACTCCTGTTGTTAAGAATGATGGCAGCGACCCAGTCTCTAAGGATGACTGGAATTGTGAGGCTAAGCAAGCATGTGACCTTTGTAGCCATTTAATCCAAAAGTTATGCAGTCCGTCCGGCCCTGGAGATTTCCAGTTAGGTAGCGGACGGACTGCACGGGCTACGTCCAATGGACTAATAGAAATGGCCTCCATTTCTGGGATTGAGTCACACGCCTGCTCAACAACACGCATCCAATCACCCTCAGTGTGACTGACGGGTACCGACCAAATACTTCGCCAAAAAGCACTCATGGCGTCGTTATCTGGCAGATGCGTGTCAGTCACTCCTTGAATGGTAACGGGCCGCTCCCATATTCTGTATACCCACCTTTCGTCACTCTGGAACATGCGGTTCTGAGTGTATCGATCCACTCTTCGCCTATATCTACGGATACGGTTAGCCCATGCATAAACTTTCTGCTTCAGGAAGTCGATGCGCTCTGTGACTCGTGACATGTATTCTCGGGGACTGATATCAGTTCCCGAGAATGCCCGCCTCACAAAGCGCATCACCCTTGGGCGTGTATTGCCCTCCCTGAAGCAGATGAGCTTCCCGATGAGAGCCCTAGCCTCATTAATACGGCGCTCAATCCTGCATTGCCAGACTGGCACGGCAGATTTTGGTCGTGTAGCACTGTCAGTGTTGGGAAATTTGACATTGGCTACACGACATGCCGCAACAGCCGTGCAATACAAGATTGAGTGTGTATCGCAAAGGTTTGCGCTGCTTGCAATAAAATTTGGTAACAGCGCATCCAGGGCACACACCAGTGCTCTATTCTTTTTATTCATGGGCAAACGTGGTAACCGTGGCCGAAGATCAGGTGACGTGAACCGATACTCACGAATCGCATCTTCCAGGGCGCTCCTTAATTCCTCATTGCATAGGTTATCTGCAGATACAGCCCTGTCATCCTCTTCCTCAGCATGCTGATTTGCCCGCAGTGGTAGTGCAGTAGGCACATGTGTGACGTTCTGGGATGGGAGAGGGTTGCTGGCAGGGCTAATCCGCAGTTCCGAGCGCAGCCGGTCAAGTGTAGCATCATCCAACCTGTGATTATTTTGAATGACGCGCACCTGATCCGACAATCGTTGGGCAGAGACATTGACGGCAGGTTCAAGTGCCTGAAACAGAGAGAGCATCCGACATCGGTACGCTGTAAGGTTAATACCTCCCTCTGTAGCCCCATAATATGCGCGCATCACATTTTCGTTCATGGACTGCGTCCAACGAATGCGCGACACATTTCCACCGGCAGCGGGGACCCTGTTCGGGGCCTGTTGGCCTCGAGGTCCCAAGCCCGCTGGTGGCCGTCTTCCTCGTCGTCGTGGTGATGGTGGCGTCGACGGCGGGGAGAAAAACTCGTCACTCGAGCTCGACGCAACTGCAGCGACCGGCGATGCAGCGCTCACGGATGTGGCGCGTCCCGGCGGCTGCGAGGCGGAGCTGAGTGACGAGCCCGGAGATGGTGGGTGTGTCTCTAGTAGTTTGGCCCGGCGTCTAGTTAGCATCGGAGACATTGATGTACATACATATTTTCAAATATTCAATTAATTTTGGGTCCAGTTTTGTCCAGTATGGGTATCTGTTTTTTTTTTTTTTTCCTTTTCATTGTTAATGAAAATTAGTTTATTAGGGTTTAAATACGGGTTAAATCGGTAAAAACATTAAATTAAAATTCGGTATGATAAAAATTCGTGTTGTCAATTTGACACTCGGGCCACAGATATACACAATCTAGTAGCTAGGATTATCCACCAGCAACTTGCCTTGCAATACAACCTTGTGGGTACTGAAGTACCATACTACAAGTATGTGCCCGACCCAGTTCTCGAGAACGGTCATGCCACATTGTATTGGGATCGATCTATCATCACGGACAGGACTATTTTAGCAAATAAACCTGATATTGTGGTGATAGATCGCCGAGAGCGCCGTGCAATGATTGTTGACATCACTGTCCCTCATGACGAGAATCTCGTGAAAGCTGAGAATGATAAAAAAATTAAGTATCTTGATTTAGCACACGAGGTTGTCGACATGTGGGACGTGGACTCTGCAATCATTGTACCGATAGTCGTTACGGTTAATGGACTAATAGCAAAGAGCCTCGACCAACACCTTAGGAGGCTCTCATTGCGCGGCTGGGTCAAGGGCTTGATTCAGAAAGCAGTACTCCTAGACACGGCACGCATAGTGAGGCGGTTCCTCTCTCTGGAGCCCTGACCACCGGCAACCTGGACCCTGTTCCCGATGCCGGTTGGCTACTATATTTATTGTCTTTATTAGTGTGGTTATTTATTACTACTGAGGCTGCCCAAAACATTAATATTCATTTGTCTGTGGTGTTTCCATGCCACTCCTATCTTGGCAAAATCTATTTGAATTTAGATTCTTGCTTTTGTTTTGTTTTCTAGATTGTCATTTATTTTCTGCAATCATGGTATAGGTACTTACACTACTATCAACTTATATGTGCAGGCGGGGAAACAGACAACATAAAAAAAATTAAAAAAGAAAAAAAAACAATTACCAAGTTTGACATATCGATGCAAATTATTATGTTGACAAGCAACGCCTCCTTGGACTGCACACTTAAGGTGGTCATACTATACACTATACTTACACGGCTTTTTCACATTTTTTAACGTTAGCTAATGGCATTTTTTAATCTCATTAGCATCAAGAGTAACAAAAAGACCTGTAAAGAAAAATCTAAACATTTTAAACATCGATGATATTTTACTCTGAAATTTCGCTGTCTCATTGGAGCAGTGCGCAAATATTTGCAACCTTCTCCTTTTTTAGAGTCGGTTAAAAATAAAGATCGTTTTTTTAAAGTGTTTCCCATACAATTTTCAAGAAGCTATACTTAACTCGAAAACTATAAACAATCGCGGAACATATGAGATATTTTCGGATACGGGCCTGAGGAAGCTAATTTTTTTTATGACGTCACTATTTGGACCACCCAGTACATAGGGTGGCAGGGTGACAGATTTTACAGTCCTTACTCACTTAGTTTACGTCTGATATCTGCAATACTACAAATATAATCTTTATTCTTATTGTTATAAGGTGGAAAAAAGACCTTTCAGTTGAAGCAACCCTATTGTAAAGTCTGTAAACATGACAATGATCTTTATTCCAATCAAAATAAGGTTGTTTCTGGTTGTTGCCCTCAGAGGTCACATATCAGTGAAAGGCCTGTACACGTGTCAGTGAGTGAAAATGAACAAAAGAGAATAGCTATTCATTCTTTTTTTGAAATGGCTCGCTCGGTTTTAGACTTTTATTTAAAAAAAACATTATTTGCTTTACGCGTAGGTAAAGTAAAATAAAAAAATGATACAATTATTAATTTTAACAACCCAGAGACGTATTAATGTTATCATTAAATCCTCATATAGGGCAGATTTGGTATATTTTTTCCTTTCATATTTTTTTCAAAGTGAAACCGGATCCCTGGGGCTGAAAGCGGGTTCAGAACGGCTCTTAAAATAACACTCGGAAATAAAAATATACATTTTTCATAATTGAGCTTATTGGGCACGGGGTGGCACAGGTATACTCGACCGTGGGGTCTGTGAAACAAGCAACTCGTTTGATGTAAACAGTTTTTCTGTAAAATATGAAAACTACGTGTTTTCTTTTGAACTCTTTTTGCAGCCAACGCTGAAAAATACTGCGTTTGTGGTGAAAAGTGCTGGGCGTTTGCAATGAACACAGGTAAATAAGTAAGGTGACTAAACCTTTACAACTGAGTAAATATTAGGGGTTGAGGTATGAAATTGGTGATTTGTATGGACGATTTCGTGAAAAGTGATATTTTCATACTAACATTTTTTTAATTTTTCTTGGATACTTCTGAACCGAATATGTATGATGCTGCAAACTATAGTTAAACTTGTTAGCGTATCTTTAATTCTAAAAACACAGTCTATGACAAAAATATACCTACTTGAAGTAGTGAATCCGACGGCACGTTGAAGCAGGTGTTTTGACACACTATCTTATGAGGTAATATGCAACTACTAGTACGGTTTTTAAACTCTAAAAGGTACGTAATTTTAAAATTAATCCAATAAAAATGGAATTAGGAAAAAATATAACTATACGTCAAAGTTACAAACAGTACAAAATGTGAGAAAAAAACGGCAATTTCATAGTTAAAGACCTATATCTATTACATTAATAATAATATACTTGATATGATGTAGTGGTGGTGGACCGATTAGAACGACGTCCAATGATTGTTGACATAACGGACCCGCATGACGAGAACCTCGTGAAAGCCGATAAAGATAAGTAAATCAAGTGATTTGCTTATCTTTCTCTAATAGTATCTTGACGTGGCTCGCAAGGTTATCGACATGTGGGATGTGAACTCAGCGACCATTGTGCCGATAGTCGTATCAGCCAATGGCTAAATTGCCAAGTGCATCGACCAATACCTGAGGAGGCATTCAGCTGGATCAAGGGCTTGATTCAGAAAGCGGTACTCCTGGACACGGCTCGTATTGTTAGGAGGTTCCTTTCTCTGGAGCCTCTCTCCTTTTTCTGGAGGTGGACTAATTTTTTTTTTACAAAATAATAATAATAAGTAATTATGTTAGTTGTAAGCTAAATATTGTACAAGTAAACTTAGTAAAATATATAACAATGTGTTAGTGATATGTGCTTAATATTAAAAGCATCATTTCTTTGAAAAGTTACGTACACACACAGTCCAAAAACTTTTACAACACATCTAATAAACAGTTCAGAAATTTACATATTTGCTTATTAAGAGAATGGTGACTGATAAGGCCTTCGGGTTTCCCTATTTTTATACAAAACCCTAAAAACATCCGCAAATATTTCCAAGCCACCGCAGATGTTGATAAATAGTTATGAGTCACGGTGACGTATAAAGTTCAAGGTTTTGGCATAAAGCCTTCACAGAGGGCGAGGGAGCAAGGAGGTTGAATGACTCAACTGTTTCGCCTGTAACTACGGGCAGATGGGAATATTTTGAATTAGTATAATTTTCAGCCAGTAATGGGATTCATTCTATAGAAGATAAATATGGATGATGGTACATCTTGATACGAGATTATGAGCTAAAATTTGATTGTGAATGATGAGCTGGTGGCTTAATAATAACAGCCGCTCGGGTCGATCTTTAGGTTAAGCTATGCTTGCCTAGGTTGGTCTGTGGATGGGTGACCACCCATTACATACCGAGTTTTCTCCGTGCCTCGGAAAGCACGTTAAGCCGTTGGTCCCGGGTGTCATTTGTAGATCTTTGACAGTCGTTAGGTAGTCACCGGCCCAAAAAGTCTGACAACCAGTATTACCAAGGGGTTTCGTATTACCCAGTACTAACTGGGTTGTGGAAGTCAGATAGGCAGTCGCTCCATGTAAAATACTGGTATTCAGCTGCATCCGGTTAGACTAGAAGCCGACCCCAATATAGTTGGGAAAAGGCTAGGCAGATGACGATGGGTGCTTAATGAATAAATTGATATGACATGTTATGTTGAGGACCAGGTATGCTGCGCCGTTGCCAAATAAATTGGAATAAGGGCAGGCGAATTGTGTTATGGTGAGCGCTAAGATTTCTTCAAATATAACTGTTGATGTAAGTTAGCCTGACTACAATTTAATCCAAGTATCTGCGAAACTTGATGAAAATTAAAATGGTCGAAGGTCAAATTACCGTAAGCATCAAGATACGTAGACGCATTCTTTGTTGTTAGAAATTGTCATGCATTTTTTTTTGCATGGGAAGTCATCAAATAACCCCCCCCCCCCGCTCTGGGCGACTTTTACTGACTAAAACCCATCCATGTTCCTTCTTTGCCCTTTGTGTTTCAGGGCCGCGGTATCTCTTTCGAACAGTCCCGCAGCCCCGGCAGACATCGGCCCTTGCGGGCCCCTTCCTTTTTGATGACATCTCTTTGAGACGCGCGTGAAACACGAACGCGCCGTCGACACGGCCTGTCGTCATAAGACGGACGGACGGTGAGCTAGCCCATTACTCACCGTCCACAGGCCCGCGATTGTCATGCATTTGCTGTGAACTTATGGATGCAAGAACAACATTTTTTAATATCTAGCATTCTCTGTTCTCCTAGTAAGCAAAGATAATTATAATGAGTAATATAGATTAAACATTACGAATCGTATGTACTCACGCGCATAGATATGACATAGTGCTGATAACAGGGCTATAACCGCGACCTTCCACATTTGACTGATAAGGGGTTATCAATTAATAATAATTTATATTTATTTATTTATTTTACACTTGGTACGTGCTCCGATTGTTTATATACAAGATGTATAGCGAATTAAATTAAATAAATTTCGTATTATTGAGATATGGCGGTAGACGAATAATTGTGGTCCAATTTGTAGCATGAAGCGATTTCCGAGGCTCTAAAGTCAGGAGGGTATAGGTTAGGTATTTCTAATAGCGGGCGCCATCTTTAATCGTATTATTATCATACTCAAGTATTAGGTAACATTGGTATATGACACCACTAGCTGTTGCCCGCGATCTCCGTCCATGTTAAATTATTATAAAAATATGACTTCTCTATTTGAATCGGATTTTGGTAACAAGGTTTTTAATTTTTTATTATTCTTGGGTCAAATTTAGTAATTTAAGTTACTCCTTATAACTCAGCTATCTGCCAGTAAAAGCCCCGTAAATTCCGGGAGATTAGCCGGAAAAAACAGACAGACAGACAGACAAAATTAAAAGAACATTTTTTTTGTTATAAGTACCGTATATACTTTCATATGCATTCAGTAAAAAGCTGTTATTTTGAAATTACAAACAGACACTTCAATTTTATTTATTGGTAGGTATGGAAGATGTATAGATTACTAGCTGACCCGCGCAACTTCGTCTGCGTCACTTAGGGGTATGAAAAATAGATGTTGGCCGATTCTCATAGATACCGGATAAGCACAAAAAATTTCATCAAAATCGGTCAAGCCGTTTCGGAGGAGTATGGCAACGAAAACTGTGACACGAGAATTTTATATATTAGATAGATATATAAGACTTATATGTTTAAAAGAGCAACCGTGGAATTTCTGATCGGTTCTCCATAAGAAACGTCATATTTATGCACCTCGCTTTAACCGTTTCATAGGTGTCTGTGAAGGCTTGTGTAAAATTAAATACTTTGCATTTGAAATTGGAGCCGATATCAAAAACGATGCTAACTTTTAAATGTTGGTCATTGTATTTATTTATTTTACTATTTATGTACACACAGTAGACAAGACAGGAAAATAACATTATAATATATGAGTACATAGGTACTGCTTATTTCTTAAGAAATTTCTGCCAGCAGACCTGCAAAAGGAGAAATGAAAAAGAAATGTAGACAACTTGTACATACCCCATGTAGCCCAGCCAAGTTCCGACGTATTCATAATCTTCTATTTTAAACTACATACTTACCTGTCGCTTATTGCATTTCAACCGTCACAGTACACCCCCAGACGCTGGCACATAGCAGAAAGCCGCAATATCTCGCATATCTTGACTCCAACTAGCAAACGGTTTCATAATCCTGCCACGGCGAAGAGCCACAAATCTCACTTCAGCCATGTTATAATAACGCGGTAGCAATAACTTCGCGAATGTTTGGAACTGAATTTAATTTAATATAAGTGACTTAAGTCTGACTGTTTTAAGGCATAGTTTTGTTGAATATTTAGTGAAAGAAAGAAAGAAAGACTACATATTTATTTGGCACATGCCACAAGTGCACACAACAAACAAATAAAAATAAAATAAAAACTTAAATCTACACAATATAAAACGTAAATTAAACAGAAAAAAGAGACACTAGTGAGGTTAGTATAACCAATAAGTTGAGGAGAAAAGAAGAAAAATGAATAAATCTTAGCTCAAATGAAGCGTCTTTATTGAGTCAATCCCCCGCAGATAATAGGTCGTTTTACACCGCATGCTGTCACCTGTGCACATGATAACTCTTTGTCTGCACCAGTGAGCGGAGTTAGCATAGTTGCATTTTGGGCCAAGCATATTTGAACTTTGTGCTCTCGATACGCTATGAAGAAGATAAAGGTTTCGTTAAAAAAACTGGTTTTTCGTTTACACCACACACAAATTAGTCGATGACTCAAACTCTAGTCATTTATTGTTGTCTTCACGTTATTGACATAGTATATAATTCTTTTTGAAATAAATGGTTAAGTATTAGTGAATATTGTCCAGTGCTTTGTGCAATCTTAAATTCAGGTAACGTAGAAAGTAGGACGCCTGAGGCGAGTGCATTTGTAATGCAGTGCAATTTATTAGGAGCTTATTTTTTGGTCGTGAACGGACTTCCAACTACCAAGTACTCCCTGCTGTGGGTTATAAGTATTTTGTACTCCTATGTCTGTTACTTCTTCAAAGGTACACAAGTGACAACCGTTACTACTTTTTACTGTGATGCTGATTCTTGGAAATGATGCAATCATTTTGATATTGACTATGACAACGGAAATCATACCAAGTATTTCATCACACTTATACTAATATGATGTTTAGCAATTCGTTATTTCAGAGCTTTACCACCCACTGAAAGCCAATAAACTTGCATTTTTTTAATCTATTATCTATGCTAATATAATAAAGAGATAACTTTTGTTTGTAAGTTTGTATGTAGGGAGTAATCTCCGGAACTAATGATCCAATTCTAAAAATTCTTTCACAGGCAGAAATCTACATTATTCTTGGGTGTCATAAGCTATAAATTATATTTATATAGAAAGAAAGAGAAGAAAGAAAAAAGAAAGAAAATACATTTATTTGGCACATGCCACAAGTGCACACAATATAAAACAAAAATAATACAAGACAAAAAATAAAAACTTAAAACTAAACAAACAAAACAAAAAAATTAACACTGTGTGCCTCACGTGCCTGCATATCATGCATATTAGCCCAGCTTTCACAATTTTTGCGGACGAAGTGCTAGTCTCTTATATATTAATAATAAAGAGATCCCTTAGTGCAAAATATAGGAACAATATCCAGTGCAAACTGGTTAGAAGCAGTTAGTCTGTTTATTTTCCAAACTCGTAAGTCGGGTAGTCCTCACTTCGGGACGTTGTGGCCAAGCGTCCCGGTTAATTCGGGAAGTCCTGTTTGAGTTCTAGTGGCTATCTAGTCGCTTGTTGGACGCACTTTATAGTCCATTAAAGGACTTGTTTGTTAGTAGTTTGATGAATAAACAATTATGTGGCGTTGATGGGGGTGAAGTGTGTCTGATGTGGGTTATAGTTTTGTAGTGGAAACATAATTTCACGCCTGTAATCCCCGAAGGGTTAGGCAGAGGTGTATCTAATAGTACACCCACATTTCGCCAGTTATGTGTAAGTCCCATGATAATAGGGGACGAGCCTATTGCCATCAACTTGGCGCAAATCCAGACTCCGTGGCTGCTACTGAGAAATTCCTAGAAGAAAGTTGAGTAGAGTTTGAAATTTTCGCGCTGTCTGTCTTTTGTTTGTCTGTGTGTATTTTCAAACAGAACTTAAGAGTTCTGCAAACCAACTTGTTTACTTCAAAAAAGTTTAAATTCAAGTTATGATCACAACAATGTTTTATAAATAAAAATTCGTGTTTCTTGTTAATTTTTAGGTTCTTACACTAGACTTGTTTATGATTTATGATAGTGTAAGTAAAGACGATTCGGAACCATCACCCGCGCGTAAAAAGATGGGCGTATAGCAGTTTAATTATGTATAGTATTCATCTAATCTCAGCTCAATGACCACAAGTACCTAATTCAAAAGCACCCTCATTTGTTCAAAAAGTAAAGCGTAAACTTTGGACCCGCTCCATTTTCAAAGTACTGAGATAATACTAGAGCCCAAACTAATAATAAACGTGTAGTCAAGTTACAACCAATATAAACTAATGATTTACCATACATTTTTCGCGGATTAAGTTTGGAGTTACTATACTTCGGATTTAGCGAGAAATTGGTAAGTTTTGTACTCCGGGACATCACAACATCACACCAGAGGAGTACATACTAGTACACCCACATTTTGCCAGTTATGTGTAAGTCACGTGTAATAGTGGGCGAGCTTATTGCCATCAACCGGGCGCTAATCCAGACTCCGTCGCTGTTACTGAGAAATTCCTGATGGAAAAACTCAATAGCACTTTGCCTGATCGGGGAATCAAATCCAGGACCTCATGCTCAGCAGTCGTGCTTGTGACCACTATACCATCGAGATACTCCGGTGCTCGTATTCCCCAAATTTGTCTCGCCGAAATCCTGGAAACATTACTCACAGTCCAGCTTAAGGTCAGCAAACAAACATTGAAGAAGTTGTAGTGCTATCATCCATTTTGTAACCGTTCCAGTTCGCCGGGGAACGGGGACCTGTTCCGAATACTAAGTATTTTGCCGAGTAATCACTATAATAGAATATTTACTGCGCCGTTTATTCGATTGTCGAATACGTGTTGTGTTTGTTTCGGTTTTGTAATTTTCTCGGAGAGCGTGTTTTGTTTTAGGGATGTGTCATGCTAATACCTCCGCAAAGTTTGAATTGATACACAGTAGCATGCTGTGTTCGACATGGGATGTGTTTTTTACATGGGAACGGCATCGATGAGACTTCAGAAACTAGGAGTACAATCACATTTTATAAGCAAAGCCTTATTCAAATTTGCAGATTCTTTGGCTGTTTTCCTTTTGACTGTTTTTCAACTGCTATTTATTAAAAAGAAAAACAAAAATTAAAATTATTTATTGACATAACGACATCGTGCACGGGTCGGTATGTGAGATTCTCTAACTCCTGCGATAGTTGAAACTATATTGCAGGAGCCAGCGTCCTCTCCTAATAAAATGATACATTTTCATGACAAAAAAGCAAACAAACGAAAACTTCTACGTTGAGTAAAAAAAAATTACACAGATATTCTCCTAAAGATATACGCGCAATAATGAGTCCCCTCTCTAATCTCAGTTCACGATTGATATAATCCCGTTCTAGTCGACACCCACACTCAGGATTTGTCTAACAATTTCCATACGTATGGCTTCCATACACTTAATTTGACACCTCTTAAAATTCTGCACGCGTAACGAAATCCTCTTCAAAGCCAATTAGGAAACTAGTTAGAACTAGTTACAGTTGAACAGTGATTTAGAACAGCTGTTCCGAAGCTCTGGAAGTAATCACTGGTCTAATTAAAAGATCTTGTTTCCGTTCGATTAAACTTATAATTGAGATGCAACTTGAAGTTCTGATTGAGGTGAATCTGTTGTTTTAAACTGTAGCTTAAGAATTACTGATTGGGTTCTGTGTTTGTTTATTCTACAGTCTTCTTTCTTTTTTTTAGGGGGTCTAAAATGGCCGCTTTAGCAGAATCGTAATTGGATAATTATATGAACAAACAGATTTAAAAGACTTATAGGGCGGACATTGGGAATATTTTGATACAACAATTTTGATCCCGAACATTTTCGATTTTGACACACGAATGCTACCTGACAAGCGGGCGTATGACACTAGACAGTACGATTTGTTACTAAGTAGTAACAAGTATTGGATTACAATTTTTTTCGTCTTGTCCCGTCTATCGCTAGTAAAAATTTGAATATCTTTGAATATGAATCACGTTGAAATTCGTAAAATGGGCATAGACGCAGTTAATATGATGAATTGTCACTTTGTGATCATTTTACGAATTGTAACTAAATTCATGTTATTATTCTATTATGATTCTGCTAAAGCGGACATTTTAGACCCCTAGTTGTGTTGTATCAAGAGTGAAAAAGATTTCTGAAATTAACCTTCTCGTTTTTTCTGCGAAATAAGATTTAAGATGTCTAGAAATGTAAGCATATTGCGCTACAACTAATCTAGGGTCCAGGTTGGTATCCTGTTCAGGATTTATTAGATTTGACAACAAAATGAGGTTAAAGTAAGCATTCTTCTTTTTTGTTCCGACCTGTTGAATTTATAAATATTTGTTATGCGTTGTATGTTTATTATAATGTTTTGTCATTTTGTATGATGCAAGTCATGTCCCGGTATCCCTGCGACAAATAAATATATTTTTCTTTCTTTGTTTTTTCTTTCTTAAACTTATTAATTTTGCAAAAAAAAATGCTCCGCCGCGACAGTGTATCACTGCCGTGACCAGGATTCGAACCTGGGTTACTACGGCCACAACGTAGGGTCCTAACCACTAGACGATCACGGCTACCGGAGCTGGTGGTAATGCCTTTCAAAATCTGACTTACATTCTCTCAATATACAGGGTGTTGTAAGACTGATTATTCAAAAAGTCGCGATAAAAAGTGAAAGGTACAAGAAACGGCAGTATTTTATTTATGGTGGGGTTATAATAAATGTGGAGCAATTTATTGCCTGGGGCATTTGTAATGTAGCGTGTAATTGTATACAAAACAAGAGCTATGAGTAGGAACAAACGGTGTCTCTGTCAGCCGGGGGGTTTTAGACTTTTTGTTACGAAAACAACTTGTTCAGTACAGTCATTAGGTAAAAACAAAAATAGAATTTGTGTTGTGTTTTGTTTGTTTCATTGGGTACCAGTTTTATTTATGAAAAAATTAATATCTTGTTTTTTATTTTCTTGGTTTTTTTACAAGTTAGGTTAGGTTAGGTAGTTTCTGTCTAAAAAGAAAAAAGTTTTTTTTTTTTGCAAGATGCTGCTACATCTATGATCTGATAAATAGTTGGCAGGTAGCAGTATCAGGACACGGCCAATCTATCCCAATTCCTACTTCACACTCCGAGCTGCCTCGTTGGTCTAGTGGTCGCAAGCGCATCTGCTAGGTTCGATTCCCGGGTCGGGCAAATTGTTATTGCGTTTTTCCATCAGGAATTTCTCAGTAGCAGCAACGAAGTCTGATTTTGTGCCCGGTTAATGGCAATATGCCCGCCTCATATTACTTGGACTTAAAACATAACTGGTGAAATGAGGGTGTACTATTAGGTACACCTCTGCCTAACCCTTCGGGGATTACAGGCGTTATGTTATGTTTATGGTGTTATGTTATGCTTCCTCTTTTTTCCTCTTTGTTGAACCCACGTGGTTGATGGTGGCCCATTCACTCGCCAAAAAGAAAGCCTTCTAATATTGCACACTTTATCGGCAGACCAATAAGCAGCTCTGGACAAACCGTTATAAAACCAGACCTATATCTACTCAATTAAATTCCTCTTAAAAAAAACCGGCGAAGTGCAAATACACATTCTGTGAAAATTTCAACTGTCTACCTATTCCGGATCATTAGATACAGCCCGCTGACAGACGGACGGACGGACGTACAGACAGTGGAGGCTTAGTGATAGGGTCCCGTTGGTTACCCTCCGGGTACGGAACCGTAAAAACGCCACATTACACTTCATTTTGTTTATTTTTCCTATGGTTACCTTGTTTTAAGCATAATCTTACGTACAATAATATTATCGATTAGCTTTCCCGCGAATGTAATGATTATTTAGGAGAAATGGGTCACAGTGTACATAAAATAATGAACCTGTTATGCATATTGTGATCGTTGAACCGTGTTATGTTCGTAGCATATGGCTAAGTTATACGCACCACCAATGACATTGAGGGAGAAACTGTGCAATTTTAGTATCTTTAGTTTTTGTCAGACGTTTTGGATAGATGGGACGGAGATAGAGGTGGAGGTAATGATGATCACTCATTTTCAACATCATCAGTCGAAAGTCCGCCACTGCTGGACTTAGGCCTTATACCTCAAGCACCGCCATCGCCACATCGACCGGTCCTGTATTTCCCGGACCCAGTGGATATTCTTCATCTTCCTGGCCTTTTCCCAACCATGTGTGCCAGCTCTCAGTCAAACCGAATGCAGCAGAGAATGACAGGGGAGAATGGAAGAAGAAAACGTGTTGCGCTGACCCCAAATAGAATGGGACAAGGGCAGGAAGATGAAGATAATTAATAACAAACGATCTCTTTCCACTTAAAATGCATTGATTTTCAAGTTACCCACGTCCCATCTTCTCCTCATTCCTCAATCTTCAAACCATTATAAAGTCTACTCGATACGCCATCGCCAGTATCTTTTAATACACGATTTACATATATCTTTCATTACAAGTTAGAACTTTTCAACAAAGTTCGGAACTCATATATTTTACATGAACATGTAAATTATATTTAAATTGTCTTACTTTCACAATAAAACAACGATGTATCGTTATTTAAGACTAGCTTTTGTCTGCAGGTTTCCTCGCGTTGGGTCGGAAATCCTACTAATTTTATAAACGCGAAAGTTTGTGAGGATGTATGGATGTTTGTTACTCTTTCACGCAAAAACTACTGAACGGGTTTGGATGAAATTTGGCACACAGATATTTTGTAACCTGGATTAACACATAGGCTACTTTTTATCCCGGTAGTACGATTCCGTGGTATAATTACTGAACTCCACGCGGGTGAAACTGCGGGCATAAGCTAGTATTATATAACAGGAACGCTGTATTGGGATAAAAAGTATATCATATCTACCCTAGGTTGCCTGTAAGCCAACTTTTATCGAAATCTGTTTATCCGGTTCACATTATTTCGGTCCGGTAATCCAGCCCAGTGCTGAACTCGATCATATCGTCTACATTATTCAAGACATTATATCACGCCTGTAATCTGGGTTAGGCAGAGGAGCTTATTGCCATCAAATTGGCACAAATACAGACTCCGTGGCTGAGAAAATTCCTGATGGAAATATCCAATAATATTTTACCCGACCCGGGATCCGAACCCAGGAGGCTCAGCAGTCGCGCTTGCGACCACTCAACCAACAACCCAGTCCAGCACTATTCCAGTCATTATTAGGTATTAAGGAATTATAACAATGTATTCACAAAAAAACAACAATGCGTGTTCACTGTTCAGCCTTTAATCCAGCACAGGATTGGCTGCCAACAAGATTTTAGTTTAGCTGGATTGAAAGTAGACAAGCCCGCGTAGCATAACCACCATAGAAACGGGTTTCTTTGCCGGAAGAATCGACAAAATTACAGATTGTGCAAAGAAATCTGTCATTTTGTCGACAGAAACTGTCATTTTGTCGACACAATCTGTCATTTTGTCGACACAATCTGTCATTTTGTCAACACAATCTGTCATTTTGTCGATTCTTCCGTCAAAGAAACTCGTTTCTACGGTGGTCATGCTACGCGGGAAGCAATCTGGCTACTTGACTGGACCTCTCACTAGACCCAGTGTATTCCAGTTATGGTTTAGATTATTCAAGTTGCAATCCAGTGCTGAATTAGATCACTGTACATGCTACTGGAATAATATGAACGGGGCATTAGACGAAAGGTCACAGACAGACAGACTAACTACCGCATGTATAATATGATATGGCTTTCTCAAAGAAAAGAAATGAAATCATCATTTATCTTTCTGTCTTTGATGAAATAATGTTAGTATTTAAATGATAAATGTAGAGAAAACGCTTTGACGTCTCATGTAAAGAGGTTTCTTTATTAGAAACGAAAGTCTTTTGTAGACAAAATGATCATTATAATGGCTCTACCAAAAATTCATATTGTTAATAATATCATTCTTTAGTACAAAGTAATCCTGTAGAAACTCAGTGAACAAAGAAGGGTCATTGTACATAAATACAGGCAGATATGTAGTAAATAATAGAACACCCATATTTCGCCAGTCTCTCTCTCTATCGTGTGGTTAGTGCCTAACCTGGTGTCAGAGTTTTTATGCCGCCCATTGGCCTCTGACTTGGCTTCGCCAGTTATGTTTTAAGTCCCATGTAATAGGTTGCGGGGATCCGATGGATGCGAGAGGCACGGGACCGGTCAATGTGACGACACTTGGGGGAGGCCTATGTCCAGCAGTGGAGGTATTTCGGAAATGATGATGAATAGGGGGCGAGCCTATTGCCATCAACCGGGCACAAATTAAGACTCCGTGGCTGCGCTGAGAAATTCCTGATGGAAAAAACCAATAACATTTTGACCGACCCGGGAATCGAACCCTGGGCCTCGTGCTCAAAAGCTGCGCTCGCGACCACTCGACCAACGAGGCACTCAAAATTCATAATGCATAAACATAAAATTACTCCTGTTTTCCTCAAAGGATAAACAGAGATATACCTAGAGACCTAGAGAGATTATGTTTAATTCCATAAAATAGAGGGCGAGACTGTAGCCAGTAACTGGGCCCAAACGCAGGTTCTGGCCTACTGGTGGGACGACAGGAATCGAACCCAGGACCTCGCGCTCAACAGCAGCACTAGGCAAACGAGAGAGTCGAATAGGAAGACAGAAGCCATGCCCTGAATTCCATTGCTATCTAGACCATCTTATCTAATCTTACCCATTTACTTTGAATTTAAGCGACTCAAATATACGCATTTGCTTCTAAAAACAAAACAAATTGCTCCGCCGCGACAGTGTATCACTGCCGTGACCAGGATTCGAACCTGGGTTACTACGGCCACAACGTAGGGTCCTAACCACTAGACGATCACGGCTATCGGAGCTGGTGACTGTACAGCCGAAATAAGTGCTGGCTTTGCACCGAAACTGGAGCACTTTCACAATCGTTCCGGTTCATTGCGCGGAGTAATCATTATTTACGTCGCTGTCGCAATGCTTGAGGTGTTATTAATTTGTTTACATTGCAACATTTATAATATATAGGGTAACTGGTAATTAGTGACCGATACTTATATATGTGTTTTTACTCATGATAACAAACAACTTTCTCAAAGAAACATTTTGTTTTTATACTCATTCACTAACATAATAGTTATGAGACAAAACGGACACGCGGCTAACAGCTGATATGTCAAAGCGTGCGCGTTTTTCATACGGCAGTCCTGAGATAGTGAATGAATATAAAAAAAAATCTTCGGGAAAGTTGTTTGTTATCATGAGTACAATCACGTGTTTAAGAATCGGTCACTTTACCAGTCACCCTGTAGACATGCTTGTTGTCATAACAATCAAATACCTCGGTATATCAAGCGGCACGGTTAGTAGTCTATTTGTGAGGTCTCGTGTTCAAATCCGGCGTTGAATAGTAAAGTATACAGAGAAGAGAGATGTTCCATTTTATCTCACTTATAACGTCATCTGGAGTTCTAAATTCTGAATGGCCGTGAAAATACTTCCTCTTTTCTTGACATTTTCATAAATTCAGCTGGAATAATTAACAATTATAAAAAAGAAGGATAGAATACAGTAATTATAATTATGTTGCTATTACCAATTTGTTTGTTAATTTATAGGTCACCTTTATCGGTTATAATTTTATTTTCATCAAGTTAGGATATTAGTAGTAAATGATGTTGTGACGTCTGACAGGGGAGAATGGAAGAAGAAACGTGTTGCGCCGACCCCAAGTAGAACGGGACAAGGGCAGAAAAATGATGATGTTATAATATCAATACTCGTCATGTCTGAAGAGGTTCGCTAGCTAATTTAATATGGATTAAAAAGATTTTTTCAGGACCTTGTTTACTTTCATAATTAATCCAGTTTGAGACACAAAACATCAGGTTTATAGAACGTGACTTCATCTACGAACCTGGTTACCGTAAGCCGCGTAGAGCTGCGGTTCACACGAACACAGATTTAGCGAGTTATAGGTTGAAATTGTTTTTTTTTTATTCATATCGTTTTATTAATAAAAATAATTTAAGCACAAAACAAATGAGAAGGATTTATTTATTCAGATAACTTTGATCAAAAAAAAAAACAATTAAAAATTGACTGCCTGTGAACACGTCGAAGTAAATGTCACCCTAAGAATTTATTTATGCATTTATTGTGTGGCCTGTAAAACTGAAAGAAGAAGAACTATTATTTTATTTTAGTAAGCAGTAGGTACATCAATCATTTTAGTTACTGGCAGTTATTATTTCAGAGATAAACACTCGTTTCATATTTAAAACGGATTACAAAAAATAATGTCAGCTGGGATACTTCATAATGTAAATTGATTGAATACCAAATTGGGGTTGAAACACTAGGGCCATGGGGTCCGAGTGCCCACCTAGTATTTCGGGAAATCGCCAAGCGGTTGGTCGACTCTTCACGTGACCAGAGGGCGGGCCTATTTTTTGGGTAAAGAATCAGCACTGCCATCTAACGTGGCAATGCTGCCAGCCTTCTGGGCACTTTTCCTGTTGACAGCGATGTGGACGAATTTTTTGGCGCCCTGTAACCGTTTTGATATTTGTACATATTTTTTTACTATTATAGATTTGTAGTTTGTAAATAATGTAAATATTCATTATAAATTAATTATACCAAATAAACATTTAATTAAAAAAAATCTTTGTGTCTGTAACTTCGTAAAACCTAGTTTTCCGGTGCTACAGTACTTAATTTCCGACATTTCGATTCAGGTGTTCCAGAGTACGTGTAATGTCCATCTTTGTTTCCCCAAAATATTTTGATGTCGTAAGTGAATCGAGGACTTGACCTAGAAACCTCTTGAGAAGCAGAGACAGGTGGAGTGAAGTCCCACGTGAAGGAGATTAGCGGTTATTTCAACACTTGAGCACCAACTTGAAGGGAACTACTAAGGTAACACGATTACTTACTTGAGGTCGATACTTGATTTGGAGTTGAATTTAGAGAAGTATTTACGATGGTTTAAAATTCTGTATTATGTTGTAGGGTTGGAGTGTAGCCTTAGGGGCGCTATGCTATGGAGCGAGGACTTAGAAAAAAATTCTGAATTCGTTTTTTTTTTTTGGAAATATCCTAATTTAATTGCAGTATCGTGTTGACCTTGACCATAGACACTATTTAGGTTCTGAGAAGCATGTTCCTCCAACGCACCGTTTCCAAATTATGGGCCTTCGTTTTTTGTTTCTCTAAGAAATTTTTTAAAGCCCAAAAAATATTTTTTTAATCAAAATTGTTTTTTTGTTTTCTTTGCTGCTCATAGTGCCCCTAAGCGTATACTCCAACTCTTACAAATCCGCACCTAAGACGGTCCACTGACCTGATGTAGCTTTATATTCTCTATAAATTGCACAATTTTGTTGGAAGATGTTCCGTGAAATTATGGTTAGAGATGTCAAGCGTAAAGTAATCTTTATTTCTGCTACTTAAAAAAAAAACAAAATACTTTCTGCTATCTATGCGTGAAATTCCTCTTTAATCGTAACTCAAATTTAGAATATTGGCTGCTGCAATTCGCCAACTCTGTATAGAATTGAAATTGAATACAACCCTCTAAGTTTATTTAATCCAATTGAATGAGTTTCTCATGAAATAGGGATTATTGGTTGCCTTATTTGTTACGGTCGCGATTGTCGTGAATCATATTCTAATCAATATACATACTGTCACGGACCTGCAAATTGCAAAAAAGCATAACAAAATTTAAATTTCGCGGGCTACCCTGGCGCTGGATTTCTCTACCAAGTAACTCTACGAGCAACCACTTTATGAATTTCATCTCACTTCAAAACGAGAATCCATCGACTTCTTACGGTATCTCCCAAATCTTTTGAACGAATGTCTTTGTTCACAAGTAGGTCATGCCACAGTATAGATAAACAGTAAACCAACTATGACCTTTATAGTGAAATCAAATGCGGTTTGTCAACTGAACTTTTTGTTTTATTGACACGTAGTCCTTTCATAGTTATTATGCCTTGTACTGCCTACTGCTTCATCTTTTTCTTTTAATGATACTTTAACAATTAAAAAATGCCTGTAACTGGTACGTGTAATGGGTGTAAAAGTACACTTAATGAAACCGAAAGGAATTTGTTCTCCCCGTTGTTGCGATATTGTTTTTGTTGTTCTAGACCATTTCTGGGAAATTTCTAGTTACGGAGATATTGGGGGTCAAAGTTGCGACTTTTTCACAAGTTTTTTGTTTAAATACAAGTTTTTAATGTTATAACTTTACATACCTCTACGACCCCGTACTATTTAATGCATCCATCAGCACAATGTTTTGAGTGCGTTAAATTGAGTCCTACTGTAAAACGTCATTTTTCACCCAAAAAAAAGGTCTTAGCCGAGCAAAGAAAATTGCGTTGAGTTACTTAGTTGTAGTTTTGAGTTAGTTAGATGTACAGAAAGCTTGTTTGACGGCTTCGTAAAGGGTCCGTTTACACCTTATATTTGAAAAAAACTTTGTACTGCACTCATACTATAAAACATAACCACTTGTATCGAAGCGGCAGCCTCGGCTTACTCACGAGGTACACTGTTCCCAAAAGCATGCTTAGAATTCGTGTTAGCGCTTTGCATGATGGTGCTCTTGGGAAGATTCGACCAATTTCGTTCTTAGTTGAAATACTGTATGTTAATACCTCTACTGTGGTCATACGGTTTGCATTGTCGCGTCATTCGAGAACTTACCGAACGATTTGGTTTGTCGAAGGCTCGTTCGTCGAAGGACGCCGACGTTCAATGACCCGGCCCTTATTGTGGAATTTAGCGTCACGTATGTATGTCCCTTTGTGGTATTTGGGCTAATGGCATTGGCGTAAATGAGGAGTTTTATATTGGCATATTATGTACTAGCTTTTGCCCGCAGCTTCACTCGCGTTAATTTAGATTTTGACAATCAATTCGGGTTGAACTCTGCTTGTAATAATATATTTCAATCATGGTTCGGTGGCGCCATCTATTATCAGAAGAATTTTATTGTTGTTTTTCTCGGGGACAGTACTTTTTTTCGGGATGAAAGGTACTCTACGTCCGATTCTGTACACCTGAAAATGTATATGCAAAATTTCAGGATGATCGGTTCAGTGGTTTAGGCGTGAAATAGTAACAAACAAACTTACTTTCGCGTTTATAATATTAGTAAGGATGTATGTAGTGTAGATTTGGGCTGGTTGATTGGATTTTTTGCATGCTGACCCAAAAATGATCCGTGGTTCCAGTTTTGCCTTAGCTGACCCCAAAATAGTTAAGGGTAGGATGATGATGGTTCTAGTTATGCGATACTTGTGGTAGCATTAATAATAATCAGCAAGTAAGGTATTTGTTTTTTTTCTTTTGTTTATATTACCCTGCTTAAGCACTAGGAAGTGGTGAAGTTTGAGGATTTGGTGTGGCGGTACATTCATAGAAACCTCTAAACTTGGCTTGCCCTTATAACCTTCGACTCTTCATGATGTTAGGGTTTCTGAACAGTGCTTGCCTTATGGGCTTGCCGTATTGTTGGTCCCAAGGCACACCATTCGTTTTGGGATTGTGATATTTATTATTGCAATTTTGACATCTAAAAGCGTTGATTCTTGCTCACCCTTAGAATGAATGACTTTCAATTTTGAATCAAACCATTTGGGGTTTGATTTGACCACTACAATTGACAACACAAGTATGAATAGCTTAAATACAAAATTCCTATGATAATCACCAGTGACATAGTTGCAAACATATGCCACGTTAGCCATGTGTGATGGCTACGATCACGCGTAGACACTGCTACGGCGTAGATGCGAGCTCTAAGATTCGACGAAGATGACTTTACTTTCTACGAAAATCCATAAGGCGCGACACGGTCCGTCGTAGCACAGTCATTGTACTTTGATATTGTAGGTGCTACGTTTCTAACGTTTCCAGCAAAAGTGAGTGTCATCAATTTGCGCAACATGGCACCAATGTACAAGGTGGTAGGGACACTCACGTTAAAGCGGTTACCACAAATTCAGTACATCATTCTGAACCACCACATAGAAATTTTTCGTCGGTTATCAAAATAAAAAAAACAGCTGTTTCCTACAAAAATGCAATATACCTACACGGTCAAAATCCATTGAGCAGATTTTTTTTTTTTAAATTTCCGATTACAAATTTCTATGTGCCCTCCACATAGAAATTGGTATTGGTATTTTTACGGTTGAGAATGATGATGAATTCGCGGTAAACGTTTTATATAAAATGTTATTTTTTTACCCAGTGTGAAGATAATTATCAAAACCGTGCACTGAAGTTGGTGTTATAAAAAAGTGTATTTTTTGGTCTTTAGTTACAGCACTGCGGAATATCACTGTCTTTTATGTAACTACGGGGGTAAAAATTCTAGTTTATTTAATAAATAAAATAAAATTGCCTTTATTATACCACATAATATATTTCTCCCTAATACATAAAAACCAGTTAAAATTGACATTCGATTCACAATTACAATCAATCACAATTATTAAATAAATTTTCTAAAAAAGAAATAAAAATTAGGAATCGCAATGACTAATTTTTTTAATAGTTTATTTAAAATAAAATAAAATTAGAAGTGGCAGGTATACGTAAAAAATAAAACTTTACGAGGTTTCAATAAGTACAATTTGATGTTGTAAATCGAGTGCAAAATCTATTCCTTTCATGTCTTTCTTTTGTTTCTGATAGCTGCAACCAATCAGAAGCCCTGTTGTGACTGAAATGACTGAAGATGACTGTAATGTTGAGAGTTGTCTGTGGCTGCAAGCCAATAACAACTTTAGGATAGCGGGCATAAAGGTCACTTTTTTAAATTGTGATGTGAAGTCAGAGGCAATGTAACTATGAAAAGACTACTAGCCCTTAAAATGGAAGCGCCATGGTAGCCCGCGAAAATCAATTTTGTTGTTTTTTTGCAATTTGCAGGTCAGTGTGAGGTTGAATGTTGATTAAAATATGATTCGCGATCGTAATTAATAATTCTCAATTCTTTATTGCGTACCATAAATATATTATACACAATTATGGGCCCTGTCGGGCACAGCATAGATAAAGTAGGAGAGAGGAGGAAGAACACTGGCTTTTTATTGTGATACATTTTATACAAGTAAGTTAACACAGGTTTCTGAGTTATAACTATTAAAATCATCAATACATCCCTCTGAGTTCCTTTAATCCCATTGAATGACTTTTTCATGAAATAGTCATTATTACAGCCATAGTCACATAGTACGGCCGCGAATCATATTTTGTTCAACATACTGACAATGACCGGTAAATTGCAAAAAACGTAAGAAAATCTGAATTTCGCGGACTACCCCTGGCGCCTCCCCCTTAACATTTTGATCCAATTTTACGATCCAGTACGCGGAAAACACACGTCACGTATTTAATTCCTTAATTGAATTAATTAATAAAGCAATGAAGGTTCGTTTGCAGCCGTCACGTTATCCGCAATACAATTAAATTGAATGCATTTGGGACCAATTAATTGGATTCTGATACAAACAATTCATATTTTGAAGTAGGTAAAAATACTTATGTATTTTATTTTATCGTTGGCATTACATTACATCGCCATTCTTTTTTCAGACTGAAAGGTTTCATGTCAGTTACAATTTATTGAAAACAAACCAGAGTTCATGAAAACACTGGCCATATAGAACAGAAAAAGATTTATATTTTGTTCAATTTGAATTTAGAATGAGGTCCACACTTTTTTGTTCGAAATTCATAATTATTATAGTATGTACAGAAAGACTTTTTTCTTTTTTTTTTCTATACAATTTTCAAAGTAGTAACATAAAATATTACCAATAGCGGAGCTCCTGTCAATGTCGTTCCCGCCAAAAATACTGACACACTAAAGCTGGAATTTTTCGGCAACAACATTATGACGTCACACAATGGTTCATTGATGATGTTTGCTAACTTCACGTCATACATAACCAAGTTATTTTGTAGCTAGGGACACATGAGTTGTGTACATATGTGTAATGTTTGCAAGCTGCTATTGATTTCACAGCTACCTATGTTTGTGCATCTTGTATGGCTAATATTGGACAAATACGTCCATCTATTAATTAGCTTGATGGAGTTCGAAAATGGAACGTTGCAATTGATGTAAATGCACATACACATCAATTGCAACGTGTGTGTGAAGATTCGATGACCGAATGAATGGGGTGAAGTGTTTGAAAGAGAATACATAAACAAAAACAAAGCGGATGAGGCGAGATATGGAGAACATTATTGTACTTCTATCTATCAACAAAGGGTGTAACAAGACCCTTAACGAAGACGAAAGCCACTTGTTCAACACGTCATCGTCGTTTTGTTCTAGACCATATCTGGCAACCTTCTAGTTACGGAGATATTGGGGGTCAAAGTTCCAACTTTACGTAAAATTTTTACTTTAAACACGACTCCCGTACTATTCAATCCATCCACCAGCACAATGTTTGAGTGCGTTACATTGAGTCCTACCGTAAAACGTGATTTTTGACCCCTAAAAAAAAGTCAAATCTCAGCAATAATTTTTGCAAAAAGTAACTAAGTTTGGTGCAAGTACTTACATAATGCTTTGTTGACGGCTTCGTGAAGGGTCCGTTTACACCCTCTATATATAAAAATGTCGTATCATGGTGTTTGTGGTCGCAATCCTCCGAAACGGCTCCACCGATTTTTATGAATAGTAATTATACCGCTAGGTGATTAGGGCGCGAGCGAAGCCGCGGGGAAAAGCTAGTATCGAAATATGATGATTTAATTAGTAAGGAGGTTCCGACTCTTTGTTTGGTATCTATGATGTTCTTTGACACATATTTAACAGCTATTCGCGCCGTTGTAAATGCACCTTTTGTCGAAGCCTGCGGATCATTTTTTCAGCACTTTTATTCAACAGTGAAAACTGCGATTGTGCTGTATTAATGTTTTATTCTTTGCTTTCCCTAAAACAAGTGGTGTACACTACAGCTCATGGCTAAATAAAAACAGCCGCTCGGATCAATCTTCAGGTCAAGCCGCGCTTGCCTAGGTTGGTCTGTGGATGGGTGACTACCCATTGCATACCGAGTTTCCACCGTGCCTCGGAAAGGACGTTAAGCCATTGGTCCGGCTGTCAATAGTAGATCTTTGACAGTTGTTACAGGTAGTCAGTGGCCAGAAAGTCTGACAACCAGACTTACCAAGGGCTATCGTAGTGAACAGTACTAACTGGGTTGTGGAGGTCAGATAGGCAGTCGCTCAATGTAAAATACTGGTATCCAGCCGCATTCGGTTAGACTGGAAGCCGACCCCAATATAGTTGAGAAAAGGCTAGGCAGATGATGAAGCGGTGAACACTATACTCATGAACACACAGTGACGTAGTGCACAAGTGAGGTGTTACTAACATGGTTTTAAGGTTCTTTTTAATAACATAATTTGTATTTTATCAGATGTATGTTAGTCTGTAAGGCATATATATATGGGCCAAAGTTACCTGAAAATAAATGGATGTTCTTGTTGTTAACTGAAAATCTTAAAACATTTAAACTTATACTGCCACTTACGGGATATCTTCCGTGATTGTTCATTATTTTGAGCTCCCGATATTTCGACGCAACCCGTGATCATGGCGCTTGCAACAGCGTCGAAATATCGGCAGCTCAAAATAATGAACAATCACGGAAGATATCCCGTAAGTGACAGAATAAGTTTAGTTGTAAACCGTGACATTTTGTGTGCACATTGTACTACAAAAGAGATTTGACTATTTTGGGAAATTCAATCATTTCCATTCTTATTAGGACCATGTTCACTTATATCATGATATAGCAATTGTTTCATCTCAGGGATCTTCTTATCTTGGTGATACCGAAGCGTGTGTTGAACACGAAAACGTTCTCTTTAATGGGGAATATAATAACGTTGTTATGTGCTTATAAGAAAATTAAGTTTAATAGTGTACATATTAAAAGTTATCTCAACAACTTTTTATGTGTACTTACTTTTAAACTTAAGATTCTTAGGTAACTTTGTCTCATTATGGTCAGAGGCTAACGTAAATACGTCGATTTTAAAATTAAAAATACTCTTTTCACATAATTATATAATATTTTCATAATTATAAGAATTTATTCATCTATGAATGATACTGATTGTGCTTGTTGCAAAAAAAATAACTAAAATAATATAGGATTTATATGTCGAAAAATCGACGTTTTTACGTTACGTTTACACAGTGTGCTAGGGCCTCAGGACAACACCCAATTGGACATAATTATTTAATAATTACTCGAGTTAGTCGCAACGACACGTCTAAAAACAAAGTGTTTTTAATGTTTTCCTGTTGCAATTTTTTCAGAAATATACCTTTAATTAGTGCAATATATGTATAGCTACAAATAGTGTCTATCTATAGTACTTCAACCTGTAGATACTTAAGAGAGAAGAAAACATCAGTACTTTTTCACTAAATTTCATTTAAGTTGGTATAGGTACAGTTCAGTTAAGTGTTATCCAATGAACCTCGAATCCAGTTAAGTGCAATCAATCTAAAGAAAAAGCAATGCTTTCAAGTACATAAGTTTATAAAGGATGCAACCCTCATATTGTTGCTCGAAATCAAAATGCAAATGGATTTCTTGCAGTGAGGATTCAATTCAACTCGACTCAAAGAACGAGAATTTCAATTTGTTCTGTAAAAAGTTTCAATGGCGATGTGTTTTTTGCATTTCAATCTACGATCGAGTGTCCAATCTATATACAGTTTTAAATTGGTGTGAAAATCAAAGAATACTTACTGGGTTTTAAAGTTTTTATCAAGGCTTTGTCTATAAAGAAATTTATCGGAGCGAAAGACACACAAGTGATGACAGTTTATTCAATATTAGGAGCACCCTTAGTTTCATTTCATTTATTTATTCAATAACAATTTACATTGTGCCTGAATGTGTTACATAAAAAAATAGTAAAATAAACAAAACAAAAAAAAAACGATCTTCAATTAAATAATCACAATAATAAAACAATGTCAACTTCCGGGACTACAGGCGTGATGTTATGTTATATGTACGTAAGATATTAACAGTTTTACCAAGTCCTCCACAATCATTTTGCAGGACGGTTTAAGTGCAGAGCTGGCACGGTGGTACGCACCCTAAAGCGCAGGCTACACCGTCAACTACACAACTAGCGAGTGAGCCGGGCGAGCATTTCACCTCTTTTCATACTTCGGATCACATCGCGAACTACCGAAAGTGCCGAACCGAAGTATGAAAAAACGAGAAATGCTCGCCCGGCTCGTTTGCTCGCTCGCTAGCTGGCTGTGTGGCCTGCACTTAATAGTAGCAATGGATTCGGTTCTAAATTGCTTCACATGTTTTCAAATATTGATATACTGGCTTATTATATGCCCACGGTTTCCCCCGCTTGGAGGTCGGTAATTGTCTAACTGGATCGTACTACCGGGATAAAAAGTAACCTATGTGTTAATCCAGGTTATAAACTACCTGTGTGCCAAATTTCATACAAATCGGTTTAGCAGTTTTTGCGTGAACAAGTAACAAACATCCATCCATCCTTACAAACATTTGTAGTAAGAGGTTAAATATCAAGAGCACACTACCACGTACCCCTGTTCATATCGTTTTATCTCTACCGCTAACTTGTTTGACAGTTTAAAACTTAACTTGTCAAGTTGGGTGTATAGAGGTCACCACTAGCTCAGTAATAACTCTCGATGGCACACTTCCGCTTTGCGGCGCACAACGCCAAAACTTCCTGACGTGGCACATTTAGTATGTTGCTCAGGGTTGCAAAATATGTAGGTATAGGTACGCTTTATGGACTTTGTGAGAATGACAAGAGACTGCAGTAAAAAGCTTTGCTGTTTTGTTTTTATAAAATGGTTTTTTTTTTGTAAAATGTAAAACTAATTTACTATGCATAATTATTATGACATCTACATATTGACATACAGGGTGTAAAGAGACCCTTCACGAAGCCGTTAACCAAGTACTCTGTACATCAAACTAAGTAACCCTACACAAAAATTATTGCTGGGAAACGATTTTTTTTTTTGGGGTGTAAAATAACCTTTTACGGTTAAACTCAATGAAACGCATTCAAAACATTGTGTTTATGGATGCATTGCATAGTAAACGGGTCATGGAGGTATTTAAAGTAAAGTTATAAACTTAAAAATTTGTATTGAAAAAAAAAATTGTGAAAAAGTTGGAACTTTGACCCACAATAACTTCGTAACTAGAAGGTTCCCAGGTATGGTCTAGAACAAAAAAAATATCGCAATAGCGGGGAGAACAAGTGCCTTTCGGCTTCGTGAAGGGTCTATTTACACCCTTTATTGATAAATCATTTTATTCTGAGAATGAGTATCTCAACCTTAAAGATTCACGTTGACATTTTCCTATTATTAATTTACTGAAAATTTATTGACATTTTTATTATTGACTTATATTAGATTCACCTATTTTGTATTAAATGTATTCTTTTATATTTTGCATGTTAGTTTTAGCGAATTGTGTGAGCAACTTTAATAATACTCGACCATCTATAATGTACTACAATTCTATCAAATAAAAATTTCAATTTCAATTTATGTTTACAGCAATAGCTCATGTTTTTGTTCATTCATCATCATCATACACAGCCCGCCTTCATCCACTGCTGGGTGTAGGCCTCTCTTTGCTTGTGCCAAACTCCACGGCCCTGTGCTAGCCTCATCCAGGATGTTCCCGTAATGACAACAATGTCGTCTGCCCATCTCGCCGCCGGACGACCAACACTTCTCTTTCCAGTCCTTGGACGCCACTCGGTCACAGATTTACTCCACCTGCCATCACAGCGCCTTGCTAGTTTGTTCATTACATTAAAATATTTTGAGAATCAAACCTTGCAGGCTAGTGGCTTACTTCCCTGTGCGGTTGGATTCAAAAATTGTTGCATACACGGGGTGGAAGGGACACCGACGCGAAAACGGTTACCACGTATTCAGTACATCATTCTGAGCCCCACATAGAAATTTTTCTTCGGTTAAAATGTATGGAACGGCTGAATTTTTTTTAATAACCGACGAAAAATTTCTATATATGGCGCTCAGAATGATGTACTGAATACGTGGTAACCGTTTTCGTGTCAGTGTTCAAACTCAAAGCATTTATTTCAAATAGACCCGTGACAGGCACTTTTGCATAGTCAAAAATAAGCTACCTACAGTCCCGCCACAGGCAAAATAACTGTGAATGGACTGTAGTTGCCCATTCGAAAATAGTAGATCTCATGGAGAAGAATGGGCAAGAAACTCCATGGACACTCTTTTCAAATCAAGTTATATATATTACACAGTCTTGGGTACAATATTGTTGCTTCTATATGTGAGCACAATGTAGAGATAGGAAAATAAAACAAAATCACAGTTAAAACCAGAAAGATTAGGATAAGCCCTAATCTTTATGGTTTCACCCTAAGTTCCACCCTGTATTTATCGACTGGTTAGTGGTTTTAACTTGGTAAAGGTTTATTCATGCTTATTAAAGTTGGCTTCGACAAAACGTTGCTTTTGGAGAACAGTGATGCCGAATATCAATTTTTTCCCTGTACCAATGAAATTCTGCAAATAATCTTTTCAACCATTAACAAGCATTTCTTTTTTTCATTTAGGCATGGGAAATCATCAAATAACTCCTCCCGCTCTGGGTGGAGTGGGAGGGAGTGTCAGACTTTTACTGACTAAAACCCATTCATGTTCCTTCTTTGCCCTTTGTGTTACAGGGCCGCGGTATCTCTTTCGAACAGTCCCGCAGCCCCGATCCTTAACAGGCATGAGGACAAACAAGTATCCTGAAAAAGTTTACTATTTAGTTTAAGTACATAACTGTGTCGCATGCGGGTTGCTAACCACGAGCCAGCAACCCTCTGTGACCATCCAACCGACCTCTAACTGCCTGTTTACATTTTAAAGCCCAATCCCACAAAACGGTTGACATTGGTCCCTTTTGCTCGACATTCAACATTGAAGTTCAGTAATATGTCCCGGCGGCGTAGTTCCGGAGCGTGTGAGAGGGGGCCGTGATGCTGAAACTTTGTAATGGGAGTATAGTGGCCTTTTAAGTACTTGCAAGTGTCAGTTAGAATGAAATGTGTATGCTTAATTGTACCTTTTTTAGAACAATAATTCATTGTGATAATTACCTGCCGTGGCTATTTCTTTATTCAACTTTGGAGGATACCTATGTGTGTCAGCCCAATACAGGTACTTTTTACGACGGTCCATGTGTTTCTCACAGCATTTCAAACTTCCTGGTCTCCTAAAACACGGCAACTATAAATCTTCTAAAAACTATAAAACATTTTATCGCCTTGTAAGAACTTGCACGGCTCATAAACAGGGATCTGTACCAAGGACAAATCACTGCCTTTCCGGCAAGGATACGACACGTCAACAATCGTTTACGTCCACAATAAAACGTCTATAAGTGTTTCATACACTTTATTGCTTCACGGATATTATTCTCCATAAAATCTCAAACAACCACGTTTATAACGACGAAACGAGCGGCTCCCCGCGGGCGGGGGCCTGTAGACTATACGAGGCACTGAGAAACAGGAATCACAGATTGACAGAGCTTAGAAGATAGACGGACATCAATAGAGGAAGCTTGAGGGGGGAGGGCGGGGCGAGGGCGCCGGCCGCGCCAGCCGCGGGTGGAAAGCGCCCAGCGCCGCCTCGTTGGTGGACGACGGCCGCTCCTCGCGCACGCGCAGCTGCGGCAGGCGCCACGCCGCGCACGCCGACGTCAGCGCGTGCCGGTTCAGCACCCAGTACGCCACCGCGTTCAGCGCCGAGTGCGCGTACCCCAGCAGCAGCGCAAAGTGCGCCAGTAGAAACGGCACGTGCAAGCCGAACGCGCTCGCTATCACTATGGCAGCGTGCGGACACCAGCACACGGCGAATATCGCCGCGATCCCCATGAGGACGTTGCCGAGCCGCCGCCGGGAGCGGAGCGTTGAAGTCTGAGGTTGTGGTCCAAGGAGGCTCGGTTGGAGCTTCTTCCCGGATCTGACGTCACCAACGTCGACGGCGTCGCGGCGTTCTCTGGGTCCTACGCCGGCGACGATGATGACGTGCGTGGGTCTCCTCATGAGGGGCACAGGGAGGGGGAGCTCGCCGTGGGCCGCTCTGGCGGTGAGGGAGAGGGCAGTGAGCTTCACCCGCACTGCCCAGTGGCACTTGGCGACGGCCATGACCGGGAAGCAGTAGGTGAGGAGCGCATGCGCCGCGGCTAGAGGCGGACATGATACGCACGTCGTTGTGAAGGCTGCTGCACCTGGGGAAACAGGAAATTTGGATATCATATTTGAACAGGATTTCAATGATCGGTAACGTTCGGTCTAACCGGGCGAATTGCAGAAACTGCACCAGACACAAGATTCTAACAGATTAGTATTGAAGTGTCGGTCAGAGTCTGGTGTACGCAGCCGATCCGCCACTTGTCCGTACTCGTTTGATAGAACTTACAGAGATTCCGCGGCGGGCAATGATGTAACGAGATTAGAATAGAGAGACGGGTAAAGTTTAACTAATGGCACTAAAGTGCTCTAGAACTCAGGATTACCTATTTAATTTATTAAACATGTTTACGTTTTAGTTACACAACTTTTAACACAAAAGGGGACGAAACATTTGATTAATGAAGAAGATATCCAAGAAGCGGATAGAGACATAAAATGTTTCTATTTAGGGTCCTGCTTCATGAATTTCAAATAATGGTAGTAAAACAACGTAATAAAAAATAGGAGTACAACAGCCCTTTTCGTTGATTTAAGGAAGCTACATTGATTGCTGTAATTTATTTACTAACATGACCGTTAAATCCCTCTTTTTATAGTGTTGCAATTTATAGTTTTCTCTATGTGGTAAACTTAATAAGATGTAAATGTTTATATTAATTATTCTATAGACAACCTTCATTTTGAAATTTATGGAGCATTTAAAAAAACACTATTCAATAAGATAAATAGATTCGGATAGCAAAAGTCCTATCAAGCCCGAAGCTGTTCAGCAAAAATTCACATCAGTTTTTATGTGTGGGTGATCAAAACACAATTATATTTTCGTCAGAGCCTCACGAGTTGACAAAAGGTTTGGCAATATTTGCTAAGTTTTAAGGCATCGCTAGCAATTGATACAGTTGTAGAGGAACACTTTTCTGAGATATCAGGACCAGGGTTTAAAATTCTTAATTTTTCATAGAAATGAAGCCTGGTCATGCCTGTAATCCCCGGAGGGATACGCAGAGGTGTACCTAATAGTACACCCTCATTTCACCAGTTATTTTTAAGTCCCATGTAGGTAATAGGTGGCGAGTCTATTTCCGTCACCCGGGCGCAAATCCAGACTCCGTGGCTGCTACTGAGAAATTAATGATGGAAAAACCCAATTTCACTTTCACCACATCTACTTTACTTTCACTTATCACCTGAGAATCGAACCCAGGACCTCATGCTCAGCATTCGCGCCTACCACCACTAGACCAACGAGGCCAAGGAAGGCCACTACTACTACTAGGGTACTACCCGGCCGTTCCTGTCGAGATGTTGCCTTTTCTCACGGAAAAGTTAGCTTGCGTGACGTCACATGCGATACATATTTTGAATGTGTAGTTGTAGACGATATCAAAAGTTTTTCTTTGTCATATATGTACATCATGACTCACTAAGTAAAAGCGCTATGATCCACACCGCAACGACAGCTAGATGCGGGCGCGCACACAACGACGTCCCGCCGCGCCGCACCGCACCGCAACGGTCTGCGGCTATCGCTACCAGCGATAGCGTGCTGGCTGCCACTGGGAATGACTGCGGACAAATCACAAATGTTAAAAAACTTGGCAGGCAGCAAAATTACACTAATCCTCCCGACCGGTTTTGGCCAATCGCAGAATACCAATACACGACGTGGGAAATATTAGAGTGTACAAGTTTGCGCAGACACAGATCGTGCATTCTCTGTTCCCAATTGAACCCTCATAGTCCGATGGGACGGCAATCCAACACTGAGCTGAAGATAGCCACTTTTTGGAAGTCATAAGTTAGGAAAAACAACCCCCAGATATTTGCCCACAAACCTGCAATCAATCATCATCATTCTCCTGCCCTTATCCCATTTTTTTTGGGGTCAGCGCAGCATGTCTTCTTCCATACTTCTCTATTACTCGCCATCTCAGCAGTCACCTCCTTCCTAGCCATATCATCCTTTACACAGTCCATCCATTGTTTCTTCGGTCTTCCTTCGGTAGTGAAGGTCAGATCAGCACACACTCCATTTAAAAATCTGATATTCAGCTGCATCCGGTTAGACTGGAAGCCGACACCAACAAAGTTGGGAAAAGGCTAGGCAGATGATGATGCTTGTTTTTAATGGCAGTTATAACCGCTCGTGTATGGGAAATTCTATCGGGCACATACATTGAAACTAGAGAAATACGGACAATTCACCTTTGGGTACTCCCAAATAAGCATGTTACGTAAATTAAAACCACTATTACCTCAATATAATAAGTAACCTGGCACGGCAACTCGTCTACCCTGGCGGCCCGGGTGGCTGCAAGGGGCGCGCTGGCTGCACACACCAGGAAGTCAGCGGCGCACGCGCTCAACATCTGTGGTGTTCGTAGTCGCGAGGCCCCGCCCGACGCAAGCGCAGCCATTAAGCTCACATTGCCTGTAGGTGAAGGAATTCAATATTAAGTCGGTATAACGGGTCAAATTTTTAGTATCTCAGAAAATACATCCCATAGATTTTTATTTATTTATTTATTAAACTTTATGCACATAATGTACAAAGGCGGACTTAATGCCTGATTTTTCAGAGTTGTTTTTTTTTTATTCCTGGACAGCAACCTCAGACTTAGCTCACTACGCGGCCATAAACACGACTTTTGGCCGCAGTTCAGAAGCAACTTTTGGTCGAAACCAGGGACGAAAATTTGGTCGCACGACCGGTTGGTTGTCCGACCAGTCGAGTTAGCGACTGGTCTTGTGAGAAGTCGTGGCCGTGGCTGCGTAGTGCGCAAGATCCTTTATTGATTTTGGTTCTGAAATCACTATGATTTTGACAGACTTGTCAGTCGCAGCAACACGAAAGCAGCCTTATTTTATCACTTATAAAGATTAGTGTGACTTTGACAGTGATGCAAAGTCACAGGTAAAATATCTATGAAAGGTCTGTGCGTCAAACTGTCAAAGAATGACAGTTGTAGTGTAGGCAGAGTCGTGTAAGTATACAGGGTCGAAGGGACATCGACGTATAGTCGCGAGCGCATCAAGTAATTTTAAACTTAACCTTCAACATTTTATGGTTTAAAATCATTCTAAATTTGACAGCTTGTGGTTACTTGATGTGCTAACGACTGTACAAATGGTGAATTCAGCACATGAGTGTACACTCCCCGATGCATGAAGACGAGTTAAAATTTACCTGCACCGATCTCAGTGATAAATGATAAATGCAAACAAAATTAATCAACTTTTGGACACAACCGAAATGCAATATAAAGTAAGTAACTGTGCGTTTCAAAATCAGGACTGAGACCAGGAACTCTCGTAGACTCTTATGTTTGCAGCTTATGAAAAGATTTGCAATTTCAAGGAAAATTCACAGAATTCATGAACCACTCCTGCCGTTTGCTCTCCCGTGAGAAATAAGACGAATTACTTTATAAAGTCGGTTTATTATGTTAACATTAGACACGTAATATATGAGAACACTCGTTTATTTACTGCTTGTTCCGTAGTATGTTTTTGATTCAATTTCCCCTGGGGACAGTTGAACTAGATGATTTTAACCATTTTCGTTATCTGCTTTTAGCCACGGGAATCAGTAAAAACGAATAAATAACATTTACATAACATAACATCTCGCCTGTAATTCTCAAAGGGTTAGACAGTGGACCTAATAGTATACCAAAGACATTCAAATATACGAGCGATAGACGGGACAAGACGAAAAAATCGGAATCTAATACTTGTTACTACTTAGTTACAAATCGTTCTGTCTTGTGTCATACGCTTGCTTGTAGTATACCCACATTTCGTCAGTTATATTTAAGCCATGTCATAGGGGGTTAGCCTATTGCTATGAACCGGACACAAATCCAGAATCCGTGGCAGCTACTATGAAATTCTTGATGGAAAAACCCAATAATATAATAATAATAATAATAATAAAAATCTTTATTTATACAAAAACCTTCAACATTGATTTAAGACTAGGTCACATAAATTTCAGTGAAATAAAGGTAATACAGATAGAGTAACCCTGACTCCCAAACTAGGAGATCCTGTGACTTAGGAGTCAGTGTTCTGCTGTCACTATGATACAAAAACCTTTTACTAAAAAGTGTGTTAACAAAATCTTGGCAAAAAAGAAACAAGTTTGAAAGTACAACTAAATTAAATTATTTTAACAGAGATTAAACTAGGAGTGAAGGAATTTATTAATTGTAGTTGTATTATGAATGTGCATGTGTAGGTAATTGTGTGTGTAGATGTGTATGTGAGAGTGAAAGTGTGTAATCGGGGGGTAAGTGTGTGTGTGTGTGTGATTGAGATTGTACATATTTGCGTGCAATAACACTGGCCAACCAGGGAATCGAACTCAGGACCTCATGCTCCTGCTGAGCATGAGGTCCTGAGTTGCTGCGCTTGCGACCACTAGACCAACGAGGTAGTCAACAACATTCTTCCATGAGATCGGAGATATTTTGAGGTGCGTCTTTTAATTTGAAACTTTCCATCGCAGTAGAACGGCCACGAACATGGTCTTCGCCGCATCCTGCTCCACATAGCTTGTGTTGCTGTACATCAGCAGGTCGTGGCAGCAACTTACCTATAATACCTATGACAGACACGAGCACGTAGAGCGCGTAGAGCGCCGCGAGCGTCGTCTCCTCCGCCGCATCCCGCTCCGCATCGCTTGTGTTACTGTACATCACGCTGCATCTTTGAAATCTGTAACAATTGAAAAATAATCATAAAAAAAACTTCTGATTTGTCGGCCGGCGGGTCCAAAGCAGGCCGCAGTTCGTTGGCGGGCCCGCGGTTTAATTTCATGTGTCGTGATTCATACTATTTTGACTATCAGGTTCTACTTGCGAGGGCCGCGCTGCTTCAGAGGCCTTAATGCGAGCGCGCGGTGTTAACGTAAGGTAAATATGTCGATTTTAAAATTAGAAGTACGCGTTTCACATTATCATATTCACATAATTTTATGAATTTATTCAATCTAAGGATGATACTGATCTTGCTTGTTGCAAACCATTTAACTAAAATTCTAAAGGATAATTTTGTATTTTGGCCCCTTTTTTTTTTTTTTTTTTTTTTTTTACCGATGGGAAATCATCAAATGACTTCTCCCGCTCTGGGTGGAGTGGGAGGGAGTGTCAGACTCTTACTGACTAAAACCCATCCATGTTCCTTCATTGCCCTTTGTGTTCCAGGGCCACGGTATCTCTTTCGAACAGTCCCGCAGCCCCGGCAGGCATCGGCCCTTGCGGGCCCCTTCCTGGTTGCTGACATCTCTTTGAGGCGCGCGTGGAACACGAACGCGCCGTCGACACGGCCTGTCGTCATAAGACGGACGGACGGTGAGCTAACCCATTACTCACCGTCCACAGGCCCGCGCCTACGGTGGCCGGGAGCCACCACGTGGCCCCCGACGCCCGGTGCGTCGCCCGCGGCGGCTGGGACGAGAGATTCTCTCCCTCTCACGTCCCGCCACCTCCTTCGCTAGCATGACTGCTTCGCAGAAGGAGGTGACGGCTTCCCATTCCCTCTCGCTCCGGACCATGGCCTGAACCAGGGCCGGGCGCGAGAGGTCGCCGCCGCCTATCGCCGTTACGAGGACACGGCGGAGCTCCGCCCAAGCGGGGCAGACCTCCACGGTGTGCGCCACCGTGTCCTCCGGACGATCCTCGCAATGATAGCACCCGGGCGTTTCCTCCCGCCCGATTAGGTGCAGGAACCTCCCGAAACAACCGTGTCCGGTGAGGACCTGCGTCAGGCGGAAGGTGAGGGCGCCGTGGCGCCTCTCTAGCCACTCCTCAAAGAGGGGACTTATCGCCACTATTGTGGCGTGCCCTGCACTGGGTTGCGACAGTCGCTGTCTCCATGTCGCCATGAGATCGCGTCGGAGGTCTGTCCGCTGAGCGGTGATTTGCCGCGGCAGCGGAGTTTCCCCCCGACGTAGTGCCCCCGCGCGCCATTCATGCAGGCGCGCGAGGACTATCGCCTCCAGATCCCATGGCGGCAATCCGGCTAGGAGGCTCGCCGCCTCGCGGGAGATCGTGCGGTACCCCCGGATCAGCCTTACGGCTACGACCTTTTGGGGCGCGTTCAGGTAGTGCGCGGCACGCCGCTTAATTGAACGCGCCCACACCGGGGCCCCGTAAAGGGCCATGGACCGCACGACCCCCGCGTAGAGCCTACGTATTTTGGCCCCTGACCTGCCTTTGGTTTGTAGAAGCCTTAAACGTCTATTCCACTAGTTTTTTGTCATGTGTGTTAGATGTGTAAAACGGAGACGTGCGGAAACCGACCAATCACATTGGTTGAAACGGTCATAGCGTCTCTCTTCTCTCATGTGATTGGTCGAATCTTGCACATATCCTCTCCGGTCCGCTCCTCTCCGCTTTGGTGGAGCTCGGACCTTACCTAGGCAATTTATTTTAATGGCTACCTGCTAAATTCATAGTCTAAAGTTATCTACCATTTACATCAATACAAGTAGGCAACTATCTAATAAAAACGCGACTATTACTAGTCCACCCCACGTTAGTCGACAATAAAAGGAAGAATAAAACATCCCTTTGCCCGTTATTACAATTGAATGTCGCGTCTATACGTCCATATAACACGTCCGTAAGCAGTCCAATGTGTAATTGCTATGGACTTGCCTTCAAGAATCGATATGTAATACTATTACATCTCGATTTCACCACTCTCACTTTTTGAGGTCCTGGGTTCGATTCCCGGGTCGGGAAAAGTGTTATTGGGTTTTTCCATCAGAAATTCCTCAGTAGCAGCCTCGGAGTCAGGATTTGTGCCCGGTTGATGGCAATAGGCTCGCCTCCTATTACATGGGACCCTAACTGGCGAAATGTGGGTGTACCTACTATTAGGTTTAATGTAATCAGCAATTCCCATTGAATATTTCCTTTTTCAAAACACGTTTTTCATTGTATTGATCTGAAGAATACCTAATTTTTACCTGAAAACACCCCCTGGTAACACTATTCACTCTGTACACGAACTGTCACTTGCCAGTCCAAAAATGGTTAACAACAGGGTAATACCAGGGGAACGCTTTATATTCAAGATGCGGCTCCCTTACAACAATGTGGTACAATCTCTATGCGTAAGTTGTTTTACATTTTTATTGTTAGTTATTATGTTAATTTTTGTGAAATATTTCTCCCATGTCGGCTGTTAAAATATTCAGGTTTTTTTTTGTGAAATAAGTTCTTTTATATTTGTGCAGCAATAGTCGGGCTGAGATCAATGATATTTGAGCGGCGTTCAAATATCGTTGCTTTGTTACGACTGCGATAGATAATACGGAACAGATGATACAGAAAGAGATAGCTATTGCGCTTGAAGTACTTACATTACGACAATTGTCTGAATTTGTCTGGAACAATTTGCGAGCGGTAGTGCGATATATACATCGTTTATTTATAATATTATTGGCTGAGATATATAATCTTCTTGTCTATGTATCTATGACTGGCAGAAAGAAATCATTATTTTCTAACATAACTGTTTTTCTTTATATAGCTTCGTTTTCACTCCTTGTGTGTGAATGTGAGAACCTTGTAGATTGATAGATACTTCAATTTGTTATCATTTTCTACCTTGTTTTACGATTTTGTGATTTAAGTACCGATATATGTTTTGACATTTCACATGACCATGTAGGTTTAAGCTAAAGAAAATATTTTGAATTTGAGATCCACAAAGAGCCACGTCGTAATATCATTCAAACCAGTCAATGTATCTATAGCTACAATCAAGCTGCTTAAGTTAATATAAACCTTATGTATATTAATGTACTTACTAAAGTCCTTTGAAACAACAACAACAGTTGTATTGGCTGTTCCATGTCCAATATGATTAAGGACGTGGATGTCTGCAATAGACAGTTTTCAACAAGTTACCTGCTTTATCAGCTCTCCGTATACAAGTGAGGTCGAAAGGGCAAATACCAACTACCCACGTGTAAAGACAGTCGTTTCAATGACTAGGAATACTAACCTCTGCGCTAGTTATGTGAAAAATCGTTTTTTTTTCTTCACTATCTGTCAATGTAATATTTGTGGTCAATCACTCAGTATTCATACATGAGTCCTTTTTTTTTTCGGATGGGATATCATCAAATGACCCCTTCCGCTCTGGTCGGAGTGGAAGAGAGAGTCAGACTCGTACTGACTAAAACCCATCCATGTTCCTTCTTTGCCCTTTGTGTTCCAGGGCCGCGGTATCTCTTTCGAACAGTCCCGCAGCCCCGGCAGGCTTCATTCATGAGCCTTGGTAATACAATTTCGCTGTACATTATGCCTTAAAAAGTGGGTGGGGTCTTTATTGTCCTTTTATTACCCTACTGACCTTTTTTCTAACCGCTCGGTATGACTAGCGCAGAAATGGAAAATAGAAAACTAAAGAAAAATTATCACTTTGATTAAAAATAAATTGTTCTCGATTCTTCGTAGAAGATATGGAAGTAATCAAGTTGCGCACGCAGCTCCCTATTTTTCTCTAACAAAACTTGCGTAAAAACAAAAAATATGCTCCACCGCGACAGTGTAATCACTGCCGTGACCAGGATTCGAACCTGGGTTACTACGGCCACAACGTAGGGTCCTAACCACTAGACGATCACGGCTACCGGAGCTGATGGTAGCACCTTTCAATATTACGATCACGTTGCTGCTCTGATAAAATGCTATAAAATTAGAAAGTCTCCTTTAAAAGTTATTTTTGATACAATCTCTTTGCTTCTCGATTCCGTCGGGTTGTACAAAGTAGAGCACTTTCCCTACCGACGTCAGTGTACCACGTAATTGCTGTTGTAATTACGTTAGCAAATAATTATGTATTAAGTTTGTGCTCGAAGTAAATTAATATTGTTGGCGAAGTGGATAGGATGCGATAATAATGTGCCTAGCTTCGTTTGTTCGGCGGTTGTGTTTTGTTTTACCGAAACACGCAGAATTATGTGAAGATCATTTTTCATTAAAAAATAAAACAGCTGTTTCCTACAAAAGTGCAATACCTATACAGTCAAAATGAATGGAACAACATTTTATTTTAATTGCCGATCAAAAATTTCTATGGTTCGGAATGATGTAATGAATACGTGGTATTTGTTTGTGCGTCGATGTTGGATTCCACCCTGTATTAGGCGCGAATTACACAGAAACGGCGTAAGGTGAAGGCGCGGCGCAGGCGCAGCACAGGTGTGGAATTTATAACAAAACGAAAGAATGGCGTGCATGCGCCGCGCCCCTTGAGTATAATTCACGACACGTCGCCTACGTACATTTTGTATGAAAACGTTTTGGAGCGGCATCATGCCTGCTGCTTACGCTGTTTCTGTATAAATCGCACCTTAGGGTAGTAAGACCTTGTTGAAATGATTGTTTTCAATGTAACTCCATAAAAATGCTTACGATAAATAGATGGCGATATTACCGCCTGTTTCAGTTTTCATAGAATTGCAAAGAAATCCGGTCGTGTTGATACGGTCTGTGATTGCGAGACCCCCATCTTTACCATCTTTGCCACATTAAAATTAAAAATATGAGTAAAGCAGACGCTCCATATTACACCTTACATGCTGCATCCGGTTAGACTGGAAGCCGACACCAACATAGTTGGGAAAAGGCTAGGCATATGAAGAGCAAAACAAAAGAAAAACGACAGGAAAAAATTCTTATGAAGTACAGAAAATTAATCATGCGTTATGTTAGGGTCACCTCTATCTATGTTTGTGATTTTGTTTTGTCACTGAGATAATTCACTGAGCTGGCAAGTAACAAGGAAGATACTCATAAGGAAAAATCCCGTTTTTTCCCGTATCGACTTTGGACCCTACAAATAACCTTACTTATCGTAATTACAAGATAACCCGAATTACTCGGATGTCGTCATTCTCACGACTAAAATGTCCGAGAGTTTGTCAAAACCGCTGTGTTTTGCCCAATGCAATGCCCAATGTAAGCTGACTGATAAAAGTTGTCTGTTAATGACATTTAGGAAAAACTGCCGTTTTTGGGATCTGTTACTTACGTTCCTTATCTTTAGCAGAGTTTGACTTCGAGATCGGCCTAGTGTTTAGCAGTAGCGAAGGGTAATTTTTTTAAGAGGTAAGCCGGAGTACAGATCTTTAATGTGATTTTATTATTTGTCTGTGGAATACTGATTGTGCCAGTTTCCAAAGACAACCCGGTAGGAATCGAGTTGTATGAAACCTTCGCCACTGGCGTTTAGTGCGGAGTATCCAAGTAAAACAAAAGTTTTTGTTATTGTTCCTGATGCCCACTGTTCCTTTTCATAATCTCTTTATTTCAGAATAAAATTCCATAATTATAAATTAGTGCATGATCACTTAAAAACTATGTTAGTGTACAGATACAAATATGTTAGTAACATACAAACTTAACAATTATATATAAAGAATGATTGACTTAAATTAAGAAGGAAAGGAAGGAAGATGTGAGGACAATCCAGTTTGTTGGCAATGACATTCAGGTGACTGTTGGTACTGGCAAACACCCTGTGCAACAAGGACGCTACTTGCTTACATCTGATTGTACCAAAGCTGTCAGTCTTTTCCTTTTGTGGTTAAACTGTAAGAAAATGTAGCAGGGACTCCATTATGGATTTGTTTTTTTGCTCTATGGTAAGGTTACGGTTTTTCGCATGTCTGTGATTTCTGCCGCGAGAATCTCAACGTTCTTGCCATAAGTTATCTGTGTCAGCTAGTCTGTGATTCTCAACGTTCCTGCGATGATGTTATCTGTGTCGGCTACTGATGACCGTATTCGAAAATAAATACTAATTGATTATTAAATCGGACACTCCAAAGGGATATTTGATTGTCTATTTGCATAACACACTGGAATCGGATTACAATCGGACTGGCCGCTTCAGTCCTTAATTAGTCGAGCGCAGAATCAATAAATTGAGTTATTTTGTATCAGCCATGTTCATCTTGTTTTAATTACGGCACGCGCGGATTTTTATTCAGATCTCGATTTTAATTTTAAAAAGGTAATACACAATTCAGGCCAGGTAATGTATAGGCAGCTTCTAAAATGAAAAAGACCCTTATCGAATCCGAAAGGCGCGTATTCTCCCCGTTATCGTCATTGCGATCATTTTTGTTTTCTGGACCATACCTGGGAACCTTCTAGTTACGGTGATATTGAAGCTCAAAGTTCCAACTTTTACGGACGTTTTTTCCAATACATGTTTTAAATGTTGTAACTTTAGTTTAAATACCCCTGTACTATTCAATGCATCAATCAGCACAATGTTTTGAGTGTGTTACGTTGAGTCCTACCGTACACCGTGATTTTTCACCCCAAAAAAAGTCACATATAGAGGTGTTATAGCGTGTGTGTTGGGTAGGCAGGAGTTTAAGTAAAAGTCACTCGTAGTACCTACTCACAGTTATATTGGGGCGAAGTCCACACACACAACACAAGACACAGAAGGAGAAGACAGTTACGATCACAACAGTCACAGAACAGAACACAATACAGTATAGCGGATAACAATAAGTACGGGAACCATGCGGTTTCGACAAGTCACAAAGATATGCGTACGCGGCGTTGCGGGGCTCGTACCGACTGGAGGTCGCGCTAAGGACGTCAACGACCGCGCGCTGCCTCCCACCTCACTCGCTCGCTACACGTCATGATGACGTAGCTCGGCCGCGGTGCGGTCCCAGTATACTATGTCCCGGCATCATCCGACATTATATTGACGTAGACAATATAAGCTGCCGTTGATGTATTATAAGCGATTGTAAATATATGTAAATAAATCTATTTGTTTGTGTTTGTTGTGATGTGTATTAATACAATACAAATATATAAACTAAATATTAGATGTATGGTGTGAACCCTACACCACCCCCCTCCAGAGACCGTCAAGGGCGATAAAAATCTGGAAATCTGACCCGACGACCAGAACGAGTTGTATAATCTGTTTTGTCGCCAGGTGGAGTATCTTCATGGGGGTCAGTTTTGTCGGCCAATATGTAGGCTGGTTTTAGGCGGTCTATCGAGACCGTGACCTCTTTGCCCTTAAATAAAATTTTAAAAATTTTGTCACCCCTTTGCAGAACTTTGTGAGGACCTGTGTAGGCTGCTTGCAGCGAGCCACGTAATGCGTCTTCACGAAGGAACACGTGATCAGTGGTCTGCAGATCCTTAAATATAAAAATGCTTGCTTTGTTGTGACGGGAAGCTGGAGTTGGCTGCAAGCTGTGGGCGAACTTGCGTATGCGCGCGGTAAAGTCAGTGATGTCGGTCGTTCCGTCATCACTGGGAGACAAAAACTCTCCTGGGAGCCTTAGCGGTTCGCCGTAAACTAGTTCGGCGGAAGACGCTTGGACATCCTTTTTGAATGCGCTCCTTATACCAAGCAATACCCACGGCAGGGACTCGGTCCACTTGTCATTGGCATGGCACGTAATGGACGCCTTGAATTGCCTGTGAAATCGCTCCACCATGCCATTACACGCTGGATGGTATGCCGTTGTCCGTTTGTGCTGGAAACCAGCAATCTTGGACAATTGTTCGAACAGAGCCGACTCGAACTGACGGCCTCTGTCCGTAACAATGTCGGTAGGACAGCCAAAACGGGCAATCCATCCAGACAGCAATGCCTTAGCTGTCTCGGCAGTAATGTCAACAATAGGTACGACCTCTGGCCACCTGGTAAATCGGTCGACTGCTGTCAGACAGTACCTAAACCCTTGTGAAATTGGGAGCGGGCCCACAAGGTCAATGTGGATGGTGGTGAACCTGGCGCGTGGGAGATGGTATGCTCCTAATGGCGCAGATACATGGCGGCTCACTTTAGTCCGCTGGCATGCGAGACAAGCTCGTGCCCATTCCCTGCAGTCCTTCCTGACGCCTGGCCAAACAAAGCGCTCTGCGACTAATTTGGCAGTCGCTGAGACGCCTGGGTGACTGAGGGAGTGCAAGCTGTCGAATGCTTGCTTTCGCAGCATTTTGGGCACAAATGGTCTGGGAGACGCTGTACTGACGTCGCAGTACACGGACTTACGCTCCCCAGGGACCTGCACCTTCTCAAGCACCAGTGAAGATCCATTCTGAAGAAGTGTCTTCAGTTCTGGATCTGATGCTTGAGAGTCTGCGAGAGTGCTGAGGCTTACCGGCACCTGTAATTCCTCCACGCGAGATAAGGGGTCGGCAACAACATTGTCTTTGGCAGCAATGTGCCTTATCTCGGTGGTGAATTGGGCTATGAAATCGAGGTACCGGAATTGCCTAGGCGAGCAGTTTCTCTTCCATTCGTGGAATGCGAAACTGATCGGCTTATGGTCGGTGTACACGACGAAGTGCCTAACCTCTAGCATGTGGCGAAAGTATTTGATGGCCTCGTAAATGGCCAACAGCTCCCTGTCATAGGGAGAGTACTTCACTTGCGAAGGGCTAAGCTTCCGGGAAAAGAAAGCTAATGGCTGCCAGCCGTCGTCGCTAAGCTGCTGTAACACGGCGCCGATTGCAGTATCCGATGCGTCGGTAACCAATGCGAGTTTGGCATTGCAATCGGGGTGGGCTAATAAAGCAGCATTAGCTAGGCTTTCCTTGCAGTCCTCGAATGCTTGTAAAGTACTCTCCGCCAAACATATGGGGTGCGAGCCCTTTACGTTGCCAATCAAGAGGTTGTGAAGTGGCGCCTGTATCTGTGCTGCGTGGGGCATGAAACGCCTATAAAAATTGACCATGCCCAAAAATCGGCGCAGCTGACGTACGTCCTTGGGCTGTGGGAACTTTTTAATGGCCTCGACCTTGGCGTCAAGTGGTTTTGTACCCTTTTCGGATATATGGTAACCCAAGAAGGTTACCTCCGGGACACCGAAAACACACTTGGACGTGTAAACCAACATGCCGAATTCCTTCAACCTGTTAAAAATTTTACGGAGATGCTCCTCGTGCTCTGCTTCAGACCTGGAAAAAATTAAAAAATCGTCCAGGTAGCAGTAACAGAAGTCTAAACCTCTGGTTATCTCGTCGACAAAACGTTGAAATGTCTGGCCTGCGTTACGTAGACCAAACGTCATGTACGGAAATTCGTACAAGCCGAACGGTGTGGTGATGGCGGTCTTCGGAATGTCGTCCGGGCTGACTGGTATCTGATTGTAGGCTTTCACGAGGTCGATGGTGCTAAATATTCGACAGCCTGCAATGCTGTGTGCAAAATCGTGAATATGCCTAATCGGATACCTGTCAGGGACTGTTCGCGCGTTGAGCATGCGATAGTCTCCGCAAGGTCGCCAACCGTTGTCCTTTTTAGGGGCAAGATGGAGTGGAGATGACCAGGGACTCTCTGAGGGTCTGGCAGTTCCATTGGCCAGCATCAGCTGGAACTCCTGCTGAGCAATTTTTAATTTGTCCGGCGCTAGTCGCCGAAACGAAGAAGATACTGGCGGGCCTGGGGTCGTGCGGATATGGTGTACAGTGTTATGTGGTGTGGTGCGTAGTGTTCCGGCAGGTCGGGTGATGTCGGGAAAACTGTCGAGGATTCTATGGTACCTCGAGTCACCAGAAGACACCTTTACAGAGAATAAAGATGAATCTGAGTGATTCGAGGCTATACAAAAAATGTTGGTACTACTATCTATTAACCGTTGATGTTTACAGTCAACGGCTAATGAGTAAAAACACAGAAAGTCTACACCTATGATAGGTTTTGTAACCTCAGCTACCACAAAACGCCACTTAAAGTCTCTACGAAGTCCTAAATTTAAGTTCAGTTCGAGAAAACCATATGTTGGAATGGGCGTGCCATTCGCGGCCACTAGTTGGTAGTTGGTGGGCGCACGACGCTCGCTGAGTAGACGACGAGGGTACACGCAGAGGTCGCTTCCTGTATCGACCAGGAACTGCGTGTTCGTTCTTCGGTCTGTGACGAATAGGCGACCAGTAGAAGTGGGGCAATCGTCTGACGCCATCACCGACCGCCCGCGGCGTTTCCCTTCTTGTAGTAGCAGGGCTTGACGCAACGCTTGGCCTTCTCTCCGTGCATGGAGTGGTACCAGCACTGCGGGTGTCTCCTGTAGCTGGAGTCTGAGCGTGAGGACGATCTTTGGCGTGAGTTGCGTCGCGTGTCTCGACCACGGCTGTGGGAGCGATTATGCGACCGACTGTCACGCAGCTGCATCGTCAGGTCTTTCATCGCCCGCTTCAGTTCGGCGATCTCGGCTGCCATCTCGCTCACTGTGGGTCCCGCTGCTGATGTCGAAGCGACGTGACTCGGTGCCACGATGTCTTGGACACGGTCTGCTAGCTCAGCCAGTGCCTCCAAGGTGCTGTGCGGTTGGGATGCCAGCAGGGGCTGGATGCTGCTAGGGAGTCGGCTGGTCCAAATGGTGCGCACGAAGTCCTCTGGCACGCTTGGTCCGGCTAGACCCTGCAGGTGGCGAAGAAACTGCGACGGCTTCCGGTCTCCCAGCTCCTCATGCATCAGCAGCTGCTCCACCTTCTTCTCCTGGGAGGCTGAGAGGCGCTTCACCAGTTCGGTCTTCAGCTTCTCATACCGGTTGGTTGCGGGAGGGGACATGATGACATCCTTCACCTCCTTTGAGAATTGGGGGTCAAGGTGACCAACCACATGATTAAATTTTGTGACGTCATTTGTCACCCCAGCGTTGTCAAATTGAGCTTCGATTTGAGCGAACCAGATGTCGGGCTCCTCTGGCCAAAATGGTGGTAATTTTAACGGCGCACGGTAAATCTCGTGCAATGCCTCAATGGAAACGCGCTTTGCCCTGCGCGGTCTCCGCGTAACGTTTTCCGCCGGCTGTACTCGTCGCTCGGACTCACTATCACTCATTTTTTAAAGTGTTCGACTCGGGGTCACCAGTATAGAGGTGTTATAGCGTGTGTGTTGGGTAGGCAGGAGTTTAAGTAAAAGTCACTCGTAGTACCTACTCACAGTTATATTGGGGCGAAGTCCACACACACAACACAAGACACAGAAGGAGAAGACAGTTACGATCACAACAGTCACAGAACAGAACACAATACAGTATAGCGGATAACAATAAGTACGGGAACCATGCGGTTTCGACAAGTCACAAAGATATGCGTACGCGGCGTTGCGGGGCTCGTACCGACTGGAGGTCGCGCTAAGGACGTCAACGACCGCGCGCTGCCTCCCACCTCACTCGCTCGCTACACGTCATGATGACGTAGCTCGGCCGCGGTGCGGTCCCAGTATACTATGTCCCGGCATCATCCGACATTATATTGACGTAGACAATATAAGCTGCCGTTGATGTATTATAAGCGATTGTAAATATATGTAAATAAATCTATTTGTTTGTGTTTGTTGTGATGTGTATTAATACAATACAAATATATAAACTAAATTTTAGATGTATGGTGTGAACCCTACACACTCAATAATTTTTCCGTAGAGTTACTTAGTTTGTTGTTTAGCTTATATCATGTGAAATATCTACTTATCTTAACATAAGTATAACTACACAATAATCTATTGGCGCGTGGTCAAAATTGGAACTATAGCCACCATGTTGTTTTTTTCAAATACAATTTAAAAAAATAGTTTCCAACAACGCTCCTGCGTCACTATCATTGAAATGCCCAAAACGCCTTGCAGTTATGGCAAGCTTCTTGCGTACTAAAGGCACTGGCATTTTATACCCGGATTCGAAGATGGTTATAAAAGATAGTAAAATACTTTTTAAGCAGATTACGTCAACACAGAAATAAAAACACTTCTAGAGTTGTAGCAGAGGTGTTCAGTGTTCGCATAAAAAGTGAAAAGTTGTGTATTTCAGTGAAATGAAATGTTAAGCTTTCACGTTAAGGCTTTCCTATTTTATTTGGCTTGTGAGATAGGCTTTTTATATGTGAGCTACGTTTTGCGCAACGCTATCTCTTTACTCACTCAGAGGCATTTCTACATACCATTTCATATACCCCTTTGTAACACAACATGTTAGACTTTCGGGCCACTGCCTACCTGTAAGTAACCACTGTCATAGATCAACAATTGACAGCCGGGGCCATCGGCTTAATGTGCTTGCCGAGACACAGAGGAAACTCTATATGTAATGGGTAGGCACCCATCCAAGGACCAAGCTAAGCAAGTGCGGCTTAACCTGAAGATCGACCCGAGCGGCTGTTATAAGTTAGCCACAAACTCCTCTGTTATCTTAACCAGTAAACCTTCCTTCTGTATTATGCCCAAAACAATTGATACGTAACAATTCAATTCGTGTGTCTCCATGTTGATTTACACGTGAAAGCACAACAATATGACGTTATATCAGCCGCCCTTTCTCACACTAGCGACAGTTAACTGCCGATATGTGTATGTAAATTAATATTTGTGCAGCTAGCCAATAGGATCAGGTATATTGTGACAAGGAATAACAGACTTATTTATGATGTTATACACGACTCATAATCTGCCTAGCCTTTTCCCAACTATGTTGGGGTCGGCTTCCAGTCTAACCGGATGCAGCTGAATTCCAGTATTTAACATGGAGCTACTGCCTAGCTGACCTCCACAACCCAGTTAGTACTGGGTAATACGATACCCCTTGGTAAGACTGGTTGTCAGACTTTTGCTTTTTGGCGACTACCTGTATCGACTGTCAAAGATCTACAAATGCCAGCCGGGACCTACTGCTTTACGTACTTTCCGAGGCTCGGAGGAAACTCGGTAAGTAATGGGTGGTCACCCATCCACAGACCACCTAGGCAAGCACGGCTTAACCTAAAGACTGGCCTGAGCGGCTGTTATTATTTAGAGGTGCTCCATAAAATAAAAAAGATTCTAAAAGAAACAAAGATAATTAACAAACGTTTCTCAAGATTACTTTTTAATTTATACGCTCCTAATAAAATTACAACTTTATTAACGTATAACGAATTTATTTGCGAATAATTAAGAACAAATTAAAAGTAAATTAAATGAACAACAACAAGACGACGGAGTTAATTGGAGTCGCTCATTAATATTTTGATGAGTGTATTGCTAATTAGCTTGGAAATTAATGAATTTGTCGTCCCCTTTGGAGATTAACAATTTGGGTAATGATGATTTGGGTATTAAAATGGCTATCGGAATTAAAATAGAACCTTCCGTTGATATGTTAATTTTGGAGATTTTCTTAATCTTTTGTTTGGTTGGTTTTGAGAATGAGGAGTGGACGATTATACGAGGAAAACAGCATCAAGCGCCGCACTTCATCAGAGTTTCGTTCTTGAAATTGTTTTATCATAACATCACACCTGTAATCCCCGAAGGGTTAGGCAGAAGTAGCAACTATCAGTACATGTAAGGGGGCGACCTTATTGCCATCAACCGGGCACAAATTCAGACTCCGTGGCTACTACTAAAGAAATCCTGATGGAATAACCCAATAACCCTTTGCCGGACCCGGAAATCGAACCCAGGACTTTCTTATTCTTTCTTATTTCTTTCTTTCTTTTGGATCTTTCTTTCTTTCTTTCTTTCTTATTCTTATTCTTATTCTTATTCTTATTCTTGCTGGCAACCACTCGACCAACGAGGTAGCAACGAGACTATTGTTTTAATGATTAGAAGTGGTATGGTCTAGTCTATATCTCGTAATAACCTCAGTCTATACACAGGAGTCCACTGCTGAACAAAGTCCTCTCCCATGCCCCCCCATCCAGTCTTACCAAGCCACCGAAGCCGATACAAGGTCGGAAGTAATTACACAAAATATTTTAAACCAAGAATGTCTGCATTGATCAGGAATTCCCATCGATAAAGTGCCAAGGTGGTTAATAAATTACTCTTTACCTACGCTTAATAAGGTGAAGCAAAATATTTATCAGCCCCGGGGCATACGGCAGGTAAATGAGTGTGCCACGGAAGACAAATGAGCATCGAGTTCAAATACCAACGCAATGAACTGTGGTTTGAGGAAGATTTGGAATGTAGGAATTTTGAAAACAAAAGACGTATTTTAGATATTCAGAGACTAGCACTTCGCCAGTGACTTTGTCCGCAAAAATTGTGATAACTCGGCTAATATGGATGATATAAATATAATTTATAGCCTATAGCACCCACGGATAATGTAGCTTTCTGCCAGTGAAAGAATTTTTAGAATTGGATTATTAGTTTCGGAGATTACCCGCTACATACAAACTTACAATAAAGTTTACTTCTTTATAATTTTAGTATAGATTCTGTGCGTTCTCGTGTCTGAATTGGAAATTTCTTAATAGTCTTTAAGCCTAAGTCGATTGGAGCAAAGAAAATCTCCAGGGCTTGTGAAAGTTCAGATTTCAAATGCGTATGCGGCGTCTCTCGAAAGTCAATGACCCATCTGCTACCTTGCGCCGCATGCCCTGACACCCGAGCTCTTGATGACTGCCTTTTAATCACGAAAATTCATTACAGAAGACAAGAATAAGGACACATCCTAGTGGAAAATATGGAGCAAATATCTTAGATCTTACAATATTATATTATAAAGACCAAAACATTCGAGTGCAAAATATTGGATCACTTCTCCTAATATCCAACACGTTTCTCCGAAAAAATCATAAAATAAAACAAGATACAAGAAAAATATTCCGCGAAGCCAAATCATTTTTCGCAACATCCACGAAATTGGTGCCGTCTTGCAAAATATCGATGTTTATATCAAAATTTCCATAATCCGTGGCAAGTACTGCCAATATCCCGCACTTGCGTAAAAGTAGAGATTTTCTGAGAAGTCTTATTTTATGATGTCAGTCATAAATTGTGTCACCCTCGATCTCGGTCTTTTTGGGGTTGCTACGTAAAAAACCCCGAAAAAACTGTGATGCAATACATTGTACAGTGGTAACACTTTAGCCTTGAGCTGGTCTAGCGTAGTACATACAGCGATAGCCTTAGATTGCGAGTAACGGAATTTGAATAGAGTCAAGCCAGCGTATATGTAGGTGCTGGTTTTGTTATCACTGGCGTGAGGTCTGCTGTACCTACTTAAAATCGATATTCGCTGATAATATTAAAGACAATCTAAAGTACGCGTGGAGTTAGTAGTGCGCGTAGCAAAAGACAAAGAAAGAGGGTAGACAGATTTGTCTGCTCTTAACAATTTATTTTCCATCCACCCGTATTCTCCAGTCAACCCGCGATCATGGCGCTTGCAACAGCGTCGAAATATCGGGAACTCAAAATAATAAACAATCATGGAAGATATCCCGTAAGTGACAATATAAGTTTAAAGACAATATAACTTCAAGATTTCTCCCATTTTACACGGTCGTTCGGAAGAGTGCTGAATAGCAACAAAATGGATAATGAGCAATAGTTTTACGATTTACTAAAGAGTAATGTTTGTATTTTGGCAACTTGTTCTTTAATTGCAACAAAGCATTTTGGCAAGGCGTAGCTTAATTGCGACATCCAGACATTTGGCGTCTGCCTGCTTGAGAATTCATTTGGCAGCAGCATTTTATGGCTAGACCCTAAAATGGCGCTTTTAATCATAACTGTCTACAATTTCCTTTGAATCACCTACAAGGATTGTTTGGGGGAACCCTATGTCACGCAAAATTACGCCTATTTTTTTTTTAGTTTTTGGTAGCAATTAAAAAAATAACTAAAAAGTATAAATATAAATAAGTATAAAGAAAAAGTGCAAAGGCTATTTATATTCTGAGATATACTTTATGACGTTTTCTAAGCGCGCGGTTTAAGTGATCCACTTTCTTGACCATTTCATTTTTATCTCAGGTTTAACAAATTTTTAACTTCGCCATAATGTTTTAACTATTTTTTACTAAATCTTCCTCGATTGTTGTTCAGATTGAAGAGAGGATCACTCAATCCACATGCACATTATTGTAGTTGCATTTTTATGCTAGGGACAAATCTGAAATGTTTCATGAGACTATAATTTACACACTTTAATTAAAAATTGCAACAAAAATAGCTAGGTATGGTGTAATTATCCCTTTATTATAAACATTGCAAGACACTAAGACTTTCTGCTGTAACGTGGTTGCGTTTACATACATAAACAGTCAGACCCGGAACAACTACCAGTAGGCCATACAAATATTTGTTCCGTGCGGGAATTGAACCCGCGACAAGCAGCGCAGCATCCAATCGCTCGGCCACTGCGCCAACCGTATCGTCAAATTACACACCAACTAAACACCCTTCCATGGGGGTCGACAGAATCTACAGAAGGCCACCTGCTCCGATCCTCACGTCTACGTTCATGAATAAGGTCATAATTATATGCACGCTGAAGAGACAGATAAGAAAATAATATAATTTATTGCCTGCCTTGTTGGTCTAGAGGTTCTCGACTACTGAGCATGAGGTCCTGCGTTCGATTCCCGGGTCGGGAAAATTGTTATTGGGGTTTTACAATAGGAATTTCTCAGTAGCAGCCACGGAGTCTGGATTCAGGCCCGGTTATTGGCAATAGGCTCGTCCCCTATTACATGGGACTTAATCAAAAATGGCGAAATGTGGGTGTAGGTCCTATTAGGTACACCTCTGCCTAACCCCTCGGGGATTAAAGGATGTAATGTTATAATTTATTATTGAACTACATTCGCTTGCGTGAACTGTATATGAGAATTTAAGACCCATTTATTAAGAGACAATATTCTGCACTTCTCACAATATAGAAAAGGTTTCCACGAACTCTCGTCCAGTGATGTCACACGAGGCGTAAGTGTCAGAAGTGACATCAAATCTTGGCCGTATTGAAGGGTGACCATAACGAAGCTAGTTTAGGGAATGATTTACTGGAGAAACTAGAAAACATTAACACTTGAAAAACATCAAACTCAAAGCATTGATTTCAATTAGACCATAACAGGCACTTTTGAATGTCAGAAAAATAAAGAAGGCGAAGCTACAGTCCCAGTCACAAGGCATAATAACTTGTGAAAGTACTGTAGTTGCCCATTCTAAAGCGTAGATCTCTATGGAGAAGAATCACGTCTGTTATCACCGGAGTGTTATCAAAAAAGTTCTTACTTCAGTTTTGTAGTCCCTGAAGCCGATATTGGCTAGAACAGTCATCATCCATCACATTGCTTTCCAATTTTTACGTTTTCTTTTTTGTCGTATTTCGTCAAGTGCATTAAAAAACTGGCCAAGTGCCATGCGCGAGTCGGACTTGCGCTTGTGTAGTAGGAGGGGCCCCTTTAATTTTTAATTTATTTCTATTTGTTGTTATAGCGGCAACAGAAATACACATTCTGTGAACATTTTAACTGTCTACCTATTACGGATCATGAGATACAGCCCGCAGACAGACAGACGGACAGCGGAGGCTTAGTCATGGGATCCCGTAGGTTACCCTACGGAACCCTAAAAATAATATTATTTACTCATATCTACTTATAATTAATTCACAACATGTTTGATAACCTGATCGAGAGTTCGTGACTTATGTAACTAAGCTAGTACTTGACGATTTTGCAAAGTTTTGCAAAAGGTATTCTTAGGGACAAGCAGGAAGGAACTATCAACTAAAGTATCTCTCAGAATACCTCATTTACAAAATCGAACATCCTAATATTCAAGGCTCTAAAAAACAGACACATCCGGTCAAAGATACCCGGGTGTTGATACACCCTAGTCGTGACGTCACGAAAGCCGTAAAATTCGGAGAATTCTAGTGTGTTTCCAAGAATATCTTGAGAACAAAGAACTCTCATACAGTTCTTTGGAAAGTGCTTGCAGTTTGGTTATTTCAGTAAAATATTATAGGTTAAAATACTTGAGATTTATGAGTGCTCAAACAAAGAATACCTACATTCCCAAATTTTGATAAATCAGAGAAAAACTGGATAAGGTTGGCACAAGACCGTGGAGATCGGCAAAAAAAAGAGAGGCCCTATACCCAGCTGTGGGTGAATTCAGGCTGTTGATGATGATGATGAAATTACTTTTTATTTTTATTTTTTTCCGATGGGAAATCATCAAATGACCATGAAGGAGTGGAAGGGATTGTCAGACTTTTACTGACTAAAACCCATCCATGTTCCTTCTTTGCCCTTTGTGTTCCAGGGCCGCGGTATCTCTTTAGAACAGTCCGGCAGATCTATATAATTACTCACATAATAATTGCGAAAGCAACTATGTCTGTCTGTTACTTTTTCATACCTAAACGGATCTCGACGTTTGGCACATACTGTTTTATGCTTTCACGGTTTACAACTAAACTTATACTGTCACTTGCGGAATATCTTGTGATTGTTCATTATTTTGAGGTCCCGATATTTCGACGCTGTTGCAAGTGCCATGAGTCAACCCGCGATCATGGCGCTTACATGATACATATTTTTGTTACATAGTTCGACCATGATGGTTAGGATATAAGATATCCCGGAAAAGCGTTTTCGTGGGATAACTTCAACAAATGGATCCCAAATTCTCACTGCTCTCATCAAAGTCTAATCCAAAAAGTATTAATAATTAACTGATCCCTCAAATCCATTAAAAATGAAATAGGCCGTTCAAGAATAGAAATTTAATGATGACGTCAACTACGAAAAGAAACTCGTTGAACTCGAAAATCCTTGTATTTGTTCTGTGAGGAATGTTCCCTGAAATGAGTGATAAAGTTAAATGGAAAACTTTTGATTGATGTCCTACAGTTGACATTATTTCAATAAACTTTGTAAAATATGAATTAATATTTGAGTTATTTGAATAAGTTATTCTTTGTGTCACAGTAATAAAATGGATGAGAAAACTATGATGATATTCTACTAGGGAATTAACCTTCTGACAATACAATATACATATATAGATAATTTATCGGTTCAAAGACAATATAACCTTAAACACAATAAAGAATATGTTTAAAATTTTAATAGGGTGTTTATAGTAAAAACCATGACGTAGTTCGTTTTGTTGTGAAAATAAGTATCTAGAAAGAAAGAAAATGTATTTATTTGGCAGATGCCACAAGTATGGGGGTGGGGGAACGAACACCGAAGCTAAAACGGTTAAAAAGGAAGATCGCTGTTTCCTACAAAAGTGCAATACCCACACGGACAAAATGAATGGAAAAGCTGTTTAAAAAAAAAAATACCTATGAAAAACTTCCATATGGAGGGGTTCAGAATGATGTACTGAATACGTGGTAACCGTCTTCGCGTCGGTGTCCCTATCACCCCGTATAGAGAATTTATCTGTTCAAAGATGACATAACTTTAAACACAGTGGAGAATGTGTTTGAAATTTTGCTAGGGTGTTTTATAGTACATTTAACCATGACGTAGTTCGTTTCTAGAAGGGAAGAAAATGTATTTATTTGACACACTACTCTGTCCCACTTGGGCAAAGGCCTCCCCTATGGCTTCCTATTTTGTTTATCATTTGCCTTCTCCGATCAATCTGTTTAGAGTGAGTCCAGAGCGTTAAGCCAGCGTTTCTTGGGCCTGCATTGGTTGCAACGCCCGTCTTCAGGCACCCACTGTATGACCGCGTCGCCCATCTGTCCGGCTTCATCCTAGAAACGTGAGCTACCCAGTCCCATTTTAACATCGCAGACTTATCGCCACATCAGCCTGTCATAGACCATATTAAGGTGTTGCGCAACACCTTAATACAACCGAATTCCGTAGTACGTAAAACAAGGTTTAATGCAACAATCGTACAATATAATTACAAAGAAAAAAAAATACCAATGTATTTTATTACTGAAATATGAGTTTGCTATAATAGGACTCCTCTGCCTACACTTACAGTATAGTTTTTATACAACTACCAAGAAATTCTGAAAAGGGTATTTAATTAGTCGAAAATGATCTGTCTTCTTACTCTATTCAGATTTTCCTAACGTTCCGTCTTCAACTTTAACACCGAGTCAAGGAAATAAAATATCGGAAACATAATAAACTTAGCACAGAGACAAGACTATAAAACCTAGATTCAGATCAAACGCACCACAGAGCTATAAAGTTCGGTATTCACAACCTCATAAATATTGATATCTACAGATAATGTGCTATTCTAACACAATTACCTGAGAGCAAGGCCCCGTGAACAGTTTCGGGAGATGCGACTTGCGACCAACGCAACTTGCGTCAGCGCGTTCCATGTTTCGTGCGTTTAACAACTTCTTTCCTTTATTTTATCCACAGTCACTGTCGCAAATGTAGTTCGTAGCCACGTGAATACTGCGCGGTTTTCGTTTGGCGACACGATGCCACACTGTTTCCTCGTTGGTCTAGTAGTCGCAAGCGCAACTGCTGAGCATGAGGTCCTGGGTTCGAATCCCAGGTCGGGCAAAGTGATATTGCTTCTTTCCATCAAGAATTTCTCAATAGCAGCCACGGAGTCTGGATTTGTGCCCGGTTGATCGCGATAGGCTTGCCCCTATAACATGGGACTTAAACATAACTGGCGAAATGTGGGTGTACTATTAGGTACCCTTTTGCCTAACGCTTCGGGGATTACAGGCGTCGCGGCGCAAGTTTTGTCACTTGGCATGCTCTAAACATCTTCTTTCAATTGTTTTTTTTCTTCTGCACAGTCGCTGTCGCAAACGCGTGTCGCAAGTCGCGTGTCGCTTGATCGTGTAGCTTGTGGCCGTGGGGTAGGTACTAGGTTCGATTTAATCTGTAATAATCTTGTTGGAATTTATAACTAGTTGTCTATCAATAGTTCTGTTTTGAGTAAACTAGGTAATTACGGTGATTAAGCTTCAATTAATATGTCTATGCATAGATTATTGGGATATATCAATAACGTAAGATATAGAGAAAGTGAAAAGTGAGTCTGATCCTTGCTTGAGGCTTGCTTGCTTGTGATGTGAACCCTTGCTTGTACTGTAACCTAACATGGCCTTAAAAACGGACTACGGACCTCTCTCCTTCATAAAAAGGAAGACTTTATCTAGACCTATGGGAATATGCAGAATTTATAACTTTATAATTCTAATAATCAATTTTACCTATGTACAATGTTGTATAGGCGTATAGCTCTTATACAAGGATCTTTTGATGCCCGGCCTAATTCGGAACTCGCGACCTTATTTTTTCTAAACATTTCATAAATATTTTAACAGCGCCCCTCTGTCAACATTCTTGTAGCTCTTTATTTACATGTCTGCAGGTCAAAAACAAAAGAAACACAAAACATCTACAAGAAGTTCTTTACAATGTTGCTGTACCAACAATTTTGTTACAACTTGTAACATGGTTTCGTAACAAAAGTTGTAACATGGTTCCGTTTCGTGACTACTGACAACGGAAAATGTTGCTAACAATTTCGTTACTTGCAACAACAAGTTGAAAAATTCCCTTGTTGTTAGCGACTTCTTTCTGACACGTGGATAATATCAGTCTTGTATTGAAGGTTGGTGTTCCGGCAGCCCGGTCGGTGTTCTAAGAATTAATGCTCCAGTACAACATTTCTGGTCATTATTTATTGAAAACATGGTATTTGTAGATCTTTGACAGTCGTTACAGGTAGTCAGTGGCCCAAAAAGTCTGACAACCAGTCTTACCAAGGGGTATCTTATTGCCCAGTACTAACTGAATTGTGGAGGTCAGATAGGCAGTTTCTCCATGTAAAATACTGGTATTCAGCTGCATCCGGTTAGACTGGAAGCCGAGGCTGTGCAGATGATGATTTACTGAAAACATGGTGTTTTCATGACATTTTAGAATTTTGCAGGCTACAACCCCTTTTAGCCAAAACCAACTGATCTTCTATTAGCAACCAAAAACCTTAAGTCAGTGCTAATGAAAATGCTGGTTGATAACGTCTCCACTGTCCACAGGCCCTCTTGTCCTTTGTGTTAAGATACATCGATCGTATAGAGAGAAGTCTCGAATTCAAGTTCGACCACACGTATGCAATAGTTACGCGTCAAGTTTATCTTGTTCAACTTCAAGTAAAGTTTTCAACATAACTAATAGGAACTGAAGACGTATACAGCGTCTTGTCTATAAAGTTTTGTTTGCAGAATAATGTTTCAAAACAAGTTTATATGCATCGGAATTTTGCTGGTTTTGTATTCATTCATTGTTTGTTTGCTGTTGTCTAGCCAAGTTGTATCTTGGCGGTGCACGGTGCTGCGCAGGAGATATAGTTTAACGAACTACCTTAGAAGATACTTGATAAATACCGCACGCAAAACACGCGCTTTGACGTGGAGTTGCGGAAACCAGCCCGTTATACAATACAATATTTGATAAACATCAATTATTCTCCTTCTATATAATTAAGTCTAGAGACGGGATATTGATATTTACGGATTGAGTTCCCGATATTTCGGCGCTGTTGCAAGCACCATGATCACGGATAAACTGAAGTTATTGCGGGTGAGTGTAGCAGCAGACGCAGACCAAACGGTCTACCCTCTTTCTTATTCTTACTATCGGGAACTCAAACTAAACAGTAAACATGGTAAATATCCCGTCTCTAGAATTGATAATGTTAGTGTTCTTCTTACTGCATATCTATATTCAAGTAACAAGGTATCGGTAACAAGTTCAGATACTTAGGCATGGTTGACTCAAAATGCAGCTACGTAAATTACACTCAGTGACGCAGTCACAGTTTTATTTTAGTTTATTTTATGAAAGTTGGTAATACTTAAATAGGGTGACAAAAACAAAACTTAAAAGGCTGAGAGTCAGTAAAATTCTCTTAAGGTAATAATAAAAAGGAGTTTCATGCCGTGCCATTTTAATAATGGGCTATATTTTCAGCATTACACCAATTATTACATAATGATATATGTTTCATTTGTTTAATTTACTTGTTAATTTAATATTATTATTGTGTTTTGTTAATTATATGTAATTATTTAGTTTTTCATGTATAATTTTATTTTAATTTTTAGCTCTGTACGACTGACATTTTAACTTTTAAGTATATTGACAATTTTTTTTTTTCACGATTGTATTTATTTGGTTTTCATGTATATTTTATTTTAATTGTTAGATTGTACGAATTAGATTTTTTATGGGGTTTTTTACGGGGTCTAAAACGGCTCTTAGCTCTAAGCCTTTTGTTATCACCATGTTTTACCTTGTGGAACGCAAATAAATGAATATGAATAAGATAATAATCTTTTTCTTGAAAGTTATTTGAAATATGAACCATACAAAAGCTCAAAAATAAACTAGCTCTTTCAAATATTAAACATTCTAAGCCAACGCGGTAGAGCTGGCTATAAAAGAATATACCTTCCATACAAGCTCTTTGCACGTGGCAATTTAATTTTCGACTTTAATACCAGCTGTCCGGAAAACGAAATATTAATATTTGAAAAAGGAAGTGTTTATTATGTGAGGCAGTCCGTGGCACATGAATAAAGATGTGAATACGAGATGAAATGGAAGGAAATTAACAAGTCATGATGCAATCAAATTAACAGACTCAGTAATTTCATATCTGTGCACGCTATGAGAAACTTAATTTATAACATTTAAATACTTGCATCTGTGTTCGCAGTAGCGAAGAGTCTTTTTTTTTTAGGTAAGCCGGACTAACATATCTTTAATGTGGTTATATTATTTGTCAATAGAATACTAACTTCCCATTTTTCAAAGGGAAGCCGGTAGGAATGGAGTTAAATAGAACCTTCGTGGACCTTGTATACATCCATTCAACTTGCGGCTGTTGAGCATGAGGTCCTGGGTTCGATTCCCGAGTTGGGCAAATTGTTATTGAGTTTATCCATTAGGAATTTCTCAGTAGCAGAGCCACGGAGTCTGGATTCGTGCCCGGTTGATGGCAAGGGGCTCGTCCCCTATTACATAGGACTTAAACAAAACTGGTGGAATGTGGGTGTGCTGTTAGGTACACCTCTGCCAAACCCTTTGGGGATTACAGGCGTGATGTTAAGTTCCTCCGAACGGGTGATGTCACGGTTGAACGCTAGTAATATCTCCATATAAGGCCGGGTAATGTATCGGCCTTATAAAGGGTATAAAAAGACCCTTAACGAAGCCGAAAGGTACTTGTTCTCCTCGTCATTGCGATCGTTTTTTTGTTCTAGACCATACTTGGGAACCTTCTAGTTACGGAGATATTGGGGGTCAAAGTTCCAACTTTTTCACAAGTTTTTTTTTAAATACATGTTTCTTATGTAAGATTTTTACTTTAATCACCTTCACGACCCCCTTTTTTTTTTTTTTTTTTACGGCTGGGAAATCATCAAATGACTTCTCCCGCTCTGGGTGGAGTGGGAGGGAGTGTCAGACTCTTACTGACTAAAACCCATCCATGTTCCTTCATTGCCCTTTGTGTTCCAGGGCCACGGTATCTCTTTCGAACAGTCCCGCAGCCCCGGCAGGCATCGGCCCTTGCGGGCCCCTTCTTGGTTGCTGACATCTCTTTGAGGCGCGCGTGGAACACGAACGCGCCGTCGACACGGCCTGTCATCATAAGACGGACGGACGGTGAGCTAACCCATTACTCACCGTCCACAGGCCCACGCCTACGGTGGCTGGGAGCCACCACGTGGCCCCCGACGCCCGGTGCTTCGCCCGCGGCGGCTGGGACGTGAGATTCTCTCCCTCTCACGTCACGTCCCTCTCACGACCCCCTTACTATTCAATCCAACCATCAGCACAATGTTTTGAGTGTGTAACATTGAGTTTTACCGTAAAACGTGATTTTTCACCCCAAAAAAAAAGTCGTTTCCCAGCAATAATTTTTGCGTAAAGTTACTTAGTTTGATGTACAGAATGCTTGGTTGACGGCTTCGTGAAGGGTCTGTTTACACCCAGTATTAGTAGTGGGTAGATACACAACCCAGTTAGTACTTCTCTAGTACCCACTAAATATCCCAATATCAAACTCCAATCATAAATACTAGTATATCGTCATGCACCAAGGCGCTTTATGGAGTCTTGTGAAGGCTAATATAATGAATATTCACAAATACGTCAACTTAATGATATCTTTATCGTAATCTTCAAAGGGCCTAGATCAGGGATGGCCAACATAATTTTATGGAGGGCCGAGTTTAGTATTTTTGTAATCGTAGCGGGTCAAAAGGAATGCAAAATGACCTCTAAATTAAAATAAAACAACCTTCGCCGGACTAGACTGCGATGATGTGTGGCGGGGGATTAACTGACTTAGGGACATTTTTTAAACAATAGCTCGGGGGCCGGATGTAAGACCTATGCAGGCCGGTCGGTGGGCCAGGCCTGACCTAGATCAAGTATCTTTTATCAAAGATAACGGTGATGTAAAAGTCTAACATGCATTGGATGTCATATGCTACCAAAATTCATGTCGATCCTGTCGAAAATGCTGTCGTTGTAGAAATACGAAACCCTTTGAAGGCGTTGCCAGTTGTCAAGGCCCTTAAGCGCAGGCTACACAGAAAAGACGTAAGACGAGGACGGGGCTCAGACATATGTCTCTTCCGCGTCCCTTTCATACAAAATGTATAGAAGCATCGTGACGCAAAACATATAGAAAAGACAGGGCGCGGACACGACGCTTACTCGTCTGCGCCCTGTTGTAAAACATACAGAAAGGACGAGGCACGGGCGCGAGCGGACGAGGGGCGGGCGAGAACGGGGGTGCGGGCGGGGTGGGGCTTATTTACTTTGTGAAAACGATCTGGATAAATATGTAGGTAGATCCTCCATTATTTAAAAAAATCTATTGTCTTCATTGCTTCGCCATACCGGATGTACCCAGTAACGTCTAACCCTCTGTCTCTCGCGACGCCCAGCGTCACGTCCGTGCCTCGTCTTTTCTATATGTTTTGAAAAGTCGCGACTGCGCCCCGTCTGCGCCCTGTCCGCGCCCCGTCCTCGTCTTCCGTCTTTTCTGTGTGTCCAGCACTTTAGGTATCACTAAAAAATATAACATAACATCACGCCAGTAATCCCCTCAGGATTTGGCATAGGTGTACCTACCCATTAGTACACCCACATTGCGTCAGTCATGTTTGTCTCATGTTATAGGAGGCGAGCCTATTGCCATCAATCAGGCACAAATCCAGACTCCGTGGCTGCTATTCAAAAATTCCTGATGGAAAACCCAATAACACTTTACGCGACCTGGGGATTTACATATTTTATGGAAACACAATTTCTTCCGAAGAGAGAACTTTCGCTAAAATTATCTCCTCCTCTAAATCCCTTTGAGTCCATTCGTAAATTCACATTACAGTAGCAATGCGTTCGAATAAATTATTTATTAAAACAATAAAACGTGTGAGCGCCACTGTGTACACGGCCACCGCCCACTGCCCGCCATACATTTGACGAATGGCCAATGCTCTTTGTGTTTGCATTAAACACGCCTCACGTTAGTATGCAACCAAATACTGCGTAATTAGTGCACGAATAACGAGCTATTTTAGGGTAATAGCGGTTTCGTATTTTGATAATGTTACTAGTAGTAAGAGAACTATTTGAATATTCGGATAAAAATAAATAAGGCCTATTTCCAATGGGATGTCTATTGGACATAGGCCTTATTTATTTTAGCAAAGAACAATGGACGCCTCTGGGTGAGATGATTAAGATATAAAATAGTTTCGTGTCCGACTGGCAGTTTATGCACAACATACATACTATATTTCAGGATCATGATTTCTTTAGAATAAATTGTAAAAGGATTTTTCGAATTTCCACTCATCCCGTTCTTGCTCTTGGATTTGTCCTTCTGTGTCCTTCTGTCTGCCCTGTGTCGGCCCAGAACTGAGCTACTAGTTTGGTGCTTTCAGTGGCGTCCATCAGTTCCTGTAGTGAACAAACAACCGGACACGCAGGACATGTGGAACAGCACCATATTTACACTCCACACACAGCAGGTTTTCCTTGCTGCGACCTTCCTCCGGAGTCTATTTAAAGACTTCCAGATCAACCATGGCAACTCATGTCCTGAAAATGTGTTATTATTATTCCTTGGTAAGGACTTATTTATGAATTTTGTTTTTGAACCACGGTAAGGTTCCGTTCGATCAACCTTGGTGTAAGATGGATGATTCAAAATAGGCAAGTCGGAAGTGAATTGAATGCGGGTGCGGATACAGAATAATCCCGGCTTTTGTCGCGGGACAAAACCCGTCCCTGATCGGAAAAAAACTGGTGAATAGACGCGAAAACCCTCTCATATTGGGGTCATTTCACAAGCCTTCGCGGTAATGTGGAGCCGGCTCTGCATTGTGCGCGTAAGCATTTACGCATTCCTAAGGTTCAGACAAAACGACGTTTTTGCGCAAGCATAGTACATAATGTTACTCTACTACATACGCAAAACACGGCTGGTGCACTACTAACTAGTAGTGACGTGTTTTGAGTGTCTAGTTTATCCTGTTAGGCATTTCCGTGCATTTGGCGAAGGGTAAATTGGAAAAATCGATACTACAAGGGATTTTCGTATTACAGGCAAATATCAAGTTTTTTGTACGAAACCCAGTCGGTTTGGGACGACTACGAAAACTTGAATCCTGATTGGCTAATCTAAGATAGTTTTTCACAATAATCTTTTCTAGTCTCCAATAATTTATCAAAAAGGTTCACTAAACGGCACCATTTTCCATCTCTTACACAAATAGAGATGCGCGGAGCATAGTCGGTGCGCAAATATAGTGAATACCCAGCTCCATAGTTTGATATGCAACCAAATTATTCGTTCATCCATCATGATTAACACATTATATTAAATTTCCATTATACGAACAAAGCACACGACTAATTACAGGGTATTATGACTGTGGCCGTTGGACGTGAGTTGCGCTCAGTGGACGTCAAACGATTGTGTTATGTTCGAGTTAGTTCGTATATTAGGGGCTTGTCTAAATGGTTACAATTTTCACTAACCACGAACAGACAGAATAAAAGAGTATTCTGCACGACGCCTCTTTGACTTGCTTCTATATGTAAGGATCATAGCAGGTGGCGTTCAGCATTGTCTGCCAACCTTCAAGGGCTTATGCAACTCGGAATGTTGTTGTCAACATTAAACGCATGACAAGTGATCCGATTGGCTGTTGATCATTCAGATAACCAATCATAGCAGTTGACATTTAGTTAGCTAATTTTTAAATCGATTTTTGCTGTAGAAACTGGGGGTTAGACCAATTCGAGAATCCAGCGTCATAAAATTAATATTTAACTACTCACATGCATTTTCAAAGGACCACTAACTTCCAGCATGCATTTCATGAGATACAGCAACTTAACCTGACTGGCAATCGTCAAGGTGGGGGGTGGGAGGGTGATTAGTATCGTCATAAACAATTTTCACTATGAAACCCATCTCAGAATCCGATTATTATTTCCGATTCGGACGTGACTTCCATGGTGAAAATTTTTTGATTATGACGGGTAGCAGTAGCGGGGGTGATAGCAGTGATAGCCTTGTGGTGTGACCGTCGAACTGCCAAGTCATAGGTCTCGAGTTCGAACCGTAGACACGCACCTCTGATGTTTCGGATTCATGTGCGTGATACATATCAAACCAGTATGCCTGAGAGATATTTCTCGAAGCCATGTAAAGCCAAGTCAGAGGCCCATGGGCGGCATAAAAACTCTGACACCAGGTTAGACAAAAAAAGAAAAGAAAGACGGGTACAATGTCTTCCTTAAACCCACGATTATCTGTATTTTAAATTCTGTAGAACTTAACAAACACAAGGTTTCTAATCCGGTATGCAAGCATAGCGCGCCGAGCGGTCGCCAAACATTTGTGCAAGTATTATGAGCGAGTTTGCTTCGTTTGCATAACTATTACTCGCCATGTGCAGTAATAATTCTCGGTAATATGCTGTTTTATGGCTCGTCTCACACACAAAGACTGAACTTAATCAAGTTATTTCGCTATGTAATGGACAAAAGCCAAACTTCATTGTCGTTAAAGTTACAAGCAATGGACCTCTTTTGGCTTTATAGAGACACGCGAAAGAAAACGCGCGTAAAATGTTCACCAAAACATTTCATCGGTCGCCGGCGCGCATGGGTGATGACATCATTGAGCCGAAAGACGTCAAATAAAGCTGTAGGTGTACCCCAAGCGTTGCCTTATCGACCAGTCTTGTGCTTCTCGCATTCAGCTGATTACAGCGACCTTCACCAACTTTATTTGAAATCGTCATCGATCCAGCAGAAAGAGGTTCACTGCTGATCATAGACCTCTCCCCAAATATCGCCACATTGACCGGTGCCGTGTTCTTCGTATCCCGCAGGTCTCCTCGTCATTCACCAACTTAATTTATTCATAACATCACGCTTGTAATCCCCGCAGTGTTAGGGCAGAGGTGTACCTGATAGTGCACCCACATTTCGCCAAGTTATGTTTTAAGTCCCATCTAATAGGAGGCGAGCCTATTGCCAAATTTATCTATTGCATTTTTTTATTAATGCTTTGTAAGACCTGAAATTGGAAATCTTACCAGCGATTCTGGCTGGAAATGGAAAGCGATGGATAAAATCTACGATGGGTCGAACGTACCCGAAATTGTAGAAGAAAATTATTCACGAATTCGATGATTGACGGGTTTAATGTAGTAGTCAACACAGACGCAAGGTATTTCGCGTTAACAGTATAAAATTTACATTTTCCTTCAAAGGACACGTGTAAACTCTCTTTGGTACCTCTCAACTCCAGATCCAATACAGCTAAGCTATTGGGGCGCGACCTATTCAAATCTGCTACATTTCTTCGCGCACAATTCCTTTTGCACGGAACCGTCCTTGCACGGCGGGACAGGTGATCAATATTCAGAGGGGATTCTTATTTTTTTGTGACATTTATATTGTAAGTAAGTAGGTAGCTTAGATAGTTCTTTGTATGGAAGCTCGTTTAGGTCCGTTGCCTATTTATAAAGTATAGAAAGTTACCTTTTGTACAACGCCCAGTTTTTGGAACGAAAAGCAACACAATAATTGGCTGGCAAATTATTGATAAGTACGCGGAATCTGGTGCGATTGGTGGAATCAAGTCAAAAACAAATAAAGCTGACCTTTCTTTATCGTGTGTTTAGTGCCTACCCTGGTGTCAGAGTTTTTATGCCACCCATGGACCTCTGACTTGGCTTTACTTGGCGTCGAGAAATATCTCTCAGATGTGCTGGTTTCCTCACAATGTTTTCCTTCACCGAAGCAAGTGATAATTAGTTAGCTCCACCCTCAGATACGGTGTAATATTTTGGGGCAACATTACAGACAAGAAGCTTGCCTTCATCGCTCAAAAACGTTGCATCAGAGCTATATTTAACTTACGTGAAACTAGGAGTCAGTTCCACGTAAGTTAAATATAGCTCGTGAGTCATTTTTTAAAAAGATGAACCTATTAACACTACTATGTATCTATATAATTATTTGAGACCGCAGACTTTGTCAAAAATAATATTGAGTTGTATGATTACCACACTCGTATACGGCGTAAGGACCAATTACGCACAGTAGCTAGCAAGACTTAATGTATGAAAATATATTTTGTGTAGCTTCACGCCTCTTTAATAATATCCCGGGCCTATTAGAATAATTCCAGAAGTAACAAAATTTAAAAAGAATCTGCATGACCTGTTAGTAAACAAATGCTATTAATAAAAGACTTCCTATCAGACAAATCACTGCTCCAATACTGTCTCCCTCAGTCATGATGCGTTCAGTAGCCCACTAATGTGTACCTACCCGTGCTTATTTTTCTCTCTATTATATTCTATGTGAAATTTTTAATAATTCAATCATTTGTAACCATAATGTAATAATATATTTTAATGTATTTAATTGCCTGCACTTATAATTAATATAAGTCTGAAATCGCCAACCCGTCTTGAGCAAGCGTGGTGATCAATGCTCGTGCCTTCTCTGTATGAGAAGAGGCCTTTGCCCAGCAGTGGGACAGCAACAGGCTGGTATTATTAATGTATTTAATTCAACTTCTTGAAAATTTGTGAGGATTGATGGATGGATGTTTGTTACTCTTTCACGCGGAACGGATTTGGATGAAATTTGGCACATAGATAGTTTATAACCTGGATTAACATATAGGATACTTTTTTATCCCGGTAATCTGATTCCGTGGGACGGTTACCGAACATCACGCGGGCGAAGCGTCGATTTGAGAACCTCATCTTTTCTTTCCTCAGTTAAAAACTAGTTATTGTCTATCTAGGGAAAGGTAAGCTTGATGCGAAATCGTTAAAAATCTACCGTCTTGTCTATGACAAGCAGATAGTAACTCTGCTGATGCCAAAGTCCTAAGAGATTATCAAAAAACACTAAAAGTTTTCCCGTTAAATAAAAATATACAAAAAACTTCCTAAAGAAAGTCGAAGAAAAGACAAGAAAAGCCCAAGGATAAAGAACAAGATTAATAACACCTGTAATATACAAAGTTCGCGACTCCGAGGCGGGACAACACGATCTATCACTAGCGACCCACGACACCACGCTCGGGGGATCTCGGCTGTCATCCTGGTTCGGGATGGCGGAAGTGTTAAAAAGTATCGACATTTAAATATTGTATCGATATCGATGAAAAACAGAATTAGTGATTGGAGCCTCCCTTTAATTGTTCGTTAGAGTATTTCAACATCCATTGTTGGATTTTTTATTTTATTCGTATTATTAACATAAATTGAGTGCTGCGTACAGGGAATATTATTTTACATTTGAAAAAAAAAAAAAATGTAAGTTTGTGGAGTGCTGTCCTTAACACCCGGTATAATTATACCGGCCAATTTTTGTAAGATGTTGGTGTCAAGGAGGACGAGACAGTGGGGGAAGACCAGTATTGTTTTCGCAGCCTAATTTAACTTTTTTTTTATAAATAAATTTATATCGTGTTTGATATTCAGTATGATCATCATCTGCCTAGCCTTTTCCCAACTATGTTGGGGCCGGCTTCCAGTCTAACTGGATGCAGCTGAATACCAGTATTTAACATGGAGCGACTGCCTATCTGACCTCCATAACAAAGTGAGTACTGGGTAATATGATACCCCTTGGTAAGACTGGTTGTCAGACTTTCGGACCACTGACTACCAGTAACGACTGTCAAAGATCTGTGCTTTCCGAGGCACGGAGGAAAGTCGGTAAGTAGTGTGCCCATGGACCAACTGAGGAAAGTACGGCTTAACCTAAAAACCCCTGTTATTATTTAGCCACGAGCGCCTATTCATCAAAATATTAAGAATCGATACATCGAAATAAAAATATCGATATTTGTTCCACTAGCCTACATCTCGGTTGTCATCCCGAATATTTCCGAGTACTATGATTGGCATGGCCACAGAGGTTTAATTAATGTTTGTTTTACGTCACACAAATGAGGTTGCGAGGCTTGTTACTTGTGAGGACCATGAATTTTGACGTTTTACATTTGCAGGCCTTTTGTACGGATGAAAGGAATGAGGATAATAAATAAATCCTAAGGTTTTTAGGATATTATATATTAATTTGACGGGCTTCATGATTAGGTGGGTCGATCTCCAGAGGCATTTTTTTTCGTGTCGGACGGGATAAACCCATTTTAACATCGAAAAACGTTTTCAAAATATTTTTTTATAGACAGTTCGGTGTCTAATCTACGTGGTACAAGGCTAATATTATGAATAAGTTTATTATAAATATATTAAAAAAAATCTTAAACCCTAAAATTCTGATCGCTCTGGGTTGACCCAACTCCCGATTGAATGAAAAAAATATTTTTTAACTTTTTAATGAGAAGGATCTTATGAAACAACTTATTTAGATTACATAACAAATAGTTAATCTTCATAGTAATATTTTTTTTTTTGTTATATTAACAATACTTTTGCCACAACACAATTTGAATTTAAAATCGTGACCGGGCATTTAATCTCATCGCTCTGCGCTGAGGTAAAACATCGCCCTCATCCAGAGTTACGCATTATAGACACTCTATTCCCCTCCCGCGGGGCAGCGTCGGTAGTGGTCTAACCTCCGAGGAGGATACCTTTGTGCCACGTTCCCGCGTTCCAACACTACGAAGGTAAGTTTATGATTGCTGTGGATTTGGTTCTCGAATTTTATGATTGCTATGGCACGTTATTTAAATTCAATAGTAAGCTTGCGAATGTGTTTGTTATGTGAATTAAGTGATCGTTATGATGTTTTTTATGAGACGTAATCACAACTTTGTACTGCTTTTAAATTCGGCTATATTTATGATTTTGTGACTTTTTCTGATCGCTATGGCTCTGATTGCTCTGTCCAAAAAGACCAGAGCGATGATATTTTGTATTCATTGTACGTTATAAATCTATTTTAAGTAGAAGTACCGGACTGTAATAATGACAAACTATGAACTATGCATTTTTTTTTATATAACCTTGAATGTCCCACTGCTGGGCAAAGGCCTCCCCCATATCCTTCCAGGTACTCTTCTCCTGCGCCACCTCAAACCAGCCTTCGTGATGCGCGTTTAGATCATCTCGCCACCTCTTTCTAGGCCAGCCTTGGCGGCGCCGTCCATCGTCAGGCATCCATCGTGTTGAAACCTTTGCCCAGCAGTCGTTATGCATGCGGCTCACGTGACCCGCCCAGTCCCATTTGAGCCTGGCAGCCTTTTTGCCTATGTCTGCAATTCCGGTTTTTGAGCGCAGCGTAGTGTTTTGTATTTTATCTGCTCTCTGTAAACCCAGAATGCTGCGCTCCATTGCTCTTTGGCAGACTCCAAGGCGAGACTTTAGCGATTCAGTGAGTGACCAGGTCTGAGCACCGTAGGTTAGGACGGGCAGGATACACATATCGATGAGTTTGCACTTCAGGGACATCGGCAAATCTCCCTTCATTAGCGTCTTCATGGACCAGTAACTTTTCCAGGCGTTGTCGATTCGGCGATCGATTTCCTTTTCCTGCCTGTTTTCGAAAGAAACTAACTGGCCCAAGTAGATGTACTCATCGATATAGTGAACTATGCATATAACCTTTAATTTATAACCTTTCCTGGGTTTCTTCGGATAACCTAAACCCATAAACAGATTTTGACGTATTTTACCTTGACGATACCTTGCATTTAGCTACCACAACAGTAACCCCTTCTCTAAAATTTAATCGCAACTATTGTTGCAGATTGAAATCATGCCACGAAATAAATTATCTATTGAAGAAAAACGTCTTAGTAAGAAATAGGCTGAGCGTCGTAGAATGGCCAAGATAAAAATAATCCAGATCAGCTGGCTTACTCTGGACTCTACTCTACACAATGGCTTGTAAAGTCAATAATACATTTCTCTTACATATAATCTTGTACACGTACACTGAATATGACTAAAAACGGCTAAATAATTAATATTTTATCAGTATTTATTTTTTTGTTTCACTGATTTCACCATTTATGATCACTCTGGTACCAATTATGATTGCTCTGGCCGCGAAATTGTATGAACTCAAATATTTCCATAACTGTTTGTGTAAATTGAAGGCCACTAGTAAAAATATACCATTCGAATATCATTTTTTTTAATGAGATACGTAATTACCATTAAATATCAATATCTGAAAAGCACCAGAGCGATCACACGAATACGCCCGTTTTGGAGATTGACCCAGGTACTCTTTAAAATGTTTTGAAATGATAGAAACTCTTTTAGGAAAATTAAGGAATAAAAAATCTTTAGACATCAATTTATTAAACCAATTTATATGTACAGTGGGTTCTCAAAATAACAAATAACGCTTTTATTGTGTAAAATAAAAGCAATAGATAAACATTATTATCAGCAAATAAAGGGTGTAACAAGACCTATAACGAAGCCGAAAGGCACTTTTTCACCCCGTCATTGCGATATTTTTTTTATTCTAGACCATACCTGGAAACCTTCTAGTTTCGGATATATTGGGGCTCATAGTTCCAACTTTTTCACAAGTTTTTTTTTAAATACATTTTTTTTAATAAAGATTTATACTTTAAACACCTCCGCGACCCCCGTACTATTCAATCCATCCATCAGCACAATGTTTTGAATGCGTTACATTGAGTCCTACCGTAAAAGGTGATTCCCCACCCAAAAAAAAAATTTGTCCCCGGTAATCATTTTTGCGTAAAGTTACTTAGTTAGATATTCATAATGCTTGGTTAACGGCTTCGTGGAGGGTCCGTTTACATCCTGTATATTCTCCAGAAAATAAAAGCCCAACGTTCCGAATCAGAATATTTTTGATACTGACAAAAAAACTACTACTTCTACGCAGAAACTAACATCAAAGTGCTTTGATTGAACTGTCACTCACAACCCCAATACGGTGTTAGTCTGACTGGCTTTTATTTGGAAGTGACATTTTTGTGATATTTCGTTTGTGTTAGAAAGTTGATCGATAGACAATAAAAATTAGGTGATTTTTGGTGGTAGTCTTTTAGTTATGTGGAATGAATGTTGAGTAAAAGGGAACGTAAGAAAAGGTGCGAGTAGAAAGAGAGAGAACGAGAAGAAAGGTGTCTAAGACAAAAAGAGAAAAAGATAGAAAAACCAACATGGCGACGAATAGCCACGATACTCTCGCTCGTGGCGACGGGCCCCTTAAAAAATACTACTTTCTGCATCTTATACTAAACCAGCGCTGTTCTGAGGGCCCCCCATAGCACACCATCATGCTGAGTGGTAATTTGCTTGTCGCAGTCACGACGTGCAAGCTGTTAACTTTTTTTGTTCCGTCTTGTTGAATGGTTGTATGTTTTCAGTTATTTTATTTGTCATTTTGTATGATGCAAGTCATGTCCCTGCGACAAATAAATATTTTTTCTTTCTTTCTTTTTTCTTTCATACTATGCAGAAATTTTAACTAAAATAAAGTTTTTGTCTGATAAACCAGACGCATTAGAGACTATAAATAGGACGATAGTCCGAATTGAAACAAAGTTGTCCCCTACCTCGTTCATTACTCGCTTAGCTAAGCACACTACTGCGAGCGAGAAGTTCAAAAGCAAAAACTAATTTATTACAGGTAGGTACACTGAAACTTTGCAACAGCTATAAAATTTTAATCTTATTTGAGCGACTTTCCAGCATTTAATATACATTTTGTATCTTAAGAGTTCGAAAGCTAATTCCAATACAAAACTTTCGAAGATAAATGCAAATTGAGAATTCTTTATAAACACTGTTGTTGGATAAATACTAAGTTTTTGTGTTGAAGTTTACTTAGGAGGGGATTACTAAGATAAGATACGAGTATTGAGAAAAAGTATCAGTGCTTTCTTTAATACTTATAACTTGAAGTGAAATTGTGGAACAAATTACTAAAAAGATTTAAATGTAAAAACTTTACTTTATTATTAATATTTACATTATTTACACATCTATAATAATAATAAAAATATGTACAAGTATCAAAACGGTTACAGGGCATCAAAAAATTAGTGTACATAGCTGTCAACAGGAAAAGTGCCCAGAAGGCTGGCAGAATTGCCACGTTGGATGACAATGCTTATACTAAATATTAATTTGAATTAAAATGAGGAGCAAGTAGATATTATGGTAAATGAAAGAATTCCCAGTATACTATCTGCATATTGTAAGCTTAATGAGAGGGGTAGGAATACTTAAAAAAAACTCTCTTAACAGACAGTGAAGAGTCTAAATTAATTGCCCAATAAAACAAAATAGACGTAAATCATCGCTTCATTTATACAACATATTCTATAAACGTCTTCAAATGTTAAGAAATGTGCTCAGCACATACATGGTTGCCAGATGTTCGGGATCTACCTGCATTTTATAACCATTGTTGTGAAAGTAGTACGTTTTTATTCTTTATATATAGCTGCTATAAAAATGCTGATGAAACTGGGCTAGTGGATAGAAGATATCATAACATAACATCACGCCTGTTTTTCAGAAGGCAGATGTGTAGTTATATCAAACCTTACATTATTATTACTGCAAAGGAAAATGTATACAGCAGATTGCAAACTTTTTTTTTTCGGATGGGAGATCATCAAACGACCCCACCCGTTCTGGGCGGAGTGGATGGGAGTGTTAGGCTCTTAGTGACTAAAACCCATCCATGCTCCTTCTTTGCCCGTTGTGTTCCAGGGCCACGGTATCTCTTTCGAACAATCCCGCAGCTCCGGAAGATTGCAACCTCAATCCAAAATAAATCAAACTTTTTTTTCTTTTATAAAAATGAAAAGAAGAAATTTAGGTTTATTTATCAACATTGAACGCGTATACAAAGTCTCGTGTCCGTGCTATTAACCGTTGAGGAGTTATCTTGTGAGGAAGCGATCCGGCTGCAGGATCAAGTTATGTCTGTCATAAAAATGTATTGTCATCAGAAACAAAGGTGTGTGCAAAATTTCAGCTCAATCGGTTGAGCGAAACTGGTTTGAAATTCAGTTGAAAGATTCGACCAATATTTACTAACTAACGAATAACAAGGGAAGTATAATATATTTAAAGAAAATGGTATGTCAGTGTTACCTAAAAAACTGTTTATGTAACGAGACCATCCTACCGTTACGAGACGTCACAATATAAGCTAATCGTACTGCAACGTTTCAACTGCTGGGACAAATGCCATCTGTGGGATATCTGTGGGAAAGAGCGTGCCATAATCCACAACTCCGAACCAGAGCGGGAGAAAGAAATGTTTTGAAGAAACCGACATGTACTAGAACCAAAAATTCGAAGGCATGTGGAATCCACGTTACGATATATAAAAGTAAATTCATAAAGATCACTAAGGTAATAAATAATACCTGCAAATAAGTCATTGTAACTGATTTATCATACTGTATTAATTTACTTTTTGACAACCCTGTGTAGCGGGCGATCCATCTTTACCGCTCACACCGAAGACTTGTATGAGCTGAAGTGCTCATAAATGACACCGTTGAAAACTTCTGACGAGTATAAGAAACTGGGATACAATGTACTGGTATTATGATAGTGAAGAACTTAGGTACTGAGCGCGTTTATACAAAGTAGTGCGAAAAATAGTTTATTATGTTGTAGTCTAGTGTGTATTTAATACTCATACATTGTAGCATTGAACAATCTTAGGGCTCGTTTACGCAGACGCGGCGCGTCGTGTGTTATATGAGTGTTTTTACGTTAACGGAGAGCCGGCGCGTGCAGCTGCCCGCGTTATTACATGCGCAAACACAAAAATATGACAATGTACGATGTTGTCTACGGAGACGCCTGGCGTGAAGCGGCGCGTACAACGCCGCGTGCGTCATTTGCGAGCTCCACAGCAAGTATCGCTGCATTTCAAGCAAACGCGCATAAAATCGCTTATCCGTAAACGGTCTCATACATCACCACATTGTGTTTGAATTTATTGCGGACCGCAAAACGCGCCGTGCGACGCGCTGCGTCTCCGTAAATGAGCCCTTATACTAACTAGTCTTGGCTGGGTCAGACTGGATGGGGAAGGTGGAGACCAGGGTGTTGAAGCGCAGCTTAGAGAGGTCTATGTCCAGCAGTGAACTGTCACGTTAGTACTGAGTTTTATATCTGCTAGTAGTTAGTGCTTTCGTCATTATTCTATCGAATTTTACAAGTGCAGAAAAATTGCCTTTACATTTTCATTAGTAAAATGCCGTCAGTAGCCCCAAAAAGGTTTTCTCTTCTTGTTCCCGACTAAGTTATATTGAGTTCAACCAAAACTCAAAACAATATTTTTCCCTGTTTATTTGTGGCCAGTTAATTAAAGCAAACTTTGAGAAAATGTTACTTGCAAATCTCTCCAATAAACATTCAAAATTAAACCTTTCTCCGTCGTGATAGAGTCCATTCGTTAAGCATTTAACGCTCATCCCTTCTGCGTTTGTTAAGTTGTAAATCACTTTCGAAGGCAATTTTGGTCCACCCCTGTACCATGTATTGTGAGAAACGGCGTCTACTTAGTTACTTTCAGCCGTTATAAAAATAACACTCAAACAAATCTTAACCTTATGACCTCCGAATTAAGACCCTTAACCATTCCAGCACACTTTGAGCAGTTTATCGTGGAAGTTAATGGATTTATTTTAAAACAACCCGAAACATTTGCGTAGATGTTTGTACATTTTTTATTTCTAAATATTAAGTGCAAACATTTTTTAAAGTAATTTGCAATAAATTGTGACAGGAAAAGTGCCCGGAAGATTTAAGAAATATTGTTCAAATAGATTACGAACTTGATTCATTTGTTTCCGTATTCAAAATGAAGTAAAACCTACTTAATTATACGATTTTCTAGGATAAGAAGTTACACATACACTGTTGCCAACAACGAAATCTTTACATAGTATAAAACAAAGTCGCTCCCACTGTCTTTACGCTTAGATCTTTTAAACTACGCAACGGATTTTAATGTAGTTTTCAGCAATAGGTAGAGTGATTCAAGAGGAAGGTTTATATCGGATCTGGTCGTTAGTATGGACATGAAATGAATCGGAAGTGCGCCGGTTGTGACATCATGCAACCTACTTACAAGTCTGTCACCACAGCGTGCTTCTACAGAGCCCTGATGTCCAGCTCGAGGCGAGGGCGACAGCTAATGTCTGATCGCGGCGGAGTTGAGACGTCTTGGAACTGTGTGCTCGCACCCAGTGTGTCTTCATAGCACGAAACCCATCTACTGCCCACATGATGTACGAGCTTAACGGAATAAATCATGACATATCCGACATGTATATGTGTGTTATCAACATTGCAACCGTGCGAAGCCGGGGCGGGTCCCTAGTAAAATAATAAACATAGATGAAAACTTGAACATTATTCATCTGAATTTAAATAGAACTAAGTAAACCATGCCTGAAAATACGTGTTCCACATTATTACGACATTAATAGTCTCTAAAGGCGATAGCCCAAAAACAGTTTGTACATAGACCGACACGTGACTCCGTTCAAATGAAGCCATATTGTTTCTCGTTCGAAATTGGAACGAACACGTTGCCAGCGGTTTACGAATGCATTGCCGTACAATGCGCGTAATTGACAATCTGTTGCCATGAACTGTAGTGTATGTTGTTCGGAGTAACGAGGCTGTTCTAGTGTTCTCTAGGTTGAGTGTACTTACAGCTTATGATGAAGCTATCTGGTTGGTCAGGGATCTTAGAATCTTTGCTAGCGTTGCTTAGGTATGGAAAGACATCACATCACGCCTGTAATCCCCGAAGGGTTAGGCAGAGATGTAACTAATAGTACACCTACATTTCGCCAGTTATGTTTAAGCCCCATGTAATAGGGGGCGAGCCTATTGCCATCAACCGGGCACAATTCCAGGCTCCGTGGCTGCTACTGAGAAATTCTTGATAGAAAGACGCAATATCACTTTGCCCGACCTGGGTACAAACCCAGAACCTCATGCTCAGCAGTTGTGCTTGCGACCACTAGACCAACGAGGCATGGAAAGACGTCTCATAAATATAATATTAGTAAATATTATAAATGAGAACGTAAATCTGTCTATCTGTTACTTTTTCATGATTTAACGGCTGAACAGATTTCACTGTTGAGCATACGGATAGCCCATAATATGGGCTAAGGCATTTTATCCCGATAATACGTTTCCGTGGAATAATTTCCGGCATCTACGCGGTCAAAACCACAGGCATAAGCTGGTTAACTATGATGCGTGGGTCGATGAAAGTATGCAAAATGTTTTTTTTATCGTTGGCCCACTCTAGCAATTTCTCCTGTATCAATGATGCATTGCCAACATTTAAACTCACTAACATAAACAGTCAGACTTGGAACAACTACCTGAAGGCCATACAAATATTTATTTATTTATTTATTTAAACTTCATGTACAAAAGTGGTACATAGGCGGACTTAATGCCACAAGGCATTCTCTACCAGTCAACCTTGGGGTCAAATAGGACAGCATAGTGATAGAGTACAAAAAAATAAATAAGAAAAATATAATTTTGTTAACATAAATTGAAATACATAAAGAGGCACATACTAATACATATATATACAAATAAAATGAAATAAACTAATATATATTATAATACATACAAATAGTCCAAAATACGAGAAACATTCTAATAATTACTATGACTACTAATGACAAGCTTATGAGCAATTTAGTCTGATTTCAAATAGTACTTCCGTACTGTTCTTTTGAAAGCCATTTTGCTTTCAGCTTTTTTAATACCAAGGGGTAGCGCGTTCCAGAGCTTTATTGTTGAGACAGCGTAAGAATTGGACATAAAACCAGTACGATGTGAGGGAATTTCAAGGAGTATGTTTTTAGAAGCTCGAAGGTTACGATTGTGTGAACTGCCCAAAACTTTGAAATATTCTTTTAGGTAATCGGGAGCACGAGGATCCGTCATAATAGTGAAGAGCATACAGAGAGATCTGAGGGACCTCCTGAGTCGGATAGGCAGCCACTTAAGCTGAGAACGATATGAAGAGATATGATCGTACTTGCGAAGGCCAAAAACAAAGCGAATACAATTATTGAGAAGACGATCCAATTTGTTTAAAAGTTCTTGGGATAGATCAGAGTAACAAACATCACAACAAATATGTGTTCCGTGCGGGAATCGATCCCGCGACTCGCAGCGCAGCAATTAATCGCTCAGCTACTGCGCCAACTGTGCCATCGTATATTTATATTTATACTTGTGGATATCGTTAAAGGTGGCTGAAACATTATATCAAGTGTACTGAGTTTACTTCGAATTTGGATGAATAACATGAAAGAGAAAGAAAGCCGCTAAGCTGAAGTAGGATTGGACTGGCCATGTCTGCCGCATGCCCAATGAGCTGTGGGCCAAAATAACCACTTTCTGGAGCCCGGACACAGCCAGAAGGCGCCGCGGCAGACCTCGTAAAAGATGGCGGGATGAGCTGGACAAAAACAACGACCAGTGGTCCACATTAGCCCTGGATCGAAACAACTGGAAGTCATAGGGAGAGGCCTTTGCCCAGCAGTGGGATGACTCAGGCTAACAGTATCAGTACCTACATGAAAGAGGAAACTACAATAGACCTAGTACATACAAAATTTTCTACAGTGATAAGTCTTGTTCTAAGAAAATTGCGGCTTGATCAACTATTGGCAAGTATCCTAACCCATTCATGACACTATAAGCTGGAAGTAATTAATTAAGAAAGAGACAACCATAAAACCATCTTTGTTCTCGCTCCCTCATCCTATCGTTACTTCGGCCTATTGTCCGTCGTCTTTGATTACAGCCCGACCTATTTCTAGCACCAATTGTTACGTACTTCACTCAGAAGTATAACAAACAGTCATTATATAAGGGTATGAATAGACGGCCCTCCCTCGTCTTCGAGTGTTTTCACCTCTCGCTGTGTGACGTCAGAGGTATTGTTGTTGGATCCTTAAGGCGGTTGTAGACCTGTCTTTATTGAGGGTGCATAATACAGATAACTGAAAAGCGGTACACCAAACTAACCGTATTGTGAGACAAGGAAGTGACCATGATGTTTAAAATTAGGTTCTCATGTGTTGACATAAAGCAAGTGTTAACATTAACATTGTTGCATAAGTGTTGGCATTAAGTCCGCCTTTGTACATTATGTGCATAAAGTTTAATAAATAAATAAATAAAGATAAGATAATGATTTAATTTTTTTTAATCAGCCGTTTCTGTCCAAATGCTAGGCAAAAGCCTCCCCCATTTCTTTCCAGCTATCCCGGTGTTTTGCCTCCTCTGGCCATCAGTCAGAAACGAATCCAAATCGTCACGCCAGCGTTTTTCGGGCCTGCCTCGGTAAAGAGGACCGTCTTCAGGCACCCACTGTGTGACGATTCATTTTGATTTCATTATAAAATAAATAACTGTAAAGGCTAGGGCAAGACAGGGCAGGGGACGGACGGCATTTTTTTTAATTTATTTTTATGTGTTTTATGATTATTGTTAAGTTTATTTTTCTGTATGCACGTCACGTCCCTGCGACGTTTCTTTCTTTCATTTTATCTTTACCCAACGTAAATTCATACGTAGTTAATGGCAACAAGATACAGATTCCACTGCGCTGGCCTTAATGATACAATTCCGAAGGTGACTTAACCGCAAACTACAACGGCCTGGGACAGTCGTCCCTGTCGCTATGACAGGACGCAGTGACGGTACTGGTTTCTGTATTATTCTATGAAAACGGCAACAGGCGGCTATGTCACCATCTACAGAAGCATGTAGAAATATTTTTAGTATCGTAATGATAATTGGAACAATATTGCTCAAAGCTGGAAAAGGCGCCGGTGATTAAGCAAATATATTGGCGGTGCGCCGCTCGTCCACGCGATCAGGCGGTGTATGTGTGTTAAAAGTTTAGGGTTTTTAGGTTAGGTTTTTTTATGTTTTTTTTTAGATTTTTTTTTTAGGCATCAAAAGTTTTCATACAAGCCTATGCGGCATGAGATCCGTCTCACCACCCGACCGCGCGCACGAGCGGTGTCCAAATATAATCTACAGATCGCCAAATCAAAACATTCCAAAATTCGGTAAACCACAACTGAAACATTAATCTCATCTAATCCTACTCAGCGTTCTAAATAAAGCAAACACCGCATTGAAAATCGTAATCCTGAACATTATAACTAACGTGACCTCAAACCTTAATATATTATGTTTGTGTGGTCATTCAAAATTACGGTTCAGCAGGGTGAAACAGTGTGTGTTTGAAACCCTCATAAATACAGATAGTTTGCGGTTTTTAAACTGGATTTTACATAGCTTCAGGCTAATCTATTTGTTTTGGTCGCTGATTGCTACCAGTATTATAATAATTCTAGTCTGTAACTTTAGCGTAGCAAGGCACTTAGGCGACTTCAAAAATCTGGAGTATTTTTGAAGTCGCCTAAGTGCTTTGCTGCGCTAAACTAGACTGTGAGGGATCAGACCATGACATATTGATGCATTTTTTCTTGAAAAGCAGCGCTACCTTGAACTGCACCCTTCGGTTTAAAGACCTTTATTTCTCAAATAACAAATTACAGTACACTTAAAGAGAAACTTACCTAAATTAACAATGGGTTGTAGTTTACATTACGACGTTCAAGCCATCCAAGAAATTGAACACCTTAGTTTCATTTATAAAATAGCAAGTATGTAGTTAAGTATAAATAAAATACAATATACATTCCTTAGACCTTTTTTAAATGATGGTAAGTAGTCATACTATAATAATGTCAATCCCACCATCGTTAATTTAACCATTTTTTTTTGTGTTTTGACCTGTGCGGACTAATACATCTTTTTCTTTCTTTCTTTCATTCTTTCTTTAATCCCACTGAATATCGTTGTAGAAAAACGAAACTTTTAGAAAGCGTTTATGATTTGTTTAGTTCCTTCACGATATTTTCCTTTACCACGTGAGAAATTCGCTCCGGAATATTTAACCTCTCTTAACAACACGACCAAATAGTTCTTTGACTGTTCGGCTGTTCCAATTCAATTGAGGACGGAACTAATTAACAAAGAACTAATCTTGCGAAAAAAGCTTAAGTATTGGGAAAGGCCGATTAATTAAAGAGATTTCATTAGTCCATTTTCATTAGAAGTTAACACGAGGTCGCTGTAGGCTACTTGTAAGGTTTCTTAGCAATTTATTTAGTTTATGGTTCCCCTCACATTCAATTATTGGAATTGAAATAGTTGTGTTCTTAAGTTTTATTTTCAAATTATATCTGTCAACCACGCGTATATAACATAACATCACGCCTGTAATCTCTGAAGGATTGGGCAGAGGTGAACCTAATAGTACAACCCACAATTCCTGATGGAAAAACGAAATAACAATTTGCCCGACCCCAGAATCGAGCCCAGGACCCAGGACACTAGACCAACGAAGCAGCCTATTCACATATATGTATGTTTTTCTTTATTCTTGGCTGTGAGCAGGGAATTAAAAGACTAATAGAGCGGACAGTGGGAATATTTTCGTACAAAAATTTTGATCCCGAATATTGTCGATTTTGACACACGAATGCTACCTGACAAGCTACTATACTAGGCAGAACGATTTGTTACTAAGTAGTAACAAGTATTGGATTACGATTTTCATCGTCTTGTCCCGTCTATAGTTCGTAAATATTTGAATGTCTTATGGAATTTTGACATTCTAAATGTGCTAATGTGCTAATTTTCAGAATTATTTGAATGAATAACTTTTGATTTTGTCTATGTGGCTTCTAGGCTTTCAGCTGCAGATGCTAGGCTGGACTGGTGATGATACGCAATTTTTTTCGTTCTTTGGTAAAGGAGATTGCCCATGGACAGTACTCTTGATAAATGACTTGTGTCTCAAAACCTCAAACGGCATGAAAGATCTAAAATAAAAATACATTTTTTAAATAAGACTTAATGATTATTTATAATGGCATAGTTTTTTGAATAATAATTAGTACTTTTAAGTTTCAGACTATAAAGTACGCCATTTTTTACTATCACCTGTCATTCTAGGGATGTCAATTTATTCTATTACGGGTAAAGTGCCTACCTACCCACATAAAATTAAATGATAACGATTTTGTTTTGATTGTTCAATCTATTATTGTAAAGTAATAACAGAGTTCTAAATCACATGTAGTTGCTGGTATTTCTAATACCAGTGTCTGTCAATGGCGGCATGGGTGCCAAGTGGTATTGTTTATTACTAAAGAAAGGACTTTTTGTGTTGTGATCATTGCGAGTGTGACTGTGGTGCGATGTCTCAACTGCTCTTTGAGATTAACTCCACTTGTGCGCAGATTCATGTTGTCGGAGATTCCCAATAACATCATGAATATTTTACGAGTCTGGATCTCACCAACGCCGGTAAGAATAAATATTGTCTTTTTAACGTAGGTAGTATGATACTTAGGAACTGCGCTTTTATGTTTGTGTAGCATTAACAAATCTTAGAGGACAAAAGTACAATCCACGTCTGTGTTTGTTCCTCACCTCACCAGTTGAATTACCGAATTTTAAAATAATTACTTATGTAGGTAGGAACCTCCTACTTATGTGTTGGTAATAAACAAATTATAAACTAGGATGGTTGATTTCGATCAGTCAAGTGTATTCTGAGATACCTCTCAATATTAATTGTATGTTGTTTCATTTAAGACTAGAGTTGCACAGAATTATGATTATTTAAATATGTAATGAATTACACAATCTATGATTTTAGTAGGATCTAGATATAACACTGAGCAATTAACTATCTTAGTAATGATTTCTTTCATGCTTTGCAATTTCATGAAACGCGTGAATAAGATTTTAAAGCACGAAGATGCTCAAAATCTAAATCAGTGAGACTTGATGAGGTGGTCACCAGTAACTGGCCACCTGACATAGCTAAACCATTACAGATTTTACACATATGTGCTTCAAAGGCACAAAGCTCACCCGTAAACCAATTCAGACCGTTTCAAATAGCTTTTTCCAACTAATTTTTGGTCGAACATAACCTCAAAATAGTGATTTCATTTTTGTAAATATCTCGGAAATGCCATTGTGGTTTGTGTTAAATCTTTTGAGGTAGTATTTAGACATGCCATCGAGTATTTTAAAGACGATTTGATGAAGACACAGCAATGTTGAATTGAGTACATTTGTCCATAGTGCCGTGGGCATTCTCCTTTCATCACATATACAGTCGGTAAAAAATCGTGGATCAAAGGAAACAGGGTGATAGTATGGGTTTTCAGGGTCAATTTTGGTAGTTATTTTTTTTTTTTGAGTTTCTGAAGTTACAAATAATTTTTCGTGTGACTTAAAAGATATTGAATAAAGTGCCAATACTCATAAATCATGGTACACTGTCATAAAAGCACTTTTTTAGTGATAATACATACCTAAAAGCAACTAAACACCCTAATTACCTATTTAGTAAAAAATAGGGTATTTTCTCAAAAAACACTCAAATAGTCATAACTTTTAAGGAGATGAAGTTAGGACTCTGCCACACAGATATTTTTTACTGCAAATAACCCCAACTATCGCTCTGTTTCGTATAATCCACAATTTTTTACCCACCCTGTATAGCCGGATATTCCAAGAAGCTTCGTTTTAGTATAAAACTAGGACAATGTAGAGTAACTCGAAGGTTCAAACGTCTACAACTTTTGTGTCTACAAGTTTCTTAATAATGCCCCAAAGACACCACTGACCTTTAAGGTGGGTTCTCGTGAACATGAAATTGGACTTTGTTAATATTAATTTAGAGTAAGTATTTGTTTTGCCTGAAGCCTTGATCTTTGGAGTTTTTGGTAAAATTATATGTTGTGTTTTAATAAAACATGTTGGTTTGTTTATCGTTGCCTACAGTAGTTATTCTCAAAAGCCTATATAGCTAGATATACAGGGTGGAAGGGACACCCGCCCAAATAGAAATTTTTCATCGGTTATTAAAAAAAATCTGCTGTTTCCTACAAAACTGCCTTACCTATACGGTCAAAATGTATGGTACAGCTGTTTTTTTTTAAATAAAAAATTATATTTGGGTGGAGCTCAGAATGATGTACTGAATACGTGGTAACCGTTTTCGCGTCGGTCTCCCTTCTACCCTGTATACGATGTAAGTGACTTCGTCATGCAATTTTCACCATGGATTTATTAGTACATTCTAGATCACTCAGAAAAAAAACAGCTTTTCTATTCCAATTTCCAATACTTTTGGCTAAAATGTATGGAATAGTTGATTTTTATTTTAATAACCAGCGAAAAAATATCATGTATTATTTTGTAGCAAGACCAGATTTTTATTTTTGAATTATCAATTGAAAACAAAAACGCAGTTTAACGTTGTTTTCTCCGGCAAACTGTTTTCTCTTGCCAACGAAAACCGCTTAAGTTTCAGCAACTTTAAAGATCTTAATCGGTGAGAATTCATGACTTGCAATAAACATGTTTTATTGGAACACGACACTTAACTTGGTGGCGTTATTACTTCGGTCGCAATCGGCTGTTAGACAAATAGTCGTTCGGTCGTAATTTTCGGAATACACCCTTAATTTGTTGATGTCATTCTGACTGCCTTTAAAGATTAAAGTTTTAATTGAGTTTTTTTTTGTTGCAGGTCTGAAGGGATTTATAAAAAAAAAAATTAGATACGAAGTTATAGACGATATAATCTTTGAAGAGTGGTTTAAAACTTATGATTCAGTCAGCAAGTCTTTTCAAGAGCAACACACACACACACAACTTAACAAAATCTTTCGCGATCTAATCTTATATATAAAATTCTCGTGTCACAATGTTCGTTCCCGTACTCCTCCGAAACGGCTTGACCGATTCTCATGAAATTTTGTGAGCATATTGAGTAGGTCTGAGAATCGGCCAACATCTATTTTTCATACCCCTAAGTGACGCAGACGAAGTTGCGCGGGTCAGCTAGTTAAGATATAATAAAGAATATATTTTCTAAAGAGATTCTTATCTGTTTACCCGAAGCGTTAGGTTACTTTTACATTTAGTCAGTTGTTTTTAAGTCTCATAGTAATAGGGGCGAGCCAAAGAAAAGATGGATGAATCGTGTGAGGAATGATATGAAAGAAAAAGGAGTAAATGATGCCGTTATGTTTAACAGGGGAGAATGGAAGAAGAAAACGTGTTGCGCCGACCCCAAGTAAATGGGACAAGTAGATGGATAGTAGAAGGGCAGGAAGATCATGATGTAATAGGGATAAGTTTGTTACCATCAACCGAAAACAAATACAGACAAGACCATCATCATCATCTGCCTAGCTTTTTCCCAACTATGTTGGGGTCGGCTTCCAGTTGCAACTGCACCTGTATCAACTACCTATCTGACCTCCACAATTAACCCAGTTAGTACTGTGTAATACGGTACCCCTTGGAAAGACTGGGTGTCAGACTTTCGGGCTACTTACCACCTGATACGACTGTGAAAGACAGCCGGGACCAAAGGCTTAATGTGCTTTATCAGGCATGGAGGAAACTCGGTACGTAATGGACGGTCAGCCATCCACAGACCGACCTAGGCAAGGGTGGCTTAACCTGTACGGCAGTTATTATTTAGACACGAGCTCCTCCTTCCGACCACTAGACCAACGAGGCAATATTACTAATTCCGCGCCATTAAACCCCTTCTTAAAGAGCCAACAAGGATATAATATAATTACTTAACACGTAATAATCCTAATTACAAAGGCTCACCGCTCACCGCGGAACGCGAGCTCTCGGCACGTTCACGATTAGATAAACATCGACTGTCGTGACGATGCAGGAATTAAGATACAAGTACTTTCGAGATCAAGTACAGGGTTGGACTTCAGGCGTGGGAAAATTGACGGGAGAAATACCGTAAGGGTTATTGAGGTTACAATATTGAGTTATAAAACTGATGGACGCTATCGAAAGCGCCAAACTAGTTGCTCAGTTCTGGGCTGACACTATTTAGATTGCCATCGACTCGCTAAGAAGAAGAGACTGAGTTTTTCTATGAGGAATTCCCGTGGAAATTCGGTGTCTGGATTTGTGCTGGGTTGATGCCAATAGGTTCGCCCACTATTATATTGGTCAACAAGAACTGGCTACAACCTAACTGGAGAAATGTGGGTACAATATTATGAACAACTGTGCCTAATCTTATCGGGAACATGCATGATGATATGTTATGTTAATGTAACATAACAATCACTCTACGGAGCGCTCTGATAGATTCTAAACTTTCGGTGCTGAGCCGAACGCTGCGAATAATAATTTTTTTTTTCTTTCAGAAAAAAACACATTTCAGCTTCACAAAATCAATTTTCAAATAAAAATGAGCATTTCAGAAAAGAGTGAATCGTTGGTGCCTGTACTAATGATTAAAAATCATTATATCACAGGCAGCAGCGCCTTCCAAAATAGATCTAGTAGTAAAATAATCTACACTATCTACACTATCTACACTAATATTATAAAGAGGAAAACTTTGTTTGTTTGTTTGTTTGTTTGTAATGAATAGGCTCAAAAACTACTGGACCGATTTTAAAAATTCTTTTACCATTTGAAAGCTACATTATTCACGAGTAACATAGGTTAAATTTTATTTTGGAAAAAAATAGGGTTCAGTAAGATATTTGGGTTTTTCGGACACAAGGCGTAAAAAATCAACCAGAAAAGTTACTTATTTTGCGTACGCTGCCTAAACTATAATAGATAGAACCATAAAATGTTCTAATTAATTGTAGATCTTATAAATATCTACAAAAAAAACTGCGACACACTATACCTATCTATGTCGAGTGAGGCACAACAACCATTTTTTTATCTTGAATTTTTTTTGGACTACATTTAAACGCATATATTTTGCTCATGCTATAATCCTTATCAAAATAAAAATTTCATCACCAAGTGCAGTTTATGTAGATACTATTTGGTCTTTGAATGATTAAAATTGGACGCTTGGTTTTGAAGTTATGGCGAAATTAAAATATTACGATTTCTGCTGCACGGCCCGTTGCGAAGTGGTCACCAAGGCGGGGTGCGCGTGCGGGAGGGGAGTTTAAATTTTTCCATCTTTAAAGGAGATTGCCACAGACCAGGTCCCTTTTGTGGTATCGTGTGCCTGATTGGAATAATGACCTAAAAATATTATTCATTTTTTTGTGTACAGGGTATTTTTTATACAATTTCTTTCACCCTGGGAACAAAGTTAAAGTTAATTAATAGTTAAACTTTACATCGACATCCATTTGATTCAATGTAGTCTGTGGTTTGATTAGTATACAAAAAAAAGTTGCCAGGTATCAAAGAATTAAATAACTAATGACATATTTTAATCAATTGAGGAATCGATTAAATAAAACGATAAATAAACAATACAAAAAAAATTATTTTTAATTAAGTATATATGGGCAGTTTACATCTCAACATTTAGATTTACATCTCAACATTTGACAACTTCAACGCTACCGTGTTAGCATTTTGCTTTAAAACGATGAGGTAGAATAATGTTATCCCTATCCTTTTATACGTATTATTGTACCATAATATATAACTGAAATGAACAACGATAGGTGTACGCCAAATATGAGTTTATGTAAAGTATTCATAGTAAACTGCTCATAGTCGATGCGAGTAAAATCGATGGAACGATGACAATAATAGGTTGCATCAATTCTTATAAGGCCTACATTGATTAATAATAAATGTTCACAAAAGCAATAGACACAAAGATAACAGCCATATTTATTAAGAAAACCCCTTATTAACAAAGTAGTTTTTATCGATTAATTTATAACGATTTAGTAAAAGATTTAAAAAAAATGATCTGGCAACATTAACTTGCGCATGTCACAGACTTTATTTTGTGGTTCGTTACGTGCGTGATTGCTTTGTTTAGATACGTTGTGTTTTGAATTCCGTAATCTTTTAATTAGTTATTATTTATGATTCGTGCTTTTTCTGCTACTACCGAGTTGATCTAATAAGTTCCTCGAGTGCATTACGTTTTGTGAGATATGTGACTCTTATTAGTGCTGTTCTTTGTGAGATATTTGACTCTTAGTGCTATCCTTGATGAGATATTGGATTCCCGAACCGTTATTGTCAGAGCCATGTCTACCCCAGTTAGAAGTCGGACACAGCGTCAGCGTTCCCGACGCTGTATTAACTGTTCGATTTTATTATCACCTAATTTACGCCGGTATACAGTTGAGGAGTTGAACGAGCAAATGACAGTTCTTTTACGAACCTGGACAATGCCTACACCTGTAAGTCTTGTTATTTATCGTGTGCTTATAAAATGTTGTGGAGTTTACAATGCAATAAAAAAAATTAACTGCTTTGTGCAAATTCTAAATGACACGATTAGAGTAAACAAAACACTTGAGAGTTTTTTAACACATTCAGTGCCGGGAACCCACCTGGTGGGTTCACTCAAGTCGCACTTGCGATGCCGGGAACCCACCTGGTGGGCTCATTTTAAATGTAGGTTTTTCTTAGCGAATATAGCATCAAATAATGTAAAATTAAAAACCGTTGCGTATTTTAACAAGATTAATAAGAATACGGCGTGGTTTCAAATTACAAGCATTTTTATTTTAAATAAATTTTTGACCTCTTCCTAGGTGCCGAGAACCCACCTGGTGGGTCCTATTTCAGGGGTGGAAAACCATTTGCATGATTTTAAATATTTCTAAAAATAATTATTTTTACATTTTAGGATATGAGAATGAGTTCGAATTCGAAGCTTTTCGGGTAGGTACGGTATCAAAATAGTTAAAAACTAATACTTATTATGGTGCAACTTAATCTGCCTGCCCGTTTATCTGTCACAGCTACATATTGCAGAAACTTCTAAGACTACAGACTTAATATTTGGAATAAATAATGCTTAGCATTTTTTAAGGTTACATTAAATTGCCTAGAGAAACTTAGAAGGCTTGAAACTAAAAAACGATGTTATTTTTTAGGATCAACTAATACTAATAGTGTAGTCATATGAAGTATGAGATGAGAAAATTAGTTTTTGTTTAACCGACTTCTTACAAGGAGGAGGTTATGTATTCGGCGTCATCTTTTCTTTTTTAATGGATGATCTGCTAATAACTTCTAGTTATTAGCAGATCATCAATAATTTATAAGTGATGAAAACTAAAAATCTTAAAATAAAAATCAAATGTTGCTCAAAAAAGAGTGGAAAATTGCTTTTATTTCGGAAGTCGGTGGCAAAAAATCAATGAAACAAGCAAAAGTCAGCGACTTCCGAAAGTAATATTCGCTTTTATGCGTTTTTTTTGGAAGTCGGTTTTTATGGAACATTTTTAATTGTATATCGTGTTTATAAACCTATCGGCCTTAAAGTTTAAAAGGGCGAGCCCATCTCAGTGTGAACACTTTTTCGCGCGAAATACGCCGAGAGAACATTTATGATTTAAATCTATGTTATCTTTGAAATAAATGCACTACCAACAAAACGTTGTCAAATCCATTTTTCGTTTGATCCATCACGTCTGCGGGGTATCGCTAGCTAATTTAATTTAACCCAGTATAACAAGTGAAGGAATAGAGTGAAATAATATGTAATTAATAGTTACTGGGTGGTTCACACTAACTGTCAAATGATAAACCCAAAAATGCAATGCAACGTTTGTAATCATGCAAAACTTTTAAAACGTTATTTATTAAATTGGAAAAGAAACAATATTTGCGATTAGGTAACTTAAACTAATAAATAAAAAATGCATGAAAATCTCAAAAAAGTTGAACACCCCTGTCACGGGATCAGAGCGGGCGATTTTACTTTTTCATTTATTTTTTATTTTTCGATTATTGCACATCTCCCACCCCACTAAGGCATGAAAATACCCCCACAGATAGTAAATATAGCGACAATAGCCCCAGAAAACTCTATTTTACCACTTATTTTAGGATTTTAAACCTTAGTTCCAAGCCTAATGCCGAGAACCCTCCAGGTGGGTTCACTTTTGCGCAAACGTAATGCCAGTGACCCACCTGGAGGGTCCACTTGCAATATGTATGGTGGGATGGCACTTGAGTTCTATGAAACGGGGGTGGACTCGAATGGGTTAAGTAAATACAATTTTTGCATGTCTTTTTCAGTCAAAACGTAATTTAAAAAAACACACCGATATGTCAAATTAACACAACATGCACTAAGATATTTTTTAAATAATAATAATTTCATCAAAGTGTTGAAAGTAAGATTAAGTAAATGGACCATACAACTGCCTGCCTACAATACTTAAACATTAAATGTCAGTGAAATAGTTATAAATATAGAAGAGTAATGATTTTATAATCTTTTTCAGATAGCGTTGGATGATATCCTGTGTATTGAATGTTATTTGTTGTTGCAAGACCGTATCTTATCAAATATAACTGGATCCCAAGAGGATATGCCACCTGCATTTGGCCACTTGAACATTTGTTATGGATGTGGTATCTCTATTGCAAGTCGGAGAACCCATAGAGTTGAGTTAGACTGCCCACAACGGAGTATGATTTTAAGATGGACTCTAGCACACCTGGTCAGTATTTTTTGTAATAACAACATAATATCACGCTTATAATACCCGAAGGGTTAGGCAGAAGTCTACCTAATAGTACACCCACATTTTGCCAGTTATGTTGAAGTCCCATGTGATAGGGGGCGAGCCTATTGCCATTAACCGGGCCCAAATCCAGACTCCATGGCTGCTACTGAGAAATTCCTAATGGAAAACTCCAGTAACACTGCCTGACCTGCAAATCAAACCCGGGTCCTCATGCTCAACAGTCGCTCTTGCGACCACTAGACCAAGGACCACTTCACATTCTTGCAACAACATACAAAGTCTCGGGTGTATATTCTGAAATTCACTAACACCAACTGTATTTCATTTTAGGCTTCACATTTAGAAAGAGTGTGCATTCCTTGCTGGTTAGCAGCAACTCGGGAAACACGACGTTTGGAGGTTCAAGATACAAACAGACCTGACAGTTTCATGGATGTAACTTCACCTTCTTTAGAAGATACTGGGGTGCCTGAACCACCTCCAATGCCAGCTCCAACACACCAACCACAACAAGCACCACAACATCAATCTAAAGTTAATTCACAAAAGTATAAACGAGTTGCCGCAGCTTCTCGTCACTGCATGTTTGTAGGATGTGAAAATATTGAACGTCTTTTAGTGCCTATGACTATCAAGGAATTGTTGTTATTGCAGTACAATATATATATACCCTTAAATGCTAGAATCTGCCATCACCACTTAAATAGTAATCAGTGGGATGAACTGAATGCCACTTTAAATGACTTTACTGGGTTTCAAGTCGATCATATATTTTCCATGCTCGAAAGAGCTTCCCAAAGGACCTTATTTTAATGATATTACAGCCATGGATTCACATTTACGCCATTATTGGCTGGGACTTACAGAAGTGCAATTTAATGAACTATTAAATAGCATTCCATCTTTAAATAATAAAGTTACAAAACCTAGCCTTGCATTGAGCATATTTCTCGTAAAGCTTAGGACAGGGGACAGCAACCAAAGACTGGCATATTTATATTGGATAGGGGGTTTTGGGATGTGATCCCTGAATTGGAAAGGTATCATTATAAAACATACATGCCCGAGTCATTATTGGAAAATGAACATCAATTGACAACTGACCAAGCGAATAGATCCAGATGTGTGACTATGTGTAGATGGGTAGTCGAAGTAGTAAATGGCCGGGTTAAAAGAGACTACAAACTCTTTCGACAAGAATATTTTAACAGAGCATCAACACACCTTATGGATGATTTTAAAATTGCTTGTGCTCTTTTGAATAAATTCCACCCAAAAAATGAAAACAGACCTGATGCTGTGGAGTACTTACATATTGCTCAGGCGAGATTAAACACCAGGAATTATTTAGGGGAATTTATTCAAAGGGAAAACATCAATAGGGGACGTACGGTTTTCCAAAACATAGACGGCAGTGCTCCTCATTTAAACCATTTTCCTAGATTAACTTTAGATGATTTAAGATTTGCATTGGGATCCTACCAATTAAAATAGGCGAGATCCTATTATGGGGAGCACATAAGAACTAATGGTACTTATAATATTGAAGTAAGCAGTGATATTTTGGTAGAGGATTTGCCCTTAATATTGGGTCAAAATAATTATTTAATTAGGGCTAGAATTAAGTCCCGCCATGTCAGTAATAAAACTTATTACTCTTATTTATTGATAAGTAAAGATTTAAATCGGGCAAATACTTTAGATAGTATCATTGCATATTTAAGTGTCTAGTGGGTAACCGTACAGTAGGGTGTTGTGCTCATACTATGACAGTATTGTGGTATCTGAGCTGGGGCCGCTTCAACGATGTAAGTGCTCCAGCTCAATTCTTGGATGGTATATTTTATGAAGAATAAATGGTTTATTCAAGTTTTGATTTGATTTATTTCCTTTGGTACTTAGAAATGAACTACCTATCAATAACGTTATTTATTAAAGTCTAGTGGTGTAGCTGTTAACTAATTATACATTTTGAAATATTTAAACGTTAATTGTACACCATCTATGAGTACCTATCTTCTTTTTATTATGCTGCTATTATATTTATATGTGCATAAAGTAATAGAGTCGTAATCCCATCCCCATAGTAATGTATAGTAGATGGTAGAAGTAGGTACTTAACCTAAATAGAATAAGGAGAAATGTCAATGTCAATTTCTAATTATAACCTAGATTTTTACAACAGAAAAACAATGATATCTCTTGAACCAGGGTGAATAATTTAAAAATGGATTCTGATTATAAAAATACAATGTTTTTACTATTATTTAAAATAAAAATCTTCAGGGCACAACAATTTACCACTGGGACCCAATTTACCTTACAAATCGGGCAATCTCCTTTGGGCACCGATTATGCGGTTACTTTGGATGAGTCTCTAGGTCAAATAGTCCATAATTTAGATAGTCTGATAGATGCTATATATCCTGACATTGAAAACTTACATCAAAATGATGATGATTTTCGTTGGCTGTGTTGTAGAGCAATTGTTTCTCCCAAGAATGAAACAGTCAACGAAATAAACAATTTAATTATGCAGAAAGTACCGGGTGAAGTTAAGTGCTATAAATCCATAGACACCGTCACTAACATCGAGGACGCAGTGCACTACCCCCAGGAATTTTTAAATTCTCTGAACCCCGCTGGGCTACCACCTCATGAACTGTCGCTAAAAGTCGGCACGCCGATAGTGCTTCTCAGAAATTTAAGCCCCCCCAACATGTGTAATGGCACGAGACTTCTTATAAAGATAATTTAATAGTAGCGAAGATTATCACCGGCCCTGCAGCTGGTGAATTAGCTCATATACCAAGAATACCCATGATCCCTTCTGATTTGCCTATACCCTTCAAAAGGCTTTCCAGTAAAAATTTCTTTCGCACTAACGATAAACAAATCCCAGGGCCAAACATTCAAATTAGTAGGAATTGATTTACGAAAAGAATGTTTTACGCATGGGCAACTTTACGTTGCCCTATCACGGGTCGGGGCTCCCGACCATCAGTATATTTTGTTACCTGAAAAAAATTTAACGTCAAATGTGGTTTATAGAGAAGCTCTACAATAATCGCTTTAGTTATCTATCCTAAAACAACGGGTTGCACTCCGGGACTGCCGGCAGAAGTGAAAACTTAGTATTAATTACAGTTAAATATTTTCATCATTAACAACTTTAACATCCACATAAAGACAATCTATGCAGCCTGCGGATAATGACTGCGTCGTCGATGTTAGTGTCGGTGTCTGTGAATTGACCTGGGAATCATTTTGCTGACCGTGTCTTTCCTGGGTAGGCTTTTTGCAGCGGTAACCGACATCCACGCGGGCGGAGCCGCGGGCTACCGCTAGTTTTAAAATAAAGTAAAAGAAATAAAAATAAAAACAATAAATTAATATTATAAACTAAAATTTAATTAACATTAAGCTACTTCATCAACATGAATCCAACAGGCTTAAGATTTTTTTTTTAATTTCGACGAACCGAAAGGAAGGTTATGGCGACTAACAGTATGTCATTTACCTAGCTCAGTGCATTAGGATAAAAGTAAAAGAGGTTAGGTTGAGACTATTCTTATGACAATGAATGAACTCATTCCTTTCAGTTTAATATTTACGATAACACATATTCTGTTATTGTGTGTATTAATTGTAGATTTAACAAACCAAAGGGTGAAAATATTTTACGACGAAACGTGACCTTTCAAAAATAAAATGTTAAAAGATGATACGTATTTACGTATTTTATTCGCCTGTAACAACAATTTAAGTTACCTGTGCGACGCGCAAATAATTTTCATTTTCACGAAGATAATATTCCCAATAGAATCAAGAATACGTCCCTGCTGTAATCGTTTTAATATTCATGTCACTTCAGGTCGGTGATGGATAAGCTCAGTAAAATAACGTATTACAATGTCAGCGTTATATTAACTCAGAAAATCACTTTGTTTTTCTATTATCACGAAATATTCGATTTGTCTAGAACATATTTGGGAAGCTATCAATTCTGACATGTCTGGAACAGGGAGCCCTTAATAATACAATTGCGCCTCAAATCCTTGAGAAAAATGTCTTTACAGGTACCTAAGCGACTCATCATGCCTTTTCCCAACTTTGTTGGGGTCGGCTTCTAATCTCACCGGAGGCATCTGGCAGCTGCCAGCCTGCTTGCCTTGGTTGGTCCGTGGATGGGTGACCACCCATTACATACCGAGTTTCTTCCGTACCTCGGAAAGCACGTTAAGCCGTTGGTCCCGGCTGTCATTTGTAGATCTTTGACAGTCGTTACAGGTTCACGAATCGGACATGACTTCCATGGTAAAAGTTTTTTTATTATGACGCTGGAGCAGTAGCGTGGGTGATAGCAGTGATAGCCTAGTGGTGTGGCCGTCGAACTGCCAAGTCATAGGTCTTGAGTCTGATTTTTCGGATTCATGTGCGTGTTACATACCAAACCAGCATGCCTGAGAAAAGCACGTTAAGCCGTTGGTCCCGGCTGTCATCTATAGATCTTTGACAGTCTTTACAGGTAGTCAGTGGCCCAAAAAGTCTGACAATCAGTCTTACCAAGGGGTATCATATTACCCAGAACTAACTGGGTTGTGGAGGTCAGATAGGCAGTTGCTCCATGTAAAATACTGGTATTCAGCTGCATCCAGTTAGACTGGAAGCCGAATATAATATATACAATATAGTTGGGGAAAGGCAAGGTAGATGATGACTGATGCATTTCGACGGTTTTACAACTGTTATCAAAGCTCAGAAAGGTAATAAAAATACATACAGGTGGTATTACCCTCTATATATCGAATATCGTGTTTTATCTACCAATCGCATTAGTACGGTTTATTGTCCGTTATTTTTACGAGTCAGAACACAAACGGGACAAATTGTTGTTTAATGTTGGTACGGTGCAACAATGTGTCTTAGTTAGGTACATAAACTGTAGAAAACTTTTTACTTTTGTACTGTGACTTTTGAACTAGAACCAGCGTATAAGGAAATAAAACAAATCTTTATTGGATTCCCATAACATTCCTGAAATAATTTCGTGTACCGGTCATCTTAGTATGATATACTGAATCCACCCCATCAGTTTGTGGAGGGCTGTCCCTTACACCCTGTATAATTTTGTTCAACATAGAACGCACTGCAATTTGCAAAAATCTTAAGTAGACTTTGACAAATTCTCAATTCAGTAACCCGGAAAACTCTCTTAATAAATTCCTAGAATTAATTAAAGCTGCATTTGCTGGCGCTGGCAGATTATCTTACAAGCGTTGATTAAACTATCGGTACCTGGTATCGTTATCGGTATCGGTACCGATAGTCACAGCCTCACAGGTAACCGATACGCTATCAGCCCGGATTGCATTGCAGATGCTCCATTTGGGACTTGATTGCGAACGTAATTGATTCCAAATTGAGATAGCGTGATTGATAACTGTACTGACGGGTTGAGTGGGGTTGGTGGGGCTAGCACGAACGCGCGATGTTAACGAACGATTATAAAATTGAAAATATTCATATAAAAAATGCATAATAGTATTGAAATTGATGATATAATGAGGAACTTGTGGCTAAATAGTAACGGCCGCTCGGGCAATCTTCAGGTTAAGCCGCGCTTACCTAGGTTGGTTCGTGGATGGGTGACCACCCATTACATACCCAGTTTCCTGTGTCTCGGAAAGCACGTTAAGCCGTTGGTCCCGGCTGTCATTTGTAGATTTTTGACCGTCGTTACAGGTAGTCAGTCTGAAAACCAGTCTTACCAAGGGGTATCGTATCACCCAGTACTAATTGGGTTGTGGAGGTCAGATAGGCAGTGGCTCCATGTAAAATACTGGTTTTGAACTGCATCCGGTTAGACTGGAAGTTGGGAAAAGGCTAGGCATAAATAAGCTAATTAAGGATTCATATTTCGTCATCGATTCTTCGGCTAATATGGCCGACCCAGTACCACTTCAGGTCTCTCTTCAGTTATTCTATGAGCTATGTCGACAACGCTACCCTATGGGTGATACTAATTGTGCCGATTGCGAAAATTAATACGTTTCGATTCATATATGATTCGAATTATCGTTACGTGTATTCCGCATGTTCATGCTAAACCCACTGATTGATTCCGGAAGATGTCAGCTATCATAAACTAGGATTTGAAGTGAATAATGGTACTATAGTGGTTCACTGGTGGAAGCCGATCGATAGTGTAGATTAAGTTGCAATTGGGGTCAATCCGTAGATGGATGACCGTCCTTTGACACTCTGAGAGTCTACAGGGTGGGTAAAAATCGTGGATCAAACAAAACAGGGCGATAGTTGGGGTTATCAGGGTAATTTTTTGGTAGTATTTTTTTTTTCAATGATGTTTTGAAGTTATAAATACTTTTTCGTGAGACTTTAAAGATATTGAATAAAGTGCCATAAATCATGGTACACACTATCATAAAAGCAACTAAACGCCATTTTATTTTATTTTTTACTGCAAATAACACCAACTATCGCCCTGTTTCGTTTGATCCACGGTCTAGTGGCAGCAAGCGCGACTGCTGAGCATAAAGTTCTGGGTTCAATTCCCGGGTCGGGCAAATCGTTATTGGGTGTTTCCATTAGGAATTTCTCAGTAGCAGCCAAGGAATTTGGGTTTGTGCCCGGTTAATGGTAAAATACTCGCTTCCTATTACATGGGACTTACACATAACTAGCGAAATGGTGTACACCTCTGTCTAACCCTTCGGAGATTACATGCGTGATGTTATGTATGTTAGTTTCAATCATAATCTGAAAGATATTGAAAGAAATTACTAATCAATTGCTTCATATGTTTAAAAGATTCTTCAGCTCGACAACATAAATAACGTAATGAATAATGTTGTATTGTCAAAATTTACAATTATGTGTAACACTATATGGTTGCAGTACGGAAATAGGGTTCTAAATCTTCGGATCGGATTAATTGTAAAACGATGCAAGTCATCGTTAGCTTATCGTGGTTGAGATATCGATAGTCGATACCGAAATCCCCATCTCCTAGCCTAATCTCCTAGCTTAGACATAAGCTAGAGCTGCAATGCAGATGTTCTTAATTGACTCAATTTAGAGTGGGATATAATTGAGATACAGTTTGGACATTTGTTGTGATACAATTTACAATTTATATATTTTTTTTTTTAATTTTCCCCACACTAGGAAATTCTCCTGTATCGTGGATGCGTTTACAAACATTTAAACTCACATACACAAACAGCCAGACCCAGATGTGAGTGTAATTCAATAAGAAGTCACATTAAGAAATTCTTCAGGTGGAAGCGCCAGGCTAGCTCGCGAAATACAAAAATTCTCACGTTTTTTGCAATTTGTAGGTTGTATGTTGTACGTTTCCACAGCAGTACACGCTACACACCCACAACTAAATACAACTGTGGCGTGCGTGGCCCACCGCAGCATAGTCATGGGTTGATATTCGTGTATATCGTGTACCGCGTGCACAGCGTGCATGGCGTTGACAGCGTTGAGCTATGTGAGCGTCTTATTCGAGAAAGCCACGCATGTACAAATGACATCATTTGATGCATAGCGTGTCCGTGGTTTGCAGTGGACACATTTACATGCATTTAATTGCAAAGCGAAGCTTACCACACGTGCGTAGCCTATCCGTACGCCGCGGTGGGTTTGCGCCTTAACATAGGTACGTATTCAAGAATTGGACCAACTGCGAATTGGACGAACTGCGAATTGGACCAACTACGATTTGGACCAACCGTGAATTGGACCAATCGCGAATTGGACCAATCGCGCCTAAAGGAAATAGGATGGGATTAGTCAACTGTCTCTTGTTTTGCCCGCGTAGCGTATTCTAACATACTTTTCCATGTAAAATTGAAAAATAATCATCCATGATTTACGTTTATAAAGCTTTCACAAAATTCCACATTATATTACTATTGTTATTCTCTTCCACAGTATGTAGAGCCGCAGGCGGAATAGCCTTTACTGATGTATTAAAAATATATTCCGTGTCCATGTTTTCTATACGTTTATTTTTACTAGGTTCCGTAACAAAATAGGAAAAAACTAATATTGACTTTGAGCAAATCGTTTTACTGTTGCCATGAACTCAGTACATGATACTAGCTAGACCCACCAGCGACCATCCAATACGTACCAAGTTTCCTCCGTGCCTCCGAAAGCACGTTAAGCTGTTGGTCCCGGCTGTCATTTGTAGATCTTTGACAGTAGTTACAGGTTGTCTGTGGCCGGAAAACCCGACTACCAATCATACTAAAAGGTAGATGTAGTTCCAGTATTAACTGTGTTGTGGAGGTCAGATCAACGGTCGCACTGAGCGTCAAAATGAATGGAACAACTGAATACGTGGTCTCCGTCTGTGCGTCGGTGTCCCTTCCACCCTGTATAATGATGATTGCGGTACACAGGAAATTCTCTGTAAGATCCTGATACAAAATTCTAAAAGTAACACATTGTATTCCTAGAACACAATAGGGTATTTGACTTAAAAATAAATCTATTTAGTCCGCCAGTTAGATTATCAAAAAATATTGGACACGTATTTTTTCTTTTGTCATGTAAACGAAAAATGACCACGATACAGCTAGTTGAAATATCGCGTGATGTCCAATTTCTTTTCTGTTACTTTTTACTGTCCAGTGACGTCACAAGCCCCCCTGTCTTGAACTTTGATGCGCTGTATCGTCGTAATTTTTTGATTATGTGAAAACGAAAATATTCAACATTTTTTGGTGATCTAACTGACGGACTTAATATTTTTGTTTTTTTTTTCGATGTTGTCAAATAGCCTATTATTACTGTTCTCCTTCCTCAAAGTTACTCATTTATAACTCCAATTCTCAAAAGGAACGAGAATGAAAAGCCTCAACGTTTGTGCCACCTCATTCGTGAGACTTGCGAAACAAACATTAATTAAAGTGTCGCGGAGATACGACTAATATTAACTACTTGGTGTGACAGTCGAGATCTTCAGAGCATCTTGTGGTAGGTAAGCAAGTAAGCTTATAAAATTTTATTATAAGCAATATTTGCTTCCATCTTTTTTTTAAAAGAACCCACGGTAACCCAATGAGTTTTCAAGCAAATGTTAAATTGCACTCCAAGGTGCGCCCCTACCAGGAAACCCGGTGGACGCCCGTTGCTAAAACTAGCAGTATACCTTTCCCTCACGCGCTCACTATTCTTATATTCCACCAAACGAAAATTTTCCTGCAACGTTTAACCTTCTGAGGTCCACTTAGAAGTCATTGAACTATCCCCGCATCTCCAACCTCGCAAAGTGGGGCTACCTCCATGGAACATCAGCAGGGTGTGGATGTGGAGCTGTGTCGCGAACCATGTTCCATCAATATGCAGCCCGGAGTGCCTCAAACATGCAATCGAAGTAACTTCTGCATTGCCACCGATGACGCCGTGGACTTGGCGAATTTTGGGCCAACATAATGTTAAATACTGTAGTGGCAGCGACACGAAGAAGAAAAGGTCTCTTAAGTAAGTAACCCCAATAAATCAAAACAAATTATGCGTAAAATAAACAAAATATATTGTTAGCGTTTTCCGAACTAAGTAGCATTCGCAAACGGTTCTCGCCAATTTAGGCAGTCTAGGAGAATACACATTTTCTTTTTGCTGTATTTTTTTTTTGATGTTCTTAAGTCAGATTACTGTGGACAGATAATTTGTTTTACTATCCCTAGAATACGGGGTAGTTTCCTTTGTACCGACTAGATCTACTTTAATTAAATGTCAGCTATGTACTTATATAAAATAGAAATGATCTTTCTGTTATAAAAGGTCTTTCTAGAATCTGGAAAATTCCTACTGAAATAGTTGATAATTGTGAATTGTGTGTTTGTGAAAGCTAAAAATCTAAATCCTAACTAATATTATAAATGCGAAAGAAAGTTTGTTTGTTTGTTACCTTTACACGCCTAAACCACTGAACCGATCATCCTGAAATTTTGCATATATGTTGTCAGGTGGACAGAAACAGACAAAGGGTATCTTATATCCCGGAAAAAAAGTACTGTTCCCGAGCCAAACAATAAGAATGTTCTTATGAAAACAGATGGCGCCACGTGTCTATCGAATTATGATTTAATTATATTATTACAAGCAGAGTAAAACCCGAATTGACTGTCAAATTCTAAATTAACGCGAGCGAAGCCGTGGGCAAAAGCTAACCCTATCATAAAATCAAGCCTAGCAATACATTTACCAACAAACATTGAAACTAAATGTAATCAGAAAACTCTTCAACAGAAAATAAACAAAACATTTCTAAAAATACATCTTTGAAATGCTCAAACAAAGATAATCCCAGTAAGTAAGATTGGTAAAATTTAGCGTTTCCAGCGCTTCTCAATCGAGCGCACGCTTTTGCCGAAACCTTTCAAGCCTGATCGCGACACGTTCCAGCTCCCTTATATAAACGGAAGGCTTTGCCGAGTCACTTCGTACACATAAATGTACAAGTAAATAAGGATTTACCACACCTACCATTAGGATTTGGCAGATTATTATCTGTGTAACCTGTGCCCGTGACTTTGCTTGTGTTTTAGATTAGATTTTAGAAGCGGATGGATAATATCCAACTGTCTTTTTCAGTTATTACAAAGTTACGTGTTCGCTTGTAGTTTATTAAAACATAGGAGTAGACAGACCAAAAACTATTAAGTAGGAACGTGATTCGATTTTTCATATACAGGGTATAAACGGACCCTTCACGAAGCCAGCATTCTGGGCACCAAATTAAGCAAATCGACGCAAAAAATATAGCTGGGAAATAACTTTTTTTTTGGGGTACGGTAAAATACGGTAGGACTCAATGTAACGCACTTAAAACATTGTGTTGAAGGATGCATTGATTAGTGCAGGGATCGTGGAGGTATTTAAAGTGAAGTTATAACATTAAAAAAAAAACTTGTGAAATATTTGGTTCCCAGGTATGGTCTAGCTAGAACAAAAATAAGTAATGTAGGTTGAAAACCTGGAATTACACTCGTAACATTGTCCACGCAATGTTCAATGGTTGGCCCTTCCTACACGAAAAATATCTTTTTAAATTCATATGAGAGACATCTCCTAACACCAAAAACATGACCTATATGCCAACAAACACGCAGATCTAAAACGTTAATATTATATAATATTAACAGGGATTCATTTAACGTTAGCCGGCATTGTAACCCTCATGATTACGAATATATAGAATATTTAGCACGACGCCTTCGGGATAAACCGATGATTTTCATACGTGAATATGGAACATGAATTAATTATCATGTCGGGTGTTAATATAGGTTTAATTTATGTAAATCTCGGGCTTGGTGTTGGATCGATTTTTGCGAATATCAAGCCAAATACATGCTTATATTCATTCGTCTGATTTTGGACAGATATAACAAATCACATCATCTGCCTAGCCTAAATACGGTAGCTAGCTTAACCTAAATAAGGTATAATGATATAATAAGTGATAACGATCATAGGAAAGTCAAAAATGTACCGAAAAGATAAAGACTATCCCAAAATTTTCCACATCAAAACACATTCCTTTCACAATGTATAATTTAATTTATTGAATCATAAAGTAGACAGAATAGGGTTGTGAATGGCATAGCACATCGAGCAAATGGCGTCCACGGCTTTGCTGGCATATACGCACTCTTTTGTCGCTTTCCATGACCATTTTGCATAAATGTGAGGGGAATCTCCTCCTTAAATGTATGGGTACTTATGGACTAGTTCGCCTGTTGACCTTTGGCTTCAAATAACCTCATTTAAAATAAATCTATTGGTTTCTAACGCTCTCAAAAAAAAACTCATTCATTTATTGAATTGTTTCACGAGCTGTATGGCATTTTTCTCTCGTGTAGTGCTCCTTACTTTGAGCAGTGCTGCTTATACCTTTACCGGCTCTCTTATGCAGCTTCTTCTTGGCGTGTCGATGGCAATTTTTTTTTTTTTAATATTTGGCTCAAAATTCAGCAATGCGAACTCCGCTCGCTGATGCAGTCATAAGATCATCAAGTACGCAGGTTTTAGGGCATGCAGCGCAAGATGCAAGATAGGCTATTGTTTGTGGAGACACGCCGCATACACATTTGAGATCTGAGCCATCCATGAACCCCCATCTGAAGAGATAGTCTTTGTTACGGCAGACTTGGGTTCGGTGTCTATTCAGGTATATCCAAGTCGGCCACGGCAAAGCACGCCCAGATAGAAGGCTTTCAGACTTACTTTAAGGGACTAGTTATCCAATTTGCACAATCCAGTACCTGGTCTCGGTAACCCACAGATAAATGAACCGAAAATGATCCTTACGTCCCATACAAACATTTACTCTTATCTCTTAACCCACAATTTCAAGATAGCCAGTGCTCCTAGCTAACACAATTACTTTGGCATATTCTCCCTCAACAATTATTTTAGTTCTAGCACTAATCAGATTATCTATCTTGGCATATTGTTTAGATAATCTTATTGCGGCCACCCAATACCATCTGCCACTAATCGAATTATACAGTGATCAATCAAATTAAGGCTTGTTACCAGCTAATTAACTAGACGAGAGACTCTTCAGAATTCCAAATGAAAATGGTCTTATTTACTTTATTTCATATTTGATTAATGATAAAAGAGGATTGTTGAAAAGGCGGCCTAGACGTGCCAATTGTTTAATTAATTAAATAGAAAGTAAGTCTGCCTCGTTGGTCTGGTGATCGCAAGCGCGAATGCTGAGCATGAGGAACCCAGGTTCGAATCCCAGATCGGGCAAAGTGTTATTGGGTTTTTCTATTAGGATTTTCTCAGTAGCAGCAACGGAGTCTGGATTTGTGCTCGGTTGAAGGCAATAAGCTAAGTTGAGGCCTATACCCAGCAGTGGGTGATTCCGGGCTGATATGATGATGATGAAGGCAATAAGCTCGCCCCTATTACACGGGACTTAAACATAACCGGTGAAATGTAGAGTTACTATTAGGTACACCTCTGCCTAACCCTTCGGGGATTACAGGGTTGATGTTATGTGGTGTTAAGAAAATAAAATGTGGAGAAAGAGGGTATTTGTATTATCCAAATTAATTTTGTAACAACACAGGATTCATATTCTGAAACTGCGAGATGGGGCCGCGGCAGACCACGAAGAAGATTGTGAAACGACTTAGAAGTCTTACAATTCTTTAAGAACTGGCAAGATGTGGTGCTAAACCGAGACCCATGGAAAGAAAGGAGCGAGACCTTTGCCCATCAGTGGGACAGTACAGGCTAACCATTATAATAATAATTATGAATGATTTGCACTGCTTCAGCCTTATTATTTCAAGCAAAAACATGCAAAATAATAGCTCCGCCGCGACAGTGTTATCACTGCCGTGACCAGGATTCGAACCTGGGTTACTACGGCCACAACGTAGGGTCCTAACCACTAGACGATCACGGCTAACGGAGCTGGTGACTGTACAGCCGAAATATAAGAATATATCTCGTTGAAACTGGAGTACTTTCACTTATAATTTGCCACGGTTTGCGCAAGCGACGAAATGCCTACAGAATTGGGAAATAATGCTGCATTTCGTATTAAAGTGATCTGATTTTTTGGCTGTACAAACACCAGCTCCGGTAGCCGTGATCGTCTAGTGGTTAGGACCCTACGTTGTGGCCGTAGTAACCCAGGTTCGAATCCTGGTCACGGCAGTGATACACTGTCGCGGCGGGGCTTTTATTTTGGGATTTTTTGAATGTTTTATTAATAATAACAGTACTTTTGTATACCTCTACTCAACCTTTAGGAAATACAGGCATAATATTATTATACTAGCGACCTGCCACGGCTTCGCACGGGTGCAATATACATACCTTCCTCTTGAACCACTCTATCTGTTGCAAAAAACTGCATTAAAATCGGTTGCGTAGTTTAAAGATCTAAGCGTACAAACAACGGGAGCGACTTTATTTTATACTATGTAAAGAAGATTATGTCTTATATAGGGTGACTGGTAATTAGTGACCGATACTTAAACACGTGATTGTGGTTATGATAACAAACAACTTTCCCGAAGAAACATTTTTCTTATACTCATTCATTTTATCACAATAAAACTTACGAAGCGGGCTTGCGAGCCACGCGGGTGCTCTTCCTACCCATAGTAATAAGACAGAACGACGTCACGCGGCTAACAGCTGATAGGTCAAAGGCGCGCGCGCGAGTTTCATACGGCTATTAATAATTAATAATTAATAAATAATATTATTTGTGTTATTGTAATAAAAGTGAATGAGTATAAAATAATCATTAGGAAAGTTGTTTTTTATCATGAGTACAATCACGTGTTTAAGTATCGGTCACTAATTACCAGTCACCCTATATGGGCTTTGTGGTACCTGAAATAAATGAATTTTAATAAATTCAGATAAATCACAAAATTAGGTCACAATTTAGTTTTCTGCATAACGAATTCCGTGACTTATTTATAACCTGAACAAAGTTACCGCATTATTGTTAAAACTTTTACCGCAGAATTCCCGCTAACTCAATTGTGAAAAACAATGGCCAACTTTGAACAACAAGTGGGCGACGAACATCAAAGCGGGAGTCTTTTGTTTCATACCGGAATACACGGGCTTTTTCTATGTAGAAAGGTGCTTTGGAATTCAGCTATTCGATAGTTTTTTGCATGGAATTTATTAAAAACCGTGACTAGTTTTTTTCGATAGACAAAAAATATGCTGGTATCTGATTTGTTTGTCGCAAATATTTTGTTTGGATTTCATGAAAAACTACGTTTTTTTTTTCAATAATTTACTTTCTACATTCTATATTTTTCTATATTCGGACATCGCTAACATTTTGTTGAGAGAAGGTTCGATTTCCGGGTCGGGCAAAATGTTATTAGGTTTTTCCATCAGGAATATCTCAATAGCAGCGGCGGAGTATGGAATTGTGCCCAGCTGAAGGCAATAGGCTCCCCCTATAACATGGGAGCTAAACATACATAACTGGCGAAATGTGGGTGTACTATTAGATACACCTCTGTCTAACTCTTCGGGGATTCCATGTGGAATGTTATGTTATAAAGGGTGTAAATAGACCCTTAACGAAGCCAAATGGCACTTATTCTCCTCGTCAATACGATCATTTTTTTGTTCTAGACCATACCTGGGAACCTTCCAGTTACAAAGATATTGGGGGTCAAAGTTCCAACTTTTTCATAAGTTTTTTTTTTAAATACATGTTTTTAATAAAGAACTTTACTTTAAACATCTCCACGACCCCCATACAATTCAATCCATCCAACATCACAATGTTTTGAATGTGTAACACTGAGTCCTACCGTAAAACGTGATTTTTCACCCCAAAAAAAAGAGTAGTTTCCCAGCAATAATTTTTGCTTAAAGTTACTTAGTTTGATGTACATTATGCTTGGTTGACGGCTTCGTGAAGGGTCCGTTTACACCCTGTATGTTTAAATGCAATTGCCGTTTCCTAGACAAGTTTTCAGCATTCTAAATTAGCCGTAGGTTTATGCCACAGAATTTCCACTAACACGGTTGTGGTAAACAATAGACAACTGCAAACAACAAGTACAGCTGCTTGTTGTTTGCAGTTGTCTATTGTTTTTTCCAGCAGCACAACTCCAAAGCGGTAATGTTTTGTTTCAATGCTTTTCGGAACTAAATATTTGTGTCCGTCCTCGCGTCTACGAACTTTTTGGTTAAAAATTACAGCTACTTTCTTGGAGTGGTTGCAAGTGCGATTGCTGCGTATGAGGCTCTCTGGGTTCGATTTCCGGGTCAGCCTAAGTGTTATTGGGTTTTTTCATCAGGAATTTCTCAGTAGCGGCCATGGAGTCTGGATTTTTGCCTGTATCCATAAAAGTGAGACGAGATTTGCCTACTGAATACGTTTATTTTTTTAGGATCTCCAACAAATGATGTACGAAGATCATGAGAAATAAATTATGGACTAGAAAAGTATCACAAAGTTGTAGTCCTTCGCTTACAGGAGACCACAGCATGCATATGCATAATTGAATTTACATATAAGCTAACAAAGTTATAATAGTTAGAAAAGGTATTTAAAAAGTTTAAAGAATTAAAATTAAAACACATTTTGTAATTTATTTACGTTGTTATACTGTGAGGTTGGTTTATTCTAATTTTGGTATCTAAGATATTTTGTCAGAGTAATTACGTGTAATTTATCCCGTTTTCAGTTTGTGTGCTAAATATTTTACTGATCCTACAAATGATTATGGTTGTGTGAAAGATGAATAAGAGCTCCGAGAAGCAAAAGTCTTGAAAGATGCGGTATTTCTCCATACGAATGACAGAAAAAAACGCAAAAGATATGCTCCGCCGCGACAGTGTATCACTGCCGTGACCAGGATTCGAACCTGGGTTACTACGGCCACAACGTAGGGTCCTAACCACTAGACGATCACGGCTACCGGAGCTGGTGACTGTAAAGCCGAAATTTACGATCAATTTTGACGAAATGCATCGAAATGAGACCACTCTCACTGTCGATTTCAACTTGCTCTTGCGCAAGATTAGTTCCTTTTTATAATGTATTGCGGTAAAGGCCTTTTTTGCTGGTAAATCTTAAATAAAAAGTGGTTTTGTTACACCATTATGAATGAAACTCTCAATAAATAAGTACGGTATCAAGAATTTGATCACATTTCATTTTTGTGTATTTTGACCAGAATTACTCATCTTTGTAAAACCTACTGTCTACAAGTGTTCATAAGTTTAGCCCAAAATCTGCACGATATATCATGCATAATTGCTTGTTAAAAAAATATGCTCCGCCGCGACAGTGTATCACTGCCGTGACCAGGATTCGAACCTGGGTTACTACGGCCACAACGTAGGGTCCTAACCACTAGACGATCACGGCTACCGGAGCTGGTGACTATCACTACAAAATACGCGTATACAGTGTCACTGTAACAATAAAAAGTGCATTTTATTTTATTTGGACAGAACCGTTTCAATTGCCGTGACGGTTGACTGGGTTTTATTTGAGTTAATTGTTATTTGGGTTCCGTCCGTTGATATAAATAAGAGGAGAAACCGCTGAATAATTTGTTAATTCTAGTTTTGCTCGGTCCATAATATTTGCTGATTTATTATGTAAAATTGCATTCCATACGCGTGTGTGTGTGTGTATCATAGAAAAATAAAGTAGGACCTCGATAATCCTGGTCTGATAATAATAAACGAAAACGACTTTTGAAATTCGTAAATCTTTTTTAATTATAGAAATAGGTACGAGCTCGTATCATCAGTGACATAGGTTCTTTATGACCTAATTGCATCTCTATTTTCTATCATGCATATGCATATCGAGGAGCTCGTGGCTAAATAACAGCCGCTCGGGTCGATCTTTAGGTTAAGCCGTGCTTGCCTAGGTTGGTCTGTGGATGGGTGACCACCCATTACATACCGAGTTTCCTCTGTGCCTCAGAATGCATGTCAAGCCGTTGGTCCCGGCTGTCATTTGTAGATCTTTGACAGTCGTTACAGGTAGTCAGTGGCCCAAAAAATCTGACAACCAGTCTAACCAAAGGGTATCGTATTACCCAATACTAACCGGGTTGTGAAGATCAGATAGGCAGTCGCTCCATGTAAAATACTGGTAGGCAGCTGCATCCGGGTAGACTGGAAGCCGACCCCAATATAGCTGGGAAAAGGCTAGGCGGATGATGAGGTACGAGCACGTATCAATGACATAGGGTTCTTTATGACCTAATTACATCTCTTTTTTCTATCATGCCTATCTCTCTCCTGAGCTAGCACCCAGTTCTGACGTCAACCCTGACGTTCTACCTAATCTATCAACCACCATCATAAATATAGCAAAAACAAAACCTACAGAACCTAACCCAATAAAAGTGAACCAACACCGTAAATGTCGACGCGATTGATTGGAAAACTTTTGACTCAATTAATCATAGTTGTTTGCCAATCAGCGAACAAATGGAAAAGCTTGGTCGTTCCCTCTAGACGTCGGGCAAACATTGGACGTTGGGCAATAAGCTTTTATTCACTTATGTTCGTTTGTGCTTGGATCTTTAGGATGTGTGTTAATCCTTGTGATATTGCAATGTGACTTGTCGGATGTAAGGTCTATAGGGGACTTCCCGTTGACCTAGAATTATGAAATTTGGCAAGGAGCAGTGTCTTACAGCACATGTAAAGGACAGAAGAACTGAAAACCGTAAATATATAGTTTAATAACAGAATACCTATAAGTTTATTCGGAACCCTCGGTGCGCGAGTCCAACTCGCACTTGGCCGTTTTTTTTTAAGATATCTCAACTGCTAGTTGAGGTTTTACAGTATTTTAAAGAAAGTGCTAAAACGTGTTTAAATGAAAAAAAAACCTGGTTTCTTAATATAAGATCTCGTAGAATATGAGAGGCAGACCAATGGCTGCAGATTTATTATTATTAATATTATGTTTTGATCTGAAAAAAGTTTCTTACTCGATGAAGAGGTCTTTACAGCGGGACAGTTAGGACAGGTTAGTATTCATTCAGTGTAATTAAGCCTAAACGTTCTTTGTTCAGTTTGACATCGAAATCTATATTTATACTTAAATATTATAAAATTTGTTTGAAAGTTTGTATGTAGGGGGTAATCTGCAGAACTAATGATCCAATTCAAAAAATTATTTCACTGGCAGAAAGCTACATTATTTGTTAGTTCTATATACAGGCACCAAGCATTCTGTACCAAACTAAGTAACCCTACACAAAAATTATTGCTGTGAAACGACTTTTTTTTTGGGGTGAAAAATAACCGTTTACGGTAAAACTCAATCAAAACATTGTGCATATGGATGCATTGAATAGTAAACGGGTCATGAAGGTATTTGAAGTAAAGTTACCTTAAAAAATTGTATTTAAAAAAAAACATGTGAAAAGTTGGAACTTTGACCCCCAATAACTCCGTAACTAGAAGGTTCCCAGGTATGGTCCAGAACAAAAAAATGATCGCAATGACGGGGCGAACAAGTGCCTTTCGGCTTCGTTAAGGGTCTTTTTACACCCTTTATGCTATAAATTATGTTTATATCATTCATATTAGCCGAGCTATCCCAATTTTTGCGGACGAAGTCGCGGTTGAAGTGCTAGTAAAGTAACTCATAAAGGGAACATGTTAACAGTTTTCATAAACCTCACATTTGATTCAAACTCCAAGCCGTTTTATGCATGACGTTCATAATTTAAGTTGGTTAATTAGGCGTTAAAATTAACTTACTTCTGACACAAGATTTTGCTCATGAAAAGTTATTTTAATTAGTACACAACTCGGTGTGCAAGCTGAGTCTGAAACAAACTTCCAACTGTTTAATTTGTATGAAGTCTGGAACATTGCTTCATATTAACTCGTAAAATATTTAACACTAGGTTGTGCCCGCAGCTTCACCCGCGTGGAGTTCAATAATTGTCCCACATCATACTACCAGGATAAAAAGTTCTATTTGTTAATCCAGGTTATAAACTAACTGTGTAGTCAATTTCATCCAAATCCGTTCTGTAGTTTTTGTGCGAAAGGGTAGCTAACATCCATACATCCACACAAACTTTCACATTTTAATATTAGTAGGAGTCCTACTAATAATGGTGTAAATAGTATGTTTTTGAAATAAACATAGTGATCGACTGAACTTAATTATTTTTTAAGTACATGAATTCAATAATATTACCAGTACCTGATAAATAAAAATTAGTTCTTAACATGTATCTCCAGACATAATTTTTTTCCTTATATAACCGACTTAAAAAAGGAGAAGGTTTTGAGGTATTCGGCAACTCTTTTAACTTCTCATCAATCACCGTCTTTTAGTCCTTCAGTTTGCCTTTAAGTGTTCTGACTTGCATAGCTGGCTTCTGACAATATACATTCATCAGGTCACTAGTTTAACAAGCAAGTAGTAGGTCAAGCAGTGATAGCCTAGTGGTGTGACCGTTGGACTGCCAAATCATAGGTCTCAATTTCGAACCCAACACGCACCTCTGATTTTTTGGTATCATGTGCGTATTGTATAATTATCACTTGCTTCGGTGAAGGAAAACATCGTGGGTAAACCAAACCAGCATGCCTGAGAGATATTTCTCGACGGCATGTAAAGCCAAGTCAGAGGCCAATGGGTGGCATAAAAACTCTGATACCAGGTTAGGCACTAACCACACGATAAAGAAAGAAGAAGAAAGAAGACTAGTTCAACAACAAAATCGAATTAAGCAATCATTGCAAAATCAATTACTGCCGAACTTCAGACGTGTGTGGTGACCAGGAAGGGTTAACATAAACGGGTCAGGCAACATTTGATGTTACCTGCCGTCTTCATCTATGTGTAAAGGTACAGTAGACGAAGAAATTTGTATCACTAACTCTATTGTTAAGGTACTGTACTGTTTTTTTCAGGATTTTTTTTTGCAATTGTTTTGTGCATGATTTATTAAATGACTATATAGACTGGATTAACCTGATCAAATTTAACTACAAAACACCACCTGACTTGTGAAAAATTTTACACGTTTTAGGGTAGGAGTCAATCTAACGCACTCAAAATATTGTGCTGTTGGATGCATTGCATAGTACGGGGCCGTGCAAGTATTTAAAGTAAAGTTATAACATTAACAACTTTTATTTAAAAAAAACTTGTGAAAAATTTGGAAATTTGACCCCCAATATCTCCATAACTAGAACGTTCCCAGATATGGTCTAGAACAAAAAAAAAAATCACAATGACGGGGAGAACAAGTGCTTTCGGCTTCGTTAGGAATAATTTTACACCTTGTATACTTATCACTTTGGTAGACGGTACTTTTGGTACTTATCTATATCTCTGGTACCTGTAGGATGTGGGTGCTCAGTGACCGCGTAACGAAGGGTTAAATAATACATTTGACGGATCACGTGATAAGATACCTCAGACTTTTCGAAAGGTCATATCGTGTTACGATAAGAGATGGGTGGCATTTTAGCGTGATATTGATATTAGATGATAGATGCTCTGTGTGTTATTAAAGAGAGCAATAAGGACAAGGAGACCATAAAATAATATAGAATTAAAAATGTTCCTTAATTATTTTTAGCTCGTAACAAACATAACATAACATCACGCCTGTAATCCACAAAGGGTTAGGCAGAGGTGTAGCTAATGGTACTAACACCCACCACATTTCACCAGTTATGTTTTAAATCCCATGTAATAGGGGGCGGGTGTATTGCCATCAACGTTGTCGTCATTGAATGTTGGAAAATTGGTATTCCTGATGTAAACACCTAATAACACTACCCGACCCGGGAATCGAACCCAGGACCTCATGCTCAGCAGTTGCGCTTGCAACCACTAGTCCGACGAGGGAGTTAGAATACTCTCTTTATAATATTAGTCTAAGTAGATACAAAGACGCTGAATCGATTCCACAATGCAAATGCTGCAGTGTTACTTTGCTAACAAGACGAATAAAACCAAGCCAAGAGCCAGAGACATTTTATTTTAGAGGAACCTCCGCGATGGCAACTATTTCTTATACTCTATTGTTCTTTCAAGCATTGTTCTAAAATGGTACTCGAGGAAAACAAAGGAAAAGCGACAATTTTCAGCGTTGGGTGACGGGTAATATAAAACTGTTTGAAATTGTGTTTTTTTTAATTTTATTTTTCACTACAGATTTTTTTAATTAAAATATCTAGAAAAACTTGAAAAAACATCTCGTTAGTATTTTTAAAAGAAAACAAAATAGGAAATCATTTGCCATTCTTCTTTGCCTCAACGTGCAAAAGATATGCTCCGCCGCGACAGTGTAATCACTGCCGTGACCAGGATTCGAACCTGGGTTACTACGGCCACAACGTAGGGTCCTAACCACTAGACGATCACGGCTACCGGAGCTGGTGACTGTGGAGCCGAAACACGACATCAGTTTACGTTCAAACCAGATTACTTTCACTTAGGCATAATTCGTTACGGCATGCGCAAGAGTTGAAATGAGTGTCAAGCAATTATTTACCTAACTGCATAACTTTATGTGTTATTTAGGCATTAAATAGGTTTTTTCTTAGTTTGAAGAGTTTGCAAAGTGAATTTCGTCGAAGGACCGATAGAGCAGATGAGCCATTTTTTTATTTTTTTTTTGATGGGAATTCATCAAATGACCCCCCGCTCTGGGCGGAGTGGAAGGGAGTGTCAGACTTTTACTGACTAAAACCCATCCATGTTCCTTCTTTGCGCTTTGAGTTCCAGGGCCGCGGTATCTCTTTCGAACAGTCCCGCAGCCCCAGCAGGAGCAGATGAGCCCTTGAGTGGATTATTCAGTCTGAAAAATGAATTATTTATCCATTTGACTATTTCAATTTTCAATGTTATAGCCAATCATCGAACTGTATGGGCCATGTGAGGCGGGAAAATGTTGTGAGTAAAGTTTTTAATATGAATGTGGATGGCTATAAGAGTAGAGGAAGACCGAAGAAACGATGGATGGACTGTGTGAAGGAAGATATGGCTAGAAAGGAAGTGACTGCTGAGATGACGAGTAACAGAGAAGACATGACACGACCCCAAATAAATTGGGACAGGGACAGGAGAATGATGTTGATGATGATGATGATGAGCCGATTCACACAACTGTCAAGGCAAACCAGTTGTGATTTGAATAGCGGACAATTTAAGTTAGTAGTCAATTTCGAAAACAAGGGGCATCGTATTACCCAGTACTACCTGGGTTGTGGAGGTCAGATAGGCTGGAAGCCGACCCCGTCCGGTTTGACTGGACGCCCACCCCAACATTATTGGGAAAAGGCTAGGCAGATAATGAGTCAATTTTGTAAACAATTATTTTCGCCGACTTTATTCGCCTGTTGATCCTCAACTCCAAAATGTATTGCAAAGTAGGTAATTTAATCAAGGTCTCAGGTGAACTCATGTTTCTTGGTTAGATTTACGATCGGAAAAACTACCAAAGAATACTGAAACTATGTAGGCCCATTTTGCATTCATTTGTAGCTCAGGTAAGGGGTTTAACCTTTACATAATGTTTAAAAGTTTTCTTGTAACATTATACATTATGTATTAGTCCCAAATGTTTACCTAAGCGCCTTAAAAAATGTCCCTTATTTTAGTAGCTATGCCAACCCTAGTACCAAAGTAAAAACGAAAAAGAGATTTTTTCGCCGAAATAAGAGCTTCATAAAAGTTTAAATATGAATTCACAGTAGATTAGTCGTTTATTTATTCTGAACAAAAACAACAAGTGAAAAAAATGTAAATTCTGGATATGCAGATTATGGCGGCCGTGTTTTAAGGGCTGTTTTACATCTGTACGAAATAATCCGTCACGGAATAAATGGCGGAGGAAGTCTCTAAGAAAACGGATATAAAAATTTCTTTGAGCACAATAATTAGTATCTACAAGCCGTGCCGGTTTAAGGCGCGAATTACACAGACACGGCGTCAGGTGAAGATGCAGCGCAGGCGTGGAATTTATAAGGAAACGAAAGAACGGCGTGCCTGTGCCGCGCCACTTGAGTGTAATTCACGATACGTCACCTACGTACATTTTGTATGAAAACGTTTTGAAGCGGCATCATGCCTTCGCCGCGCCTTCACCTTACGCCGTTTCTGTGTAATTCCCGCCTAACGCCCTGTTCTCAACCTCAAGCGATGCGACTTGCGACAATCAGCGACACACGTGTATCTCACTTGTTTCATTCGCGTGAGTACCAAGGCGACGTGTAATAGGCTTTAAGTCATTTCTTTCATTTGTTTTGTCTGCAGTCGCTGTTTGCACACATCTATCAATTGAGCGTGTCAGAAAAGAGACTTCTCTAATTGTGTTGTAAAATAGACGTAGTTTCAATGTAATAAGGTGTGAGTGAGACAGAAGTAGTTTATACAGTCTGTCTCTCTCTAACATAAAATAAAAGATGGCGGTTTTTCTCTTAAGAGTCGTGTTCTAGTAAAATAAACGTTACTATAAAGATTAAGCATTATTTCGTTCGCGGCGAAGCGCTACATGGTCAAGTCTAGAAAATATTAAATCCAGCATAATATTTCAAACGAATGCAGTCATATTAAATCTAAGGAAATTGGAACGGACATACAATTTCCTCAGCTTTCAAGTACGTTAGAACAAGGTAGGTACACACGGCGACACAACAAGCTATACATATCCAGTATAACTTGACCTCGCTTTATATGACCTTCCTGTACGATGAGAGGTCAACTTAATTTGGTTTTGCATAGCTCGATTGGTCGTCGTGAGTACTTACGGTCAGCAAAAAGGAATATCCGTCGTGACCGTGAGACTTCAGCCATTTTCAGTAGTTCATCGTGACAATGCACTACGTGACGGAGTACTTTAGCAAATTAATGATTGAACCAGCGATTTTTTTTAGTCAGTCCCTACCAATGTTTCTTTAAGTGTCCCGGTGGTCTTTTGTTGTTGAGCGTAAGGTCTTGGGCTTCATTCCCGGGACAGACAAAAGTGTTATTGGGTTATGCCATCAGGAATGTAGCAGCCTGAAGTTTGGAAGTTGGTAGTACGATATCACCATGCCTAAGAGAACCAGGGTAAGTTGTCTGTCTTAAGACGCCTGATCTCTCTCCGGTCGTGTCACAAACCTTCAAATCGGAGTACTACAAACTTATACTATCACTTACGGGATATCTTCCGTTAGTTCTAAACCATGAAAGCTTAAAACGGAGTATGACGGTGAGGGAAGAGGACATTTTTGCACTTTAACATGTCTTTTTTTGGTCCGTCTGGGGAGAACGGTTTGTTACGTTTTACTTCGGGGGCCCGGCTAACATGGTTAGCCCCAGTTGAGATTTCCCGCCGTGACCCAAAACGGTCAGAAGGACTATTTCCAATGTGTCTAGCCCCTTACACCCGAGAATCCCTCGAGGCACAGATAACGTAGGATTATTTGATCTCTGAATACATTATCCGCTCAAATTTTTACAACAACGCTCCAGGCTTTTATTTACATAGCCTGTAGTCACATTAAAAATATTTTATAAGCTTACTCTCATTTCTTTTGTAACACTGAGCTCTCTGATTAAACATTCTGTTCGAGAGAAGGTATACATTGTTTTTTTTTAAACAAAGGCCTGGTCCTCCAACGTAAACATCGAATTTTCTGCCATGTTTTAAAAGATACGGGTGAATTTTTCATGGTTCGCTGAATATTTGAAAGAGAAAATTCAAAAGCGAAATGAAATCTCCAAAATGTGGTGGACGAACTCTCCGCAAATGCTCACAAAAAACTTGGTGAGTCATGGATATGTGACGTCGGTTGTCCCGACCTACATGTCTGCTATTGTAGGTCAAAGTCAGGCAAGGTTGAAGATCTAGGTGTACCTGATAGTCTAGTTCTATTACTTGTGGAGGCTATAATTATGTTGTGGGGCTACATTCAGAGCTATTCACATTGAGACAGAGTTTTATACTAATTGTGTTCAAAAATGGGTTTTTCTGTTTGTTACGTTTCACTGCTTTACCGACAGTGTAGATGTATTTTGGCAGATTGACAAGAAAAGTTCTCTTTTCTACCCTGGTCTTAACTTTCCAACATCGGATTCGGTTCAGTATTGGCTAGAGCTCAAATTAGTAATCCAGACGTATGGTCAACCAATATTATAATTTACCTCTGTTGAAGGCTATAAGAATATGGATAGTATTGCCACTTTAAGTGTGCACTTCAAGAAAATTTTGATTGAAATGTCAAACTTGGTACATTTATTTTAGTTCTTTGTTTTCCCGCCTGCACAGCTAACTTGGTTGAATTGTACGGAAAAAGAAAAGAAGCAATGGATGGACTGAGTGAAAAATCATAGGCTTTAGACAGGAGCTTACTCATAAAATGACGTATAATACGTAAAATAGTAAGGAAGAAGAGGACACGCTGAGCCGACCCCAAAAATATGGGATTACTGCACGGGAATGATGACCTGTTTTTACAAAATCATTGAATGATTTATAGACCGACCGCTTTAATGAGTCCTCCGCCTTGCCCCATCAAAGGCACATTCAGTGTCCACAAAGTCCTAACAATATCCCACAGGCTATTTGCTTTAAAATAACCATAATCCACGTAGATATTACGATAATAATTGAACCAATACGTGATCAACCTTCAGAATATTCCATTTAAATTGATACCTTCGCGAGGACTCATTAAAGCGGTCGCTCTATAGACACGTTTTGGTCGACAAAAATTTGATATTTTCCAGCCAGTTGGACTAGCAACAAAATAGTTCTTATTTATTAATCGTACGATGAATAGTAAGCCTTACAGGAAGCGTCATCCGCCCATTCATATTAACATCCGCGCGAAAACACACGGCCAGGCAATCGGAACGAAACGCGACCGTTTAAACGTCATAAAACGTTATGACTACTGTTATTACGCGTTGGTTATTGTGCCGTTATGGCAAACTGAGCAGTTATTTGGCTATTTAGGGATTTAAGTTTGGATTATGGTCTACAGTTTGTAATCCAGGGTTGGAATAAAATGTGGGTATATTTTTATAAAGGTGGTTGTTAAGACCCGTCTGTAATTTTCTAAATTGTTAAGTTTGATTTGAGACATTTCAGTTGCTAAAACTAAAATACAAAACTTACCTCTGACTTTTGTTTCAATGTTTCTTCCTTATTATCTACTAGCTTTTGCTAGCGGTTTCGCTCCCGTTTTGTAAGGAAATTAACAAATGAAAACCTTTTAAATGTAGCCTATAACACTAGGAAACAATGTAACTTCCCGTTAGTGAAAGAATTTCAGAATCGTACCTGTAGTTCCGAAGATTACCCCCTTACATAAAAACTTACAAACATTTTTTTTCCTCTTAAAAATATTAGTTTAGGCAAATTAACAAAAGTATGAATGACTAATAGAAGTTTCTTATATTTTATAAACCTACTTAAATATAACTTAGGTAGCATTCAACGGGCTGCGAAATCAAAGACTTTTATTTTAAAATTAAACGTAAAACTTCAAACGTTATTATAAAGAGAAGTCATAAAACGCATCCAAAATGTACATAAATCTTAAAAAGAATGCGTATTTTAACAGCTTTACTACATCACATTAAACGCATCAATATACATAGTTCAACGTTACAAAGAATGTGTGTGAGTAATATTGTGTATCGGATACCTAATAAAATATCTAAAACAGGATATTAAAGAGTCTACATAGATTTACTGTGGAATCTAAAAATATTTGAGTATGCGTTCCCGCCCACTAAAATTCCAACGTATGTTTCAAGATTTTCTAAGATAAGTCGACACGTCACTTTATTGCGAATATTGTCATAAACAATATTGCGTCATAATTTACTTAGTTTTATTTACACGGACAACGTTTTGCCGCAAAAAAACAACCGTGAGCGCGATATCGACCACATCGACATTTTATAGTTACCACTACGCAACTGCAACAAACTGCGACACTATTCATACGTAACCATTACTTGACCACTTTTAGTCGCGATATTGTGTGCTTGTGTGAATTAGCCCTTATAGTTTTAGTATGGATGTGATGTTCTTCTTACTGAAATAAAGATTTTTGAAACGCCTGTGCCATGTACCTGTTAGTAGACCGAGAAACACAAGGAAAGTATCCTTATTATTTAAAACAGGCAAAGCGGGCACATAACTAAATCAAGGAATATACGTACAAAGTAAGCTACCTACAAAAAAATTGGTTGAAAAGATTACTACGATCTTATAGTGTGTGACCAAAGTCGGAACTAACGCCGCCTTCTTGTTATGTCAATTCATTTCACAAAACAATAGCACTAATGTTAACAGCGTCTCCCTATCAACATTATTCAAGTACCAAAAAATGTTGAACTCTACTCTAAAACAAATGTCTGATCTCAAAAATTCATTGCGAACAGACAACTCTATTACCTTGGAAAAACCAGTTCCCATTTCAAGAATTCACTGGAAGGTAACTGCCTGTGAATTCTCCCCGATATTATCCTGAAATCGCTGGCATTGGAGAGCATACCCGTGTTACTGACATATACGGGCTTCGCTGCTCTCAACGATAAGAAATATCTACTAAAATGAACAGATAGAAAAATAGGAAAAATAGCTCTGAATTTTGCTATCTACGATCAAGAAATAGAAAATGTTTCTATATCTTTTATGTCGAGGAATTTATGTACGATAGTGGATACGATAACTCCGTTGGATCTATCTCTATAACAAGGTCATATCCATTCTTCTTCGTCATGTCGATGTTCTCCACTGTTTTTAGCTACTGTTGTGGCTTTCGCTGACCTTGGATAGGAGTTCCTCTCCGGCTGTGACAGTTTCCTCAGGCATCATTAGCATACGTAGGCTTCCAGCAATTTCGACAAGTCCGAATCCAAACCAGGCACGTAAAGGGAATGGCAGCCTCTTTGAATATGCTGGCGTGAAACTGATCAGATCATATCCATTGATTTTGTGTAAAGTCTGTAGTTATTTAGGAAAATCGGTTGTACTGCCATCCCGTAAGATCCAATAACTTAGGTAGGTACCTGTTATCGTCACACTAGTGTACACGTTGTTAGGTTGTTACCATAACATCATAAAATTGGACATAAGAAGGGCAGTCTACCTCTTCATCATCGTCATCATATCAGCTCGGAATCACCCACTGCTGGGTATAGGCCTCCCCTTTCTTCTAACACACGTCCCGATTCTGTGTGTCCCTCATCCCGGTGTTTCCCGCGATTTGGACGATATAGTCGACCCAATGAGCTTTAAGATGGTGTCTTTGGTCTACTCTTAGGCCATCATAATATAATATATATTTTTTTTAACAGTCCCAGAAGTACGCAATCGTCGAGATCGTTTGCCATTAATTGAAAAGCTGGATAGGCGTCCTGTCAGCGTTATGATGCATTCGGATTTTCCGAAGAATATTAACACATATTTAGTGGTTGCGTAGTTAGTGGTTCTTACTAAATATACAACATAGAATCCAATTCCTGTAAGTACCAAAAATTAGTGGTGATTGAATAATCTCACAAAAAGATAAAAATATACAACATAGCCCCTAATTCTTGTACCATAAACCAATTCTGGATTAAGCTCGCCATTGTACATAAGCTATATATACCTATTGTGATTTTGTGTGTACCTATATCTTTTAATTTTGTGTGTAATAAAGAATAAGAAGAAGAACAAATTAGTGGTGACTGAATAATCTGACAAAACGATAAAGGCATATTGAGATACAGAAAGAAAGTAATCGATGACTCAGAAAATGATGTAGCTGTTACCAGTGTGGATGCCAATACTAACCTACCAACTCTTTGTTCATCTTTCTCTCTTCAGACTAAATAAAAAAACATTCCGCGATTTATATTTAATAGCTAACTCAAACAGTGTTTAAAGTAAACATGCAATTAATTGGCTTCCTCTTCGAAACCGCTAACTACTTTATTTTCATTACGAACTTTATAAAACAAACTAATTACTGAGTTAAATTTGTACTTAGTTGCGATTGTGCACAATTTCCACACAAATTATACACAAAGTATTGTGCAAATGGTGCACAAAATGTGCTTCAATTCTTAAGACTGACGTGGTTTGTATTGCTTTACTTTAAATAACGTTTCTTCTAAATGAGATGTTGCATACGTCAGTTAGTGGATCTTCAGACAAACCAGATATAAACTGCGGTTTAATCATTACTAAATTTTGTCTAATATGCTATTCTTTGCTTTGGGGATATGGTGGATGGCCATGTGATCAATTTTTAAGACAAGAACAATGTTGGCTCAGTGGAAACGAGTTATAGATAGTCGGTTCGAAACCAGGCAGGTACTTAACTTTGGGTAAATTAAGTTATTACCCAGTGGTAACATAAAATAACGTCACGCCTGTAATCGCCGAAGGCTTAGGCAGAGGTGTACTTTATACAGCACACCAACATTTCGCCATTTATGTTTTAAGTCCCAGGTAATGGGGGGTGATCCTACTACCATCAACCGGCCACAAATAACTCCTGACTCCGTAGCTGCTTCTGAAAAATTCCTCATGGAAAAACAATTTGCCGACCCCATGCTTTGCAGTCATTGAATCGTAAAATAAAACCCACTAAGTTCATAAATAAAGAAAAAAGTTAAGTTACTTTTCTGGCGCTTCCCCTCTAAGTATTTTTTAATAAAAATCCGAATGCGCACTTTAACGTGTGAAACTCCCTAATCCTATGCTGCCAACAATAACAATTCTGTTTTACATCCGTCTGACGCCGACATATTCTAAATACCGATGCATTGATGTCTGACACAACACAACACGAGTGTTACTTTATTTTGTGGATCGATGACGTCTTCACGTGTCATAACATACCTGTATCCTCGAAGCGTAGGTATAGTTAGTATAAATACATTTCGTAGCTGAATGCCAGTATTTCACACGGAGATAATGCCTATCTGACCTCCACAACCCATTTAGTACTGAGTAATACGATAACCCTTGGTAAGACTAGTTGTCAGACTTTCGGGCCACTGACTACCTGTAACGACTATCAAAGATCTACAAACGACAGCCGGGACCAGCGGCTTAACGTGCTTTCCAAGGCACGGAGGAAATACGGTATGTAATGGGTGGTCACCCATACACGCACCAACCTAGGCAAGCGCGGCTTAACCTGAAGATCGACTCGAGCGACTGTTATTATTAAGCCACGAGCAAGCAGCAATACAAAACCAGTAACTCAACTCAACTCGACTCAAAGCCTTTATTTCAAATAGACCCGTGGCAGGCACTTTTGCATAGTCAAAAATAAGCTACCTACAGTCCCGCCACAGGCATAATAACTGTGAATGGAATGTCGTTGCCCATTCGAAAATAGTAGATCTCATTCAGAAGAATGGGCAAGAAACTCCATGGAAACTCTTTTCAAATCAAGTTATATATTGTTTATTATTTAGTCCAGTGATGATTTGTTAACATCAGATGATCATGATTAGCATAAGCGAAAGAGCTGGTTGGTTAAGTCAAGTGATACCCTCACTTAATCCGAGTTCAACGAAGACTTGGTAAACTATTTAAATATTAACAAGTTTAGAAGCAAACTTCTTTGTCTAGCGAAAAAACTGTGAATCCTATTAAGATTTTAAATACCTAGTTGATGGAGAGCTCGCTGCGAAGTCTAAGGTGAGAGGAAATTGTTTTTTTTAATGCTTTTCTAATCACTTGCTTAAATGGCTCTAACTTTTTTATTTGTTTTGAAAAATCTATCTTTACTTTAGTATTTTAATAGGTTTTTTTTTTCGTTTCAACGGACTGATTGAAATATTTGTAATTTCATCAATCTGTTCATTTTATCGAAGCATTTTCAGAGAAAATATCTCTAGTTACTTTTTTAAGATCATTAATTGTTTTTTAGTAGCCTTGTATGTCCCACTGCTGGGCAAAGGCCTCCCCACATCCTACAGGTAATCTTTTTCTGCGCCACCTCGAACCAGCCTTCATTAAGAATGAAGTTATTTTAAAATATCTTACTCAGAAAACGAGAACAGGGTAATTTTCGAGACACAAAATTAATGTTCAGGGTTATGTGGTACTCGTATGTATTAAACGACTATGTATTAGCCGGAGTACAAGATGGATTAGACTCGTACGAGGTTGACAGCACGGGCATGTCACATCTATTTGTCTTGTGTATATGTCACGTTAGCTAAAACCATTACTGGTTTCTGGATACTAGATTTTTGAAATACCTACTTCATGCTGGTTTCTATATAGTACTAGATATCTAGATTTTTTTATATCGACTTCATGCTTCTGAATATTTTGTTGATAAGCTAGCTATTTTTTGTGATGATTAGCTTTGCAGGATCCAGCAAAAATGACTTAATTTAATTATTTTGTTTGTTTGTATCAATATTCTGTGTAGATTATTTATACAATTTTATAATAATACAAATTAATTTAAGTACATCTATTTGAAATAAAAAGTAACCCCTTTTGCATGAACTAAAAACTGTTACTCTTTCAAGCAAAAACTACTGAACAGATTTGGATGAAATTCGGCACAAAGATAGTTTATAACCTAAATTAACACTTAGGATACTTTTTATTCCAGTAGTACGATCCCGCGGGACATGAACCGAACTCCACGCGGGTGAAGCCACGGGCATGAGCTAGCGTAACATAATACAAAAATTTATGCTAAACCCCCCTCATCATCATCTTCCTGCCCTTGTCCTATTCTACTTGGGGTCGGCGCAACACGTTTTCTTCTTCCATTCTCCCCTGTCAGACGTCACGGTATCATTTACTCCTTTCTATTTCATATCATTCCTCACACAATCCATCCATCATTTCTTTGGCCTCCCTCTGCATCCATCAACATTCACATTCATCTCTCTTTTAGTCACATGCGTTTTATTCCTCCTCATTTTATGACCATGCCAAAATGGCGGCCGTTTCAAACTTCCTCAAATATACCTACTCACTGTCTTTATCCATGCCTAAACCAGCTAAGAATCACAAGATAGTCGAGACTTATTTCCCAAAAAGAAATTTTCATGAAAATATCTTAAACCAAAGTGAATTTCAAGAAAACGCTTTTCAGTGGTGATTATTAAGAGGAAACTCAAAACTCAATCGTTAAGGAGTCGTCATTAACGCTCGAGTACACAAGATAATCTTTTGTTATGATTCGCTTCTAAACTTAATCAAACAGTTTCGCGTTTTGGCGTCATTTTCGTTAATTAATTAATCTCAACGATCAGATAATAATGACGTGAATACTTCAATTATTTGAATTTGATATTTTAAATTTCTGGCTTTATAATTAAACTAGGTTATGCCCGTATAATTGTCTCACGGGATCATACTACCGGGATAAAAAATCCTATGTGTTAATCCTGGTTATAAATTATCTGTGTGCAAAATTTTATCCAAAGCCGTTCAGTAGTTTTTGCATGAAAGAGTAACAAACATCCATCCGTACATCCTCACAAACTTTCGCATTTATAATATTAGTAGGTTTCTGGCTTTATAATTAAACGAAGTAATCATAAAAAACTTAAGTAAAAATTCCGCTTTACATAATAATTCCCTTCAAAAACCGAAACTAAAATTCACTTAAACGAAAAATGGATTTTAGTTTTAGTTTGTACGTTCCCAACTGGTCTTCGTTATAAAAATGTACTGGGGAATGATTCAACTAGGACTATTAGCAAGCGATGTGGCATAATAAGGTTTCTGCATGTCTGCAGAAGACCAACTAGCTCACAAATCCTTTACTTGGAACAGACCGCAAAAGCAAACGTCGTTTGTGGCGTCTAACTGCGTCTAACCGACGACGTCTCTGAAGGAGACCACTCTGTGGCTTTCGCAAATTGGATGTGGAAAACGGCGTATTAGATGTTGCAGAGTCACTCTTGAAAATACCGCATATGATTATGTATCGTACCGCATTTATCGTATGCCTGAATAACGCGATATTTTAAGTTTTCCATATTGTGAACACAATGATGTCAAAGAAAAATCAAATGGAGCGAAAACAAATGAATCATTAAATTCGAAATACAAATACACAAGCCTCAATTTTATATGAATTTGAATTTCGAATTTCGAAACAAATGCCAGATATTTGAGATAAGAGTGGCCAGTTCGAGAAACGCCAATTTCGTTTGTATGGATCTAATAGTAGTATACATACACACCGTGTTGTTGGGTTTTTCCATCAGGAATTTCTCAGTAGCAGCCACCGAGTCTAGATTTGAGCCCGGCTGATGGCAATAGGCTGCCCCCCTATTACTTGGGACTTAAACATAACTGGCGAAATGTGGGCGTCCTATTAGGTACTCCTCCGCTTAACACTTCGGGGATTACAGGCGTGATGTTTATGTTGTTGACCATAACCCGAGTTAGGACATAGAATACATTTTATCTTGGTAATATATTCGCAAGCAACGCCGCAGGCAAAAACTAAGCGTGGATGTATTCCTGTTTGCAACATATTCTAGTGTATTTACGAGATATTTCAATTTGTCATGCATCTGGTATTGCCGATGACCATAGGCAGGGAGACCACGTACTTTTAGATTGTTTAATTAACATTATCCAAAATGGCTGCCAGTTCCAACACAAACAAAACCACAATTTTCTAAATTGGGTCCACCTTTTTCAAGGCATCTACAACAAACCTTTAAAAGAACATAAATCACAAATAGAAGCAAAATTGACCTATAAATAGAACCTCATTTTGAAAATTTGGTTTCCCCACTTCCCTATTAATCATGAAAGGGAATGCGCAGATATGGCATTCGGTTCGCGTACGGAATACTAAACACGACTAATGAACGTACGCGGTACTGTATATCAACGTAATTTATAGGAAAAACACGCTATCCAGGACCCACAAATATTCCATCTTGGACCATTATGGACCCTGTATCATACAAGGTCCTGGGCAGATAGGCCTAGCAAAGGGCTATTTTCAAAAAAAGAAGGCACGATTACCATTTTCTTACATGTTTCAGACTTACATTTTTTTCTTTCATTTTAATCAATACCTGGCATTTATTTAATAAACTAAATATATATATTAGTACAGTTAAAAACTTGTCGCTGTCAGGTGGTAATGTGCCCAAGAGACTGGCGGCGTTGCCACGTTGTGTGGCAACGATTAGCCTCTGCCCTCTGGCCGAGGTAAAAGCCAGCCCTTGGGTCACAGGAAATTTCCTGTCAGCACTCGGATCCCATGATCCCGGAATGTCAACCCCAAACGGCTCGATAATATAATGTTTTCTTTCGTAGCTCATCAGTGGCATCCAAGGCATAGATAAAAAGTAGCTACGTAGTATTACTAAGAGTAGACGGATGGGATTAAAAAGGTAAGTATAAAAGAAAGTAATTTTTCGTATCTGTCTGCTTTTTCATATGTGCTTTTTGATGTCATTAAGATCATTTACTTCAATATTTAACTGGGATAAAGCACATAATTCTTGAATTTTTGTCACCACCGCACCCGTGTGTAACAGGAACAGGTCACCAGTTAATTCTGAAAGGATTCCTTAAAAGTCATTACTATTATAGCACTTGCCAGTTTTCGAACCCATATTTTTGGACCGGTCTCAAACGTCCGAGCGATCACGACATTTGTGTCACAATAACAATAAATTCGAACATGACCATCGTATACACTCATCACCTAAAGTGGGCCATTCAACCCGACGTGTTGGCTCTTCAAAAGACGCATTGCGTACTAAATGGCAACATCCCAAGAGCAAACCATATGACTGGACAAATTGTCTCAAGAAGAACTTAACCTCGCCCCGAGGTAAAACCAATCTTACTTAAAGAACCACAGAGTTTGAATTTGCTTGTAGTGGGATAAGGACGATAGTGTTTCAAAATGACCCCGAAACGTAATACCCCAAGCTGAAACTAACCTTATTCTAAGCAAAACAGAGTTTGAATTTGCATGTGGTGGGGTAAGAACGATAGTGTTGGGAAGTGACCCGTAAATGTTATGTCCCGGTTGCATAATCAGTGTCCGGCTCGTACGGAACGTACGTAGAGGAACGGACTAACTTCCTATTTAGTCTCTAAGGACTAATAAAAGTGTAATCGAGTCCGGATGTATGTTTCTCGTGATTTATATCCGCTGCGGGTGAAGTTCTGGAGTATATTGCACAGAAATGTCGGGTTTCTATATGCGATTCGAATAGTTTTAATGTTTAATCGATGGTAGATACTGTAAAGATATCTGGTAAAGAGTTCTTTACATTTTGCAAGCTGTCGACTCTGGTTGCGTTCGACCTGTTTGAAAATTGTATTCCTTTTATTGGCAATTGATATCTATTGTCTAATTACGATCTTTCAGTCATATTTCTCTAACACTTCAACTATTAGGAAAAAATAATGGTCTTGACCCAGAACGTCACTTTAATAGCTTAGATGATATTTTGCGAAAATGAGGTTTTGAGAAACTGACATTATGCAAAAATGACGTTTTGCGAAACTGACCAAATTTTTTACGATGACATTTTGCGAAAGTGACGTTCTACGTCAAGACCTAGTATCGCTGAGTTTCTCGTTAGCAGCAAAAGTGTACCACATAAATATTATGTAATACCTAACTCTCAAATCGAAGTAATTATTTTTCTATTGATCAATACAACAAACGATTCTGAATAACTCACGAAAACCTAACTACATCTACTTTGACCCGCTTTCCGCAGATTGTCTCCTAAGGACCGAAAAAGAAAAGTAGTTTTATGTTATTGTGCTCAGAAACTTACTAAGAACTCGCCAACAAGAAACTCAATTAGATGACAGCACAACAGCTTACATACAGGGCGGAAGGGACGTCGACGCACAAGTGTTCAGCACAACCTTCATACATGTTAAATATAACTGGCACAATGGGGTTGTACTATTTATTATACACCGTGACTTTTTAGTCGTCTTACAATGTGGTGGTCCACTCAACGTGCCCGACATAAAATAGCTCTAGACGCGATTTGTTTTTTTTTACCTACCATAATAGGTACAAAGAAAAATAAATAAAACATTATGAAACATCCTGTTAATGATGTTTACGTGTCAAACGGGAGAACATACAACAGTAGATCATTGCTAACAACAGGGTGTTTTAACTACGTCATGCGTCAAAATACTGAATAATGTTTATTTTTAAATTATTAAAATCTCATAAATACCTTTTTTTTATGAATGTTTAGTAGATATTGGATACATGAAGTGGGCTGCCGTTTTAAGACGACTAAAAAGACACGGTTTATATATACGGTACACCTCGGCCTAACCCTCGGGGATTACAGGCGTGATGTGTGTTTCTTATGTCCTTTTGCGGCAAGTTTACCGCGTGTCTTCAAGATCTTTTTAGTAATTTTGACTTGCAGCGCAAACATACATAAAGGGTGTAAAAAGACCCTTAACGAAGCCGAAAGGTACTTGTTCTCCCCGTCATTGCGATCATTTTGTTGTTCTAGACCATACCTGGGAACCCCCTAGTTACGGAGATATTGGGGGTCAAAGTTCCAACATTTTCACATTAAAAAAAAAAATACATGTTTCTAATGTAAGATTTTTACTTTAAACACCTTCACGACCCCCGTACTATTCAATCCATGTTTTGAGTGCGTTACATTGAGTTTTACCGTAAAAAGTAATTTTTCACCTCAAAAAAAAAAGTCGTTTCCCAGCAATAATTTTTGCGTAAAGTTACTTAGTTTGATGTACAGAATGACGACGGCTTCGTGAAGGGTCTGTTTACACCCTGTATAGACCAGGTACAAACTGAACTCAATTTTTCATTACGGCAATTTTTTTTTTCTTTTTACTACTTAATGGACTCACTTTTTTCCTGTTATTTTGAAAATAGTGAATTTCACAAGCGGCACAGAGCCTTTTAAAAAATAAAGGTTTTGTATGTATATCCGTAATATACTCGCCGTATATTACCGTCCCGATATCTGTTATTGTATTTTCTACTGAGATAAAACCAACGGCAGTAAATGGAAAAATAACAACCGAACGAAACAACTAGGTATATGTTATTACTTAGTTATTTTTACGAGTATACCTCACCGTGATATCTTTTACGGAGTATTTTATACGCGAAACAGTATTATTCCTCTAAAAACACACACATAACTGTTATTTTTCACGAAATTCATGTATGTAATTTTCGCAAAGTGATATGAATTTAATAATAACCTTGTGATCGCTTGTGATTTCAGAAAATCAAAGCAAAAAAGGAGTATATAAGTGAAACTGTTACTTACACATTGCGGATTAGCTCCGAACACGGGCACTCGTTCTCTCCCCGTCATTGTTATATATTTTTTGTTTTAGACCATATCTGGGAACCTTCTAGTTATGGAGATATAGGAGGTCCAATTTCCAGCTTTCTGATAAGTGTTTTTTTAATGCAAGTTTTTAAAGTTATAACTTTACCTTAAATACCTCCACGACCCTCGTACTATTCAATATTTTCACCAGCACAATATTTTGAGTGCGTTACATTGCGTCCTACCGCCAAAACGGGTTTTTCACAACCCAAAAAAAATAAATTGTAATACTCGGCATGTAATGAACCCATCCATGGACCAACCTTAGCAAGCACTTCTTAACCTCTCAGATCGACCAGTGCGGCTGTTATTATTTAGCCACGAGCTCCTTTTCTGAATTATCGTACTTAAATAAAAATGTTGGGCTTCGTACAGCGTTGTCTCTGTCCCAAAAATCTGTGTAAACAAAACCAGTTTATATGCGGATCTTTCACTGTACAGGAAATCTATACGAAGCGAGGCCATTTTATACTGGAAATGTATAGCTTGATTTGTAGCCGTGTGTAACAGTCTATTTTAAAAACGTGGCGTTTATTTTTCAAATAGGTTTTTATAAACACTTTAACACGTTTTTTTTTAAACAAGATGGGACCGGTGTTTCGTACCTGACTACTCTGAGAAGAAACAGCCGAAACAAACTCAGAGGTCATAGTCTCTTTTAAGGTCCAGACATAATCTTGGTCAATTCACATGAGGACTATGAAGATTAGTGTGTGAGATGGTCTTATGAAGAAAGAACCACACAGATTTGAGTGTACTTGTCCAGTCAGTGCAAGCATTTGTTAGTCAGTAAACTGTAGTCTGCTTCCGTACTTTAATCTGATAAAAACTGCATAAAATATCAAGTAATCTCAGTGTGTTAACTTAGCGATTCAATTTATTGAATAAACACGACGTATCTCCTCATTATTGTCCGCGCTCTAGTTCCCTATGCAGTCTGGTTTACACAGAGTAGTCTTTATTGAAGGAATTTATGAAAGAAAAAGATTTCGAAAGGATTGCCAAAATTTTTTATGGGTTAGCAAATGTTCCAATATCTGGAATTTTTATCCTCAAATTCTTAAAGTAAACTTAACTTTAAGATAATTTTTAAGTCTTTTTCTTCAGTATACTCTAAAATGACACTGACAGGACTCAACTGAATGGAAATAGGCGATTTCTAATTCGAGTTATTGAAATGTAGGACTTGTCTACATAAGGGTGTTACCACACCAATCGGTCGATCGCCGATCACCAATTGATCGATGGTAGAAATGACGACGTTCGATCAATTGGTGTTGTACAAACTGCCGATCGACGTCGACGTATAAGATGATAAGTAAATGGTAGATCATAAGTAGATGGTAGTAGATGATAAGTAGATGGTAGATCGATCGATTGGTGTGGTAACACCCTAACGTCGCTGAAGTTAAAAATAGCAACTTTACAAGAGTGTGTCATCATCAAATTGTCAAAACTGCCAAATATTTGCTTACTTAATTTATTAAAACTCCAACGACGACGAAAAGTTTCAAAAGAATTGCAACTGCGAATTACACTGAATGAATTACCTTAAGTCGAGTTCTTCATTCAAATACAGAATCAGATACATCAGAACATGGCGGTATAACATGGAGTATCGTAGAAACCGTGAGATGACGCGATAACTCAAGTGAAATCTTAAAAAAAAACGTTGAAACACGTTCTTGAGGCTTCAACCACATCCAATTAAACGAAAATATTATCGAATGCTCCATGAATCCCTCTCTTACGAGTCACATAAGAATATTGGTAATACTTCCCCTGTCGAAATATTTCGTTACAAGCACCTATGGAAGTACATAGGTAGTACATAGGTACTAACATAGCTAGCTAAGCTAAAGAGCTGTAGGAATGTAGCTACTGACGCAGTGCGCACTCATAAAATGTTTACTGAATGTTCTTACAGGAGAAAACAAACATTTATAGTTATAGGTACTTATTTATTGTTTTATTTTCTTTAATAAAATAGTGCCAAATATTACCTATAAATAGTTTTGTCGGTACGAACGTATTTAACTTACCTAATAATTTCGTGAGAAACAAAATTATTAAGTAAGATACGTTCATAAACAAAGATGGTTTTCCCGAAAATAACTTAAACATTAAAGTTTTCAAACAACCCGGATTTCTCCATCAAAATTAAAACCGCAAAAATGTTTTCTCATAAAATAAACTTTCAATTTTTGAGGTGAGCCGATGTTTGGGTTTTTCACCCTAAAGGAATAAAGAGGGAATTATATTAGAGAAAAGGGTGAATGTCCCGGTTGCGGTCATAATTCGACCTCTTTCCGCAGTCCTTCTGAATGTGCAGAAAGGATTTGATAGAGCGGTCGTATATTTCTTTTTGACGAATATAAAAGTGTTTTAGTGTATCATTTTCAGGTAAGGGAAGTTTTTCTGAGTAGTTTATATCCAATTACAGTGGGGTAATGACGCAGATACCCATTTCTTTCAATGTTACGCTTTTGTGTCCGCAAAGAGGTATACTTTATAATAAAATATAAAAAGGGTCTATTGTTCTGTTCACTCAGAAAGAAATGCTCTATGTATCTTTTATTTTGAATTCATTTGTTATGTAAAAACTTAAAAAAAGAAATAAGCCCTTTGCTTAGATAAAAAATAAAAATAGTAAAATAAATAAATAAATATAAAATGACATAGGTACCTACTATCAGTAATAACAATGATGGAAAAGTCATAAATGTTTTGGATTATTTTGTAGCGACATTACAAATAGCTGCACCAACAGAGAACAAAAAGTACTACAGCGTCATCTATGACACAAATGAAGAACTAACATCAAAATTCTGAATCGTGCTATTAAAGTTTTCCGCGACTTCAGACCATAGAGGAAAACCCGACTGTCGAGCAGTAGCCCACCAGACAAAACACCCGTCTGGTCGGAGGATCCTCCATTTTCTATGAAGAATGAAGAACCTTATAACTTGTTCGTTCATACCCCTATAATTTTAAGCTATCGAAAAATAAATACTGTTGAATATCATTCTAGAAATATTGAGCGCTTTGAATGCAAAAGTCACCGTCTAGACGCCCTCTGCTAGTTTGATGACGTGCAAATGGCATTCAACTTTAGAGTGATAAATAGTTATTACAAGAATGCGAGACCCGGTTGCGGTCCCATAGTAAAACCCGGGAAAAACCGGTTTTCCCGGTTCCGAATTACAAGGTAGGTTAGGTATTACAAAGTTAGTTAGTTATTACAAGGTCGAGTACACAATCTATGTCGTATAGTAACGTATTGCTTCTCATTTATTATTCCATTTCACGTTAACATCCTAGATTTCCCCATATTACGGAACTAACGAGCCGTATTCTCTCTCCTAACACTTGATTAGGAGATATTAATGAGTGCCCAATCTGAGGACGCCCCTCATTTGTAAGCATCTGTTTCAGGTCATTGGTGTTACGGATAGATGGTGATGAATGTCTGTTCAGTCTTCATTAGACAGGGTCTGGTGATAGATAATGGGACGATGTGTGTGATAGTTAAAATCGTTTACGTAATTGTGCTGTGGGCTCCACATAGCACAGCATCATGCTGAGTGGTAACCTGCTTGTCGCAGTCACGACGTGCAAGATGTTAACGTATTTTTTTTCTTTTTTTTTTGTCTCGTCCTGTTGAAATTGTAAATATTTGTTATGCGTTGTACCTTTAACCTATGTTTATTGTATGTTTTTTTTTGTTTTTTTGTATGATGAACGTCATGTCCCTGCGACAAATAAATATTTTTTCTTTCTTTCTAATTAAGGAGAATAAATACCTTGATAAGATAAGATACGATAAGTTGACGATTATATCCCAAGGGAGCAGGAAGAAACTGAAGGACGGCACCTGCTACGATCTTTACATACTCCTTTTTGCTTCGTCCACGTTCATACACCTGGTTACACGTAAGCCGGCTGGGAGTACTACGCTGCTGACCTTTCTGAAGAATATTAAAAGCCATAGGGCACTAGCTTACGCCCGTAGCTTCGCCTGCGAGAAGTTCGGTCATTTTCCCACAGGATCGTACAACCGGAAAAAAAAACCGTACTATGTTTAATCCTGGTTGTAAACTATCGGGATGCCGAATTTCATCCAAATCTGTGCAGAAGTTTTTGCGTGACAGAGTAACAAACATCCATCCTCACACACTTTCGGATTTATAAAAGTGGTAAGATTGTATATATGTCCTTCTAGGGCATCCCTTCCCATTAAAGTCTGTGTATACTATGACCTTTTAGGGCATAATCTTCCGTTTCCACTCAAAGCTGCCTTGTTACCCTTAATTAGTGAGTAATGAGTGCCCAATCTGAGGACGGCCCTCAAGTCATTTGTAAGCATCTGTTTCAGGTCACTGGTGTTACGGATAAATGATGATGGATGCCGCTTGGTGGGTATTGGACGTGGTAGATAGATAGATAGACAAATCATTTATTTAATGCACACAAAAGACATAGCACAACACACAGAAGCACAATTAAATAATAAAAATTACACGGCTATATAAAAACAACTATATAACTATATAAAAGCAAGGCGCCAATTTACAAAAGAAAAAAATTAATAAATAGATTTGAGGTTGAAGTGTGCGATATTAATAAGGATAATTGCTATACCGACTATCATTCCGATAGCAGTCATAATAATCATTGTACTACAACTCTAGTTTTTCTTTTGTGAATTTAACCGCTTCCTGAGGTTTAAGCAAGGCATAACATTACTCCGTGTTTCATCATCGTCATCATCATCCCCAACTATTTAATGGTCAGCTTCCAGTTTCTCTGGATGCAGCTGAATACCAGAATTTTGCATGGAGCGACTGCCTATCTGACCTCCACAGCCCAGTTAGGACTGGACCATTGACGATCTGTAACGACTGCCAAAGATCTACAAATGACAGCCGGGACCAACGGCTTAACGTGCTTTCCGAGGCACGGAGGAAACTCGGTATTAGCCTGGGCAATGGATGATTGTGGTTGGAAAAGTTGAAAGCAGAAAATCTGACTTATGAACTTTGTTTGGACTTGTTAGAAGATAAACATATTAAAAGTCCTGACCCCTCCGAGGTGAGCCCGAGGGATGGGGGGGCAAAGAAGGTCCTGTTTTTTGGTTTTTTGCTTATATCTCCAAAACGATGCATCGTATTAAATTTGGTTGTACTACATAATAAAACATCATAAAATTCTCTTCAACGTTGCTTTTCGAATTTTTTATCTATCTGTTATCGTTGAATTGGTATGAGCTCCGAAAAACGAACAATTTTTAAAAATTTGTCCAATTCTCTGTCCCGTTCGTCTTCGTTTTTGGTTTGCATCTCGAAAACGGTGTGTCGCACGAATACTTGTTGTACTACACAATGAAATCTGATAAAATTCTCTACAACTTTGCTATATTTTTTTTTTTTTTTTCGTTTTTTTTTTTTGAGATTGATAAAAAGTGTGACAAACAAAGTGTAGAAAATTTTATGAGGTTTTATTATGTAGTACAACAAAATTTTATACGACGCATCGTTTTCGAAATATAAGCAAAAAACCAAAAAACGAGACCTTCTTTGCCCCCCCATCCCTCGGGCTCACCTCGGAGGGGTCAGGACTTTTAATATGTTTATCTTCTAACTAGTCCAAACAAAGTTCATAAGTCAGATTTTCTGCTTTCGACTTTTCCAACCACATACCCCTTTTGAGCACTCATTTACCAGACTAGTATGTAATGGGTGGTCGACCATCCACAGCCCAACCTAGGCAAGCGTGGCTTAACCTAAAGATTGATTGACAGTTATTATTTAGCCACGAGCATATTACTCCGTGTTTATTAAGGGAAATAAACTCGATCAACCAAAAGAGTTTAATTCTGAATCACCTTTTTGTTCCGTCCTGTTGTATTTATACTCGTAAATGGCTCTTTAGTCAACTGATCCCACACAGGCGGGACCCGCGGATCCACTCGACAACTGGTATTTGATATACTTTGTATGATTTTTTTTTTGTTATTTGTATGCACGTCATGTCCCTGCGACAAATAAATATGTTGTTTCTTTATTTTTTAGATGACTTCTGATTAAACATTTCCTGTAAATTTGATACCTATTAGGGATTCTTTCCCACTAGAACAGTCTAACCGGGAGATAAATCATCCCTATGAAATACATATATCAATTCGGCGAGTCTGGATATGCCAGTGTAAATGCGAATATAAGTCATTACGCCAATAAAGACGTCAAAATCAAACAGTTTGTAGCAGCCCTGTTCTCCTTCACAAAGCGGATGTAAGTTCTCGACACAAACCCCCTTTCATTGTTCCACAGTCAAGCTGTAAGACGTCTTGACTTTCACTCTTGAAAGTCAATATACAGCTCTGAAAGAAGGTCGAGTTTGAAGCCGCTATATACTGACTGGAAACTTTTAAACGTTGAAATGCAGTTTACTGGGTTATAAAAGAAAATAACATTCGTGACAGATAATTGAAAAAACAAAAAAACGTCCCGAGTTTGTATAATATGGCCTTGTTTGTTACGGAGAATCACTGACTCCTAAGACTCAGTCACCTACACCTAGTTTAGGAGTCAGAGTTTTTAAAGTGTAGTATGTATTATATATTCTTAGTCTTTTGGATGTTGTCATGTAATGGCTTTTGGTAAAATAAAGAATTTATTATTATAGATGCCACACATTTTGTCCACTATCTCTTAGATAAGAGGATCTTGAAAAAGGATGAGATTTGATATGGGTATAACCTAACTATATGCACGGTACAGAGAGGTACAACTCGAAACATTCTAAAATATCTCAGAAATTAGAGAATATCTCCTAATTTACGTAAAAATGTACATTTTCTCACACAAAATCACAAACACAACTAAATACAAAACGTAAAATTCCAAGTTAAAGTTACATACGAGATGTCTGCCAACATAACAACGCTTATTTGTCGACTTTCGGAACCGACCCCTTAATGCAAGTTATTCAAGCGGACTTTATGCCCTCAGCGAGAACATTAAAAGATGGTTGACCTCACTTCGTAAGTGCGATCTTCATTTGTTCTTAGCTAATGATATTAACAATAATAAGCATGAACATGAACCCTGCTCCCGACACCGGCGGACCACTATTTTTATATTTTTTTAATGTTTTTTATATGGTTTTTTTAAAGAAATATTTAAAAATATGTAAAATGTGTATGTACCATGAATAAAGGAGATAAGCATGAAAACTTTAAAATATTTTTATTTACTTCGCCATTCATGAGTGTAAAACTTCTCAGTAATCTTCTTAAGTCTTCAAAACTTCAAATGTTTGAAACTATGTATGACTGGAGCTTTTATTCCGAAACGTTGCCGCATTTTATTTTGACATATATATGCTGAGAAGCATGAATTCTCCTAAATGCTATAGAGGTGTACCAACTTGTAAGACTCCTACAGTAAATGTAATCAACTGCTTCATAAGGCAGTTAATTAAATTTCCGTGTATTAAAATGCTTGAGCATTACACACGTTGCTGAGAAAATAGTATATTCACTAAGAGTGACTTGACAAATTCTAGCATGATTCAGATAGAATAGAATGCTTTATTTGCAAAGAATGTAGGTATTAAAGATCAGGTATAAAAATGATACCCCTCTAGTTACTCCAGGATGGCACAAACAATTGACTTGAACATGAATGAAGAACAGAGTTTTCTGGCTCTTAAAGAAAGCAGATAAAAAATACTTGTATTTATGTAATAGCGACTCGAAAGGCGAGAAAAATTTGCATCCGTCTACATAAAATCGTATTTCGAGTAGTCAATTTACTGAGAGAATCGAATGTTGAGTACCGATTACCGAGCTTCCGTGGGAATTCTCGCCTTATGACAGTAGACCATTTTTTCTGACTGCTGATTTTTTTTTTGGTGTAGTGGTCGCAAGCGCAACTACCGAGCATGAGGCCCTGGGTTAGATTTCCGGGTCGGGCAAAGTGTTATTGGGTTTTTACTTTAGGGATTTCTGAGAAGCAGCCTCGGAGTCTGGATTTGTGCCCGGTTGATGGTAATAGGACATAAACATAACTGGCAAAATGTGGGTGTACTTGTTAGGTACACCTGTGCCTAACCCTTTGGGATTATAAGGCGTGATCTATGCATATTATGTATAATTGTTTCTCGTCTAAAGGAGCCTTAGATATTATGATTATGAAAATGGAATATTGAGAGCCATATATGAAGCTAACTTTTTATTTGTTATTTGCTAACAATTTTCATTAATATTTTTATTTATTTTATTTTTAATCATTTTAAATGCAATTGTAATTTTTCTGAAATTCAATTCAATAAAATTAAGTATGTATTTTTTTTTCAATTAAGTATGTATTTTTTTTTAATTGCTCTCTCTAGTATGGGCGCATCTTGCCTGAAATAAAGGTTTTTATTTTTATTATTAGTATTCCGGTCCTTATGTTAAGATTCCCTATGTAAGTCACTCATAACAAAGAAGTTACTCTCAAACCGCAACAGTCCACCAATTTAATTTCCACGTACAATAAAAATCTGGGATAAAGTTAAAATTAAATAACGACGAAAATGCGTTTATCTTTTGTGAGCTAACTCAATTATTTTGCCCGTCACCGTAACTGTAATTTATAGCTTGTGAGGTCAGGTAAAATCTTTTAATATGTAAGGTATTCAGGTCATAAAGTAGACTATAATCGACTGACCTCCACGGAGGTCACTAGTTGAGTTAACTACTAGAAGTTATTGCTTTACAGACCGTGATTTGGACATTAAATACGTTTTATATTGTTTTTGTTTTTGATGAAATTAGAGGTAGGTATCTCATTGAATTGACCGGAGTTTTGCTGCACGTGAAAGTTTGTTAAAACGACGTTTTATTTGACTTAACACCTACCGTGCGTGTCAATATAACCCGACTTTCAACTGATAAAGTAGTTTATTGAATAAAGTCAAGGTTTGTTTATTTGTTGATGCGTATGAACTGATGAAACTGGTTGGAGATTCAGACGACCTCTTCATAGAAGAACAACAGAGGAAAGGAAAAATCTCGAATATTTATACCTCGCGCTCGTGCGCTCGTGTTTTGATGTTTTTGTCAAGATGTTTTAATCTAAAATACAATTATCCTACAGCTTTTTAGGTGAATTGATTGCAACAAGCACAATCGGTATCATCCATAGATATGAATAAATTCTTAAAATTATGAAAGGATTATAATGTGAAAAAAGGTTTTTTTTATTAAAAAATCGTCGTATTTACGTTTTTACACCGCGCGCTCGTGCTAGATCCTCAGAGCCAAACTCTCAGCTCTACAGCATAGACTATTATATTCTCCGTGAGATGCTTTAGCTAGTATGATAACTAAAGCTTTGTACACTAGAGTGCTGTTCTTATTATATGTCTAGTGGGAGCTGCTATAACATGAAATTAATCTCGCTTAGCTGGAACATTTCGCAGACCATTCTGCTGCTCAAACTAAGCATAAACCGAGCTTCTAAAATACTGCTGTATATAATACCACTCTTATATTTATTGCAAACTATTGCCTGTTATCACTAAAGGATTATTTCCACTAAACGGGTCGCATCGCATCGGATCGGAACGGATTGTACAATCTTTAAACGATATTAAATCGTGTACACAATACCAAGCCGCACACAGCAGCTTGTCCGCGGGTTTCTTTCGCACCACGCGATCGTAGCCGAAAGTATGCTGCGACGCGCGATCGGCTTCGTTCGCCTGTCATCGAATCCGATCGGATCGTTTTTGCTGGAACACGTACGGAATGAAACTATTTGACTAGGCGCAGAAACGGATACTTCGTTCGTGTTCGCAAGCGACGGTACGGAGCCGATCGTATTGCGTCGATATCCTGCCGGACACGATCGGCTATCGCCGCATCCGTTCGTATCCTTTCCGATCCGATACGATGGGAGCCGTTTGGTGGAAATCATCCTTTACACAAGTGTGTCCCTAATAAATGCCTAAAAACCCGTACCGTTGAATTTTCGACGCTTGGGTAAACGCCTAGAGTTGAAATTCCAACAGTGGAACAATAGTTTGTCTTTTATATAATATGTCGTTTGTGTTAGTTAGCTATTAATATAGATCATAACACACTTCTGCGAGTATCCCAGTCTCATTTACTACATACTAAAATACCTTATCAACAGCCATTACTTATTCTGAACCAAACAATGTACTATACTAACACCCAACATTGTTTCACTGAAAACTAAATTCAAATAAAATGCCGTATAATGGAGTAGATTGCGTTACATAGACAATTGAATGTAGAAGGATTATTCTACGTGGAATGAGCTAGTTTATATAATCGTTTCGCTTTGTCCACAAAATAGACTAGTAAAAGCCCAGTAGAAGCAGTTTTAACATGAAATTAATCAGGATTTATAGAAATCTTTGGTAGTTTAATCTAATATTCGAAAGAATGGTCGTTATCACCACCATAAGGCGGCTTTTTAATAAATGCCTTGTAATAAATGACAAAACCACGGAGTGGAATTTTATCATTTCGTAGTTGAAGCTCTAATACTACGTAAGTCAAAAAAAGCAACTTTACAGGACAGTGAAAATACTGTGCCCAGAAGGCTGGCAGTATTGCCACGTTGGATGGCAATGCGGTTTCTTTGGCCAAAAAATAGGTCCGCCCTCTGGTCACGTTAAAAGTCGGCCAACCGCTTGGCGATTTCCCGAAATACTAGGCACATATTATACTATTTTATAATATGGTGTTCACTTCAAATTAGATAAAGGCATTGTTTGTTTCTGTGATACTCGTACTTACGCGGAAACAACGCGCCTTCCGATTCTCTAGCAAACGACATCAAAAATGACAAAACCACCAAAAATTTATTTACGTGGTGAACTTCAACGACGGTGTATTAAGACGTTAAAATCCAATAGTGCAATAATATTGAAGCTCCTCTTATAAGTAAAAAGACGCCTAAACATACTAGTTTTTCAAAAAGTTTTAATACAAGTAAATACCATAAAATACTTTCTCAGCAACCATTACTTAGTCTGAACCAAACAATGTACTATACTAACACCCTACATTATTCCACTGAAAACTAAATTCAAATAAAATGCCGTGTAATGGAGTAGATTACGTTACATAGACAAGTGAATTACGAAGGTAATGTCTTGTGGCGGCGCGCAACGTTCTGTGGCCCCAAGAGTGATGGCATTTTTGAATTATTTATGTTATTATTTAAAGATGAGCTGTATTTATATTGAGAAGGTTTATTTCACGTAAATTGGATTTTTAATTTTTTATTACATAACATAACATCGCGTCTATAATCCTCGGAGGGTTAAGCAGAGGTATACCTAATAGTAAACCCACATTTCGCCAGTTTTGTTCAAGTCCCATCTAATAGGGCGCGAGCCTATAGCCAACCGGGCACAACTCAGTGGCTGCTATTGAGACATTTCTCATTGAAAAACCCAATAACATTTTGCCCGACCTGGGAATCGTACCCAGGACCATGCTCAGCAGTCGCGCTAGCGACCGCTAGACTAACGAGGCAGTTTTTCTATTAATATTATCTTACTTATACGCTTTTTCCAGAGGCGTAAGACTCTGCTTCTGTATTTGCATCGTACTATACACTAGCAATCTCCCCTTGCTTTGTCTGATTTTTTATATGTCAGAGTAACCTAAATGTGTAAATAAACATGGAAAAAAACTCTCTAAATGATGACAGCCCGCATCGATTTGTAGTTTAACACGGTTACACATACGGATACAATAATATATATCGATACTACACGATATTCCCGTAAACACCATTCTCGTAGTTTCCACTAGATTTATTGCCAAACTCCCGAAGATAGCATACCTGCATAAACAAATACGCCATAAAATTTATGTTGCATTCGTACCTTACAAGATAGACAAAATAATTTTGCTACAAACAACTAGAATCACATTATTGTATGGACCGTAAAAACTATCAAACAAGCCTTGCCAAAATCACTGCAGATTTGACAAATTGATAAAAATCTTATTACTCTGAGTAGAGACAAACCTGGGCAAGCACTTTACTTTTTAAATTTATCAATCAAATCAAATCATTTATTTAACAGATCATAAAATCCGATTTATTAGTACTACATACACATCATAAACACTAGTGTTACTACATAATTATATTTGGAATTATTACTAATTATTACTAATTATGTCAAACGATGACGACGACGATGTCGTTATGTAATGTTAATTTATTTCATTACTATTGTTGTCAAAATGGTGGGGGAAAACATCTTCAGGTACCCGACATGTGCAGCCACCAATCCGCAATGGGTCCGCGGCTATAATCCACCAGATTAAGACTCCCTCCCTCTCACAGACATGTCAGTTTCCCAACAGTGGGAACATTATAGGGTGATCATGCTAGAGTCGAATTGAATGTAACCATGAGAACAGCTATTCATTCAATAAAATAGCCTAAGTTAGAAGCGCCAGGGTAGCCCGCGAAATTAAAATTTTGTTACTTTTTTTGCAATTTGCAGGTCAGGGTCAAGCTGTATGTTGAACAAAATTCGATTTGCGAGCGTAAACGTATATTAACAGAATTATAGTCACTAAAATCATCCAAATCATTCCATCTCTGGTTTAATGGTACAAAACAAACGAACCTGTATTAAGACTATGTTTAAATAAATAAAAAAAACTATACAACCTTCTAAGTTAATTTTATCCCATTGAATGCCTATCTCGGATGTATAGAATATAGAAAGGAACCTTATAAAAGTACACAATGTTATGACAAAAATGTTACAAGATAAAATATAAAATGTCTTCTCTATCACGATCAAAGTTCCCTCTCCGAGAGATTCCGAAGCAATTTTTCCCGAACGACAAGATTATTGCTTGTACGTACATTATCTTGGTTTAAACGTTCCCCTTTGATCATCATGTCACTGTAATTTGCTGGGCTCTGTGCAACTCTTGAGGCGCTGTGAAAAGAAAAGCAGTAAACCAACTGTGATTTATTTTGTGAAGTTAAACACAGGGCGTTAGGGTGAGACGTCAACAACCAGGAAGGGGTCCGCAAGGGCCGATGCCTGCCGGGGCTGCGGGACTGTCCGAAAGAGATACCGCGGCCCTAGAACACAAAGGGCAAAAAAGGAACATAGATAGGTTTTAGTCAGTACGAGTCTGATACTCCCTTTCACTCCGCCCAGAGCGGGAGGATTCATTTGATGAATTCCCATCCGAAAAAACTTATTTTTCTTTTTTATATTTTGTTAGCCCAGAACTTCGCCATATCCACCGTGTCGTCGGTGGCAGCGCAGAGGTCACTTCGGGCAGGATGGGTGGTGGAGCGTAGTTTGCGACACAGCTCCACAACCACACTCCGTTGCTGTTTCATTGAGGTAGCCCCACTTAAGTTGGAGTTACATCTTCCCACTTGAGTCTGGAGACGGTTCAAGGACTTCCAGGTGGACCATGGAAGGTTAGACCCTACAAGAAGATGCCCACTTGGTGGTAAGTAGTGAGTGGGAGGGGGACAGCTATTTTCAAACAGCATATATCGGGCGTCGGCCGTGTTTCCTAACAAGGACGCTGCGGTTTTTAAAAACCGTGTCTGCTTTTAAGCCTTTGCTTTGGAAGTTGGGCACTAGATAGTGGGTGGGCTAGGTGGTGGGTGTTTGGTGTCCAACTCCTGTAACTTTCATAAAACGAAATCACTGTGTGTTGGTGGTATGTTGCACCAACACACAGTGATCGCCGCGGGACTGTTCGAAAGAAATACCGCGGCCCTGGAACACAAAGGGCAAAGAATTAACATGGATGGGTTTTAGTCAGTAATAGTCTGACACTCGCTTCCACTCCGCCCAGAGCGGGAGGGGTCATTTGATGATTTCCCAACCGAAAAAAAAAACTGATTACGTTTTATGACAAGTGAGACAAGTGGTTACTTGACTAAATGCGATAGCCCCAATTTGACTTACACACGAGTTACCTGGAGTATGCTTGCACGAAATGTCTATCCGTGAAAACGCTTTGCATATGTGTATCAGCCGATTCCAACCATTTGTTCGTAGTTGAAATACTGTTAATGCTGACATGTCTGCAGTGCTTGAGGCGAAATAATTGTTGCTTCACTTCACGCCTGTTTACAAACGCGGAGTTTTAGTATCAAAGTAATGCCAGAGGGAAGTTCTGTGATATTTTGTTTGTGTAAATATCTCTGAATGAGTAAATCAGCTTTTGACAATTTCAGCTTTTGCTTTGCTTCTGGGAATACTTCAACCAGATTTAATATTAACTGCAGTTAGTTAGTAGTGTCGTGTAGTTTAAATATACATTCGTTTTATGTATATAAAAATGAGAGAAGGGGCCACCCATTATCATCTGCCTAGCCTTTTCCCAACTATATTGGGATCGGTTTCCAGTCTAGTTAGAGGGGGCCACCCATATTCTCTAGAATTAACTTTTTTTTTGGATAAGTCTTGGAAACAGTTTCGAGGCGAAATCTAACTGAACTATTTCAGCGTTTCTGTGAAACAAAGAGCTTCACGGGATGTTTATTGCTTGTGAAAATGGACAATACGAAAGCTTCAAGTACGATAAGGTAAAACCAGAAATATTTTGTTTTATTTTATACTATTTGGGAAAGTTACAGCGTGTATAAACAATGTTCTTAAGCAATAAGAATTTGAAGGCTATTTACAAGTTTTCACAGATAAACATTGGAAACACTCGAAACAAAAAAAGCAACGTAAGCGATCGATTAATATAAACTACAAACTAAAAAATAAAACTAAATTCAGATGCAAATAATTACTTTTCCGTAAAAAGCTTTTTACCAACAAATGCTTAAGCCGAGAAACACTGGTATTGCAAATGTCCAAATCATGTTCACCAGTAAGTTCGAGATAAGATATCTCAGTAGCAGCCACGGAGTCTGAGTTTGTTCCTGGGTGATGGCAATAGACATGCTCCCTATTACATGGGACTTAAACATAACTGGCGAAATGTGGGTGTACTATTAGGTACACCTCTGCCAAACCCTTTGGGGATTACAGGCGTGACGTTATGTTATGCCCAGAAATAAAGATTTCAGATAAGATTAGTAAGAAACCAGTCATTCTGTCGTGCAGATTTATTCTTCAACATTGTTCTAGAATATGAGCCTTGTCTTTTCGTAAATAGAGTGAAGGCATTACGGACGGCGTCGATGCGTGGAATATTATAATCTATTAGTGTGTCCGCAAACTCAGGTACACTCTCTTTACCCTCACTTTTAGAATGATGGGACGGCAATCCGACACGACCGGAGAAAGATCAGACGTATGACCAACCGCTTAACGTGCTTTCCGAGTGACAGAAGTATTTCATCATCATCATCTGCCTAGCCTTTTTCCAACTATATTGGGGTCGGTTCCAGTCTAACCGGATGCAGCTGAATACCAGTATTTTACATGGATCGACTGCGTCTACAACCCATTTAGTACAGGGTAAGACGATACCCCTTGGAAATGCCGGTTGTCAGACTTTTGGGCCACTGACTACTTGTAACGACTGTCAAAGATCTACAAATGACAGCCGGAACCAACGGTATGTGATGAAGGTCACCCATCCAAAGACCGACCTAACCAAGGAGCATTCCACCGCCAAGAAGCAATTAAACCAACTCAAACTAAACTGAAGGAATGTCTTTTCTATGATAAAACTAGTAGGAATGCTTCATTTCCACATTTTTCTTATCGAAATCGTTTTTTAATGGCATTCTTACAGTCGCCTCTATTAATCTCTATGAAGAAATTAATTTAAAATGAGGTTATTTTATTTTAATTACGCCCGAGATAATTTTTAATTTAGAGAGCATCTAAGCTGTTTGGGTAAAATATTCTCTTTGAAGGTTTTCAACAAGATTGTTCATTAGGTACGAAGTACATAATTATGAAGGACGTTGTAATACCTGTTGCCTTCTAAATATTTAGATGCCAACTTGATTGCTTTATTATAAAGATTTTCAGCTGTTTTTGCAGTGTCTGGTTCTTCCTTATTTCTGTGGTTAGTGCCTAACCTAACCTGGTGTCAGAATACCACTTGGTAAGACTGGTTGTCAGACTTTTTGGGCCACTGACTACCTGTAACGACTGTTAAAGATCTACAAATGACAGCCGGGACCAACGGCTTAACGTGCTTTCCGAGGCATGGAGGAAACTCGGTATGTAATGGGTGGTCACCCATCCACGAACTAACCTAGGCAAGTACGGCTTAAAATAAAGATCGACCCGAGCGGCTGTTATTATTTAGCCACGAGCAAGTTTTAATTAAGAACAAAGGTCGGTTCACAAAAATTTGTGAATTTCTCTTAACCAATAATTTTGTATTGGTAATTCTAGACACATCGTAGTACTATCGACCAAGACCGCTGTGCAGTGTGAAATGCATTTCAATTTGTTTCTGAAGCAGGCATTTCTATTTTGCTGTCGAAAGAATTTATAATTAATAAAGTTTTATTTTGTGGTAAGTTTTAAATTACAAGTTGTCTTCGAAACTTTTCTAATGAAATAAAAACAATATTTTAAGACAAGTGGGTTGTGGAGGTCAGATAGGCAGTCGCGTCATGTAAAATTCTAGTATTTAGCTGCTTCTTGTTAGACTGGAAGCCGACCCCAACATAGTTGGGAAAAGGGTAGGCAGATGAAGATGGTCTAGACAAGTGGAAATCGGTTTCAAAGCATATTTCTACGAGTTTCACAACTTCTAGTTTCAATAAGGATAGCTTTACGTCATTTTTGACATTCCCATAATCGTTATGGCATTACAGACTTTATCTAGGCCCTCGGGTAATACTTGGATGATTTTATAAAGGGTGTTAAAAGACCGTTAACGAAGCCGCAAGGTACTCGTTCTCCGGTCAGTTTTTTGTTCTAGACCATACCTTCTAGTTACGGAAATATTGGGGACCAAAGTTTATTTATTTATTTAAACTTCATGTACAAAAGTGGTACATAGGCGGACTTAATGCCACAAGGCATTCTCTACCAGTCAACCTTGGGGTCAAATAGGACAGCATAGTGATAGAGTACAAAAAAATAAATAAGAAAAATATCATTTTGTTAATATAAATTGAAATACATAAATAGGCACATACTAATACATATATATACAAATCAAATGAAATAAACTAATACATACAAATAGTCCAAAATACGAGAAACATTCTAATAATTACTATGACTACTAATGACAAGCTTATGAGCAATTTAGTCTGATTTCAAATAGTACTTTCGTACTGTTCTTTTGGAAGCCATTTTGCTTTCAGCTTTTTTAATGCCAAGGGCAGGGGCGTGCCGTCCATAGAGGCAATTAGGCCTAGCCTACCTTATCAATCCTATCATAAACGCCAACTCAAGTGCAATTATTATACCTTTGTAATAAAAATTATTTTAAAAGTTAAAACTCCTGTTATAACACTTATAGCAACTTGTCGCGCCCGTGTGACGTAACACTAACACAATACTGTGAGCTAACCTCGCGTCGTCAATTGTAAGGCGAAATCGGTTGTAGAGTATTTTTGATTCATAAATTTACGCACACTGGTGCATATTTTCGTGTGTATAAACGGCACACATGTCTAGATAATAGGCGTGTCTCCCGGGAAAGGAGACGGCCTGTGATTGGTTAAATAGATTAACACGAATGAAGATCAGAGTTGCCATTTGTAGAAATTAAACCGAAATTCCGGCGAATTCGAGAAACAGACTACACACAAACACGATAGTTTTCTTAATGACTACTATAACCAGTTAAAAAAATAGGGTGGTATTTTTGAATTTATACCTAAAAAATAGCAAAAGGCCTATAAAAATAATTAAAAACTATATGAATTTTATTTTTCGCTTTGATTTTCGGGGAGTTTTTAAAATAAGTATGACAAGCACGTGCTGTCAGACTCAGTATTATCCGGCAAAATTTTGTTAACAGATTTTACATATGATTTAGGTATGACAATGATGCAATTTAATTTGGAAGTGTTTTTTTTAACAAATTACGAATTAATTTTTTCCTAGTCACGCCATTATTATTTCATGTGACAAGCAAATTTAAATGCGATTTTGAATGTTATCATATCTTACCAAGTTAAACCTTATCAGTTATTCGTTTTGAAACGAACATTAATGTAAATATGATTTGTTGTTTAGTATTTGTTTATTTACTTAAAAATGGTGTTCTGTTGTGATACTTGCGCAGAAAATGTGTGTTTGTTAGAAGTTAAAAGCAGTAAGTTTTCGCAATTATCGTTTAATGATAAGATTCTTGTGGTGTCGAAAGGTAGATGTACACCCGAATTACGAGAATTAATCCAAAAATCTGATAATTCAGCTCGTACCCGCCATTTCAAACCTCAAAATTATGCAACATTCAGCTGGCTATGTGGTTGTATACACACAAATAAATTATTTTGTTTTCCGTGCATTTTGTTTAATACTTCCAGTAAGTGGAGTGAGGGGTACATTGATTTGCATAATTTTCATTCCTCGGCAAAAAAGCATGACCTATCAGAAAAACATCTAGAGGCTTGCTTAAAGTTAAATACATTTGGTAAATCACGTATTGAAACTAGTATTAACGGCCAGTTAAGGTTAGATATAGAAAAGCATAATTCTAAAGTAGATAGGAATAGAAATATTTTTCATTTCATTTCATTTTTAACAGGCCGCTTCGGATATCTTGCAAGTGACGTGTTCTGTAACTATCACCCACCCACTTGGATTAGATATTTGAGGTGGCCGAATCTTTCTTCTGTTTGCATCGTCAGAAAATAGTGATTTGAACCTTGAATAAAGTGGTGAGTTCTTGTATTTATAACTTTTGTTTTTACAGGCTGATTTTCATTTTTTTTTTTTTTTTTTCATTTTCATTTTTTTTTTTTTTTTTTTTTTTTTGGATACCGATACCCGCGATATATGTGCGTGGCGGTGGCCTACCCTCCGTGTTGAACCACTGCACGCCACTGGCCAAGGGGTAGCGCGTTCCAGAGCTTTATAGTTGAGACAGGTAAGAATTGGACATAAAACCAGTACGATGTGAGGGAATTTCAAGGAGTATGTTTTTAGAAGCTCGAAGGTTACGATTGTGTGAACTGCCCAACACTTTGAAATATTCTTTCAGGTAATCGGGAGCACGAGGATCCGTCAAAATAGTGAAGAGCATACAGAGAGATCTGAGGGACCTCCTGAGTCGGATAGGCAGCCACTTAAGCTGAGAACGATATGAAGAGATGTGATCGTACTTGCGAAGGCCAAAAACAAAGCGAATACAATTATTGAGAAGACGATCCAATTTGTTTAAAAGTTCTTGGGATAGATCAGAGTGACAAACATCAGCATAGTCGATAATGGGAACCACAAGTGACTGGACCAAATTTAATTTAGTGCTAGATGGGAGAAAATGTTTGAATCTATAGAGACCGCAGTGAGTAAGTGACTTTCTGGCAAACCTGAGCCACCTGCTTATTCCAACTAAGTGTCTCGTCAATGTGCAGGCCCAAGTCTTTTACGTGTGGTGAGAGGGAGATCACAGAGTTGTCGAATCCGGTCCTTTGGGACGTAGACATTTTTTTCTTACGGCCGAACGGCCCGTGGTCCGTTCGATTTGGGCCGTTCAGACTAAACACCCGTTCAAAGTTCCAACTTTTTCACAAGTTTTTTTTTAAATAATATTGTTTTAATGTAAGATTTTAAACACCTTCACGACCCCCGTACTATTCAATCCATCCATCAGCACAATGTTTTGAGCGCGTTACATTGAGTTTAACCGTAAAACGTGATTTCACCCCAAAAAAAAAGTCGTTTCCCAGCAATAATTTTATTACTTAGTTTGATGTACAGAATGCTTGGTTGACGGCTTCGTGAAGGGTCTGTTTACACCCTGTATTTGTTGAATATTCATAACGTAACATCGCGCTCATAATTATGTACGTACTAACACTAGTGTTTTAAGATGTGTATGTATTACTAACAAAATGGATTTTATGATCTGATAAAAATAAATGATTTGAAATGATTTGATAATTCCGGAAAGGTTAGACATAGGTGTACCTAATAGTCCACCACATTTCGCCAGTTATGTTAAAGTCCCGTGTTATTTATGTATTTGACACTTCAAGCACAAAGTACAGAGGAGGACCTAATGCCAAAGGCATTACCAAATGGAAAGACTTAAAAACACTTTGCCCGACCTGGGAATCGAACCCAGGACATCATGCTCAGCACCACTAGACCAACGAGGCAGTTGAATATACTTTTCCGTTAATACAAGTATTGAGTTTCAAGTATCGATAAACTCCGGATCATTTTCAAGGAGTACTTACTTTGAAATGACCGGCAAAACTGAAGTAGGTAATCTTAGGCTCTTAACTTGACCAATCGTGCTTTTGATCTTCAAGACCCCTCATTTTCATGACGGTAGTATCATTTCAGCTCAATATTTACTAAGACATTAAATGTAGCTTTGGAACTGTTGCAAGCTCTCAAACGTGCTAAAAGTTTCCGGAAGTTGAGGTCTCGAGCACACTGAACGTTGCTTGTAGTTCGTCGCCAAACAGAAACAGCTTTTAGTTTATGCTCATGGTTCATATAGTATACTGGCTTTTGCCCGCGGCTTCGCTCGCGTTAATAAATATTTCTACTAATTTAACAATCAATTCTGATTGTACTCTGCTTGTAATTCAATCATGATTCGAAACACACGTGGCGCCAGCTATTATCTGTTTTTCTCGCGAACATAATTTTTCTTCGAGATGAAATATACTCTATGCGTATGTGTATATGCAAAATTTCAGAATGATCAGTGCAGTGGTTTAGGCGTGAAAAGGTAAACTTAATTTCGCATTCAGAATTAGGATATGTAAGTGATCCAGAAGCATTTTTGCAATGCGGCACGATCCTAATCTGCTCTAGCCTTTCTGAATGTTTTCACAAAAGCCATTTTACTATTTTTATTTGAAATATCATAAAATGTTTTTTTTTTTTTTTTTTTTAAACAAAAAAGCGCCTTCGTCCTCTCTCCTATTACCTATTAATTTAACTTTGCTGTGCCCGACAGGGTCCATAATTGATTCAATGTTTTAACATACCAACTGTTTTATTTTAACATTATGGAATGCAATAAAGTATTGAGTATTGAGTATTAAAATGGGCTATGTGGTACCTGAAATAAATGTTTTTTTTTTACTTTTAACAAAATTTACTGTTTACAAACGTGTCTCCTACATGTTTAATTGAATTTCTCATGATCCGGAACGTCTCCAATTAAACATAATCTCACAGGACACGAAACATCCCGAGAAGGTAAATTATGTATCAACTCAAACTCAAGGCATTTATTTCAATTAGACCGTTACAGGCACTTTTGAAGGTCAAAAATAAAAGGTTGAAACTACAGTCGTAGTCACAGGCATAATAACTTGTGAAAGTACTGTAGTAGTCCATTCCAAAGCATAGATCTCTATGGAGAAGAAGGGACAAGGAACTCCATGGACACTCTTTTAAATGAAAATATTTTTACAAGATCTTGGCAACATCATTCATGTTAAGATTATACCTACATATAATGTGAATATTTTACGTATGTATCTCAGAAGAATTTTTTTTATTCCTCATTTACTAATTTATTTCTCTTCAATGATACATGTTTGATATTCATTACGTCGTAGATACTCAGTACCTTATTGGGGTTGCCCTTAATGGGAGGCACTTTGAACACTCGATCAAACGTGTCAGTGTGATTAGAAACACTATACTATTCACGAGGTAGGGGAGGGTTTGCTAATCAATTACTTAAATATAATGGCATTTTATCATGAGGAACCTTCCAGTAGACAGAGACTGGCAAAGCGATCCAAGCTAGCTTTATATAAGGCTGCTAGAACTCCTTGGTGTCACCTTAGGTACCTCAACAATTTATTTACCAAATTAATAAAAAAATACTTTCTTTGCGGAAAATTTTATGGAAACTACATTTTCGAGCTGTTTGAGGTTGAAACTTTGGGGCCGTGGGGTCCTGTTGTTCGTAGCCTTAAGTTGACCAAGGGCTGGCTTTTACCTTGGCCAGAGGCTACGTGTTGCCACACAACGTGGCAACGCCGCCAGTCTCTTACGCACATTACCCGCTGACAGCGTTAAGGAGTTTTTTGATACCCTTTTATAGTTTGTTGTTAGTTTAGCTTAATTATTTTAGTTTATTTCATCGTTTTTAATTAGTTGTAATGAAGTATGTAGTTGTTTATTAAATGATTAAATTGATATTTCTTTTCAATCGATTGCAATGAAACCATGTTCTTTAGTTCGAATGGAAATAAAAATTCCAATAAGTTCACGGTTGCAATCTTATTTTGTCATCTGCCTCTCTGAAGTGCGAAGCGACGTGACGTGCAAGGAAACTAGGTTACAAGTCGATCACAATCCCTACTGAGTAACATGTCGATACTGTGTTAAAAGGAATTTTATTATCTGCCAGCATTTCCTTTTCTGGGAGTTGGTTTCGCGCGTTTATTTTGAGGTTTGACTGACTGTTGGGTAGACTCACGATTTCGTCGCGTAAGAAAAGTTTTGTTAGACTGCGAAATGAAATATACGCTAATTGACATTGTCTTGATAATATTGAAGACATAATATGACATCCATCAACCTACACTGGGCTCGTGTGGTGGATCATGAGCCACTCCCTCTCTAAGAGAGGAGGTCCGTAACCATAGGCTAATTATGTAAAGCCTCTGCCTGTAATTTCATTATATCTTGTTGCTTGCATAATAATCATGGAATTATAATCAAGCAAAATACACACAGCTAAATTAACACAATACAAGTTTTATACTTGCATTTGTCATCTACATTTATTTTTTATTTCTCTTTTCGCAGGTGTGCTGACAGTTTTTTTTTAAGAAACCAACAGTCTGTATCTATGTACTCAAATATAATATATTGTTTTTCTTTGATGTCATCTGTGTGTACATAAACAGTAAAATAAATAAATATTATTGGAATTGAATACAGTTACAAATCAAGAGCTAAGTTAATCATAATATCAGGAACCAAACCTAAATGCTACTTCATTTGTATGCGCTACATGATATCCCGTAAAATATCGTACGTATCTCCACATTCGAGATCCAATTGAAAATCAACGTAATCAAATTGAGCATCCAAAGCAATTTCATATTAAAGGCAAATATGGTTGAGGTTCGCCAAATATCAAGCGATTTGAATTGGCGTCCAATGTGCTGGGGTGGGTACAAATGAGGATTATATTGGAGACGACGCTATTGAAATGAATTAGCAATAATAAAATGAAAATATGTAAGTAAAACTGTTTCTTCTTTACTATTTGAACCAATGGATTAAACAAGCGCTAATCCCGCCGACAAACTGTAATGCAGTTTGGTGGGTGCATATAATTTACAAAACGTTTGGTCATTTTTTTTTTCTTTTTTTTAATTGTCAGTATACAATATACATAAAGTACAAATACCTTTATGGCTTTTGTAACCTTCAACCACTACCCCTAAGGTTTCACTCCATAACATATTTAGGTCCACAAAGATTGCATGAATACTAATATTTATATGTAATTCATTTAACTGTGACCATAAAATTTAGATATTCTCCTGGAATGTTTTTTTATTAAAAATACTTAAGCCGAGTCTGTCCACCTGTATAGGGTGACTGGTAATTAGTGACCGATACTTAAACACGTGATTGTACTCATGATAACAAACAACTTTCCCAAAGTTTTTTTTATTTTTTTATTCTCTTTAATCACAATAACACAACGGCGCTGACGCTGTTCTGTGTCTTTACTATCTTACTGTGCAAGAGTGGGTGGGTAGGTAGAGCACCCGCGCGGCTCGCAAGCCCGTTCCGTAAGTTTTATGGTGATAAAAGTGCGCACGCTGACACAGGTGCACCCTCTCTTCCCTCTCTTATAGTCCGATGGAATGGCAATCCGACACGACTGGAGACGGAGGGAGATATGGTGCAGGACCAACAGCTTAACTCACTCTCCGAGGTAAGGGAGCAACATGCCGCCAGCTTCCAAATTCTGGTTGCTCCTGAGAAATTCCCTAATGAGTCGGTTTCATACCATATGTATCGTAAAACATGCAAAACCTACGCTGTAGTTCACAAAATAAAACTCAAACTCAATAAATCATAGCGATTAAACCTACATCGCATACTGAAACTATGCTAAACTAAAACTAGTCTAGCGTGTCATGAAATCGAGGGTCGTAATTGCAATCCTTTTACGTGACCATCCATCGGTGAAATTGGCGGTAAACACTACTTTCCCGGTACTCTGGAACCAGTTGATTTACAGGCAGACGAGGCTCTCTTTGGTGTGAGGGAGAACATAAAGTGCCTGAGTAAATATAGTGCTGAAAAGTACGATGAAATTCTGTATATTTTTGTAGCGAAGTTCTGAATGTTTGACTTGAGTTTTCTGTACAAAAATAAACATAGAATTAGGTATTAATTTGTCGTGGTTTCTTTCTGCAGTTATAATAATCATTAAATTTATTCTGCTACACAAAAATGACTAATTCAGGACCGCATCTGCAAAAAACCATCGTTCTGCCACGGAGCCCATTCTCAAGCTCATAGTTTTATTTTTAGGGTTCCGTACCTCAGTCGGCAAAAACGGAACCCTCACAGAATCATTTTGTTCTCCGTTTGTCTGTCTGTCCGTCTGTCAAAATCCTTTGTCTCAAGAACGCGTCGACGTATCAAGCTGAAATCAGTCTCAAGTATGCTAACCCTTAGAGCAGTGAAAAAATCAAACTTGTAAGTCAAAGCAATCAATTGTCAATAAGTCGCGTATTTTACCATTTTACAAGGGAATCTAAACCTATAGGGTACTTCCCGTTAACCTAGAATGAAAGAAGCAATGTCTTACAGCACATGTAAAGGAAAACCGTAAATATGTAGTTTAATAACAAAATACCTTTAAGTTTATACGAAACACTCGGTGCGCGAGTGCAACTCGCACTTGGCCGGTTTTTTTCTCTTAGCCCTCATTTGTATTCTTCAAAAGTAATAAGTAGTAGACATATTAATAAGGAAACTAGCGAAAATTAGATCACTCTACAATCATCCAATTTTCGCCATTCTCCTTTAAGACATTCTACACTGTTCTCCTCGAGTTCATTATCCCCTAGTCACGTTAGCATTGTTCTTAGTTACATAATCCAGAGCTTCCTAACATAACGAGCAAGCCCTCACACGATCCAGCGTGTTGTTAATTAGTAAAACGATAATGTGCGCATCAGCAACCCTGATTAATGGGTATACGCCACTATGAAATAGTTAACAGTAGAGCTACTCTTGGCAACTGCTAGGAAGACGGTGAAACCTAGCAGTGGGTGAAGCTATTCTGCGGATGGTGATGATAATGATACTAGTCTACGTACTGTCTTGTAGATCAGGAATAACTTCTCATACAAGGATCGACGGTCATAATTTCACACCGTATTTACATAACATCACGGCTGTAATCCCCGAAGGGTTAGGCAGAGGTGTACCTAATACATAGGACACCAACATTTCGCCAGTAATGTTTTAAGTCCCAAATAGTAGGGGGCGAGCCTATACACCGGGCAAAAATCCAGACTCCGCGGCTGCTACTGAGAAATTCCTGATGGAAAACCCAATAACACTTTGCCCGACCCGGGAATCGAACCCAGGGCCTCATGCTCAGCAGTCGCGCTTGGCAAGTCGACTAACGAGGCTTGTACCGTATTTAAGTGGTTTGCAACAGTCAAATTAAGGTTTTGTCCTTATGTTTTCCTTGTTGTATATAGTTTTAAAAATAGGAAATCTTAAATAACCATGTTTAAGTTTACTTCATTCGAAACCTCATCAAGCACTATATATAATTTTACAGCTCCATTTAAAAACTTTATTGTCCTCAGTAGTAAAACTTCTGAACGTATCCATCTAGTTTTATCCATGTTGAATTCAGTACGCGTGAGTTAATCCTTAGTTACGCTTACGCGTTGATAGCGCGTTGATAATGAGTTATCATGCTTGCCAAAATGAATGTGAATAGTTGGGCAAAATTGTGGTGCTATCGCACAAAAGTTTGTGAAGAAAATTTCGAGGACTTTGGTGTCTTTTGCATGGAAAGCTTTGGATTATAGATATAAGGTAAGCATACGCAGAATTAGCATATACGATTCCTACTGTAGTGAAATCCTAGTGGTGTGATCGTCGGACTGCCAAGTCATAGGTCACAAGTTCGAACCCAAGACACACACCTCTGATTTTTCAAATTCATGTGCGAATTGTATAATTAATTTATCACTTGCTTCGGTGAAGATATCATGAGGAAACCAGCATGCCCGAGACATAATAATATGAAACCAGCATGCCCGACCCCAACGTAGTTGGGAAAAGGCTAGGCAGATGATGAGATTGTTTTAGAGTTGTTAGGACTCAAGAAAAAAATCATTACAAATATTACAATAGAATAAAACTCATTCGGAGAAAACTGAAGTCACTTGATAAATTCATGAAAGAAAAATGAAATTTTATTTTTGTCACCGCAATCCATTTTTCTACCAGAAGGCATATTAATTTCAACTACGAGAATAGGAATGCATAACAGGAAGAACTTATTAAAATTACTCGTATTATTCTAGAATGGAGAAACACCTTTGTTTTCAAGGAAAAGTTTTAAAACTATGCGACCGGGAAACAAAGGAGACATGTTGAAAAATGACACAGATTTCCAACCATTTTCTAGGGGTACGGTGCCAGAAATGTATCGCCGGCTAGCAACGATTTAAAAAGCTGATTACGAATACTTTGTTTTTCTGACGTATCCTATATTTTGTCTAATTCAGGTTTTTAATGCGTCAAAGGCCCAAAAATTCTATCTTTCTTCTTCCTAATACAATATTTTTTACATTTTACCTTATTTTGAGATGTGATATCCCACTCAAATTCTTGCCATATATAAATTTGACATTGTAACTAGAAGTGATTTTGAGATCATCATAATTATCCTCAACATAGGCAGAAAAGATCAATCTTAAATACATATTTTCTTCAAATATTTTCAAGTAGTATTACCACCATTTACATATCGTGGACTACAAATGTTGATAACGCTTTGTTTAAATTTATTATAAAACTCAAAACGAATATAATATTCCGTTAGTTCCAAGTAACTTCAATTAAACCGTTTGACATATTTGATAAACCCTCATCAAATACAATAAGCATTGTTAGCTGCATAGTTAACCCTATTCAATTTGAATGGTTGACAGAAATGTCACTACAACCACATAATGACGTAGAGATCTGGTACTATTTAGTGACCGAACAACAATTAGACTAGGACACTATATTACGTCAAGTGACACTGTCCTACTCTATGCAAGTAACACGGGTCAAGTACGTGATCTACTAATTAACTGCGTAGCTTGTCCACTTAATCACTCGTAGCGGGTGCTACGAAATGTCGTAGCAAAGTTGCTACGTAAGCGCTACGAGCGTCCTCCTAGTAATGTAACTGACCTATGAAATCCTGACTGTACTTAGAACCTTGTCATATTAATATGAGACGTCAACGGACACACAAATGATAAGCAGCTACATCAATTGACAAGTTAAGAGTTTAATATGACAAAGTCCAAAAACGATCAATGTTTTCATAAGGTAATTCTAAACTATTCTACAATTATGTTCTGTGAGTAAACACATAAATCGTCTCGTTGAATGTTTAAGTATTGCACATAAACAAAGATAAGGTGTTGCCAACGACTATAATAAATGGGTTCGGGTAGAATTTTAAATTGTTAACGAGATAATTTCGAATGGTTTAAGAGCTTTGTGTAGTTAAATATAAGTTATGTTCTATTATTAAAAATGTATAGTCTAAGTGTAGTTTTAATGTGAACGCGTCAGAACTTTAAAATTTAGTACATAAATATTTCTACTAATATGATATTATGTAAATGCGAAAGAAAGTTTTACCAAAAGGTATAAACAGTTGGTTCTTACTGGGCTGTGGAGGTCCGACAGTTAGTCGCTCCTTGTAAAATACTGGTATTCAGCTGCATTCGGTCAGACTGGAAGCCAACCCCAAAATAGTTGGAAAAAGGTTAGGCAGATGTTGTTGTATATGCGAAAGTAATTCAGTATGTCTGTCACCTTTTCACGTCTTAAAAACTAAAAGACTAAAATAAACAGAGACATAAAACTATAAACCGTATGTGTTCCTCAAAGGGGATTACAGAGAGCACGTTTGAATCCAGTAAGTTTCGTTGGTTATAAATCAAGCATATTGCGACCACCAGCAAAGAACGTGGTGGTTGTGAGCGCAACTAACAGTTTTCTATTAAAAAACCTTTTTTTTTATTCAGCGGTGAAAAATGCCTAACGCATACCACACCGTCTGGGGAGAGACGGTTTGATTATGTGGGACTTGCATCCACTAAAAAACACCGCCGTGAGCCTACGGCGCCTTTGCGGATGGGCCGCGAGAACTTCTACGCATGACGTTCGCGACCACATCTATTACAAAAACCTAACACAACTTGGCCAAACCCAAGACTTAAACCGCTTAGTAACAACTTGTCATTCAAACTAGGAAGTCGAATTTCCCAAATCTATACCTATTAATAAAGCAATCTTGCATAAATCAATCTCGTTTGTCCAACCTTGCGAAAGTTGGTCTCAAGTTGTGTGCGGAGTAAGTCGAAAACTTACAAGTTACTCACATCTGGCTATGCTTACTTACTTGGGAACAAAAACTAGACGAGCCAGCGAATCGCTTTTTTGCGATTCGATTTTTTTTGTTTCGATTGAGTCAACAGTTTTTTATGCTTATCTGTGTGTTATGGTATCATCTGTTCAGACAAGCGATGGTACAAGCGGTGGGTAATACGATACCCTTTGGTAAGACTGGTTGTCACTTTTTCGGCCACGGACTACCTGTAACGACTGTCAAAGATCTACAAATGACAGCCGGGACCAATGGCTTAACGTGCTTTCCGAGGCACGGAGGAAACTCGGTATGTAATGGGTGGTCACCCATCCACATACCAACCTAGGCAAGCACGGCTTTACCTAAGATTGACCCGAGCGGCTGTTATTATTTAGCCATGAGCTCCTCCTGGTTTGGCGTAGCTGGATGGTAAAATATACATTATAATTATTTTGCCGGCCGGCAGGCATCAGGCCGGGCCTAACTCGTGTGTACTGAGTAACATCTCTAAAACAAACGATCGTTTGTTTAAGCGACGAAATATGTTGTTCGAACCAAATACTAAAGGAAAGAGCACACATCAACTCAGAAAGGCATCGTCACCGAATCAACTCGAGCCATTCAGTATTCTTTGTATGAAACTCCCTACTGCAACACTAATCGGAATTCGCGAGGCGATACGGTGACGATCCCTTTACGAGTTGATCTGTGTGCTATTTCCTTAAACCGGCTTTCCTCTTAGATAAGTTCGTTCACAAATCGTTGATCGTATGATGGTCTTTCTAGAGGCGGTCTTGTGCATCATAACCATAACGCCTACAGACTTCCACTGACCATAACCACAGGAATAAGTAAATATACTATGTAAGATTTTTTCGACAGTCGTGTAGAAATTGACAGTCTGGCCACTATAGTTTGATGATAACTACTAGGTAACCATAATCTTTTGTCAGATCACATTATAAAGTTTTTATTATAGTGTAGCAGATCTAAAAGCACTTTAAATACAATGATAATGAAACAAATGCATCGCAAACCAAATAAACATTACGAAACACAAGACAGAGTTATAAGTTTATTTATATATATTACACGTGTATGAAGAACAAACATACCTGTGTGTTTGAAACCATTTTAAATTCAAAGAAGAACAATTTTTTGTGTACAGTGAACTTAAACTAAGTGGGAATTTCAGTTGTATGCATTTTATTTTAGTACTAATGCCGGCAGCGTTTGTAGTCAAATGTGGAAATCTCAACGTAACTTTAAATGGGGAAGCATTTTCTGTGCTAAGCTAATTTGAATGTACAGTGATTAAGGAAAAATTTGTGAAAATGCATTTTGTTTTATAATAGACTAGCAGCCCGTCATCGGTGCACATTTATTTTCCCCTAATTCCCGCCCTCCCATTAATAAATATAGCCTGTTACTCAGGGTGAATGTAGCTTTCTAATGTTTAATTTTTTTGAAATCGGCACAGTAGTTTTTGAGTTTATTCATTACAAACATACACACACACCCAAAAATACAAATCTTTCCTCTTTATAATATTAGTAAGATTTGCAATACATGTTATCAATGTGTGAGAGCAACTCAAGGCGACATTTCATGTTAACATTTGAATCAAGAAAGTGAAGTGTATATCAGCTATTTTCGACGTTGCCATCTTTCAGAATGCACAGCTGAAGCTTCAGCTTAATTGAAAGGTGAAAACATTTACTCAAAAGATTGTTTTATGGCACAAGTATTCTTTCATTCATACACTCTTGAATTGCGAAGCCAAAATTTCCCAGAGTTTTGTTTGATAATAAAAATTTACTCAACTATTAGTTTTTCCCCACTTGTGTTCTTTCAAACAAACACTGTGGGAATTGCGATGACGTACACCAAAAATTTCTTGTTAAAGTGCAGGAAATCCAATAAATAAATAAACTCGACGAAGTTATAGTAAGACGTAACTCCCACACATTTTCACGGCGTATGCGTCATACACCGATTGCGCTGCACGATTGGACCGCCTACGCTACGCTAGACAATCTTTTGTTCGATAGAATTCTTGGGAAATCAATTTAAGTACTTGTCGATTCTTAAATAGGAATGCCGGTTTGTTTGGTCGGCATTTTTTTAAATTTGTTATTTTGTAAACAGCGCTTCTCTGTTAAGACTTTTGACGACCCATACCATACCATATACAGGTATTCAGAAATTTTGCGTCGGTTATAAAAAAAAACAGCTGTTTCCTACAAAAGTGCAATACCTACACGGTTAAAATGTATGGAATAGCTGATTTTTTTTTAATTACTGAGAATGATAATATACTGAATACGTGGTAACCGTTTTCGCGTCGGTTTCCCTTCCACCCTGTATAATCTAATTCATACCGGTATAAAAATATTTCAATGTATCAATCTTACTAAAAGCGAGCTAAACCCAATTCTGGGTTAAGCTCGCCATTGTACATAAGCTATGTTATTGCAATTTGTATGTATATTTTTTGTTATTTTGTGTGCAATAAAGAATAAGAATATTACTTCTTACCACTATTATAAATGCGAAAGTTTGCGACGATGTATGGATGTTTGTTCCTCTCTCGCACAAAAACGGTTGAACG